>CM037089.1:22107358-22803931 GCA_020916435.1 Oxytropis ochrocephala
TAATTAATAAATGATATAATAAAAACTTTGTCAAATTACTAAAACTGATTGAAAAACTATTTAAAGCATACGTGGAATAATTTTATTTTTACTTATCAAAAAATTTTTACTTATCAAAAAGAAAAAACAAACCTCAAAAAGTCTAATTTCATCACACGTGGAATATGAACTCGTAGTGATTTTGACGGGATGCAGTACCAAAGTGATTTTGGCCCCAAGTTTTTCTTCAAGGCCCAATTCCAAAATTTTTACATCTATTAAACTGGGGATTGTAAATGACACCCCACTCCCAATCAAAACTCACTAAACCCCGTAAAATACCCAAACAACCCATATCAACTAAATCCATATCCCTTCTACCCAACACACCCCAACCCCACTTCTTCATCTATCCACCTCCACCGGACATCCTGCCGCCTGCGGTGGAGGGTGGTTGTGCTTTGAGAGGGTGGGAGGATGAGGGGAGGTGGTGGTCATGGTGGTGTTGTGGTGGCGACGTGGAAGAGGGACGGAGATCTCGATGGTGGAGACGGCGGAGGTCTCGAGGTGGGGTGTTGTAGATGATGAAGTGGGGTTGGCGTGCGTGGGGTAGAATGGGATAGGGATTTGGTTAGTAAGGATAGTTTAGGTATTTTAAAGGATTTAATGAGTTTTGGGTGTGAGGAGAAAAAAAGTGGAGTGTAAGGTGCAATCACTTTAAAGTTTAAATTACTCACGCGAATAGTAGTTACTTTTTTTTTGTCTCCAAATAATAGCCCATATTTAATTGTAAAAAAATAGTACTCCATATTTAACACTACAACTAAGATTTCATGGAAGTATAAAACAATATACATTCAGACCTAATTAATTAATAAAGGATATAATAAAAAACTTTGTCAAATTTAAAATCGATTGAAAAAACTATTTAAACTCATCACGTGGAATAATTTTATTTTTACTTATCAAAATATTTTGACTTATCAAAAAAATTTGACTTATCAAAAAAAAAAAAACAAACCTCAAAAGTCTAATTTACATCCCACGTGAAATATGAACTCAGTGAGTGATTTTTTCGGTGCAGTATTAAAGTGATTTTGGCCCCAAGTTTTTCCTCAAGGCCCAATTCCAAAATTCTACATCTATTAAACTAGGATTGCAGCTGACACCCCACTTACCCCTCCCCCAATCAAAAACTCACTAAACCCTCTAAAATACCCAAACAACCCTTATCAACTAAATCCATATCCCTTTCTACTCAACACACCCCAACCCCACTTCATCATCATTCTATCCACCTCCACCGGACATCCGGCTGCCTCTGCGGTGGAGGGTGGTTGTGCTTTGAGAGGGGTGGGAGGATGAGGGGAGAGGTGGTGGCCGTGGGTGGCGTTGTGGTGGCAGGGGGGAAGCAGGACGGAGATCTCGATGGTGAGACGACGGGAGGTCTGGATGGAGGTGGGTGTTGTAGATGATGAAGTGGGGTTGGGGTGTGGGGTAGAATGGGATAGGGATTTGGTTAGTAAGGATAGTTTAGGTATTTTAAAGGATTTAATGAGTTTTGGGTGTGAGGAGAAAAAAGTGGAGTGTAAGGTGCAATCCCTTTAAAGTTTAAGTTACTCGCGCCAAATAGTAGTTACTTTTTTTTGTCTCTAAATAATAGCCCATATTTAATTGTAAAAATAAAAAAAAATAGTACTCCATATTTAACACTACAACCAAGATTTCATGGAAGTATAAAAACAATATACATTCAGACCTAATTAATTAATAAATGATATAATAAAAACTTTGTCAAATTACTAAAAGCGATTGAAAAAACTATTTAAATCATCACGTGGAATAATTTTATTTTTACTTATCAAAAAATTTTTACTTATCAAAAAAGAAAAACAAACCTCAAAAAGTCTAATTTTACTGTCACGTGGAATATGAACTCGTAGTGATTTTGACGGGTACGGTACCAAAGTGATTTTGGCCCCAAGTTTTTCTTCAAGGCCCAATTCCAAAATTTTACATCTATTAAACTAGGGGATTGCAGTGACACCACTCCCAATCAAAAACTCACTAAACTCCTCGTAAAATACCCAAACAACCCATATCAACTAAATCCATATCCCTTTCTACTCAACACACCCCAACCCCACTTCATCATTCTATCCACCTCCACGGACATCCCGCAGTCCTCGCATGTGGAGGTGGTTGTCTTTGAGAGGGGTGGGAGGATGAGGGAGAGGTGGTGGTCATGGTGGTGTTGTGGTGGCGACGTGGAAGAGGGACGGAGATCGATGGTGGAGACTTTATGAGGTCTCGAGGTGGGTGTTGTAGATGATGAAGTGGGGTTGGCGTGGCGTGGGTAGAATGGGATAGGGATTTGGTTAGTAAGGATAGTTTAGGTATTTTAAAGGATTTAATGAGTTTTGGGTGTGAGGAGAAAAAAGTGGAGTGTAAGGTGCAATCCCTTTAAAGTTTAAATTACTCGCGCCGAATAGTAGTTACTTTTTTTTTGTCTCCAAATAATAGCCCATATTTAATTGTAAAAAAAAAAAATAGTACTCCATATTTAACACTACAACCAAGATTTCATGGAAGTATAAAAACAATATACATTCAGACCTAATTAATTAATAAAGGATATAATAAAAACTTTGTCAAATTACCAAACCGATTGAAAAAAAACTATTTAAAGCATCACGTGGAATAATTTTATTTTTACTTATCAAAATATTTTGACTTATCAAAAAAAATTTGACTTATCAAAAAAAAAAAACAAACCTCAAAAAGTCTAATTTTACTGTCACGTGGAATATGAACTCGTAGTGATTTTGGGTACGGTACCAAAGTGATTTTGGCCCCAAGTTTTTTCCTCAAGGCCCAATTCCAAAATTCTACATCTATTAAACTAGGGATTTGCAGCTGACACCCCACTTCCTCCCCAATCAAAAACTCACTAAACCCTCTAAAATACCCAAACAACCCTTATCAACTAAATCCATATCCCTTTCTACTCAACACACCCCAACCCCACTTCATCATCCATCCACCTCCACTGGACATCGCTCGCCTGCGGTGGAGGTGGTTGCTGCTTGAGAGGGGTGGGAGGATGAGGAGAGGTGGTGGCCGTGGTGGTGGCGTGGTGGCGGCGTGGAAGAGGGACGGAGATTCGATGGTGGAGACGACGGAGGTCCGATGGAGGTGGGTGTTATAGATGATGAAGTGGGGTAGGGGTGCGTGGGGTAGAATGGGATAGGGATTTGGTTAGTAAGGATAGTTTAGGTATTTTAAAGGATTTAATGAGTTTTGGGTGTGAGGAGAAAAAAGTGGAGTGTAAGGTGCAATCCCTTTAAAGGTTAATATCTAAAACCGTAAATAGTAATACATAATCTGTCTATTGATGATAACTTTGACATTTTTTGTATATATTTCAACGAATTAACTTGATGATGAGGAATAAAATCGTTGATGATGTAATTAGTGACGTGTCATATCTTATGTGGATGGTGACATGGAAGATCCATGGTTATATATCATAGAGATATAAATTAATGTACCAAAATTTTTATTTTAATTTAAAATAACAATGAAGAATGGTTTAACAACAATGTGTTACACTTTATGAAACAAAAGAGTTAGGTAGAATAACTTGGTTATGAATGCCGATTGAAGAGGATGGATTTGATTCTCGCTTTGACATTTTTGGTATATATTTCATTGAATGAACTTGATGATGTGGAATAAAATCGTGAACTTGATGATGTGGAATAAAATCGTTGATGATGTAATTAGTGACGTGTCATACTATGTGGATGGTGACATGGAAGATCCATGATTATATATAATAGAGATGTCTCTCAAGTTAAAATCTTATCACGAATATGAGTTGTGTTATAAACCACAGGATAAGATAAGAAAAATGTTTTCATTTACACTTGTAAAATATATTTTAAAATTTAAAAAAATAAGAATATGTTAAAAAAATCATCAAAATTAAAACTTTTAATAATTAATTTCAAAAATAATGTACGTTTTTATGACAAATGTAATTTTGTCATTTTGTATAATATAAAACTATAAATCTATAAATCTATGTATAAAAAATTAAAATAAGTGATACAAAAGTTTTTTTGACAAACAAGTGATCTAAAACTTAAAATATAAAGATTATTAAAAAATATAAAATATAAACAAAATTAAATTTTTTTAACAAATGAAAAATAATTTTCACAATGGTAGTTTTATCATTAATATATATCATATCATTAATATATATCATATCAGACAATACTTAAAATAATTATTATCTTATTTCTTATTACGTAGACATCAAAAACATGATAGAATAATACTTGGCCTTAATGTTTATAATTTTTTTCACATAAGGAATCACTTTATTTATCTAAAAAAAAAAACATAGGGAATCACTTTAAAAAAATTATTTTCGGGAACAATTATTTCTTCTTTTTTTTACACATGGAACAATTATTTAAATGATTACTTTTCAAAAGATATTCATATCTGAGAACGTGTATGAAAAATTATTCAATCTTTTGGGGAGATTGACCATTGACCTCAATCGTTTTAAAAAATTAAAAGAATATTGATTAGGATAGCTAAACTAATAATTGTATTTATTAAATTCAAAGTCTAAAATAATTTTTTGAGTCAACCCATTCTATCTCCTGGCCGGAAGTTGGCACATTAATTCTTATCTGTCTGGCGAACGCAGTCAATGTCATTCAGCTGGACTGTGCAGCAAATCTCTCCCCTCCCTTTATTTTACTTTTTTATTTATACTTTATTGATTCTTTTTTTCTAAAAAAAATGTTTGTCTATTTATTTACTCTTTTTAATTCATTTTGGTACTCAAATATGTCTTCTCTTAATTATTTTAGAACTCAAATATGTCTTTTGTTAGTTATAGAACTTTAGGAAGTAACTTGCCGATATCACATATTTTTAGGGACTACTTATTTCGTATACTTTAGGATTTAAATAGATAATGACAGGTAAACTTAAAGACAAATTTGGTGATTACTCTTAAATAAATTTGGAGTTAGATAACTTAATTCCTTAATTTTAGTAAATTAAGTGAGGACATTTGAAGAAAAAAAATTAAACAATTTGATGAACCAACATATTTTATAATGAATTTTTTTTGCATCCCTGTCCTAGGGTATTGGGTCCGCCACAAGTCTTGGCCCATAAGGGTGACATGCCGAGTCCAACATTATGGGTGACTTCCATCCACCTCAGTCCATAGTGCTGATGTTGATGTATCTAGACTATGAGGCTTACCACGGGGCGACTTACTCTCATATCCAATGTATAGTGGGGCGACTTACTAATGTTGAGTGTGTGGGCATAGGCAAACCATTGCGCCCTTTATAATGACTTGTGCTTGAGGGGCTGTCAAACACTGGAGGATGGACAATACTCGTACACATGTATGCCTAAAACCCTTCTAATATACTAGAGGGAGATCTAGTTTGAGCGTCAGAGCGAATCTGCAAGTACCCTCGGCGGCGCTCCACCTCCAATCGACAGGGTCCTCTCCATCAACGCTCAGCCGAGGTATCTCTTAAAGTGCTAGACCGAAACATTATCGGGCAACCTCTATCGTAGGTCTTAAGTATAATAGAGACCATGGTGTGGTTGGCTAGCTTCCTGCGGAAGAATGAAGAAGGTGAAGCCAGAGGTAGTTTCATTGGTCCCACGTTGGGCGCCAATGTGACAGTTTTATGTACGGAGGAAAGTGAAAGAGTGTTTTAAAACAATAAAAGCAATTGTTTTTAAATATATTTATATTTGTTTTTATTACATTTTATATTTGTACATTTAAAATTATATTTTTATAAGAGCAGACGAGTACATTATATTTTTATCCTATCTTTTTATAAAAAGAAAAAGAAACGGTAAAAAATCAGAAAAGTCAACAGGAAAGAAGTCATCGCTAATTGGTAGTACACAAAGCGGGCACCGTTTTCACTTTCTGTTACACATTACACACGCGCATTTATTTTCAGTTTTCCACACTTTCACATTTCTTTTTATTTCTGTTTTTTATTTATTCTTCATCTTTTTCTTCGGTCTTCTCTGTCTGCCTCTCTTCTTACATCCTCAAAGGGTGCTACACAAACAATCTTTTTTTTTATTCTCTCTTTGCGAAGCTTAAGGTTCCCAGAAACGGTTACAAAATAATATCATAACAAAGCAAAGAAACAAAAGCATCCTAAGATTCCTTTTTTGTCTCACATACACAATCTCTCTAATTCTGCTCCTGCGAACACAGTATCAACTCAACAGAGTTCAATCAAATCCTTTCTGAATTTTGATTCCACAATCGTCTTTCTGTTTTCGATCACATAATTCGAATTGGAGGTTGAAAACATTGAAAAAGCTGCTCAATTTTACTTTTTAATTCATGATGGATAAGCTATGCTGTTTTAAGTCTTCCTACTCTCAGGTAAGAATGTTACTTTTTATCTGATATTCTTTTGATCAAACACTATCTACTGTCTATATTGTCAATTGGTATTGGTCATTGACTTTGAGGGAAACCTAGAATTCTATTTTTCAAATTCGTATCACTATAAATTACTGAATTTGTCTTAGAACTCTGAAAGGACTTGTTTGTTTGATAATGATAGGGGAATGAATGTTAATGAAATAACAGTGACTTTGTTATGCAATGAAATAACAGTGACTCTGGCAAGACTATTCATTCTATTTTTCATTTTTGATTGCTTTACAGCTTGTAGCAACACGTTCTTCATCAAGCATTGGTAAGGGAAAGAATCATGAAGGCAACATAAAGTATGGTTTCAGCCTTGTAAAAGGGAGAGCTAATCATCCAATGGAGGATTATCATGTTGCCAAGTTTGTGCAGTTACAGGATAATAAAGAAGTAGGTTTATTTGCAATTTATGATGGTCACTTAGGAGACCGTGTTCCTGCCTACCTACAGAAAAATTTGTTTACCAACATTTTAAGGGAGGTGAGTTGTAAAGATTAATTTAATTCTATGTCTTCGATGTTAATTTGATCAAAACTCACATTGAAAAATTTACATTATTATATGTGTTCATTTAATATCTCAGGAAGGATTTTGGGATGATCCAACTCTTTCTATCTCAAAAGCATATGAGAGCACAGATGAAGCAATTCTATCAAATAGTTCTGATTTGGGTCATGGTGGATCGATCGCCGTGAATGCGCGATATTGATTGATGGAAGAAAGTTGTGGATAGCTAATGTTGGAGATTCAAGAGCTGTTCTTTCAAGAAAAGGGCAAGCTGTACAAATGACTACGGATCACGAGCCTAACACTGAACGAGGTAGCATTGAGACTAGGGGTGGTTTTGTCTCCAACTTGCCAGGTATTTTAAACCTTCCACAATACTATAGTTATTCAATTAACTAAAAACTGCATTGTCTCTTGTAAGTGGACCGGCGGAGGCAGTATAAGTTACTAGATGATTTGTATGACATGACAAAGAAGGCATTGTAATTTGTATAGATATACTTAACATTAAAACTAATATTATTAATTATGCTATTTTAAGGTGATGTGCCTAGAGTAAATGGGCAACTGGCCGTTTCTCGTGCATTTGGAGACAAGAGTCTGAAGTCACACCTGAGATCAGACCCTGATGTACAGAATACCATTATAGATGCTGATAACGATTTTCTAATCCTTGCAAGTGATGGACTTTGGAAGGTGAAATAGTTATTCTTGATTTCTTAGTTCTTGCTTTAAATATTGAATATAAAAATGAAAATAGTTTCCATTTGCATGTGGTAAACTAGGTAATGGCTAATCAAGAGGCAGTGGATATTGCTAGAAGAATGAAAGACCCTTTAAAAGCAGCAAAGCAACTAGTAACTGAAGCATTAAAAAGAGAGAGTAAAGATGATATATCTTGCGTTGTGGTTAAGTTCAGATGATGGTATCTTTTACACCATGTGTCAAGCTGTGAAGTTGCTTTTTTGAATAGATTTTATTGTTTGAGAATGTTTGATTTCTTTCAATCGAGTGTGGTTACTCAGAATCTGATGTATAAAAGGAGAATATGCTTCTTTCTTGTTGTTGTTGTTTTGAGTATAGCAAGTGTTAGGATGGAGATTGGTCGCATCCAATCCATGACGTAGAACGATGCAGTCACACAAGCTTTTGGTACAAATGCATTTTTTATCAAATCATTTCATAGAATCAACAGAAGCATCTCTGATACTGAGTGCAGAATAAAAATGTGGCACCATTCTTATATTTTTGGTAAAGTAAACTGTTGTGTTAAGAAGTTAAAGTTACCTTGGCATCCATTCTAATAGTATATGTTACACTATGAATGAGTCTTTCATAGTCGTCTTCTCTCTCTATGTGCAGCTATTAGTTTCATTATCACTTAACTGTGCACATCTTACTAATATTCTTAGGATTTTAAAAGATAAAATGAAGTTTTAAGCACACTGGTAGCACAGTACCAGCTTGGAAAATTCATCCAAATCCTTTCATCTTTAAAGTCCCAAAGTCGATAATCTCTTGAGTTTAAAACTAATTGCCAACAATGCTGAATGAATAACCTTCAATTTTAAATATATTTTCACATCCCATCATCAAATATTTAATCTTCAATCTTCCAGCCTTTCAGTAAAATTTATTGGTTAAAAATTATATTTTGATTGTTTTTCATTGTCTTCTTACCAAAATATATGTTAAATATTAAACTGACAGAAAAATTCAACAAATGAATCCAATAAAGAATTCATAACCAAACTAAGTTCAAGCTTCATGTTTTTGAATAAATCAAAGTCAAATTTTTAATATAAACCTAAACTTCAAATAATTCATCCTCTCACGTCAGGATGAACGAGACAGTCAAGGATAGCATTCCTATATGGGAAAGAAACTGGGAATCCTTAAGGCAAGCAAAGTCAACAATCTCTGCTGAGGAAATGGCTCAATAGAAACATTGTATCTTTTGATAAATTACTGCTATATGATATCTTAATAAAATTTATTATTTTTGAACTTTTACAAATAACCACGTATTGAGTACATGAATATGGCATCCAATCAGTACGAGACAGGAAATACAATCATTCCATTCCCAACAAAATTAATTTAAGAACTGATGATCAAAAGATTTGACCTTCAAGTAAACCTACAAGTCAAAGAATTACAGATTTCAGGTCGAGTTTGCTCCATTTAAACTATACACATTGAAGTCTCAATTTTCTAGAATACTGAATGAAGTATTTCTTGTTCATATGGACAAATAAGGGACGATTACATCATTCAGTAACATAATTGACCTCACTAAGCATGAGGCTCAAAGGTGTGAAGACTATCCTGACACAAAAGTACGTGGCATAACTTGCAGCCAAGCCTTTCATAGGATATATCAAAATCTCCAATTTCACAGGGAAAACTGCATAGTAAAGTCAACTTACTGGTGCATCCCACGGCTGGTGCTTTCCTCTCCGATTGAAACTGTGGCAAGAGACTTCGAAGCCCACGCCTTAGCATTCATTGCTCCTTCCTGTAGATTACTTCTTTTGCATGGCTCTTTCAGGCGGTTAAATGACTGTGTTATTCGCTTCAAATAAACCAAAGGATGTTCCAGCAAGCTCCATAATCTCACATTTTGGATGACTCTTCTCCAAGCATATTGAATGCATATAAGCAGTGTAGGAAAAAATAAGTAGAGTAATCTCAAAGCCGAAATGCACGATGGCAGAGCCAGATAGGTTTCCTGACGCAGTAAGTTTTCTGGAGATCTAGCCCATGAAAATGGACAGCTCTCTGGTTCACTGTTACCATGGTTTTCATTAGCTGATGGGCGCCCAATTTTCTCAAGGGATAGTTGATCAAGTGAATCAATCCTAATTCCTACAATGAAAACCAAATATAAGAAAATAAGGATACAATGAAGTCCTACTGCAATTGAATAACATGATTGCAAAGTTATTTGTACAGACTGTCAAAACCAAACGCACACGAGCTTCGTAACACCCCAAAAAAACCCTCCCAAAGAACAACCGTTTCCCCTTTGCCATGTAATGATGCAAAAGATATGCAACACAGGACGACTGAGGCATGGCCAAAACATGTCAGTGACCAAATATTAAAATTCAATCTTAAGTAACCACATCTGTTGAAAAGAAACTGGATCCTATGGAAAAACCTGAGAGAAATTCTACAGATGAACCAACTAATTAAATACAACATATTTCCTTCTGCGTTGAATAAATACATTTTTTTCTTCCACAGGACCATCTTTGGAAATCAGACTTTAATCAAGTGTTTGGTTCAGTGAAGGGGAGTGGAAAGGACAAGAAAGATGTAATTAGATATTCTATTTGGTTGAGAGAATAGAGGGGAAATAACCCTATCCTAGTCGAAGTAAAAAAATCAGACTAACATTTTTCCCATACCCTTATTATAACCTTTCATGTTACATTTGAAGTAAAAAAATATTTTAGTCAATGCATTTTTAATATTTAGAACCAATATTCTCTCCACTACAGATTCCCCAATATTGAGGGGAGCCGAAATTGAGTGAGGATGGATGTTGCTCCCCTTTATTCCTCCCCCACCCCTCCAATATTAACCTTTCATGTTGCATTTGAAGTAAAAAATATTTTAGTCAATGCACTTATAATATTTAAAATCCATATTCTCTCCACGCCAGATTCCCCAATATTGGAGAGGGTGCCAAAATAGAGTGAGGAGGGATTTTGCTCCCCTTTATTCCTCCCTTGCTCCTCCAATATTTTACATTTTAAAAAGTCCCTCTTTTCTCTTCCATTTCTCCCCAACTGAACACTATGGAATGTAATTGTATGTGTTTATGTTTTGAAAGCTTTATAAATGGAATAAGTCCCCCAATTAAATTGAAAATGAATTGAATGTTACCCATGAGGCTGTAAAGTAAAAGTTGCAGTTGAAATTTATTTAAAGGAAGAAAAAACAAAGATAATAGAACACAAATCTAAATGTAAGGATAAGGTACTGATAAAAAAAAAATGTTACGATATGGTGCAAAAAACAGGCCCTTACTTACCAGTGACATCACTGTAGAAACCAACGAGAGAGCTGAGGGTCCGGGATCCCTGATACCGAACGCGCATGGTAGAATTCAAAATGAATAGTGTAGGGAAACCATGGACGCCATACTTGGATAGTATGCTGCAAGAATTGAATTGAAATTCAACTAAATGAAGCCCCAAAAGAATGAATAAAAGAAAATATATGAATAAACAGAAAACACAAACCTTGGCCTAACAGATGATTCTTCAATAGCAAAATGAGGAATGGAAGGGTGTAGAGCAGAGAGGATGGAAAAAACAGGTCGAAATACCCGAGAGAAAGGGCACCATGATGCATAGAAGAGCACAGCCACATACTCATGATAATTTTTGTAAACCATATTCAGTGCCGTCTGCAAAGAAGCCTCATCTCCCTGCATAGTAAAAACGCATAGTTTCCATGAAAAATTATTACAATCTTGCATCACCAAAAAAGCACTATCCACTGCACATAAACTATATTTGGCACAAACAGTGTTACCAGCTAGAAATGGAGCTAAAAAATTCAAAGCGATCTCATATTATTCATCATCACATAATTCAGATACAGAAGAGACCAAATTTCAAATACCAAAAATAACAAAAGTGACAATTTGCTTATTTCTTTACACGCACACAGAGAAAGAGTAAATGGAAAGAGAGAACGATTGAGAGTTACCTCGGTGACACCAATATAATGAATAGATCCAAGAGAATCGGAAAGGGAACAGGTGGAATCTGGAAACCCTGAGAGAGAATCGAAAAGGGATTTGACGGGACAAACGGCGGTCGAGAAAGAAACCCTAGGCGATTGAGCGGTGCAGGAAAGGATCCCACAGAGGAACGTGACGAACACAATCTTCGATCCCCAAAGCTTCATCCTCATCCCTAAGAAAATCGAGATGGAAAGAAACCCTAATTCGAAAACATGGATTTGAAGGAGGGGGAAATAGAGAGATAATAACAGGATATGACGTGCCTTAACCTGAGTGGACGATTTTCTATTTTTTTATTTATTGTTTTTGGTTTATAAAAATGGTGAATGAAGAGGGTTCGATTGGGTTGGTTTGGGAAGGTGATGAGGTTACAGGTATCAGTTAGTGGTCGTGGGTGTGATCGGTGGAAGGAGGCATTACCATACAGTTTCTGTTATTGAGATACCATTCGCTTCCCCCTAGCTAGCTAGCTGCGTTCAACTCTGTTTGACTTCTCTTTTTTCATCTCTTTTCTTTTCCTTTTTTTAATAAATCGAGTATCCTTTCTGCGCTTGAGCCGGATAGGACCATAATAGGCAGAAAGCTCCTGCGCGTTGCAAGTGCGGACTAATCTCTCAAGTCGAAAGAGAGATTACAATGAAAGAACAAAACTCTCCAATGTTTGGATTCAAATCCAAGGCGTTGGTTAAGTTTAATAGACTCTTATCATTTGATCCAAGTGCTCTTGGTGACTTCTCGTTCTTCTATTCTCTCCATCTAAATTTATTATTTATTTGCGAAGGAAGTTGATAAAGAGTTGGCTCATACCTTACAATTGCGTGGGTCAAACTCCCACCATCATTAGGACTTCTTTGATAGGTGATTTGTAATTACTTCTAACCTTAGTGGGATCTTGCAGCCCAACTCACGTAAACTTTTTTATCCAAAATATAAATAAATAAGTTCGTTATTTATTGAGTGCATTTTGTAAAAAAAAGGGAGTGCATTTAATAAAGATCTCTCAAAAAAGTTTTAAAGGTAAATATTCATCGCTAGTATAAAACTTGTGCGATGCACGAGGAAACAATTCTTGTATTATATTTTTTATTCAAATGTATTGTAGAAAAAATGTTAAGGTATCCATTATATAACCTTAAGGATTAAATCAAATTATTTTTGCATTGGGTAGCATGAATTGAGGAAAACCTGTCAAAAAAAACTGCACTGAGGAAAAAGTCATGACAGACCACACACTCTTTATTTAGGGTCCCTTTTTTAGTGGCTTTTTTTAAGCTTATGCAAAACAACTTATGCAAATAAATAAACTTTTATTTATTAATGTAGTTTATCAATGTAGTTTATAAAAAAAAAACTTATAGAGATACCATTTTTGTCAGTGAGAACTTATGAATTAACAGTAAAATTTATTTATTTACATCATTTGTTATTCATAAAACTATAACCTACGTGCAAATATATAATGCTATAAGACTATAAGCTAATAACGATTGACTCTATTTACAGTTCTACATATTTTAACATTTATATTTGCACCATCGTAAAACCATAATCTTATGTTTATCATTTATCATTCATCAAATTCATGGGCATTTACACCCATTTAGATCATGAAAAAAATTGAAAAACAAAATGAAATTATGTGTATCCAGAATATGATGGTAGATGTAGAATGGGTTTTCCCATAAGAGCATGACATTATATATAGTGATGTTTAGGTTTAAATTGTGGAAAACTAAAATTATTTTGAAATTTGAATTTGACAACTCATTAAAATTCAAAATTGAATTTGAAATTCAAATTTTAGTTATGTATTATAATGAGATAGAAACAGAAAAATAGTAATTCATTCAAGATAATTTATTATATTTAATTATCATGTTTCATTGATGGAATTTAAAAAAATTATTAGGGAATGTAATTTAATTAGATGCCACCTGCACAAGCCAGCAATGAAATTACTGGTGATGTGGATCGATTATAGACCAATGAGTAATATGCAACATATGACGGTCATTACATAGTTTGCCCATGAAATGAGGCCATTGCGACACATAGGAAGATATAACAGTGAGGAGGGGATAAAAATATATAATTTATAGATATATATACAATTCGAATTAATGCAATAGCCAATAAGATAGGACAATCTTGTCTGCCAAAACACGTTTTTCTTAATTATAATGTTAATTATTGTAAGGATCTGTTTTATATTTCTTTAATTGTTATACATGTTGGTTTGAGAATTTGAATTTGAAAATATGATGATGGTGATGGTTATTACTTTACGTATTTTGTTAACATTATGATGATTGAGGAGAAGAACATATATTACTAATATCTTTTTCAAATTTATAATTGAATGGTAACAAAGATAGTAAAAATCGCAAAATAGATTGGGAACAAAGACACTTAAATTCACTCAAATAAGGGATGTTGATTGATATTGTACATTTGTTAAGAATGAATTTAAAATGTGGAGTAATTGTGAGTTTGGTAGTTGAAATGATATAAAATCTCTTTTTTTTTTAAATTTTTGACTATATATTATTAAAATAAATTGAACGTGCAATGCCTAGAAATTCAGACCTTATTCGTATATTGTATGCGAGTGCTATGAAATTAGTGGTGTAGATTTTTTTAAGGAATACAATATGGATTTTATAAATTAGTTGGATGTTATTTAAATTGATTTTCCAATTCATTTTACATTTTATAATTTATTTTTTAAAATGTATATACTTATAAGAAAACGTTATCTTTTATTATTTGGACGGGTTTGTGACAATGGGCCAATGGGGTGCGTTTTTCTCACTCAATCATGAAGGATCATATTATTTGGTCTGACTTTATTTGAATTTTTTTGGACTGGAACCACTATTTTTTTGACCGGTACAACAATTTAAATTACTTCTTGTGTAAGATTGTTTCAAAAAAAAAGATTGTTTCAAAATAGAGAATGACTAATAAATAGATTTAATTGTGTTTTTTAAATAACACCTAATAAATTCGCATGGAATGGCAAATGTGTACATGACATGTATTAATTTTTTTGATTATGTGGCCTTATTTTGTGAAAATCCTAGGTGGATAGCCTAGTTGATTGACAACTCAGATTTAAGGCTCATTGGTTCATTCTCATTTGTTAAAATAAAAATTCATCAAATTCGTGGGCATTTACACCCATTTAGATCATGAAAAAAATTGAAAAATAAAATGAAATTATGTGTATGCGGAATATGATGGTAGATGTAGAATGGGTTTTCCCAAAAGAGCATGACATTATATATATAGTGATGTTTAGATTTAAATTGTGGGAAACTAAATTATTTTGAAATTTGAATTTGACAACTCATTAAAATTCAAAATTGAATTTGAATTTCAAATTTAGTTATGTATTATAATGAGATAGAAACAGAAAAATAGTAATTCATTCAAGATAATTTATTATATTTAATTGTCATGTTTCATTGATGGAATTTAAAACTTTTTATTAGGGAATGTAATTTAATTAGATGCCACTTGCAGAAGCCAGCTATGAAATTACAGGTGATGTGGATCGATTATAAACCAATGAGTAATATGCCACATATGACGGTCATTAAATATTTTGCCCATGAAATGAGGCCATTGTGACACATAGGAAGATATAACATTGAGGAGGGGATAAAAATGTATAATTTATAGATAGATAGATTTATAGATATAGATACAATTCGAATTAGTGCAATAGCCAATAAGATAGGACATTTTTGTCTGCCAAAACACGTTTTTTAATTATAATGTTAATTATTGTAGGGATCTGTTTTATATTGCATTAATTGTTATACATGTTGGTTTGAGAATTTGAATTTGAAAATACGATGATGGTGATGGTTATTACTTTACGTATTTTGTTAACATTTTGATGATTGAGGAGAAGAACATATATTACTAATATCTTTTCAAATTTATAATTGAATGATAACAAAGATAGTAAAAATCGCTTAAAATAGATTGGGAACAAAGACACTTAAATTCACTCAAATAGGGATGTTGATTGATATTGTACATTTGTTAACAATGAATTTAAAATGTGGAGTAATTGTGAGTTTGGTAGTTGAAATGATATAAAATCGCTTTTTTTTTTTTTGAATTTTTGTCTATATATTATTAAAATAAATTGAGCGTGCAATGCCTAGAAATGGACCATATTCAGTATATTGTATGCGAGTGCTATGAAATTAGTGGTGTAGATTTTTTTTAAGGAATACAATATGGATTTTATAAATTAGTTGGATGTTATTTAAATTGATTTTCCAATTCATTTTACATTTTATAATTTATTTTTTAAAATGTAAATATTTATAAGAAAACGTTATCTTTTATTATTTGGACGGGTTTGTGACAATGGGCCAATGGGGTGTGTTTATCTCACTCAATCATGAAGGATCATATTATTTGGTCTGACTTTATTTGAATTTTGTTGGACTGGAACCACAATTTTTTTTCCTGGTACAACAATTTAAATTACTTCTTGTGTAAGATTGTTTCAAAAAAAAAGATTGTTTCAATATAATGACTAATAAAAAGATTTAATTTTGTTTTTTTAATTAACACCTAATAAATTCGCATGAGATGGCAAATGTGTACATGATAGGTATTAACTTTTTTGATTATGTGACCTTATTTTGTGGAAATCCTAGGTGGATAGCCTAGTTGATTGACAACTCAGATTTAAGGCCCTTTGGTTCATTCTCATTTGTATATATAATAGTTGGATGTTATTTAAATTGATTTTCCAATTCATTTTACATTTTATAATTTATTTTTTAAAATGTAAATATTTATAAAAAAACATTATCTTTTATTATTTGGACGGGTTTGTGACAATGGGCCAATGAGGTGCGTTATCTCACTCAATCATGAAGGATCATATTATTTGGTCTGACTTTATTTGAATTTTGTTGGACTGGAACCACAATTTTTTTTGACTGGTACAACAATTTAAATTACTCTTCTTGTGTAAGATTGTTTCAAAAAAAAAAGATTGTTCAAAATAATAAATAGATTTAATTGTGTTTTTTTTTAATTAACACCTAATAAATTTGCATGGGATGGCAAATGTGTACATGACAGGTATTAATTTTTTTGATTATGTGCCCTTATTTTGTGGAAATCCTAGGTGGATAGCCTAGTTGATTGACAACTTAGATTTAAGGCCCTTTGGTTCATTCTCATTTGTATATATAATAGATTAGACCATTTTTTAGGGTCCATATTTTATGAGTATTAGTTAATTGGTCTAATGAATATTAGTTAATTGGTCTAATGAATTATTATAAAATTCATTTTTTTAGAAACTTTTTTTAGAAACTAGTAAAGGTCTAATGATGTATTCATTATTAGACCTTTACTAGTTTTAGAAGAAAAAAATGAATTTTATAATATAAAAATAGTATTTTATTAAGACATAGTAAAAACGGTAAATATTCATCATTAGACCATTTTTTAGGATCCATATTATATGCACTCTTATTTATTGTGTATTTTCTTCCTCTGTTTTTGTTTTTTAATGTTATTATATATAGAGTTCAATCACCGCCGAGAGGGATTGAATGAGGTGGTTTGGGTATCTTCCAATTAACTAATGTTTGGGTTCGAATCCAGCCCTAGAAATACATTAACATTAAATCTCTTGAGAGAGAATTTTACTGCCCATTGTAGTCATACACTGCTTGATGAATTAACATTTGCAGTTGTGCGTAGAGGATACCCAGTAATAAAATACAAGTCAAGTATATAGACTTATTCACTTCTAACCGTCTTCTCAATTGTAATTGACTTCACAGTGTACGGTTAGAATTCAGTTACCACTCTAACTGATTGAACTAGCTATATAAGCTAGCCTATAACAGATTCACATTTGGTGAAATCATTTCTAACATACAATTCAGTCACAAGATGAATCTCTCTCTCTGTTGTGCATTGCACTTTATCATGGTATCAATCGATGGTTTCGGTTCTATTACCTTCATCTTCAACCTCTAATTCTCCTTCGCCATTGTTGTAATCTCTTCTGCAACATTCTGTTTTCACCCGCATCGCTTCCGTTCTCTTCGAAATTCGCAATTTCCTTCAAAGTTTATCGATCGCGACCACACCAACACGGCCCTTGCTAAATTCAAAAAAACTCCTTCCTTGTTAGGCACGATGATTGCTCCCAAAGTTGATTATCCTATAGATTACAATTATTATCAATAAGTCAATTAATTACATTTTATACTATCAAAAGTTTAAAGAAATCAAGAGTTCGCCTAACCAACGACAACAATTTGTTGAATTATGCTACTCCTCACGGCAGCTTCTTCATGTTCCCCCGGTTCAACATTTTCACCAGCCCTATTAGTATTTACTTAAGTAAGAGGACTGGAAGACATTACAGAGAGAAAAGTTTGTTAAAACACATGAAGATGTCTCATGCGACACATTTAACCCGTAGCAACTAAGACAACCAATAGTTCTCTAAATTGTTGTTTTTTTAAATTGCTACATTTCAATTTTTTACAAGGACATATAAGTTTTTTTTTTTTAAAAAAACAGCTTTTTTAGGCGATTTGGATTACATTTAGCCTGCGATTAACGATTTTGGCTCATGATTCGAAAAAGTTCAAAATTTAAATAGTTCAATTCGGTCCGGTCGAACTGTTAAGACAGTTCAGTTTAGTTCGGTCAAACTGTTTAAACGGTTCAGTTCAGCACGATGATTGCTCCAAACACTGATTATCCTATAGATTACAATTATTATCGATAAGTCAATTCATTACATTGTATACTATCAAAAGTTTAAAGAAATCAAGAATTCGCCTTACCAACGACAACAATTTGTTGAATTATGCTACTCCTCATGGCAGCTTCTTCATGTTCCCCCGATTCAACATTTTCACCAGCCCTATTAGTATCATGGAAAAGAAAGGAAAGGAAAGCACATTTTCCAACAAATTTTCCTTTGTTTGGTGGAGGTGAAAAAGTGGGGAGGAAGGAAAAAAATCACATGGGACCCAAAATATGTTTTCTCTCCCATTTGAGAAGAAAAGGTGAATAAGACAAAAAAATTATCCTTTTCCAATTTTACCTAAAACTTTTATAGTTTATTTCTATTTCTAAGAGTATTTTTGTAATCTTAAATTTTACTACTTTCTTTTCTTTTCACTTTCTATTCAACCAAACAAAGGAAGAGAACACTTTTATCTTTCATTTCTTAACTTTTCACCTCTACCAAACAACCCAAAAATCATCTCAATTTCTACTTATTTTCTCTTATTTTTCTTTGGGTCGTTTTTTTCACACCCCCACCCCATCCCCATAAACCCCCACCTAAATTTAAATCCCCAAATGCCCTTTGAAAATTAATTTTTTTTATAAAAAATAAATAAATCGTATATACCCCTTTGAGTACGTATATACGATGGTTATTTTATGTCCAATCGTATATACGTACTCAAAGGGGTATATACGATGGGTTTTTTATTTTTTTTAATAATTTGTTTTAATTTTTATTACTAAAAGGCTACTAAAAATTCGTTAAATAGTCAAAACTACTCTAAAAAATTATAAAAACACCACTAAAAATCTAACAAAACCAAAATAAGGCTATACAAATTTTTTTAGATTTTTTGGAGACTATGAAAAATTTAAAAAAATCGTAAAAAATAGTAAACGATGAAATTTGGGATTTTGAGGCCGTAGTCCCGTAAGAAGTCCCTTCTAGGGGAGTCTTGATTCTTGATTTTTTTTCGGATTTAATGGCTGGTTTCATTACGATCGGAGTATGTTGCCCGAAAACCAATTTTTTAGCCTAAATTATTCGTTCGACGTATAACATCGTCACGTTTTAACGAACTACACACAAAACCTATTTTCAGGACTTATATAATTTTTATTTGACTTAAAAAAAATTTAAAAAAATACAATGGGGATCGTATATACACACCGGGGGTATATATACGACCTATTTTTAAGCATCGTATATACACCTCCCAAGGCGTATATACGATTAACATGAGGAGTTTATTAATCGATATACGCCTTGGGGTGTATATACGATGCCTAAATGCATAGGTCGTATATATACCCCCAAGTGTATATACGATTGGTCAAAAATTTGTAAAAAAATACGTTTGTGAAGAAGGCATTTGGGGTTTCGGTGTGGGTGGGGTTTATGGGGATGGGGTGGGGGTCCAAAAAAAAACCCTTTTTATTTCCTTAACCAAAGATAGGCTTAAGTAAGAGGACCAGGAAGCAATGTTATTAAACTCGACCCCGAGGTCGCACCCGAGCAAGTCTTTGGGTCATCGGGTCAATGGGTCTGACCGAGGGTCACTAGTTGACCCGCATGACCCGTGACACTACTAAAACCTGTTAAAATTAGGCATGTTGTATATTCACATATCGCAGAGCTATGAATTTTTTTACCATACAATAAAATTGTCCAAAAACTCACTACTCATTCATCATTGAAAACAAATAAAAACCTTAAAGTTAAATCAACAAGAAATATTGAATTCAAATTTAGCTTTTGTTTTAAAAAAAAATAAAGCAAACAATAGCTCGCTTTACTTAAAAATAAAAACAAGCACAAATCAAGAAACCCGACCGGTCAACACCGGTCGAGCCGACCGGGTCAACAAGGTCGCACCTGGTTCGATGCCTTCCGCTCACGGTCGCGACCGGGTCGCACCGGTCTCAAACACCCACGATCCAATAGGTGACTCGGACCGATCACATCACCGCTTTTCGGTCCGACGGTCCGACCGGCGGTCGGTCCGGGTTTAATAACATTGACCGGAAGACATTGCAGAGAGAAAAGTTTGCTAAAAAACATGAAGATGTCTCATGCGACACATTTAACCGGTAACAACTAAGACGATTTTGTTAAGGACAGTGAAGACTTTTTTTTAAGGACAGTGAAGACTTTTTTTAAAAAGATAGTTTTTTTAACCGGTAATCAATTTTGTTAAGGACAGTGAAGACTTTTTTTAAAAGGATAGTTTTTTGGGCAGTTTGGATAACAATTCGGGCTAAACAGTTCAAAATTTAAACAGTTCGATTCAAATTCGAACTGTCAAACCGAACTATTAAGACAGTTCAGTTCGATCAAACTGCAAAGAAAACTCAGTTTGGTCGAACTATTTAAACAATTAGGTTCAGTGGAAAAAAAATCCACCCTTCTGCCCAAAGCGCAAGGATGCATTGACGATGGTGTAATGGTGATTGGTGATGGAACAAAAAGTGAACACTCGAGCCAGAGGCATTAGATAAAAGCCACAACAGTACCAATTTTATTGGTTAACCACCCCAGTAGTACTTAGCCCTTTCGACGAAGTGGCATCTTGAAGTACCACTGCAAGCTAGCTCTTCAGACCCGCTAAGTGGCATCTTGAAGTACCAGGTGCTTTACACCCTATTATGCACCCACCTAAAGTCGCTTATCCGGATTTGATTTTGCAACCTTCTCCTAGAGTTGGGCTGCTCTTACCAGCTCAACCACCCACTTTTGGGTCCCAAAACAATACTAATAATAACAATTGTGCAAATGGGTCTTTTCATTTGGAAACAAAAATCAATACCTATATGAATTTTCTTTCAAAAATTGGGAGAAAACTAGTTCCTTCTGAATTTGGAAGGATTGACCCTAAAATTCAATGTAAGTATCATCATACTATTCTACCAGATGATTAAAAAAATGTTGTTAACTGAAATGGACCTAAAAAAATTCCTTGCAAATAAATAAAGGTATCTAAGCTCTGGAAAGAATCAAGAGAAGCGTAACACAGAAGCCACCACGATCAGCTGAATAAATCCACGAAATAATGCTGCCTTCAAACAATTGTCTGTTTAGTCCAAGAATAAAAGCAAAATCAGTAAACCAGGAAAGAACCTAAAAAAACCATTAGCTGCAAAGATAAAACATGCAACTAGGGAACGAGAAGAACTCTACAGTACATTTCCTAGCTTAGTTTATTTAGAAAAAAGAACAAGATACAATTCAAGTTAAGGTTCACAAGCACAATTGTATATAAATTGGATTGATATGTATAAAATAATTATGACATTTCCACTCATTCCAATACAAGATCTTAAGACATATTGCTAACTTACTACCATTCACATTGAAATTAGGTGATAGTAAAATCCAACATTACACATAACTGATTCACTATTCTCCCCAAAAACAAAAGTCACGCAAGAAACTAACACAATCAACAGAATTGAACCTACACTCAAAGGCAACAAAAGGTACCGTAATGTGACTATAAATGTAATGATAGTTATCTATAATTGATACTCATTTTTGCTATTAGCTAGAACATGGCATTTCCATGTTCTCAAAGGAGAGGTTCCAGAATCTTTTAAGCCATTACTGTTAATTTTAACATCAAATTCTACACATGCAAAAAAATTTGGCCTTACGCACCATAAAGTTTTGGTTAGTAGTGTATCCATAAAATTTTCCAAACTAGTACAGTATATTCAATATATGTTTAATTATCATTGACTTCAACTTCTCAATACCCAAGGGCATCATTATAGACTTAACTTATATTCCAAGTTCCAACCAATGAAGTATATAAGCCAAAACTAATAACAAGATTGAACAAAACAATAGCATGTTTCAGTAAATAACTCATAAGCACCAGGATATTATCGCAGGAAACAATCTGAATGAATCATTTAAATATACAAAACAAAATCCCCATGTCAAAAATATTTTTTCCAAACACTTTCTATGAATATTTTCTAAAGCTAGTTGTAGAAAAACAATATGCTCTCTGATGGCGTAGGTTACTTTCAGACTAATGACAAAATTCAGCTTAAAAGAAAACAACTATCATTTCATCATTAATTTCAAATCACTTAGACCAAAGACACATAAATACATCCTTGGAAACAAATCAGACTTTCTGAAGAAGATTTTTTTTAATCATACTGTAAATATTATTACCTTTTCTAGGCTATCTTTCTGAATTGGAAATTGAGAATATACAAGCAGAGCCTTATGGTTACCAAAACACTCTGCAGAACTACAATAAATGTTTTATTCCAAAATTGCTTCGTGCACAAAGCATCTGCCACCACATCTACCCCAGAATCTACCTAACTGCTACCGAAATTTGGGCATACCCATAGAGTCGGTTGGAAATATTTCAACTCCACTAGAGTCGGATGGATCTTGAGGCCAAGCACTAAAAGAAAGATCATTAGGGTAACCAGATGTTCTTTCAATGCAGGCTATACTCTCATTATCAAAAAACTACCCTCATCAAAGTAGTTCAGGACACAAGTTTTTGTCTTGTCCATACTATCTATAGATGTATGTTTAAGATCATTCTGAGATGCAACAAGAGAACCTTCAGAACTACACTGCAGTTTAGTATTAGTAGAAACATCTTTAATTTCAGACTGATCTCTACAAGAAAAGATTTGTTGATTGTCATCCTGAGCAAGCCCATCATTACTCTCCATGTCCTGCAGCGAGCCAATAAGATGCTTATCGTCTAAATCGCTGCCATCAAATATCCTCCCTTCAGAATTTGGAATCAGCATGCTTCTTTCAAAACCAAATTTATGGATGTGATCTTCCACAAATGGCACCGAAAGCCCAAGTCCATTGCCAGTAACATGTACTTGGTCATTGCCATACTGAACAGTTTCATAGCATCCAGTATTTTTATCATGACTCTCAGTACTACTAATGCTGCCTTTTATGCATGGGACAGCATTTATTTCATCAGAAAATTGATTAATACCACTATTATTATCATTATTCAAGATAGGATTTGTGCAAAGCAAAGGAATAGGAAGATTGCATGAAGCATCACTAGCCTCAATAGCACTATAAACTCTATCTTCTGCAAGAGAACAGCCCTGAACTGAATTTTCTTCATTCTTGTCGACCTTCAGTGGTTGCTTATCTTCAGTTTGAGGGTCAGAGTCTTTAAAGGCTCCACTAGTAGTAACTCCTAAATTACAGTCAAAAGCCAAGTCACTATCGAAATTCCCGTTAGAAGTATTAAGCTTTTCAGTTCCAATTGATGGTGATATGGTAATGGGGGCCTGCTTCTCATGATGAGAGCTAGCATAGCCATCAATCATTATGCCTCCTGTAGGGATATGACTAACAGTCTGCTGCATGTATGAAAAGAAAAAAAAATGAAAGACGTTCTTTTGTTACTGGAATCGAAAAGGAAATAAAACATTACAGATATCAGCTTACATGTTCAGGTGCCATATTGATATTACTGGACAACTTCTGGCTACCGTCAGAATAACTACGTTTTAGATGGCTTTTGTCTTGAACTCCACACACAGAAACCAAGTATGAAGAAACATCCTTGAAGGAGTCAAATTGGCATCCATCAGGGCTGGATAGAATCAAATTAGAGAAAATGCATAAGAATCCAACAGAAATAATAAATAAAAACCATTTCCAAATTGATAAACACCAGATACAAAATTGATAAATCATTTGGGGAAATGGAAAACTAAAATGTCACAGCACGTAGTCCATACTCCATAAAAGATCGTATTCAGGCTGCGATAGAAAAGTAGGTCATCTCCACATCATAACTTGGATATATTATAAATCAAAATACATATCTAAGAAGATTTTAGGTTCATTAATTTGTATTCAATGCAGGCTATACTCTCAGAAAAATAAATTACAATTACACTGCATAAGAATCCAACAGAAATAATAAATAAAAACCATTTCCAAATTGATAAAGACCAGATACAAAATTGATAAAATCATTTGCAGAAATGGAAAACTAAAATGTCACATCACGTAGTCCATACTCCATATAATTCAAAGATCGTATGCAGGCTGCGATAGAAAAGTAGGTCATATCCACATCATAACTTGGATATATTATAAATAAAAATATATATCTAAGAAGATTTTAGGATCATTAATCTATATTCAATGCAGGCTATACTCTCAGAAAAATAGTCCTCATAGCCCAAAGGTTTTGAACGCACCGGAGCCAATTGCCTCTGGGCTTCATTGGATATATTATAAATAAAAATATATATCTAAGAAGATTTTAGGATCATTAATCTATATTCAATGCAGGCTATACTCTCAGAAAAATAGTTCCCATAGCCCAAAGGTTTTGAACGCACTGGAGCCAATTGCCTCTGGGCTTCAGGTTAATTTTGCTAAAAGTAGGCTCATTGGAGTCAATGTGTTAGAAGACTTTTTGGCCTTGGGGGCTAGATTCCTGAATTGTAGGAGAGAAGTCCTTCCTTTCAAGTATCTTAGGCTCCCAGGCAGAGCGAACCCTACGAGGGCCTCTACATGGGATCATATGATTCAAGTCATTAGAAGAAGATTCCTTTATTGGCAGCACAAGTCTATTAGCCTAGGTGGGCGAATTGTACTTGTCATCTCAGTTTTAAGTAGTATTCCTATCTTCTATATTTCCTTTATTAAGATGCCAATAAAAGTGTCGAAGGAGGTGGTTAAGATTCAACGAGAGTTCTTGTGGGGGGACCCTCTGGGGTGAAGAAACTTCTGTGGGTGAGGTGGTCAAATATTTGTAAGCCTAAGAGTGGTCGTGGGCTTGGGGTTAGAGACTTGAGGGTTGTTAATGTTAGCCTTTTAGGTAAGTGGCGTTGGACTTTGGAGGCTCCTCTCGGGCCGGGATGCCTTGTGGATGTGAGTCCTTATCTCTAAGTATGGTCCTATCATAGGTTCCATGACCTACTTCTATCATCTGAGTATCCCATCGTTTGCTTCTATCAATGATCGTATGCAGGCTCCGATAGAAAATTAGGTCATATCCACATCATAACTTGGATATATTATAAATATATATACATCTAAGAAGATTTTAGGTTCATTAAACTATATTCAATGCAGGCTATACTGAGAAAAATAAATTACAATTACACTGCATAAGAATCCAACAGAAATAATAAAAGAAAACCATTTCCAAATTGATAAAGACCAGATACAAAATTGATAAAATCATTTGCAGAAATGGAAAACTAAAATGTCACAGCACGTAGTCCATACTCCATATAATTCAAAAATCGTATGCAGGCTGTGATTGAATAGTAGGTCATATCCACATCATAACTTGGACATATTATAAATCAAAATACATATCTAAGAAGACTTTAGGTTCATTAATCTATATTCAATGTAGGCTATACTCTCAGAAAATAAATTACATTTACGCACTATATCTTCTATCATGCCTTACCTAGCTAAATTTAAAGGACAAAACTTATGTTCATTTCCTTAGGTCCTTTTCGTCCCACACAAATACAAAAACCATCATAAACAACATGGAACGGAGCATGGGATCACCCTCTCTGGTTACATCTGTTTGTCAAAGAAAGGAATAGGACTACATTGACCTAAGGAGATGCACATAATTTTATCCAAAATTTATAGATTTATAGAAGAAAGAAAAAACTGCAAACAATTCAGGCGGGAACATCTGGACTCACACATAGCCATCAATTTTCAGAGGAATCATGCCAGTTCACAAGCACATACAAAAAGCAAAGCAAAGCAAAGCAATTGAGACAGAATAAACAAGTGCAATGTTTGAAGTATTCAGTCATTGGTTTCAAAGAACAAATAAAAAGCAATGGAATAAGATAGTTTCAGAAGCAAGCATTGAGTTGAAATTGAGGTAAAACCTTAAGTAACGGCGACAAATGACAGAAGCACGACCCGCTCTTCTCTGAAGATTAAGCACGACCTTCCATCCAGCAGGTAACAAGTCACAAACATCACTCGCCTCCACAATCCTTCTCTTCTTAAACTTACTCCCCCACTCTCCATTCAGTCCCTCTAAGAATTCCAATAACTCAGACTCTGTCGTCAATCCTTGAGTTCTCCCAATCAATTCTTCACCAAATGGATCTCCAACATCGTCCGCCACTAAACCCTTCTTATTCCTAGCCGCTTCAACCGCCTTCTCATTCCCCTCTCCTGTTCCAAGACGCGTTCCCGAACTCTCTTTCGCGCTCGGCCGCCCGCGCTTCCGCTTCTTCTGACTGTCCTCCACGACGTCGACCGGAACGGTCTGGATGGCCTTTTCCGCGTTTTCTTGAGAAGGTTGTTTGAATTCAACCTGAAGCGGAGCGACGACGTTATTGTTAGCGCCGCGGAGGGCCTCCACGCCGAAGAGGTCCTGAAGAAGACCAATTATTTGTGAATTCTCTTTTTCGACGTTCTCGGGAATGTGGAGCGGAACTTTGGCGGAAGAGGAGGAGGAGGCGCGAACAGCAGATTTTTGTTTGTCGTTGCGAGGGGCAAGGCGGAGACGAGAGAAGGTTTGCTTACGACTGCCAGCGGATTCATTGAAAACGGAACGGTCAATTTTAGGGATAAAGTTATCGACGTTGCTACGGCGGTGAAGGCAGGTGGATGCGGAAAGGGAGAGAGTGTGTAGTTCTGATTGAGAGAGAAGGCGGAGGTCGAGGAGCGGAAGTGAAACGGTTTGGTCGGTAGAGGATTCCGACGCGGTTGCCATGGGGCGATGGCGTTCGGCTCCGCGTCGTAAAGAGAAGAATGCAAATCGCAAATTGAAAATTGCAAATTGCAAAACTGAATCTCAATTGAATTAAAGGGAATGAATGAATTGCTCTGCAGGCAGCCTTCTCTTCTAAATAACCTTCAACTGTCCATATACGTTTCATTTATTTCAATTTTTTTAATTTTTAATAATAATATTAGATTAGAAAATGGAGTTTTTGGATAAATAAATACCAAATACATTGTTTCCATATTAATTATATAATATTTTTTATTTTTTATGAATGAATATAATATATCAGTCAAAATGTACCAAAAAATCATAATATATCGGTCAAACAAATGAATGAATATAATATAAAATAATATATTAACTACGTTCAATAATATTTAATATTTTAAATACATTTGTCAAAAAAATATTTCAAATGCGTGATAACGTTTGTTTAAAAAAAATTATTTTCTGGTCATGTATAGTCAATTAAACCCTAAGGGGGCGTTTGTTTGTGAGACACAAAGAAGATTATGATTCCACAGGTTGGGAATGGAAGATTCCCATGTTTGGTAAGAGAAAAAAGAAAAGTGCATTTCAAGAATTATGTTTAGTCTAGGAACTATTTTCCCACTTATGCTGAAATCTGATGCCTCCCATAATTGGTGGTTTCAATTTTTAGCACAAAATTACATTATTAACCCTCACCCACCCACTACATTATTTATATATATATTTATATATATATATATATATATATATATAAGTTTTTGACAATAAACTTTATTACAAAAGATTATTGTAAGAAAATTATAAGTTAATAATCACTTTAATTTTATACTTTTATTTCATCTTTAATAACTTAGAAAGTTAAAATAACATGTCATATAAACAAGGGCATTGTAACAAAAAACAAATATAAACAATGGTATTTTGATAATTATAATGTTTATTCCCAATAATGTATGGTACAAACCAAACAAGTTTATAAATTGTTCCCAATAATTGGATTCCTAAACTTGTAACAAACCAAACACGTTTAAGAAAATATTTCAAGAATCACATTCTCGATCAATGGATTCACGAGCGTGTAGTCGCTTGGAATGTAATTTCTAACCGGGAAACAAACGCCCCCTAAGTTGCTAATTTTGTGTTGTGGATTGGTTCATGCCAAGGCGGAATCAATTCCCGCTCTTGTACCGCGCCTTATTGGGCCAGTTCGCTGATGCCCAAAGCCAACGACTGGATCAAGGAATGGACAACCAAGATCTAAACCCTAAATCAAACAACTTTGATCAATTAAGTCAATCACACCCCGACTTCTATAAATAGCCACATGCTCAATACCCAAGGTATGCACACTTTCCAACCTTTACCTGTAATAGACTACTCTTGCTGACTTGAGCATCAGAGTGTCTTTGCAGGTACACCCCCTCGGACTAGAGCTTGGTTGATCAAGATTGAACACTACCAACTATCCACGACCGTCCAGATTCCAAGATAAGGTACAAATTATTTTGTATTTTGCCGACGAGAATCATCCTTTATTAGCATGATTTTGTTCATTCAACTTGGAAATTTGTCTCCATTTAGAGCTTTGCAATTTTTGCAATAATTTATTCAATCTCATTATTATGATAGGGTGTTGCATATTTTCATGTTGTTGTCTTGGTACTTGAATGTGTAGATGAAGCGGCCTATAAGTTATTGGCTAAATTGTTGTTTTGGTCCTTTATCTTTAGCCTTAATTTCATTTTGGTCATTTATCTTTTTTTTTTCTCGTTTTGGTCCCTCATGTTTCATTTTTGTGTCAATTTGGTCCTTTTTGTAATTTTCCATCCATCTTCTTTGACACAAAAATTACAAAAAGGACCAAATTGACACAAAAATGAAACATGAGGACCAAAACGATAAAAAAAAAAAGATAAAGGACCAAAATGAAATTAAGACCAAAGATAAAGGACCAAAACAGTAATTTAGCCTAAGTTATTTGATGCAATTGGATGCATAACACTTGGAAGCTATGGGGTTGAGCAAGGGATCGGATAATTGACTCCTCTGACAATATACACTACGACCAACCAAGTCATTCAACCATCCTTTTTCATCGAGCAATTGATATTTGTGTGTTTAAATTTGTCAACATTATGTACTAAGGAAGTGTATATCCATGCCCTAAATCTCGATCCAAGGATGAAAACAATGCTTCTTTTGTGATATGATCATTGGGATCAAGGAAATAATGATTGTTTTAGTATATTCTAGAAGGGGTTTTTTAGGCATTGTATTTGAATAGTTTGTTAGGTAGTAATGTTAGTGTGGGGGTGATGTATCCTCCTTTATGGTGTGCATCCACTGGCCTATATAAACATTGTAGTGACCTCATAGTGGTATCAATGAAATATATTAAGAGAAGTCTCTCTTCTTCTCTTTATCCATTGCTTGAGGAGGTTTGCTCAGTTCCTTAAAAACTGAGTATCTATCATTTTGTGTCGAAATTTGGTATTCACTTTGGAAGATCGGTAATGTCTTTGGCAGGTAAATTTTTATATTTTATTTTTTAAATAAGCTAATGTTTTCATGAACCACTTTCAACCATTATAAATTGTATGGTGGCTAAATTAAAACACAGCAAATTTTTGATGGCTTATAGGAACGATTGTGTGAATTTGTTGTGATTTTAGAATTTTGCTTGGCTTATAGGAATGATCCATGTTTTAATTTCGGTCTTTTCAAATGTGTATGGAGCACATGCTTACTTAGCACTATCATGATTAACAATCCTATCATGCATATTTATACAACTCAAGTGAAATTTCAATTCATGCTTTGTTATCCAGTTTTTATTAACCATGAACAAGTCATATATCATATATTCAAATGTACAATGCAACTGCATCTATATAACTGAAAAAGTTTGAAATAACGATATAAATTAATTATAGACTATCAAAATAAAATAAATCTTAAAATTTTGTGTCACTTATAATTGGAGATGAAATTAGAGACATTCAATTTAATTTAAATTTGGTTTCACTTATAATATAATTTTTTTTGTCACGCCGGTGTAGTTTTGTCTTCTTTAAACAAAAATTAAACTCACATGCTTCTTTATTATGCATATTTTTTTGTCCCCGACAGGGAGACATTATATAGCTTCAATGTAATTTTAGTCTTTTTGAGCACGCACATCAAAATTATAAAAAATTAATATTAGAAAATTTATTATATTTTTAGTTCCAAGAAAACATTACATGTTAGCCGTATATTTTACCTTAATCAAAGCATCAACTAATTGTATTATTTTTGAAAGCAAATCAATTGTTATTAGATCTAATAAATTAACATTATATTTTTATATATACATGTATGTTTTAATACATGCGTAGAAATGAAATGACCCGTGCGAATGCACGGGTATTCTACTAGTTGTAACAAAAAACAAATATAAAAAAGGGTATTTTGATAATTATAATGTTTATTCCCAAGAATGTATGGTACAAACCAAACAAGTTTATAAATTGTTCCCAAGAATTGGATTCCTAAACTTGTAACAAACCAAACACGTTTAAGAAAATACTCAGCAATCACATTCCAGTCAATGGATTCCTGAGCATGTAATTCCTTGGAATGTAATTTCTAACCGGGAAACAAACGCCCCCTAAGTTGCTAATTTTGTGTTGTGGATTGGTTCATGCCAAGGCGGAATCAATTCCCGCCCTTGTACCGCGCCTTATTGGGCCAGTTCGCAGTTCGCTGATGCCCAAAGCCAACGACTGGATCAAGGAATGGACAACCAATATCTAAACCCTAAATCAAACAACTTTGATCAATTAAGTCAATTACACCCCGACTTCTATAAATAGCCACATGCTCAATACCCAAGGTATGCACACTTTCCAACCTTTACCTGTAATAGACTACTCTTGTTGACTTGAGCATCAGAGTGTCTTTGCAGGTACACCCCCTCGGACTAGAGCTTGGTTGATCAAGATCGAACACTACCAACTATCCACGACCGTCCAGATTCCAAGATAAGGTACAAATTATTTTGTATTTTGCCGACGAGAATCATCCCTTAGCCCTCGGCTGGCCGATACGTCAGCCGAGTAGCCCTCGACAAAATCGGGTGTCAACAATAGTACATTGAGTTTTTTTTTGTCAATTTAGGCGAAATGAGAGACATTTTTTTTGTATAAACCAGGTATCCTCTGCATGCAACTGCATAAACTAATTCCTCACGATGAGCTCCACCAAAACTCTCCCTCAAGAGTTTTCACGTTGTTGCATTCTCAAGGCTGGATTCGAACCCATGACCTTGGTTAAGCTAGAAGAGACTCTTACCACCTTATCCAAACGCTCTTGGATAGTATTAGAGACATTGATAATGTGTTTAACAATAGGGGATCGAAAAGGCAATGCTAGGGAAGCAAGCATGGAACATTGTAACACATGCATATACTATTGTAGCAAGGGTGTCCAAAGCTAAATATTTTCCAGATAGTGATTTTGTGGGGGCTCTGTTGCGTTAAAAACACACTTAGAGCAAGTGCACTCTATCGCAGAAGTAGTATATAAGAATATCGTATCCACAGGGATTAATTAACAAGTACTAAACTAATCGAGATTATTTACTGTTTAGACGAACAAATAATTGGAGTGATGTAGAAACTAAAATAAGAAGAAGTAAATAGCAAGAACTAAAAATGCAAGATATAATCAATGGAGAGAGATCTAGGGTCACAGTTTCACTTGCAAGCTTCGATTCCCCTATGTCTAATTCTACCTGAATTCCCTTATTCTATTTAATTACCAATCCCTTTACTAAAACTACTAATCCGTTTGGTCATTCGCGATTAATATTCTTTTTCCTAAATTAACCTTTGTTTGGTCATGCAAGAATTTAAATTCAGGAAAAGCATAAAGAGCAAAAAGGTTGAATGATTGGAAGACTAAATTATGGTTTGGTCATGCCCTAATTATAACCTCAATTATCCTATAGGTCCACCAACTAATTGCAGTACGGTCGCTGATCAACTAATTGATTATAAACATGCAAAGGGTAGCTAATCCTAATCATGTGATAAAAACAATAGGACAATATTAATTAAAATAAAAATAGGAATTCAAAATATAATTTAGAACATAAAAAGGTCTCTAAACATGCAAGATCCACCTAAGACCCTAGAAGAGGACTTAGGTATCCATAAGTATCAAGAACAATAAAATAGAAATTAGAGTCATGAATTACAGAGATAAAAATAACCCGGAAATTAGAGGAATTATTATTCGAGTCTTGATCTTTTTTTTCTCGCTCCAGAGCTCTCTCACGGTGTCAAAAGCAAGATACCCAAAATCTTCCTCTCTCACCTCTGCGTGGTGGTGTCCGATCGTTTTGTCGTTTTTGCGTTCTTGTGCGGCTCCTCCTCTATAATAATCTTTGCGCTCCTTTTATATTAGATTAGATGCCTAGGGTTGCGTGACTTGTTTCCAACGTCAGCTCCCAACTAATTCCATAATTCTTTCTTTTTAGCTCACGTGAGCATACTATTCCTTCTTGGGTTTTTTTTTTTGGACCCCCATCCCCTCCCACCCCCACCCAATACCAAAAACCCCAAAATGCCCTTGAAAACTTAATTTTTTTAAAAAATAAGAAAATCGTATATACCCCTTGAGTATGTATATCGATGGCTATTTATGTCCAATCGTATATACGTACTCAAAGGGGTATATACGATGGGTTTTTAATTTTTTAATAATTTGTTTTAATTTTTATTACTAAAAGTCTACTAAAAATTCGTTAACTAGTCAAAACTACTCCAAAAATTATAAAAACACCACTAAAAATCTAACAAAACCAAAATAAGGCTATGCAAATTTTTTTAGATTTTTGGAGACTATGAAAAATTAAAAAAATCGTAAAAATATAATGCGATGGAATTTGGGATTTTGAGGCCGTAGTCCCGTAAGAAGTCCTTCTAAGGGAGTCTTGATTCTTGATTTTTTCGCTTCTAATGGTTTGTGGTTTCATTACGATCGGAGTATGTTGCCCGAAAACCGATTTTTAGCCTAAATTATTCGTTCGACGTATAACATAAATCACGTTTTAACGAACTACACACAAAACCTATTTTCAGGACTTATATAATTTTTATTTGACTTAAAAAATTTAAAAAAATACAATGGGGTCGTATATACACACGAGGGGGTATATATACGACCCTATTTTTGCCCATCGTATATACACCCCCCAAGGCGTATATACGATTAAGGTGGGGGTTTTCCAATCGTATATACGCCTTGGGGGGTGTATATACGATGGGCAAAAAATAGGGTCGTATATACACCCCCTCAAGGCATATATACGATTAAAGTGGGGTTGTGCCAATCGTATATACGCCTTGGGGGTGTATATACGATGGGCAAAAAAAAGGGTCGTATATATACCCCCTCGGTGGTGTATATACGATTGGCCAAAAATTTAAAAAAAAATACGTTTTCAGAAGGGTATTTTGGGGTTTTCAGTGTGGGTGGGGGTGGGAAGGGATGGGGTGGGGTACAAAAAAAAAACCCTTCCTTCTTTTGATCTCTTTCAATTTGTATCCATTGACCTTCTCTTCTGTTGCTTCAATTCAATTCTCAATTTGGGCCCAATTCTCAATTTTTGGCCCAATTCTCTTGTATGATATCATCAGCCCATATATATATATATATATATATATATATATATATATATATATATATATATATATATATATATATATATATATATATATATTTATTCTTTTTGTCTTTTTCTTCTTTTCTACAAAATAAAAAGCAAACCATGTCAATGATTTATATAATTAGTAATAATTGCTCTAAAAATGACATAAAAATATATCTAAAAATACACTAAATTGGAGTTCATCAACTCCCCCACACTTAACTTTTGCTTGTCCTCAAGCAAATTTTTTCCGGCTCAAATAAAATTTTCGAATAAGTAATAGAGACAACCAAATAAGGGCCCCAAAGTTAGAAGCCTTGATGATGAATAATAGATAATACATCACATATGAGGTGTCAATAGGTTGCCCAATTAGAGGCTCATGTCCCTGAAGATTACATTTCTGTGAACAATGACACTCGCTCACAGTCTCTCTAAGTGTTTAGGGACTAGTGAAAATATACACTCAAGTTTCCACAAAATGCACATTACCATATGTTTGTAATTTGACCAAATCTCCACTAAATAGTTCACATGCATGCAAAAGATGGGGTTTCATGGGTTGTAATGGGGCCAGGGTGAATTCATGCAGGGTAGGAAATAAGAAGAGGGGGATAATCAAATGGCTAAAAGAAAAAACAAGAAGCAAACAGTAACCATTGAAACCAAATATGAAGCTCATATCTATTTTACAGTTTTTGTCCAAACTCCAACTTAATTTCACTTTCATTCTTCACTCTTCTTCTATTGGGTTTGCTCTCTTTGATTTGCCTTTTCTCTTGAGTAGGCATTTTCAATTTTTGATTTGGATTTGCCCTTTTGACTCTTTCATTCTTTTGATGTGTCTTTTCCTCCTTTTTTTTTTTTTTTCAAATTTTCTTCAAATTTTTTTTTTTTTTTTTTTTTTTTTTTAAGGAGGAAAAGGTAAGTACATGGAAACTTCTATTTTGTTTCCTTTGTAGGAATATATTCTTACAAGCACATGATTCACTCATTTTGTTTTCTTCATCCTAACAAGATAGACAACTAAAGTATGGGACAAAATTTCAGTCCTGACAATATAGATCATTAAAATATAGGACAAAATTGTAATTTTCAATAGTTGCTCCACATTCAATTTCAATTGGTTACCAAAAGAAAGAAAAAGAAAAAAATTATATCTGGGTACCAAAGAAAAATATAACAATTAGGCTCAAAGGGCAACTAAGGGATAAATTCAACAAACAACTCGAGGCCGAGAAAAATACCTAATTCCCAAATCTTTTTACATGATGCAAATCAATTTTCGCTTGAAATGGTCAAAAGACAAATTCTAGAATGTAGCAAATTGGGAAACACACTCATAGAAAGAAAAGGGGTAAAAATTTATGATTTAGTATCAATCCCCTTATTAAGAAGCTCGAGATCTCACATTTAGAAGCTAGTTCACAAAAAGTACTCAAGAGGACAAATGCTAATTATCGAACTTCCTTAGTGCATCCTCACAGTTACAATTAAGCACAAGTCTGTCAAGTAAATTAATTATGGGATCCCCTACAGGCATAATCTCTATTTTTTTTCAATTTAAACATAGTTCATGCAAAACAAGCTAGAAAAAATGCTATCAACATATGTAGTGGGTATATGCATTAATAGAGATCAAGTAACAACATATAATATCCTCCCCCACACTAGCATAAAGCATGGTCCTCAATGCAAAATATTAGATTGACACAAAAATAAATAAATGAGAGAGAGAGAGTAAGAGTGACTTCCCTGAGAGAGCTTGCAGTCTGAGCTTATTGCTAAAAACAAAATAAAACAAAACAAAAATGAGAGAAAATAAAACACAGGTTGCCTCCTGCGAAGCGCTTGTTTAACGTCGTGAGCCTGACGATAGTTGGTGCTCAATCAGGTGGCTCTCCAAGAGCAAATTTTACATCTAACGCAGTGCACCTTCTTAGCTTTCTTACCATGTGGTTCACATTGTTCTTTCTTTTTCCACATGGTGGATGAACTTCAAATGATGGTGATATTTTTACTGTATCTCCATCCACCACTAAACTAGGATCCTGCATAATAAGAACTTTTTTCAAAAGGTTACGTGCATCTTTAGATCACAAAAAATATTAGTTTCAACCACATCATCAAAATAAGGAGAAGTAAAAGAAAATAAATTTTCATTGAAATTTAAAGCTTTAATAACATCATCTTCTTTACCACTCCTTAAAGTTACATTCCCCTTATTAACCTCAATTATAGCATCACCAATGGTTAAGACAATTTGGCCAGAAATTTGGGTTTTCTCCTCTTTCTCCAAATCAGGAACATGTTGATCTTTCTCATTCTCCTCATAACCGCTCTCATCAATGGAATCTGTTATCTCAATTTGATTCTCCTCAAGTAGGATCTATTATTTTGATTTGACTCCTCAAGTAGGAGTCTCTTCATATTTCTCGAGAGCTTCTTCCTCTAGATTATCTTCTCAGGGAACACTTCATCACTACTAAGAATATTATCTTTGTTTTGCTCGGTTTGTGAATAAGAAGTTTGTTGGGCCTCTTGAGATAAAAAGCAATGATACTTGAGATTTGGTTTGTCATGGTATCAATTCTATCCCCAAGTATCAATTCTATCCCCAAGTATCAATTATATCACCCAAGGTATCAATTCTATTATCAATTCTTCTCTCAAAGGCCTTTGTATTGCTCAATTTCCACGGTCGGGGTACACTTAGTTTGAAAACCGAGTTTCTTGAGCCAAGCGAGTTGCTAGTGCTATCATATCACTAATTTTTGAGAACCGATTATCTATATTATTCTCAAATCACAAATCTTTCAATTATTTGCTCCATTGGTTTGGGCAAGACCTCATTGGCATCGACTTTTCCTCTTCTTGCCTCTGCACTTGTAGTGGCTCATAAGCATCCCAGTGGGAGGAATAAGGAGGTGGCTTGTAGTCATCACAATAATCCAAATAAAGGGTCATAAGGAGGATGAGAAATTGGAATTTGGCAATCGAGGCACATACCAATATGAGTTCTCTAAATTTCTTTGTGCCTCTCCTCTCTAATATAATCTCAAGGGTCTTAACCATGATTTAGACTTTTATCTCGCAAAAGCAATTGAACTGCAACAATCTCTTGGGAAAGTATTAGCAACTATTTTTTTTTTTTTGTATTTTTTTAATAAAATAAATAGAAAAAACAAGATTTAAAACTAAAGCATAAAAAAATGTCTAAAGCAATAAAAATCTTTTCGTTTAATATTGCTAAATTAATCCCTCAAGAATGGCGCTTAAAAACTTGTTGCGTTAAAAACACACTTAGAGCAAGTGCACTCTATCATGAAGTAGTATATAAGAATATCGTATCCACGAGGGATTAATTAACAAGTACTAAACTAATCGAGATTATTCTTTGTTTTAGACGAACAAATAATTGGAGTGATGTAGAAACTAAAATAAGAAGAAGTAAATAGCAAGAACTAAAAATGCAAGATATAATCAATGGAGAGAGATCTAGGGTCACAGTTTCACTTGCAAGCTTCGATTCCCCTATGTCTAATTCTACCTGAATTCCCTTATTCTATTTAATTACCAATCCCTTTACTAAAACTACTAATCCGTTTGGTCATTCGCGATTAATATTCTTTTTCCTAAATTAACCCTTGTTTGGTCATGCAAGAATTTAAATTCAGGAAAAGCATAAAGAACAAAAAGGTTGAATGATTGGAAGACTAAATTATGGTTTGGTCATGCCCTAATTATAACCCCAATTATCCTATAGGTCCACCAACTAATTGCAGTACGGTCGCTGATCAACTAATTGATTATAAACATGCAAAGGGTAGCTAATCCTAATCATGTGATAAAAACAATAGGACAATATTAATTAAAATAAAAATAGGAATTCAAAATATAATTTAGAACATAAAAAGGTCTCTAAACATGCAAGATCCACCTAAGACCCTAGAAGAGGACTTAGGTATCCATAAGTATCAAGAACAATAAAATAGAAATTAGAGTCATGAATTACAGAGATAAAAATAACCCGGAAATTAGAGGAATTATTATTACGAGTCTTGATCTCTTTTTCGCCTCCAGAAGCTCTCTCATTTGGTCAAAAGCGATACCCAAAATCTTCCTCTCTCACCTCTGCGTGGTGGTGTCCGATGCGTCGTTTTTCGTTACTGTGCGGCTCCTCCCTCTATAATAATGCTGCGCTCCTTTTATATTAGATTAGATGCCTAGGGTTGCGTGACTTGTTTCCAACGTCAGCTCCCAACTAATTCCATAATTCTTTCTTTTTAGCTCACGTGAGCATACTATTCCTTCTTTTGATCTCTTTCAATTTGTATCCATTGACCTTCTCTTCTGTTGCTTCAATTCAATTCTCAATTTGGGCCCAATTCTCAATTTTTGGCCCAATTCTCTTGTATGATATCATCAGCCCATATATATATATATATATATATATATATATATATATATATATATATATATATATATATACTAGTAAGTATCATATGTACAAGTGTGGTATACATTTTCTTTTAACATAACATTTGAATTTATTGTTTGGGACTTAAAAAATGCGGTTATGACGCTTTCGTGTATTATGTGATATGATGTATCTGTATTTCTTTAGACAAATCTTTTATAAAATCATTATGTTATATAATATATTTTCCCGTATATTTTATATAATTATTTTAGTAAATTATATACATTGATTTTTATTAAAATATGTATATTCCATAATCTCAAAAATACCCCTTGTGGGTATTTAGTATGTTCAGATAACTTCTATATAGGCGGGAGAAATTGAAGTAACGATTTAGGAGAATAATTTATTAAAAATGAGGACATTGGGTTATTATCTAAAAGCCTAAAATAGTCATTGACTATCCAATGGAAGCTAAAAGCCTAAAATGGTTTCCTTCCACGACTTGAGTTTCATGGGAAAACTCGTATTGGCACAGGGAGAGAAACAACCCATGACTTAGAATGAAAATTCCCCTTTGTACAAAAATCTGTTATACATTCATTATATATATATATATATATATATATATATATATATATATATATATATATATATATATATATATATATATATATATATATATATATATATATATATATAATAATGACCAATTGAAGAAAATATATATTAGTTCTCTTATATATATATAAACCTCTTCAACTACATTTTAAAAACACTTTGAAAAATCCAACTTTAGTGGTGTGATTATAACCTCTATAATTAAACCTTGACTACCTTAATATATTTTAAACCTCTTCAACTACATTTTAAAAACACTTGTTATATGTAGTTGTTGATATGCCAACAAAATTGTCCTATAGGTTCATAATACTTATCGTTAGAATCCAACTATATAGTGGAACTTTGTAGCAAAAGTTCATCATCCGCAAGATAACTAAAATAGCAATACTTCAAACAATCTTAATCCACATTCCACACTTTGAAAAATCTCTTACTTCAATGAGATAAGTGGAAAACCAACCTTTAAGCACTTCACGAAGTAATATGTTTTTAACATGTTTGAGAACAAAATGTATTGATCCACTTAAATTTTGATCATACCAAATTTGTCTTCAAATTGGAAGGCAATGATCAAGATAAAATTAGCTAAATCCAAAGTGACAACCTAATATTTTGCAAAAGCGTGAACCACAAAAAAACCAACTTAGAAAAACATGAATTAAAATCCAAGTTAACGTACAACTTAATTTTCTCAATTAAGGTAAATGGATAAGGATTCTTCAATCTTTACATGGTTCCATAACTTAGTTCTTCTTCATTTACTTCAAATAGTCACTATGCATATTCGGTGACCACAATTCAATAAAGTATATAATTTGGAGATCAATAACTTACAGTGAGAAAAATCCTTCAATTTCAAAGTGAATAGAGGAAAAAAGCAAAAATTCACCTTTTAAAAATCTACGGTTTGACTATGCTAAGCGATTATTTTCATCGCTAAAGAGAAAAGAAATGTAAATCATCCCTTAGTCAAATAAAACAACTTACATTATTTGCACAAAGCAGATTTGGGCAACCATTAAACACAGTTATGATATCCAAACCAAAGAATGTAACAAAGCAATATAAAAGAATAGAACTTTAGAGCACGGTCACATCCTATCAAGAGAAAGCTAAATTAGTACCAATAAAGCAATATAAAAAAATAGAACTCTAGAGCTACTGAGAAATTTATACCACCAAAGCAAATATTAACGGTGAAAGGAACTACCAGATTGACGATGAAACATTTGCGACCACATGCACATATAGAAGAAAATCTGATAAGTAGACCCATCTTGCTCTCTTCATTATCAGTGCCCATCTTGCTCTCTTCTTGGTCCATATGTTGCAGGTACTTAAAAGAAGTTTAATGAGAAATGTTATTGCGGGGAAAAAGAAGTAATTATCAATAACTTTACAATTAATTAGTATTTCACATAAACAACAAAAATCACGAGAACAAACCAAGCGACACATGAAAAAGAACTAAAAAGGAAAGGAAAAAATATCAAAAACCATTATGTAAAGATCATTTGTTAAATACGAACCAACACATAGTATATATCACCTCCGCTAATTTGTGAAGCAATTAAAAATGAAGCAGATGAAAGAACAAAGTCAAAACTACTTATAATAACACTGAACTCTTTACTATTGGAACTTCTATTGCATGATTGAGAAGTATTAAGATTGTCTCAACTTCAATCACTCTAATAATATATCAAGAAATCGCCTCACTCAAATTATTCTTATAAATAAATAAAACCAAATACCCTCCCGATGACAAATCATATATCTATATATGAAAAAAAAAAAAGATATAAAAAATACCAAATTTATCTCAGTGTTCCCCTTTCAATTCAGCTGTCATGAATAATAAAGAAAACACAACCAACAACAATAACATCAACAAAACTAAAACTACGAAATACTAATCATAAATGTAACAAAATGAAGATTGCAATGAGAAACAATCAAATAAAATTCTTGAAAAATTATGATGAAAATACCTTGAATCAAATCTGTCTTGCCAAATCTAAAGCCAATATTGTTGAAGCTCTGAAACATGAAATACGCCAAATCGAAAAGTTAAAACAAAATAAATCAATAATTGAAAGCGCACCCCATATCAACGATTGAAAATCAAACAATATTAAAAACCATGATAAGAAAAACTAAAACCATGATAAGAAAAACTTAGCGAAATAAAATGTAGAAAGACAAAGTCGAGAGAGAAGAGGGGTTTAGGGTTTGGGTGGATTTGAAAGAAACAAAATGTGGGTAAAACCAAAACAAAACCAAAATTAGATGAAGATTAGTTATATGGCAAAACTATTGAAGAACATTTTCAGAGGAAGAGTTGGAAAGCAAACTACCTATTGTTGGAGCGGTTTAGATTTGTCGATCCACAGATCCGATCTTCTTCTTAGTTAAGTGCTTCCTTGATTTCTCGATGAGAAGTTTAGGTTTTGGTTTGAGTCGGGACAGATTTGTGTGTAAAGAAGTTGATGGTTTTGAAAGAAGATGGTTTTTTAATTTATGTGAGAGATGAGAGAATTAAAGAAAGAGTTGAGAGAAATGAGAATGAAAGAGATGGTTTTGAATTTTTTGAAAGTTTGAGAAAGAAAGATGATGAGAGAAGGAAGAGAGGCGGCAGAGAGAGAGAGAGAGAGAGAGAGAGAGAGAGATCTTTGGATTATTTGCAAAATCGATTATGCGGAAGCATTGAAGTGTAGCCGAACCGTAGCTTAGTGGGATTAAAATAGAGTCGATATAGGTGGATCCTGGCCGAACGATTTGCGAAATCCGTGCGAGCAATATTTGAGCTGCTTACTATGTATATCAGGTATCCCAATATTTGAATTCTCTTGATTTCTTTAATTCTGAAGACAATGAAATCAATAGGAATAATTGTAGATCCACAATTTAAAGGCTCTTTGTTAAAAACGTAATGTGTGATTATTTTTTTAATGAAATTTGGTTTTAAAATTGTATCATAAGTGTGTGTGAAATCTGTATGCGTTTAGTGAGTTAATTAATGATGCGTGTGAAATTTGTATCAAAAGTTGCGCATGGTGTAGTGGTTCTTGTTGTTGTTTGGCACTCGAAGGTCGAGTGTTCAACTCCCATATGAGACATTTCTTCATTTTATTTTATTAAATTACTGACATCCAACGTGTATTTGTGGGCTCCACAGTTATTGACGTGTAAAGCCACATATTTGAAGAGACCTACGTGGCTTTTCTTAGGTGGACGCTTAGGTGGAGTTATTCGTGATTTATATTACTTATGATATATTTATTCTTTTTGTCTTTTTCTTCTTTTCTACAAAATAAAAAGCAAACCATGTCAATGATTTATATAATTAGTAATAATTGCTCTAAAAATGACATAAAAATATATCTAAAAATACACTAAATTGGAGTTCATCAGGCTCCCTTGCGTCATAATCTCAGTTTTATTTGGCGTAGTATCTTCACTTCCAGGGTAGTGGTCAATTTGGGGTCATGTTGGAAAATTGGAAATGGTTAGCGTATTCAGGTTTGGCATGATCCATGAGTTAAAGGAGTCTGTGACGCTTTTACTCGGTCTCCCATTGTTCTGGTAACTGAGAATTTTAGAGTGAGGGATTTGTGGCTGCCAAATTCAAGGTATTGGAACATACATCTAGTTGAGCAGTTGTTGTCTCCACAGGAAGCTAACCGCATCATAATTATGCCAAGACTTAATGAGGAAGAGGAGGATCAACTAGTTTGGTGGAGGAGAAGAAGTGGTACTTACTTGGTGAAATCTACATATTTCGCAATTATGGATCGGATAGGTGATAGTTTGGGCACGAGAGTTCAAGGTATTTGGATGACGATTTGGAAACTTAAAATTCCACGAGAAGATCAAGCTCCTATTGTGGCGGGCAGCAACAAGTTGTTTACCTACAAGGTGTAATTTTCAGCGTAAACATGTTACTTGTGAGGACATTGTCCTATTGCGTGAGTCAAAATCGCCATGGCATTTGTGGAGAGCTTTCGCGAATGTTTTTTTAGTTTGTTGTAGTCCCTGGCCAAACCATCAAGGAAGACGATGGCGATGATGTTTTGGGCCCTTTGGAAGCGAAGGAGCGATAAAGTATGGGAGGGAGTTAGTCAGCTAGTGAATCTCGCGGTTAGCAAAGTGATGAACTAGAAGCACGATCTAGAGGCACAACACGAGAGGACCGAAATATCGAGCATACAACCCGAGGTTCAAAGGTGGCGAAAACCTTACGGTGATTCGTACAAATGTAACGTCGATGCGGCTATATTTGGGCAAAAAACCGTATGGCATAGGTATGATTGTTCGAACAAACACATGTGAGTTTTACCCGATGCAAGACTATGTGTTTTAACGGATTACCTACACCACAAGAAGCGGAAGCAATAGGGTGACAAGCTCTTCTCCGGTTGAGGACTTGGGATTACCATATATTTCATTAGATTTGGATTCTTTAGCGGTGGTTAATGGAGTGAAGGAGGATACCAATACAAAGTTTAAAATGCTAATTTCTTATTGTAAGAATTTTTAAAGTAATTATCGTAGCTTTCATGTGAGCTTTGTTAGGAGACAAGTTAATTGTGTCGCTTACTCTCTAGTTAGAGTGTTATCCTAAGATTAAGTGCTAGCTTCCAAGTTTATGATTGTATCTCAACCCTATATTTAACCTATTGTTTTTAATGAAATGATGTGAGTTTCTATTTATAAAAAAATAAATATTGTGTTTAACGAAAAAAAACACTTTTTATTCATAAAATAAAAAATGGAATTTTTCTTTTGCATGAATGCAAGGTTTCATATTAATAATTATATAATGTTTTTTTGACTAAAAATTATATAATGTTTTAAGCCCATTGAATAACGTTTATTAAAAAAAACATTTTTTGATCACAAAAGATATATATATTGAATAACGTAGCTTGATTCATTTCAAAAAAGTAGCTTGATTTCTCTTGAAATAAATATTTTAGATCTTTTTTTTTTGACGCAAAATATTTTAGATCTTCTTGACACTTTTTTTGACCAATTTTATAATAAATCTTCTGAACAGTGAAAATAAAGAAAACTAATATTTATTAAAAAAAATTAAACATTAATTTCTTTTTGGCTTACTTACAGTTTTGGTCCCCATATTTTTGTAAAGTTTCACGATTTTAGTCCCTAATTTTTAATTTCACGAATTCAATCCCCTATTTTTCAATTTGTAAAATCAATGTTCCCACTAATTTGGTCAAAATTAGTTCTTTGAGCTGTGCGTCTTTTATCCTACGTGGAATGCCAGGGTGGCATGCCAACTTGGAAGATAAATTAAAATTTCTTATTTTTATTATAACAACCTCTTTTAATCAAATTAATAAAATGCAAAATCAAAAACAAAATGTTTGTCTTAGGGTATCAGATCCATTTGATGCAGCAAACGAGAGAGGACATCAATCATAATCTTTGTCACCTTTTAAAAATCCTAAAAGACACTCCTTATTAGAATCACGCATACTAATCTTAATCACCTTGTCAAAATTAAACAACATTCAAAGTACACCTTGTAAGCTTTAGCAACAAAGACATGAGGTAATATAAGAAAAAAAACGAAAGGTTGTTTTGCAGCCTCCTAAGCCAAAGAAAAAACGAATGAAGAACCGAATGTGTATTTTCCTTTAATTGTTGTCCATGTTTTTTTGTTTAGATAAGCAATGATTCATTGAAAGAAGCACAAGGTGTGCCCAATCTTACAATGGGAAGGAAGGGAGGCCCTCAAAACCCCTGCCAAAACCCTTTGGGAAAAGACAGGGAAAAAAAAGTCACTCTCACACAAAAGATCGTGCCAACAGTGGAAATAACAGCCCTAGTCCACTGCTTCTCCCCCTTCTACAATAAAATTAATTAAGTACATTACATAGTTGGATTACAACATTGAAAAGCAGCCCATCGGGCAATTGTACCAATCCGACCAATTCGCCGTGCAATTCCTTCCTCTCCTCGCCTTAAACCAGCTCCATGAAATATCCTTAATTCCCGGTATAACAACCGAGACGGAATCCACCTCTCCTCTAAAAATTACCTTGTTTCGAGCTGTCCATATTTTCCAAATTACCGCCATCCATATAAGGTGTTTAACGCCTCTTTGCCGCTTCCCCTTCACCAGTTTCCCAAACTCCACAAAATGATTAGCAATATTGTCCGTATCACAACCCGAAGAGCCTATCCAAGAGAAAACTCTCCTCCATATGTCTTTAGCAACTCCACAAGTCACAAATAAGTGATCCACCGTTTCATCTCCCCGGAAACATAAAACACAACTAGTATTGTTTTGTGACTGGATTATACCCCTTTGCTGTAGCGCAACCCGCGTGGCAACTCGTTTCAAAATTACTCTCCACGCAAAGATTTGAATCTTTGAAGGCACATCATTTTTCCAGATTTTCCTGCATGCAACGATGGAATCAGCATGCTCTATGTCTGCTGTACCTTCAGAAAAAACCAGCAACAATTCGTAGCATTTTTTTACCGTAAATCCAACCATCGAATCTGGTAACCAAATCCAGCTGTCTGCGCGATGGAGCAGCGAAACAAACCGAAGTAGTTCTTTGCGGTTCCACCATCGCATCGATTGGCGGTCTGGCGTTTTCAAAGACAAATTGATGACCCATTCACACGACCAATTCCAGCCGCTATCCGACCATTGCCCGAACTTTTCAACCGTGTCCTCCTTAGAGCTGTAACAATTATAAATATCCGGAAATAATTCAGCCAAACATTCCCGTCAATCCAAACATCCTTCCAAAATCTCACCATATTACCTTTGCCTAATTTAATTTTTATCAAGTCTCCAAACCAGTTTTCTTGCAAGTTCATATCCTCACCAAGCAAGCATAGATCCCTCCACCAAAGTGACTTCTTCTCCCACCCTCTTCTACTTACGGTAATATCGGGTCATCTCCCTTTCAAGTCATATTTTTCCACTAAAACCTCCTTCCACATAGAATTATTTTCCTCCGTCAATATTCTCCATCGCCATTTAGTTAATAAAGCCGTATTGAAAACTTCTAGATTTTTTATACCCAAACCTCCCTTTTCTTTAGGTAGACAAATAGTATCCCATTTCACCCAACCAACCTTCCTATTCTCCTCATCACCTCCCCATAGAAATCTTCTTTGTATTTACGTAAGCTCCGTAATAACCTTCTTGGGTGCTTTGTAGAACGAGAAAAAATACAACGGAAGATAAGCGAGAACCGAGAGTTGATAAAGGTAACACGCCCCAATAGATAATTGTCTACTTTTCCAATTATTTAACCTTGCCTTCATTGAGTCTATAATAGGTTGCCACGTACTCACTCTCCTCGGATTTGCACCAACCGGAATCCCCAAGAATTTAAAGGGACCGAACCCACCTTGCATGCTAAAAAGCGCGTGACATTTCCTCCATGGCTCGCTCCTCAACATTCAGCCCGAAAATACTACTTTTTGCAAAATTTACTTTTAGGCCGGAGACCATTTCGAAGCTTCTTAACATCGCTTTCCAACACCAAATACTCGTCTCACCCCATCACAAAAGAGAATTGTATCATCCGCAAATTGTAAGAGTTCCACTGACAAGGAACCATTAATATTGAAGCCTTTTAAATTATTTGATTCAACGCCTTTCCTCACCAAACCCGCCAAGCCTTCCGCCACTATCAGAAATAAGAAGGGAGCCAATGGATCCCCTTGCTTCAAACCTTTATGGGCCACAAACTCCTCTGTTGGGCTGCCATTGACTAACACAGACATTGAGTTAGACGAGATGCATCCTCGTATCCATTTTCTCCACCTTTCCCCGAGCCCCATCCTACACAGCATATATTCCAAATATGACCAGCTCACCGAATCATATGCCTTTTCAAAATCCGCCTTCATAACCACACACTTTCTTTTCTTTCTCTTTGCCAAATCCATGATCTCATTGACAACTACCACTCCATCAAGTATATTCCTACCTGGGAGAAAAGCACTCTAACAATCCGAGATTACCCCTTTCAAGACCTTTTTCAATCTTCCCGCTAGCACCTTTGCAAGCATCTTGTATAAGCAACCAATTAAAGAAATGGGCCTGTATTCACCTAGACCTTGTGGGCTACAATTCTTTGGAATAAGTGCAATAAAAGATGCACTAACCGCCTTAGGGAGTCTTGCACTTGTATAGAATTCTTCAAAGAACTTCAATACTTCCAATCCGATGAGATCCCAACACTCCTTTATGAATCTAAAGTTGAATCCATCCGGTCCCGGAATTTTATTGCCATCACATTCCCATACTACCTCCTTAATTTCATCCAGAGAAAATGGGACAATTAATGACTCGTTATCTGCCCCAGAGATTTGACTAAAATTCACCCCATCAAGTGTTGGCCTATTTAAATCTTTTTCCTTAAACTTTTCTTCAAAATGTCTTTTAACTTCCCTTTTCACTTCCCCTACCTCCTCAATCCACTCACCTCCCTTCATAAGTTTTAGTAACTGAGTTCTCCTCCGATACCCTTTCATACATGCATGGAAATAACGGCTGTTTGAATCTCCTTCCGCAATCCACCTCACTCTCGCCTTTTGTGCAAGTAAACTTTCTTTTGCGTGAAGCTCCTTCCAGAATTCCTCATTAAGCTTATTCCTTCGTTCATCATCAACACCCCCCCTTCCGATGCCAACTTCTCTACCTCATTCAAATCACGGGCAATATTTTCAATTTTCAGATCTTTATACCCAAACACCTCACGGTTCCACACCTTTAATTTTTCCTTCAACAATTTCAGTTTTTCTTTTAGCACAAAGGATGTTTTCCCAGTCACCTGAAAAAAGTCCAACATTCTCTTACAAAGCCCATGAACTCCGCATGCTCTACCCAACAGTTATTAAACCTAAAGGGCTTAGGTCCCCAATTGAGAGCCGAAATGTCCAACCAAATTGGGGCCCTTCCTAACTTAGGAAGAAGGGCCTCCCCAATTGGTGTCCATGTTTGATTCTCATATGTAACATTGGACCTTCTTCCTAAGTTTTCTATTTGAATATATATATATATATATATAGGAAACGACTCGGGTGAGAACACTTGGTTAAAGTGAGAACATGAGAACATTAAATAATAATAGCAAATCGATTAAAATTAGCGGTTCAGATTATATCATTAATTACAAGATCTCCCGTGATCTTTAATTAAAAAGGAAAAAATAAATCACGAGATCTTGTAATTAATGAGCGTAATCGAACCGCTAATTTTAATCTGGCGGTTATTATTTAATGTTATCATGTTCTCACAATAACTAAGTGTTCTCACCCATTCTGTTAAAGATAAATTTCATGATAAGAAATAAATGCATTAAGACCTTGTCTATAATTAACAACTTAAATGTTGTAAGACCTTTGCTTCCATCTAATTTTTATTGATCCCTTAGGTATTCAAGGTGACAAAACAACCTAGTTTGCCTATGAATTTTCTGTATAATTATGTAGTAAACCATTAGCTACTCAAAAAATTATAAGAATCTTCAACGAAGAAAATTAAGTCACGCAAACATCACCAAACAACATGCCAAACCACAAACTCGTGTGAATCTACATATAGAACTAGTATTTAAGATTATTTGGCTAGCCCACCAACAACTAATCAAACCTAAATCGAACCCTAATAGCTATTGATTCCAAACAAAAATGGGAGTTAGGATTTCGATTCAAAAATGGGAAGGGTTAGGGTTGAATGCTACAAAATTGGGGGTTAGGGTTTGGATTCAACCAACAATGAAGACATTTCTGTAAAATAGAAGTACAGAAGAAGAAAAAACACTTACCTTTTAACATGAAGAAGAGAGGAGAGTGTCTGAGAAAGGAGAGGTGGCAAAGAAAGAAGAGGTTGGTCACTGGTCGTGGTGGTGCTTCGAGCAAGGCATGAGGTGGAGGCGACCGTGGAGGGATGGCAGAGGTGAGGGAGTTGGTGACTGAAAGAGGGTTGTTGCTGGTTGAGGGAGAGAGAGTGTTTAGTTCTGTGAGGATCGAGTGAGAGTAATTGAAATTTAATGAAACGTTGATGTTTCCGACGGAATACCGACAAAATTATCCATCAGAAATTTCCGACCGAACTTAATTCCATTGCAAACAAAGTGGGAAAACCCTTAAAAAAACGTGCAAACGCTTACCGAGGGAAAATTCCGTTGGAAATGCCTAGCTGTAACGACAAAATTTATGTGCGTCGGTATCTTTGGTGGGAAATTAAAGGTTTTCTTGTAGTGTCTATTGTCTTTTCCTTTTCCTTTTCATAGTCTATTGCTGCCAAATAATTGCTACTGCTATCATAAATAATAATTACTCTGCTATTGATCTGAATATTAACTTCTGTTGCTACCGATCTGAATATTAACATCTCTGTTACTGTTTTTTGAATAAAACATCTCTGTTACTGCTGTTATCGTAGTATAATAATAGTGCTATTCAATTGAACATTAAACAACGTGACGGTAATCATGAATAATAGAATAAGCAACATGCTGGGAATGATTTTTTTTTTTGGGAATGAACTGTGATGTGGTAGTAATTTTACCTTCTTTTTTTTTGAAAATCTGTTATTTTCTTTAGAGAACGTGATGGTATTAAAAAATTATGGTGATAATTTTTGTGTTGTCTTAATAATGTGTATTTCGATTGAAATTTGTTTGGTTGTAATTGGTGTATGCAATAATGATCATTTTATGCTTGCTAAGTGAATATACTTTTTTAAGTGGGTCAATCTTCATACATTACCAGTTAATGAAGACCATAATTTTAAACCTATTATTTAAATTCAAGAGCAAAAAAGAAGATACTAATGCTTTGAAGACTAGTATAACTATGAATATGTGGATAAATGCTATTTATGAGGACATGAAATTATGGTGAACAAACTAATAATTGTATTGGTTTTACATTTTTATCTCAACATTATTATTTTATATTTTTTTTTGTTTTTGTCTTTGACACTTTTAAATTTTGAGTGTATGAAAAAATTCTTGGAGTCTTAATAAATCTCACAACTCCACAAAAGTCCTACAGAGTCCATAAAGTCCAACAGAGTCTTTATGATAAAATCTATTAAAATTCTGACTTTAAAAGTCTTAAAAGTCCAACAGAATCTTAAAACTCATGTAATTCCTTCAAAATCTCTTAAAATTAATGAGACATTTTTCAGCTAAAAAAATCCTTTAAAATCCTAAATACACCTCCTAAGTGTTGCGAATTGAAAAAATGGAAAGTCCCACATTGAAAAGAGTAGGCACATTAATGGTGTCTATAAATGTGGAGATTGGCACATTTGCATGTACCTCAAAGAAGAACCCAATTTTGTGAGCAGAAGAGAACACACTCAAATCGACCACCTCACGCATGCACCGCCACTGTCGGCCAGACTCAACTCGGATAGGGCAATGTGGTGCAGTAATATTTTTGTACCCGAAAGTTGGTGTGCTTCTCACTACTCACGTTTTTAATGTGCAAAGCAAAGGAATGGGGACAGCATTTATTTCGTCAGAAAATTGATCAATATATACCACCATTATTATTATTGGAGATCGGATTTGTGCAAAGCAAAGGAATAGGGAGATTGCATGCAACACCACTAGCCTCTTTAGGACTATAAGCTCTATCTTCTGCGAGAGAACAGCCCTGAACTGAATTTTCTTCATTCTTGTCGATCTTCAGTGGTTGCTTATCTACAGTTTGAGGGTCAGAGTCTATAAAGGCTCCACTAGAAGAAACCTCCTTGTAGGAGCCAAACTGGCGTCCATCAGGGCTGGATGGAATCAAATTAGAGAAAATGCATAAGAATCCAACAGAAATAATAAATAAAAACCATTTCCAAATTGACAAAGAACAGATACAAAATTGATAAAATCATTTGCAGAAATGAACAACTAAAATGTCACCGCAGTAGTTCATATTCCATATAATTCAAAGATCGTATGCAGGGTGTGGTTGAAGGTCATATCCATATCATAACTTGGACATATTATAAATTATAAATCAAAATACATATCTAAGAAGACTTTAGGTTCATTAATCTATATTCAATGCAGGCTATACTTTCATACTTTCAGAAAATAAATTACAATTACACTCTATATCTTCTATCATGCCTTACCAACTAGCATGCTCACGTATGCTTTCGAATTTCATATAGAGCATTTAAAGTAATATAAAAGATTTCCATACCAGTACATTGAGAAAATGATTATCATAATCATGTCAGCATTTAGAGTTTTTCAATTTTGCGAATGATTTAAATGATTACCATGCTCTCCATGCCTGATATTTAAGTTTCAATCTAGTTATGAACTTAAAATCTTTAGACACAATTGAATCAGCTCTCAATTCCATTTTATGCTTTTCACGTTTCAGCTTTATTTAATTTAACCTCTTGAAAGTTGAAACTCTAATGGGTTCACGTCGTGGAATTGGGTAGTTCGCATAGAATCATTAATTCTGGGGAACACCTTGAGCAACATTGAGCTATCCAATGAACCAGACAACCAAAAGACTTGAACGTCACATCTCCATCCAAAACCATAAGGTGTTAGGTGTATGAGTCTCCTCTCTTATATATCATTTATATAGGCTCATTCTCTACCGAGTGTGGAACTAACCACTCGCACTTGAATTCTCAACATTCTCCCCCCAAGTGTGAGTCACCCACATCGCTAGCCTTGATCCAAACCAGGATCCACTACCCGCTCTCCCACCAAGCTGAACCATGACTCTGATACCACTTGTTCGGGAACACCGGGAGCAACAACGAGCTAGCCAATGAACCAGACCAACAAGAGACCTGGACACCACATCTCCTCTCTCTTATATATTCTTCATTTAGCTCATTTCTAGCCGATGTGAGACTAACCACTCACACTTGAATTCTCAACATTCTCCTCCCAAGTGTGAGTCACCCACATTGCTAGCCATGATCCAAACTAGGAACCCGCTCCCGCTCTCCACCAAGCCGAACCATGGCTCTGATACCACTTGTTGGGGGAGTCCGGGGGAGCACCGGGAGCAACACCAAGCTATCTAATGAACCGAACAAACAAGAGACTAATTGGACGTCACATTTCTACCTAGTGGCGGACCTAGGTATAACTTAGGGGGTTCAACGGAACTCCCTGAAAAAAGAAAATTAGCACCAATACCTTAAGAAAAAATGTTTTTGTAACCCCTGAAAAATATCTTTTGCACCCAAGTCTTTAGTTTTACACCAAAGTTCTTGGTTTTGCACAACTCTAATGCTATCTAGAATCTCTATTTTGTGAATATGTTGGTTCTCTTAGTGCTATTTAACTTGTATTTAGGAACTTGTTAATGCTATTTAATTTGTGTTGGTCTAGTCCAACACAAGTTGTGAACTTGTAAAAGTATTTTTTTAGTGATGTGTGTTTGGAAAAATTTTGTACCTCCTAGCCCAGGGTCCTGAGTCCGCCACAGTTTCTACCCAAAACCTTAAGGTGTCAAGTATATCCCCTCTCTTATATATCATTCGTATAGCTCATTCCTAACTGATGTGAGACTAACCACTCACACTTGAATTCTCAACAATTGATTCAAAGCATCTCTACTATAATTGTAACCCTAAAATAAGAATAAGAAGAAGAAACACATAGAGTCTGTTTGATTGTGTTCTCAAAAACTAATTTTGAGTTTTCAAAAAATCTCAATGAACAAATTTGTTCTTTACTAAATTTTAAAAACCAGAAAACAGTTTTTAAAACTCAATTCAAAGAAGCTCCTATTGGTTATCCTATTTCCATTGTTTCCTGCTTCAATAGCACGTGCAAAGAAATGCTATGATGTGACGTACATAAACATAAAAGCCGGGAGAAATGATATTTTCCCAATCTTTCATTCATAGACCTAGCTAAATTTAAAAGATAATGATCATTTCCTCTAATGATATTTGCCCAATCTTTCATTCACAGACCTAGCTAAATTTAAAGGACAACTTATGTTCATTTTCCTTAGGTCATTTTCGTCCCACACAAATACAAAAACCATCATAAACAACATGCCAGTTCACAAGGAGATGCACGTAATTGTACCCAAAATTTATAGGTGGACCCATCTTTTTAAAAACTGTTAAACAATTAAGGCGGGAACATCTGGACTCACACATAGCCAACAATTTTCAGAGGAATCATGCCAGTTCACAAGCACATACAAAAAACAAAGCAATCGAAACAGAATAAACAAGTGCGCAATGCAATGTTCGAAGTATTCAGTCATTGATTTAAAAGAACAAATGAAAAGCAATAGAAAAAGATAGTTTCAGAAGCAAGCATTGAGTTGAGATTGAGATAAAACCTTAAGTAAAGGCGACAAATGACAGAAGCACGACCCGCTCTTTTCTGAAGATTAAGCACGACCTTCCATCCAGCAGGTAACAAGTCACAAACATCACTCGCCTCCACAATCCTTCTCTTCTTAAGCTTACTCCCCCACTCTCCATTCAGTCCCTCCAAGAATTCCAATAACTCTGACTCTGTCGTCAATCCTTGAGTTCTCCCAATCAATTTTTCGCCAAATGGATCTCCCGAACTCTCTTTCGTGCTCGACCGCCCGCGCTTCCGCTTCTTCTGACTGTCCTCCACGACATCGACCGGAACGGTCTGGATGGCTTGTTCCGCGTTTCCCTGTTTGGATTCAACCTGAAGCGGAGCGACGACGTTATTGTTAGCGCCCACGCCGAAGAGGTCCTGAAGAATACCAATTATTTGTTTGTTTTCTTTTTCAACGTTCTCGGGAATGTGGAGCGGAACTTTGGCGGAGGAGGAGGAGGAAGAGGCGCGAACGGCAGATTTTTGTTTGTCGTTGCGAGGGGCGAGGCGGAGACGAGAGAAAGTCTGCTTACGACTGCCAGCGGATTCTTTGAAAACGGAACGGTCAATTTTAGGGATAAAGTTATCGACGTTGCTACGACGGTGAAGGCCGGTGGAAGCGGAAAGGGAGAGAGTGTGTAGTTCTGATCGAGAGAGAAGGCGGAGGTCGAGAAGCGGAAGTGAAACGGTTTGGTCGGTAGAGGATTTCGACGCGGTTGCCATGGGGCGTTGGCGTTCGGCTCCGCGTCGTAAAGAAAAGAATGCAAATTGCAAAACTTGAATTGAAGGGAATGAATTGCTCTGCAGGCTGCACAGCCTTCTTTCTCTTCTAAATAGCCTTCAACTGTCCATATACGTTTCATTTTTTTATTTCTTTGTTTTTTTTTTTACAAAAGTTTCATTTATTTCAAGAAAAAAAAATTGACCAAATTTATTTCAATTTTTAATAATAATAAAATTAGAAAATGAAGGTTTTGGATAAATACCAAATACAATATTTCCATATTAATTATATATATTTTTCTTATTTTTTATGAATGTATATGATATATCAGTCAAAAAAAACTGAATGAATATAATACAATATATATTACCTAAAAGTACTTGGATGAACGGGTAGGAATCTCTTTCGGTTTAACTAAGGTTTGAATCCAAAGATGCATAAGTCTTTGAATCTCTTGTGGGAGAACTTTGCGCCCAATGTAGTTATATTCTACTCGATGATTTAATCTCTGTGATTCTGTATGAGAAGAAACTCGATTTATGAAATATATATATATATATATATATATATTTATATATATATTTTACTCAATATATAATATTTTTATCATAAAAATATTAACTACAGTCAATAATATTTAATATTTTAAATACATTTGTCAAAAAAAAATAAATACATAGTAACGTTTGTCGAACAAAAAAATGCATTTTTTATTTATAGAAAACGGAGTTTTTCATTTGGATAAATACAATGGTTCCATTTTGTCAAAAAAATAAAAATACAAAGGTTACATAATTTTTTTTAAAAAGTAAATAAATAATATTTTAAGTGCATTTAATAAAATTAGTTTTAGAAAAACTTCGTCTTTTGACCAAAAAAGGTTACATTGAATGGCGTAGCTTGATTTCTTTTTTTTTTTTTTGACTCAAAATGTAATTTCTATTGGAATAAAATATTCTAAATCCTTTGAAGATTGAACAGAAATAAAACATTGTCGACCAAAAAAAAATTAAAAATTAATTTCTTCAATTAAAAATTAACATTAATTTCAATTTCCATTTGCCTTATGTGGTGAACGTAAACGATGGTTGGGTTAAAGGAAAGAATATATTTCCTTTTTTTTTTGACCAAAAATATATTTCTTATTATATATTCATAAAAGCAAAAATTCCATACCGGGAAGGCTCTCAAAAAATTTGAAAAATGCATTAATTAAAAAAAGAAATTAAACATTAATTTCTTCAATTAAAAAAATTAACACTAAATTCAATTCCCATTTGCCTTATATGGTGAACGTAAACGATGGTTGGGTACAAGGAAAGAATATATTTCCTAATTATTCCTAAAATAACAAAAATTCCATACCGGGAAGGCTCACAAAAATTGTGAAAAATACATTTCATTAGTTTTTTTTGGTACATAATGCATTTCATTACTTAACCAAATGTTTTGGTCGAAAAAATTACTTAACCAAATGTTTGTGTCAAAAAAAATTTACTTAACCAAATGTGCTTTGAAAAAAAAAAACAAGTGTGATTTTTTCAAAAAAAAATGTATTTTTAAATTAAATAAAAAATAATTTACCTAATGTATTTTTGCTTAGTATTTTATAGCTCAAACTGATTTCTATAATTTTTACAACTTTGAATAATAATGTTCTTGATCGTTCCTGATCTCTAGATATGGTGCTGATGTAGTCTTGTAGCTCGGTTGCTGAATGTCTTGGTGTCAAAGTGCGGTCGCACTTTGGGTGGTACTCGCGAGTAGTACTTCGACGCCAAGTCAAGAATCAATGGTGAATAGTGAATAGTAATAAATGACGTGACTCTACCTCTTGAGATTCGTGCCATCTTTATAGTAATAGTTATTGGGCCTTGTTGGATGACATTGGGCCTTGAGCCCACTCAGGAACAGATTCTAATTTTGTTTTTACTTTTAATATATTTATATTAAAATGCACTTTTGAATAAATACAATGTTTCATATTAACTAAATAGTATTTTTGATTAAAAATTGTATTAGATGTAAAATAAATAATATTTTATATTTTGAGTGCATTTTCTGTGAAAAATATTTATAGTACATTGAGTATAGTGTTTTTATCAGTTTAGATATAATGACATATAAACATCAGACAGATATACTTTTAAATTTTAATTATTAAAATGAAGTAAGTATAAAGATGATGGGGGTGCAGCTAGAAAACAGATTTTAATTATATTTTTTGGTCAAAAAAATAGGGATTTGTTTTTCCCACACCCCTTCTACTCAAAACACACCCCATAAGGGTGTGAAAAGACCAAAAGACCAGTAAAACCTCTTTTTTTTTTCACGAAATTTCACACTGTTCGAACACGGGCCTTCGAACAGGTTTGAATGACATCGTTCGTGTGTGTTAAATCTTGACTTCACACCCTCTTGTGCGTAATTTCACCTGTTCGCATGAGGGTGTTCGAACACCCTATTTTATTACAAAAAATGGACTCTCACACCACATTCACCTTTTTACCTGTTCGGTTGACCTCAACTGAATATATTCGGTTGCTCATCCCCGAATCGGTGAAAACACACACTCTATTTAAGGGTATTTTATTTTGCACCTATTGTATTCTACGGATTGCACTTATCTATCTATCTATCTATCTATATATCTATCTATCTATCTATATATATATATATATATATAGAGAGAGAGAGAGAGAGAGAGAGAGAGAGAGAGAGAGAGAGAGAGAGAGAGAGAGAGAGAGAGAGAGAGAGAGAGAGAGAGAGAGAGAGAGAGAGAGAGAGAGAGAGAGAGAGAGAGAGAGAGAGAGAGAGAGAGAGAGAGAGAGAGAGAGAGAGAGAGAGAGAGAGAGAGAGAGAGAGAGAGAGAGAGATAGAGGATCCTTTGACGAATCTGATCAAAACTTTGACTTCAAACTAATAACTTTCGTTGAATTTATCAATCCAATCGTCAATCATTGTTTTATCATTATAATGATGTATATCAAATTTCATACAAAAAGCAATTGATAAGTAATCCTTAAAGCCACAACTTATTCCCTATCAATATCCTCACGAGCATTACAGGGACACCAGTAGTAGTATGCAATTGATAAGTAATAACTAGTAGTAGTAGTATTACCAACTCATTTGCAATGTTATGCATGATCGGTAGCGGACGTACATTGTTTCTAAAATTATTTGAACTACTTGAAGTTTTAAATTTGTATTTTTAATTTTACACTCAATTTGTACTCAATTTTTAAAAAAACCGTCTTATTAATCTTTGTAAGAGACTATTTATAGAACTTCAGAAAGTCAGTTTATTGACATCACATATTTTTACGGACTACTTTTTATTTTTTTCTGTAAATCATGGTAAACTTGAAGACTAATTTGACAATTTACTCTTGAATAAATTTAGAATTAGATAATTTAATTCCTTAATTTTAATAAATTAAGGGAGATATTTAAAAAAGAAAATTAATCAATCTGATGAGTGATGAACCAACATTAATTTTTATAATGAATTTTATTTGAACCACCTAACGCACGGTCCTGGCTGGGGTCCGCCACATGATAAAAACAACTGGCCAACCATGTGAAAGGATATATGGTTTCCCTATTTATGCAGTATGCAGTGCTATACAGTACATGATCATCCATATCTCTTCTGCTACAAAACAAAATACCACACATCTTCTCACAATCCAATATCATTATATCAACCACCCACCATCACCACATTTTCAAGTACATCAATAAATTTTCATTTCATTTTTCTCTCTTCATATTAACACCACAACACAACCACTAGTATATTTGCATGAAACCAAATATTTCTTTTGTTTTATGTTCTAAGCTTTCTAAATTGCTTTGATGATGAAGATTTTAACAGTTATTACACTTCTCTTGGAGGTAACTCTCCCGAAAGTTGATTGTGAGAGATATATTAAGTTATTAAGCATGTTGATTGTGGTTATAATCTCTGCTATTTCAACTTTACCTGCAATTACTCTACCAATACTTGCAGTCAACATGTTTTTGAAGAAAAGGAAAGACTTTTGAAGAAAGGAAGTATAGTTAGTTGGGTTTTCTCCTCCTCTTCATCACAAGCAAATAGAAATTTGGTGTTTCCACCAAACAATAACATTGGTGGAAGGAGAGATTTAAATTTGAAGAAATAATGGATCTTCTACAAAGATTTCAATGATGAGTTTCATAATCTTGTTTTCTTTGGTTGCATCCATTATGAACTCATCACCGAATTATTGTAGAAGATCTATTATTTCTTCAAATTTGAAATCTCTGCTTCCACCAATGTTATTATTTAGAACACCAAATTTCTTTGCCTATGATGAAGAGGAGGAAAAAACCCAATTAAGGAAGATTTCGCAGGAGGAAGAATATATGTTAAATCCAACCCAACTAATGATGAACTTTTGCCAATCCAATCCAAGATTTCAGTGATGAGTTCATAATCTTGTTTTCCTAATGGAGAGATCGTTGCGACCAAGAAGATTTCACGGGAAGATGAATATATGTTAAATCAAAGCTTTATAAGAGAAGTCAAGACTTTGGGAAGCATTAAGCCTAGAAATGTTCTGAAGCTAATTGGTTGTTGTAGTAATAGAAACAAAGGAAAGGATTGGAATTTGTTGATATATGAGTATATGGAAAATGGAAGTGTATCAGATTGGTTTACATGGAAAACCACTCAAAACAAAAGCGAGTATTGATTAAGACACAAGGTTCCAAATTTTAGAATCGAGTGTGCCACCATTTTTGAATCAAGCAACACATTGGGAGACACAAGGTTCCAAAAGCGAGTATTGATTGAGACACAAGGTTCCAAAAGAAGTGGTGATCGAATACCTTCATCATGAATGTGTACCAAAGATCATTCATAGGGACATCAAATCCAAAGAATGTGTTGCTTGATTCTAAAATGGTGGCACACTTGGGAGATTTTGGATTGGCGGAAGAAATCTTTGAGAATCTTGACTCTAATACCGAGTCAAATTCTTGTTTCGCTGGTTCTTATGGTTACATAGCCTCAGGTACTGATCTTAATCTTAATCAAGTTATTAGTCAATTTAGTTCCTAAAATAAAGTTCAATTACGCCCTGATATTAACACATGTTTCACATTTGTTTATTATTTTCAAAATATGCATACTCAATGAAAGCAACAGAAAAGAGTGATATTTACAGTCTGGGAATTGTGTTTATGGAAATTGTTAGTGGTAAAATGCCAACAGATGCAGCTTTTAGATCAGATATGGATGATGAGATGGGTGGAGAAGAAGCTTGACATGCAGAGAGAGGATTTGTGTAATGTATATGCTTTATAATGTCTATGCATAAAACAGAGAGTGGATTTGTGTAATGTAATTGCTATTGTTTCTTTTTCCTGTATTGTATTATCACTACGCCAGAATTGTAAAAAGAGATCGCCACCTTTAGTAGCGTTTATAAAAAAACGCTAGCCATTTTAATAACACGCTACACCATTAGTAGCGTTTTAAAGTAAAACGCTACCTATTAGGTAACACGCTAGACGGATCCTAGCGCTTTTCCTCAAAACGCTAGCAAATTAGAAAACACGCTAGACAGATCCCAGCGCTTTTATTCAAAACGCTAGCCAATTAGAAAACACGCTAGATAGATCCTAGCGTTTTTAGAAAGCGCTAGCTATTTAGAAAACACGCTAGACGGATCCTCAGCGCTTTTATTCAAAACGCTAGCCAATTAGAAAACACGCTAGATAGATCCTCAGCGTTTTTATAAAACGCTAGGTATTTAGTAAACACTCTAGACATATCCCAGCGCTTTTACTCAAAACGCTAGGTATTTAGAAAACACGCTAGATAGATCCCTAGTGTTTTTTTAGAAAACGCTAGGTATGGTTAAATAATTTTTTTGTTTCCCATTGAGCTACTTCCTCTTTCAACTAACACTCTTACCCGTAAACGCAAAATCACTCACCCGTAAACGCAAAACCCTAACACCCTAACTCAAATTAACATCATCTCTCTCAACGAAAATCATCTCTCTCAGTGAACATCATCTCTCTCACTCGGACAACATTGGTGAGTTTTACATTCCTTTCTGCATTTCTTGTTAGATATTAATTGTGGGTTCTAGTTTAGAAATATATTAGTTTTGTCACTTGTGCACACTAGACTCTTCTTCTTTTTTTCACCACTAGCCTCTTCTTGTTACACATAAATTAATTGTTTGGAAGACTAGACTATATGGTTCCTTTGTCTTGACCAAAGGACCGAGAATAGAAATAGAATATGATATAGATATAGCTTGGGAAAATAAGGAGTGGAATTGAAAAAATTTAAAAGAGGAAATTTTGTTTGTTTTTTTATATGAATTGATTCTTCATTATATTCGAATTGCTTGATGGGTCATATGTTAAAGTTCTCTTCTCGGGATTTTATTATAAATATTTGGCAATTATGGATAGAAATTGGATGTCCGCCAATCGCCCGCCCAAGGAGTATGCATTTGGAGTGGATTATTTTGTGAAATTTGTCTTTGTTGAACGTTTATGGACTTCTAGTGGTATGAAATGTCCTTGTTTAAGGTGTTGTTATGTAAAATCGATTCCATCGCAGAGGAGTTGACACGACATTTAAAGGCGAATGGAATTGATCAAAGTTACACTTGTTGGATAATGCACGAGTGAGAAAAAGGTGAATCTTCAAATATGAATGATATTAGTAAGAGATATGCGCCTTGGTTGACACGGAACACATTCATTTGATGCGAACGAATTTGAAGAGATGGCAAAGGTGGTTGAAGAGGATCTTAATGATTGTCTGAAATGTTTGAGAAGTTGATAACCGATGCGAGAGACACCATTGTATGCGGGTTGTAATGAATTCACAAAATTATTATTTTGTGATCAAGTTGTATAACTTGAAAACTCGCCACGGATGGACGGATAAGAGCTTTTACCGATTTACTCTCACTTACGAAAGAAATGTTGCGAATGATAATGTGCTTCCTTCTCGGACGTATGATGCAAAGCAAATGTTGGGGTCTATTGGCTTGAACTATGAGAAGATACACGCTTGTCCGAATGATTGCATTTTATTTCGGAATGAACATGCGTTGTTAAAGTCGTGTCCTAAATGTAATGCACCGCAGATATAAGAAGAAAGAGTCCGCTCCACAAAAGGTGTTGTGGTATTTTCCTATAATTCCTCGATTTAGCGCATGTATCGTAGTTCGGAAGATGCAAAACACTTGACATGGCATGAGGATGAAAGGATTAAAGATGGTATGCTACGACACCCGCAGATTCTCCGCAATGGAAAAAATCAATATTGAGTATCCTAATTTCGGGGATGACCCGAGAAACCTACGCCTTGCATTGTCTGGTGATGGATTTAACCCGCACGGTATCGAGTAGCTCCCACAAAGACATGGCCCGTGATTTTGGCGATTTATAACTTATCGCGTGGCTTTGCATGAAACGCAAATATATGATGTTGTCTTTGTTAATTTCTCGGGCCCAAACAACCAGAAATGATATTGATGTATACTTGGCTCCTTTAATTGAAGACTTGAAGCAAATGTGGGAGATTGGGGGTAGGTGTATGATGGGTTCAGAGAAGAAAGTTTCACCACGAGGCTATGATCTTTGGCACAATTAACGACTTTCCGCATACGGCAATCTATCCGGAGTGCGATAACAAAAGGCGGTGTGCATGCCCTATATGTGAAGATAACACAGATTGGATGTGGTTGGAACATGGTAAGAAGAATATCTATCTTGGTCATCGTAGATTTTTGCCATCAACTCATCACTATCGATTGTGGAGAAAGGCATTTGATGGGAATACAGAAACACGTAGAGCTCCCCCGCCTTTGTGGCGAGCAGTATTTGAAAAGGTGGAAGATTTGAACATTAAATTTGGGAAGCCTTTTGCGGAGAGATTGCCAAACGGGGTGGAAGAAAAAGTCGATTTTCTTTGAGTTGCCATCTTTGGAAGTCATTATATGTAAGGCATTTCATTGATGTGATGCATGTTGAAAAGAATGTCTTCGAAAGTGTCATTGGTACCTTACTCAATATGCCGGGTAAGACTAAAGATACCATCAACTCAAGGTTGGATTTGGTTAGTATGGGTTTGAGACCTGAATTGGGTCCGGTAAAGAAGGGTACACGTACATATCTAGGGATGGCAATGGGGCGGGGCGGGTGCGGGGAGTACTCCCCCGCTCCCCATCCCCACCTCTCAAATTGTCCCCCGTCCCCATCCCCGTTCCCCACCTCGGGGACATTTCCACCCCCATCCCCATCCCCACGGATCCCCACGGTCCCCGCGGGGACTCCAATAGCTAACAAAAATATAAATCAAAATATAATAAAATTAGAAAAATATATAAAAAGTAAGACTAAAATTCAAAAGTTTAACATTTTTATTAAAAAATATAAATGTTAGTCTTAGATTTATATTTTAATATTTAGAAAGTATAAAAGTTAGAACAATTTAATATTTTGTTAATACTTTAAATTCAAAACACATATAAAAAGACTACAAAATTAATTACTTATAAATAATATATATCTATAATAAGTATATTTATGTAATTTATTCAGGCGGGGTCTCATGCATGAGTATGATCCCCATCCCCATCCCCACTTTGATTGCGGGGGGATTTTCTCCCCCGTCCCCATCCCCACGGGGAAAAATCCTTCACCCACGGGGCCCCATTCGGGGCAGTCCCCGCGGGGATCCCCACTTTCGGGTAGAAATTGCCACCCCTACCTCCGGCAGCTCATACTCTATCTAGAAAGGAGAAGACTGTCTTTTGTGAGTTTCTTCATGGAGTTAAAGTTCCAGAGGGATACTCTTCAAATGTGGCGACTCTTGTATCGATTAAAGACCTCAAGTTAAAGTCTCTAAAGTCCCACGATTGTCATGTTCTCATGGAGAATTTGCTACCCATTGGTATACGATCCATTTTGCCTAAGAAAGTGCGTGAGACCTTAACCAAACTTTGTTTATTCTTTAAGGCGATTTGTAGTAGAGTGATTGACCACTGGAAAGTTGCCAACATTGCAAAGAGAAATTATCTGTCACTTTGTGTGAGCTTGAGATGTATTTCCCACCTTCCTTTTTCGACATAATGATTCATCTAATAGTTCATACGGTTGAGAGACACAATTGTGTGGCCCATGTTACATGAGATGGATGTATCCGTTTGAGCGTTACATGAAGATATTAAAAGGATATGTGAAAAATCGATCACGACACGAGGTTGTATTGTTGAGCGCTACATAGTTGAAGAGGCTATTGAGTTTTGCACGGGCTATCTATCTAGTCTTGAATATCTACGTGGGATTTGCCAAGGTCTCGCGTCATGCGGGAAGGATTAGTAAAGGGATGACGGGAACAAAATTAGTGATGGTATCAAGGAAAGAACTAACTAGAGCAAGCACACTTATACGTTCTTCACAATGATAGTGAGGTTGATTCATATGTTGCCAAGCACAAGGAGATTCTTAAGAGTCAATTCAGGGAAAGAAGCAAGTTTGGTTAGCAAAAGAACACAATAGGAGTTTCATAGTGTGGCTAAAACATCACATTGATGGTGAGTGTGTTTGAATCCTACTTGATTTCAAAAAGATTGAGATGGTTAGCAAAAGGTCCAAATATACATGTCTTCTCTTACAAATGACTATCTAATGAACGCAGTGCACTTTCTATACAAAAGAACAAGATGATCGAGTAAAATGCAAAATAGTGGGGTGACTCTTGTAGCTCATTCTATGCATGCATCCAATGCCAAAGATAGAAATCCCATATATGCGAATATGTCTTACTTTGGCTTCATTGAACACATATGGGAGTTGGATTACAATATGTTTTGAGAGCCCGTGTTCAAATGTGAATGGGTTGACAATAATCTTGGTTTCTGATTGATGAATTAGGGTTCATGCGGGTGAATTTCAACAAGTTAGGATATAAAGATGAACCTTTTATTTTAGCATCGCAAGCTCAACAAGTGTTTTATGTCACCGATCCGATTAATATCAATTGGTCTATTGTTCTATTGATCGACAAAAAATTTGTGTATAACAACGATGATGATGAAGCACCCGATGATGTTGGTGTTTGAGGACGACCACTTTCTTCGAACATCGGAACCAATAATAGGGAAAATACTTCTATAGAGGATGTTGTATATTTTAGAAAAGATCATAATGATGAAATTATTATTCGTCGGAAAAAAAATACCAAGACGCGAATTGCAAACAAAATTTTATCTAGGAAAAGGAAAAGGTAATATAGACTTAATGATATATCGTTATTTTTATTAATAGATAATATTTATATTGTTTTTGTAAATTTAACAATAACATGGATTATATATGTTATATTGCAGTCGGATGGCATCACTTAGTGATCATGAGATCTAGTGGTCAAGACAGTAGTCATTGAGGGGTTGTCTTTGTTATATATGTTTCTAGCTTTAATTTGTAGCTACTTTTGAGTTTCATAATCTAAGTTACTTATTATGTTGTATGATTTGGATATATATTAATTATGTTGTAAGTAATTGTTAGTTTAATATGGTCTTTTGGTGATATGTACATATGTGTGTATCTATATATTGGTTTGTAATGATATATTGGCTGAATTTTGTTGGAATGTATTTTCTGAATTTTGTTGGAAGGAATGAATTTATAGGTTGTAATTAAAATGGAGAACAAACCAAAATAAAAAAATATTTAAAAAAATTCAGTCAATAGGTAGCGTTTTAGAGTGAAAACGCTAGAAATAAAGTTAAAAATTCATTCAATACCTAGCGTTTTAAAAATAAAACGCTAGGAATTGTAAAGAGGAGCTAGAGGATCCCTAGCGTTTCTAAAACGCTAGGAATGGTAGTAAAAAGGTGTTATAGCATCCCAGCGTTTTTACATAAAGCGCTAGGAATGTTAGTAAAAAGGTGCTATAGCATCCACAGCGTTTTTACATAAAACGCTAGGAATGTTAGTAAAATGTGCTATAGCATCCCCAGCGTTTTTACATAAAACGCTAGGAATGTTAGTAAAAGGTGCTATAGCATCCCTGGCGTTTCTAAAACGCTAGGAATTGTAAAAAGCGCTTATAGCATCCCTAGCGTTTTTACATAAAACGCTAGGAATGGTAGTAAAAATTTTAATAGCATCCCTAGCGCTTTTCTAAAACGCTAGGAATTGTAGTAAAAATTTTAATAGCATCCCTAGCGTTTCTGTAAAACGCTAGGAATGGTAAACACGCTGCGCTAGATGATCCCTAGCGTTTTATGTAAAAACGCTAGGGATGCTATTAAAATTTTTACAAGGCGCGCTCTCTCATCTCCCTCACACACTCACGTAGACGTCTCTTCATCTACCTAACTTCTCTCCACGACCCAGGAAACCCTCCACGAACAACCCAGAACCCAGAACAACCCACACCAGAACCCAGAAAAACCCAGAACACACTCACGTAGACGTCTCGTTCATCTACCCTCTTCGTTCATCGTCTGCTGCGAACCTCCACGACCCAGGAAACCCTCTTCGTTCATCTTCGTTCATCTCCACGCCGTACCAGCTCTCCCTCTCTCTCCTTGGTGCTACGACCCAGGAAACCCTCCCATTTGTCTCCTTTTTCTTCACTCTCTCTCCCTTTCAAAAGGTATTTACAACTCACGTACTCTCCACCTCTCTCACTTTGCAATGACTATTTGTTATGGTTTTTATGGTTTGTTATGTATCTTTTGTATGGCTTTCTCTGTTATTTAGCTCAATGTTGTATCTAATTAGTTGTTAGATTAGTCTAGCTTAGATAGCATTATTAACTTGACTAGTGCATGGCTTTCCTAGTGCATGGCTTTCTCTGTTTACTCTAGGTTATATACTTAGTGCATGGCTTTCCTATGTATGTTTACTCTAGGTTACTTAGTGCATGGCTTTCTCTGTTTAGTGCATGGCTTTCATATATATGTTTACTCTAGGTTATATACTTAGTGCATGTCTTTCCTATGTATGTTTACTCTAAGTTACTTAGTGCATGGCTTCTTCTATATTTTGTTAAGTGTTTGTTGGTTCTAAACAATTAGAAAGCTAAAACTCACTGAGTCTATTTCATTTGGGTCATTGCAAGTCGATGGCATCACATAGTGATCACGAGAGTAGTCGGGGTGGTGGATGGGGTGATAGAAACACAAAGAAGTTCACTCCCGAGGAATTACATCGAAAAATAATATCATCCATCGGATAAGTAAAGGACACGAGAAATATAAGGTAAGTTAATTACTAATTATTAATGTTGTTCTCTACCTTTCCAAGTTATCTAATTATTTAATGATTTAATTATTTAAGGTCCGATGGAGTGTTAAAGGTTTGCCAATTGGAGACAACGGCACAAATTTAATTAGCTTTATTGGTACTAAGGTGAAACAAATCTTTCCAATTTCAATAAAAAGTTGGAATGAGAAAGATAATACTGATTTTGCCTAAAGCTGAAAGATGATTTTTGGTCCTTAATACACGGTATATAATTTTAGACCTCTTTAATAATCTTATTTAGTGAATTTTTAGTTGTATTTATTTAATCCATTTTTATGTATAAGTAGAAACACTTTGATGTCGATGATGCCGAAGAGATTGGATACTCAAGGAAGCGGGAAGGTTGCATCGGGCATATAGAAGCGATGTGGGAAAAAGTATGCAAGAAACGGCTGATGGGACCATCGAGACAGAGCCTCAAAGATTGTATGGAATTATAACTAAGGAGGATTGGACCAAATTTGTAGATATACGCACTCTGATCCGGATTTCTGGTTAGTATATTAATTATTTAAGTTATATATATATATATTTCACAACAAGATATCATTCATTAATGTATACTTATGTTTTTAAATAGAAAAAAGCAAAGCCAATAAAGTGAGAGCTTCTAATCCCGAAAGTACCCTTATAGAGGAGGTTCAAGTGGATATCAAATTCTTGAAGAAAGATTGGTAAGACACAATTAGTTTAATTTATTATGATTTAATGAATCTTTTAATTTCTGATTGATTAATTATTAAACTTAAATAGTTCTTGCAAGAGGGGAAAGATCCAACTCAAGAATCCTTGATCGTTGTATCTTTATGCGGTTAGAGGCCCGACAAAACAAGGATGGGGAGATTGTGGATCCGAAAACTAAGGAGGTCAAGGACAAAATTGTAAGTATTCCCTTTGACACTTGTTTATTATTTTTATCCGTTACTCGATTTTTTTGACACGTGAACATATTTTTATTGTCGATTAAATTTCTTTGACACTTGTTTATTATTTTTATCCGTTACTCGATTTTTTTGACACGTGAACATATTTTTTATTGTCGATTAAATTTCTTTGACACTTGTTTATTATTTTTATCCGTTACTCGATTTTTTTGACACGTGAACATATTTTTATTGTCGATTAAATTTCTTTGACACTTGTTTATTATTTTTATCCGTTACTCGATTTTTTTGACACGTGGACATATTTTTATTGTCGATTAAATTTCTCTTGACACTTGTTTATTAATTTTATCCGTTATTTATGTTTGTGCATCGCCAAAGCATATCACAATCTGTATCACAAGGAGATTTAATGATTGTGATGGTCAACAAGATGTCCTTGCTCGTGCCTTGGGAAGGGAAGAGAGAGTGGTCGGATTAGAGGTTATGGATATGGGATTCCTCCGACAAGCGTGTTTGGGCCAAAGAGCCAAAGCAAAAGTGCGGGGATTGTAAAGTCATGGCGGCAAAGTATGACGAGCTATCCAAGAATGTTGTTGTGTTAATGGAAGAGAGACAGATGTTTAAGCGACTCTTGGCACAATGGATTGGTGCACCATCCCTCTTTGCACCACCCCTATTGAACCTATTGAGCCTGCTGCACTCCCCATAGCGCCCGAGATAGCTGCACCATCCCTTCACAATGTATTTAACAAAACTCGACTGTTTTTGTACATATGTATTTGATAAAATTATCATGTATATTTATTTTTCTTTATAATTGATTTAGGATAATCGTGAATGTGAGCTATATATTGCAAACCCACATCGAAAGGTTGCGAGTGGGTTTGATATGTAACCAATTGAGTGCCACATCGCACAATCGGGCCATGCACGAAAACCATTTGAGAGTTAGGGTAGACTATTCAATGATAGAAGTCTGCACCATTGCCTGTTTCAATTGCTAATGCGGATATATTTACTGTGGATCAAGCACTTAGTACTTTTGTGGCATGGCCTGAACAACTTGTCGTTGTAAGTGACAATATTTTTGTTAATAAGTTGATGACTATAATGTGTGTTAACTAACTAATTAATCATTTTTTTAATATATACTAGGTACCCCAAGTGTCCCGACCTTCCCCTTCCGTAAAAGTGTCGACCCGACCTTCCCCTTCCACTACCAAACTCTCCCGACCATCTTCTATATAGCCAGTCCAACATGTTGGCAGTGGCGGACCTACATATATTTGAGGGGGTTCAACTGAACCCCCTCAAATAATAAAATTAGCACTGATATTTTAGGGAAAAATGTTTTTGCATCCTCTGAAAAATATATTTTGCACCCAAGTTCTTAGTTTTGCACCAAAGTTCCTAATTTTGCACCACTCTAATGCACCACACTCACACAATCACGCACACTCTTACTATATTTTATTTTTAAAAAGTTTTTGTCTCTCGATCTCCTTGGATCCATTCTTGTTCTTATTATCCTAATTTTGAATCTGTTAGTATTATTTAGTTTGTATTTTGTGTTAGTGCTATTTAATTTGAATTTTTTACCAACAACAGTTGATTTGAGTGGTAACTTGGATCCCATCGCAATGTCTCAGGTTCGGATTTTGGGTGTGACAAAAACTCAGTTGGAAGGGGATCGCCAATATTGATTTTTGGCTTAAATATCATTTACCCCCTTGCAAATATCACCATAATCTATTTACCCCCCTGTAAAATAAAAAGTTTTAAAATACCCCTTGTAAATATAAATTGTTTACGGTTACCCCCTACAGGGGGTAACCGTAAACAATTTATATTTTGCAGGGGGGTAACCGTAAACAGTTTATACCCATTATACCCTTAACATTGTCAATATAATCTAACAGGAGGGGGTAACCGTAAACAGTTTATATTTGCAAGGGACATTTTAAAACTTTTTATTTTACAGGGGGGTAAATGGATTATGGTGATATTTGTAGGGGGGTAAATGATATTTAAGCCTTGATTTTTTAGTGCTATTTAATTTGTATTTAGGAACTAATTTATGCTATTTAATTTGTATTTGTCTAGTGCAACACAAGTTGAACCTGATAAAGTCTTCTTTTGAAGCTGACACTAGTTTTGCCTATTATTGCCGTAGAATGTAGAAATAACTTCTCTGCTATGAATATTGTGAAGAAAGGTTGCGTGATCGGATGTGGGATACATGGATGAACGATTGTTTGGTGACGTACATTGAGAGTGATGTATTCAATAAATTGACTCTGAGCTTATTATTCAACGACTTCAGAATATGAAATCACGTAGAGGAGAATTATGAAATGTATAATTTATTTATTTAAATATATTATAGTCGTTTTTAATTATATTTTTAGTAAATTATGTATTTAAAAAATTTGACACCCCTAACCCTGGGGTCCTGGATCCGCCACTGCATGTTGGTCAATTTCCCATTGATGAATTCCAGAATTACATTGATTCTCTAAAGGTCCACATCACTCAAAAAATGAACCCGGACGACCAAATTTTTTTACCGCCCGATAACATTGTGGGCCTGGAACAGTTGGTAATTCTCAACATGGAGGATCTGAAAGCTATAGTTGAAATGGATTGGGCCATTGCCACTGATATTAGAGTATACCAGAGGTATGTATTAAATTATTTGTACACAATAGTTGTTTATATTAGAGTATATATTAGAGTATATATATGAGGATCTGAAAGTTGTATATATATTATTTATAGGTTTTTGTACAATCGTCTTCTGGTCCCTTCTCAACGGACACAGAAGTATTTCTTCTTGTGTCCGGCGTGTATCGTTGTGTTTAAGCAAGGTAATACAGAGCAACGTATTATGGCTATTAAGAGTGAAGTACAAAGTTATATCCATTCACGCTTCATGGAGGCCAAGCATTTGAAAGGCGACTCTTTATTTTGGCACCACTCAATAATGGGTGAGAAATTTAGTCTTCAATCACTTGTTTAATTATTTTGAGGATTGTATTATAGTAAATTAATGTGTACTCATTCATGATTCATTTACTTGCAGGCAACATTGGGTACTCTTTGCAATAAACCCTAAGCAAAATGTTGTCTATTATCTGGATTCACTTCAAGGCCATTACAACGTCTCACGTGAGACTTCAGAGAGATTGTTGAGAGGTGTGTATGTGTAACCCTCTCATTTTAATTTGTATAATTTAATATATGTATTTTGTTCGTCTTAACGTTATATATATATATATGTATGACGTTACAGTGCTTTGAAAGAATACTTGGGATTATCTACGAGTAAAACAAGATGGCTACCCATAACTGTAAGCTTTTTAAGAATCATTCTTATAATTTTAATTGAATTTTTGGTCATAAAAATGTGACAATTAAGTTATAATATCTTTTGCTTTGTAGTGTCCTAAACAACCCAATAACAATGATTGTGGGTACTATGTTATGAGGTTTATGAAAGAGATTATCACTCATGACAAAGTAACAATCCCAACCAAGGTAACTACTTAAATTTCTTTTTTATATTGATATTATAATACTTACTCATATTTAATTCTAATTTTATTTCATTTTATTTTTGATATTTTCCAAACTTTAAAAATATCCGAATTACTCTATTTGAACAACTTACACGTAGAAGGGGAGTAGTGCGCTTTTGTTTCTAGCTTTTTGTAGCAAGTTTTGAGTTAATTTCATAATAGTTAGTTGTTGTATATATTGTATTTATATTATGTTGTAAGAACTTCTTAGAATGATATTGGATTGGAAATATTTGATGAATTTTGTTGAATGAATTTTGTTTGAATGATATTGGATTGGAATATATGTATTTTCTGAATTTTGTTGGAAGGGAATGAATTTATAGGTTGTAATTAAAATGGAGAACAAACCAAAATAAAAAAAATATTTAAAAAAAAATTCAGTCAATACCTAGCGTTTTATAGATAAAACGCTAGGAATTGTAAAGAGGAGCTAGAGGATCCCTAGCGTTTTACAGAAAAAACGCTAGGAATGCTAATAAAAGGTGCTATAGCATCCCTAGCGTTTTATGTAAAAAGCGCTAGGAATGGTAGTAAAAAAGGTTATATAGCATCCCCTGGCGTTTCTAAAACGCTAGGAATGATAATAAAAGGTGCTATAGCATCCCCAGCGTTTTACATAAAACGCTAGGTATGGTAGTAAAAAGGGCTATAGTATCCTAGCGTTTTAAATTAAAAGCGCTAGGAATGGTAGTAAAAAGAGCTATGGGATCCCTAGCGTTTTTTTATTTAAAACGCTAGGAATGGTAGTAAAAAGAGCTATGGGATCCCTAGCGTTTCACGTAAAACGCTAGGAATTGTAAAAAGCGCTGGGTCAATGGCTAGCGTTTTTATATAAAACGCCACGTATGTCTAAAACACGCACGGACAATGGCTAGCGTTAAAAAGCGCTACTAATGGGGTGTACGCATTAGTAGCGCCAACTTCTCTAGCGTTTTAAAACGCTACCAATGCCCAAAAAAAACGCTAGCCATCCTAATACGCTGGCGTAGTGTATTTTGTAGCCACAAATCATTAGTACCTCAATAATGTCAATGGTGCACAACCTCAAACCACACTTAATCACAAGTTACCTTTGCCATTTCAATATTTTGTCCTAGAAGTCATTCACTGTGATACCTGATATCAAATAGACATGGATTTAAAACAAACATACTGAAGAGGGAATGGAGTAGAGGAGAGAAGAACTTGTTTCTCTTATTTCTTCACAAAATTGATATGAAACATGGCATGCAATACAAGCCTTTATATAGTCTATCATTCTTAACAATTAAGCTAAACATAAACAATGAAGCCAACTAATTAAGCTAAAGATAAACGATGAAGCCTTCTCAACTCTTCTAGTGCTTCTTAAGTTTTCTAGTTGGCCTTGATTTAAATTTATTATGCGGACATTGCCTCCCTTAAATCAAGCTTGCAAACTTATCATTCCAAACATTTTCTTCAACTTGTAAATTAACTCTATCTTTAATGGCTTTGTAAAAATATCTGCAACTTGTTCTTCAGTGGGACAATATTCGATCACCACTTTTTTTTTTTTTGGTCACCAACTCTTGAATCTTGTGATATCGGATATCAATATGCTTTGACCGCCCATGAAAACCGGATTCTTACAAAGTGCAATAGAAGACTTGTTGTCACAAAATATTTTTGTTGGAGTCTTGGTGAATCACTTCTAAAATTCATCTCAACCATATTGCTTGAGTAGCACAATTGGTCAGTGCTATATATTCTACTTACTTTGTAGAGAGTGCAACAATTGGTTGTTTCTTTGAAGACCATGAAATTGCACCGTGCCTAGATGAAATGTGTACTCGACGTGCTCTTTCTCGTTTCTAAATCTTCAGCCCAAATCACTATCTCACGTATATCCAACAAGCTTCACATCATTATTATTAGCATAAAAATACCTTGAGTTAGAGTACCTTTGATATATCAAAGAATCCTTTTGGCTCCTTGTAAATGACTAACACGCGGTTCTTCCATAAATCTACTATGCAATCCAACTCCATATACAATATCTGGTCTAGTCACAGTTAGATATCTCAGACTTCTGATCAAACTTTTATAGTGAGTTGAATCTACCCTTTTGCTATCACTTTCTCTTGTCAACTTCAATCTCTCTTCAACTGGTGTCGATATTGGCTTCGAATTCTCCATCTTGGATTTCTTCAATATATCACCTGCATATTTCTTTTGAGAAAATAAAAATTCCATCATCTCGCAGGCTGACCTCAATGCCGAGAAAATAGGACATTAGGCCTAAATCTGTCATTTCAAAGCAACTTATCATAGCCTCTCTGAACTCTTCAATCATCTTTGGATTATTGCCAGTAAGATCAAATCATCAACATATAGGCACACAATAAGTACATCTTCAGGCTCAACAAATTTAATATACAATGTGTGCTCAAAGGGACATCTCTGAAAACCATTCAGCAAGAAATAAGAATCAATCTTCATAATAAGAATCAAAATAATCAATACACGGCTTTTGCTTGTATCCTTTTGCTGACCTCGCTTTAGGCGGTCAACTTCGCCATCGGGTTTGTACTTTGTCTTATACACCCACTTCACTCTTATTGGCTTCTTATCCGCTAGCAAATCACATCAACTCCCAAGTTCTATTCTTCTCAATGGCATATATTTCTTCGTCCATTGCTTTTCTCCAATTCAGATCACCTGACACTTCTTCATAAGTAACAAGTTCACAATCTGCAAATAAAGCAAAATTGATAATTTCTTCATCTGATGTGTCATTATCATTACCCACAACATAATCGTCCAAACGGATGGTGGTGGCATCGCCTCGTGGTCCATTGGATGCTTAGGCTCTTGAGAATTTCACCTCCATGTTCATTCTCCTCTTCATAGTTATTTGAAATTTTTATCAGCTCCTTTTGGGACTTTGATGACCAATCCCACATTCCTCCTTCGTCAAATGTCACATCTCAACTGACAATCACCTTCTTTGTGTCTGGATTGTACAACTTGTAGGACTTTGAGTTTGAGCTATAGCCTACAAAGATGCATCTTTCTCCTTTATCGCCTAATTTCTTTCCTGAGCTGATCTAATATGAGCATAAGCAACACATCCAAAAACTCTGAGGTGCCGGATTGAGGGACTCCTTCCACTCCAAACTTCTTCGAGAGTCTTGTCTTGAACACTTTTTGTAGGACACCTGTTCAAAATATAAACTGCAGTAGCAACTGCCTCAGCCCAAAACTCCTTAGGCATCTGTTTAGCTTTCAACATGCATCTCACCATATCCATGATTGTTCTGTTCTTTCTTTCAGCAACTCTGTTCTGTTGAGGTGTATATCTGGTTGTTAGTTGATGTTGGATTCCATGTTGCTCAAAGAAATCTGTACAGGTGAGGTATTCTAGGCCTCTATCTGTTCTCAGTGCTTTGCTGCAACCACTTTGCTTTTCTACAAATGTTTTGAACATCTTGAAGATATCACAAGCTTCTGATTTCTGTCTCAAAAAGTATACCCAAGCCTTTATGCTAAAATCATCAAAAAAAAGTAATTAAGTACCTGCTACCACCATGTGTTGGCACATCAATCATGCATAGATTTGACTGAACAATCTCCAATAATTTTCTCGCGCTCCAAGACGTTCCTGTTGGAAATGATTCTCTGTGCTTCTTTCCAATTTGACAAGTCTCACATACACCATTTGGAATATTCATCATAGGCAATCCAAAAACATATTCTTTTCGAGATAGATAATTCAAGCGAGAAAAATGAAAATGACCAAACCTCATATGCCCATGACCAATCATCATTTGAAATTACCGAACTCATGCAAGGAAATTTTTCATGCTGAATTTTCAAAGGAAACAAACGGTTGGGTGTCATTTTTACCTTTGCAATAAATCTTCCATTTTTGTCAATCAACGTGCAATAGCCATTGTGAATCTGCATGTCATAAGCCTTCTCTGACAGCCGTCCCATACTCGGTAGATTGTGATGAAGACCGGGAGCATAGAAAACATCGGCAATAAAATTTTGCGATCCATCTTTCAATCTGATAGAGATTCGGCCTTTCCCAAAATCGGAATGTTTGAATTATTTCCGAATTTCACGGTAGATTTTACCGTTAAATTTCTTTTTGCCGACACTATATTAATTATTTTCTGATCTTAATACAGCAAAGAAATGAACACCAGTGGATCTTCAATTCGATGCTTAATGTTTGCTTAGGATACCTTAGTTTCAGCCTAACTGGCCCCTTCTTTTAGTCCTTTTACAAATTACTTTCACACATTAACTAATTGAATTGTACAATACATGGCTTTCATTTTGCTAAGTGCATTTTGAAATTATGTGAATGATCTTCTTCAGCATTAGTTATGAAACTGCATGTGTACGTTGTGCACTCTTTCTATGTAGTTGAGTTGTATATAAGTATATAACTGATATTATTTCTTTTGTTTTTCTAACTTTTTTGTTTGTTTGAGTTAAATACCAGCTATTCCAACTATTATAATCATCTGAGTTTTGACAAGTAACGGATGGGCAATTGAGAAAAGTAAGATCACTTCCATATTCCTTTGATCTGAAATATCACTTAATCGGTCAGTTTGCAAATGGTAGTTATGGATGAGATTCAATACGTGCATCATGCCACTATTTCATACTGCTTAACTTACCACACCTTTTGTTTTTGACTTGTTTTTTCCCTTATCCTGCAAATGAGGGAACTGAATATGGATGGACAACTCAGAAGGTTTTTCACTTGATGAATTTTGTTGTCAATGCATGTAAGAGATGTGAATCATATTGTATAAACACCTCTATTTTGTTGTCAAAATTTATCAAGTAAATTCATACATTGACTTGCATCAAAGTGGCTTTGCAGGTACTACAGCCGACCTGGGCTCGATAGACGACTTCCAGGACCCTACCTGGCACACTTGTGCTCGGGACGCCCTGGACGAGCTCGGAGTCATCCCAGATCCTTCTGGGACCTACTGTTGTGAGGTGTCTTTTTCTCTCTCTTAAGTTCCGTTTGCAACACAAATTAAAAACAAAAATAGCAAAATAATAGATGGTTTATTCTCAACAAAATATATATCAACATATATTAGTCAGCAGATCAAACAAGCCAAATATTGCCAACCATCAAAAGATGCAAAAGTTTTTAAGAGCATGTGTGTGATATATAGAAGTATTTTAGGGTTGGAGATAAATGAAAATTGAAAATACAGTAAAATACTAAAATTAGAGTTGGAGATAAATAGAATGCACCGTGTGTGATTACACTTTTTTATAGAACTTTTTTTAACTATCTAGTAGTACAAACCATTTTTTAAATGATATAGGAAATTCGGTTTGGTTTAGTTTGATTCTATTTTAGGTGATAAAACCGTAAACGGTTGACACAAAAAAAAATTGGTCAAAAAAATAGACCTGAAGTGGAAGTCTTTTTTTTTTTTTTTTTACAATTTTCAATTTGATTTGGGGTTTTATTTGGAGATGAACACCTCTACTTTTTTCATGGTGTTGCTGTTTTTTCCATTAAAATGCTTCCTTTTTATCATTGATGTGCTTATATCTTTTTCAATGATTCCTTTTGAGAGGATACTTTTCAATGAATTGCGATCACATTTTCCTAAGAAATACTTTTAATGATTATTATTTCTATAAATAAGCGCTTCAAAAACATGATATGGGAAAGGGGATAGTTAGTTTTCAGAAAAAGAAAAAAATAACTATTAATTGACAAATCAAAATACTATAAAAAGGAAAACAAAATATTTCATAATTTGTTTTTGGTGATTACTCCCATACTCATCCAAAGTTGGGTGGGTATAATACTTTCAAGACAAAATAGACAAAATAGGTTTAATATTTATTTTTATTTTAAAATATTTAAATAGAAAAAAAAAGTGTCAATGAGTATTTTGCCTATAAGGTATCATACTCACTCAACTCTAGAGGGGTATGGAAGAAAAAACCTTTGTTTTTTAAATTATCATATTTGTAGTGGTTAGTTTTTTTAAGAAAAGGAACAAAAAAGACATACACATACTTACACTGACGTAAAGAAGCATATGCAGAGTGGGCTGACCTCACAGACGTGAACACGTAACTGAACACCGTGTTTGTTCCGTGTTTTGTATCTCATTATTTATTTTTTTGACAATAATTGTATCTCATTATTGGTAACTATTTTATAACAAATTATTCTACTACCTATATTCACCATATAATAATGTCCACCACTCAATCTCAATAAAAAAAAAATAATAATGTCCACTCAATCTCAAAAAAAATAATAATAATAATGTCCACTCAGCACAACACCCACCAATAGAAATCAATAATACACAACCTCAACCTCTCCGAATTTCACTAGTTTGATTTCTCACACAGACAAAACACAAGACTTCCTTCTGAGATATACCGGCAATCTGACGAAATTTCAAAAGGTTGTTTAGCTTTTTTACTATAAAATAAAAATAAATGTTCTTTCATAGGAATCGTATATAAGCAACAAAACACTTTTTAAATTTATTGTATAGTTAATCAATCTAGTCTATAATATAGACCAGATACAGATGAACCTAAAAAGTGTTTAGTTCCTTATATATGAGTCGAGGAGTACCTCCTTGTGCATGCATGGGGCAGTTCTTCTAAAATCTCTGTTCATATTACCGAAGCACTTTAGTAGTTTCCTTTGACCTTTGAAATAATACTGCTGTGCTGTTTGTTTTTGTTAAAATTAAAACCGCTGCTTTAGTCCTGCAGAGATAATATAAATGAATTTCTAGTCTAGCATACCCATAAAACAGTATATATTCTATTTTTTGATAGATGAAATATGAGTATGTGTCGCAAGCTCTAGATATCATACACACACACACACACATATATATATATATATATATTATATATAATCATGAATCGACAGCACCAAGCGTCACCCGTCAGTAGCGTCAATAAATATGTCAAGACCAATTAAATCTACATCAGCGTGTTATTTGAAATATATCAAAAAAGCGGTGGGGATCAAACTCATTCCCATGCTGTCACCTCTAATCTTGACCATTTGAATTTAACACAATTTCGTATTCTTAAAGATATTACATAATGTTTATCCTATTATTTCTTTTATTGCAAAACTTTTTACCTACTTTTTATATCCATTTATTATTTATTTTGATACATGTATATTTGTTATTATATATTACATTTATATATTATATTTATTTACCATCTAATATTTTGTATCACATTCCATAGATTTTATTCTATATATTTACTAACTAGAATATTATTAAATATGAGTTTTTTTAACAAATGGATGATTGCCCGAATTTATTAATAAAAAAAAAAAAAAAAAAGAGAGAGAAAAGCGAGAAGGGACTGTAGACCAAAATCATTCACAATGAGAAAAAATCAATATTAAATAGGAGTAATTTTATCCATTTCAACCTTTTTTAATTCTCATCTTATAAATAATGTTATATATTAAAAATGTTTGTCACATATTTTTGTCTTCAGCTTGATGCACATACAATTAGAATCAATATACAACTTTGATCGATTAGTATATTTGTAGTTTATAACGTTTGTGTTTAATATTCTTATTATTCACTACGCCGCACTTAAAAATAAGTAGAGAGAATAAACAAGATGACGAGAGAACATTGATCCTACGGTTGTCGAGGTCAATCACTTAGTCAAAAGCAAACTACATGTCCTTATGCAAAGGTATATTTGCTATATATTTGTAAGTTACTATTTACTAATACTATTTTAGACCAGTATAATATTTATAAGTAATTCTTGTTGTAATAACATCTCAATATGAAAATCATTTGAAATTATATACATCTGCGGTTTTGTCACTCACTACTAAAGTATTATTTGATTAGTACATATGTAGTTTTTAAAGTATTTTTATTTATGGGTACTAAAGTATTATTTGATTTCATGGGATCTCAAAATTATAATATAATATAATATATATATATATATATATATATATATATATATATATATATATATATATATATATATATATATCTAAATTTAATTTCCTACTATTATACAAATATTTAAAATAGTTGAAGTAATTATCTTCTTGTGTGTTTTTTTGGTATAAACCCAGGGATATCTCTCAAGCGCATTGTGAGAGACTAATCCCTCAATGGGTAGGACCACACAATTGGCGGAAAAAGCTCTCCTCAAGAGATTTAACATGCATTTGCACGCCTTGAAAGTGGATTCTATCGGGGGACCTTGGTTAATTTGGAAGAGACACTTTACCATTTCATCCAAGTGCTCTTGGGTATTATCTTACTGATTGTCTAAACAATGAATTTTACTACGTCTTTGTGTGAGTTAATTATACTAGTATATATATATATATATATATATATATATATATATATATATATATATATATACACACACACACACACACAACTTTTTGATAGAATTTATTCGTAGGCTGAACATAATGCTAACGATTGGTTGGTTATCAATTGGACAGACAAATAATATTCATGGAACTTTGAAGAACTGAGGCATCGGCATATACAACTCTGGCCAACTTTATAGCCATAACTCCACCAACTGATGCAGGCGTTGGGACTTGGTTTACTGGTCCAAATTTCTGTTTGGACAGGCTCCTATCTCTTGTCCTGATCCTTCTCACCGATTATGGCTAACTTTTGATCCACTCTTCTCCAATGTGATTTTCCATGCTCTTGTTATTTGCTAATCCATCACGGAGTAGAGATGTGATTGGCTGGCTATAAGATTCAATGTAAACAAGTCCAAGGTTAGAAAGTACAAAGCAGGTTGAATATACAAGATTGAGATTAAGCTTTACCTTCTGCTATGGCCATGTGTAGGTGTATCCCTGTTTTGATTGGAAGGAAGGAGAAAAACAAGGTAAGAAAATATATATGCAAATGTTGTGTCTGGCTTTGTTTTTGCAAGGTTGGAGTAAACCATATAACTCTTTTTTTGCTTATTTCTTCAGGGTACTGAAGGATCTTCAAAAGGGAACCTTAAAACTCTACCTGACAGAGTACAGCTCCCAAGGATATCATCGGAGAGTTCTAAATTGAATCCAGCCGTCATTCACGATGTTACACCCTGTGGTACGCAGAAGAGTTCAATCTGCAATGTCAAAGTTACAAGTCTCGAAAGTCCTGTGAAGACTGAAGTAGAGGAAGCTTATGAAGGGGAAGATGAGCATGAGGATTCACCCTCCATCGAGAGAGAGCTCTCTGATTTTGATCTCCAAGCTCACGAAGCTGTTGCGAGCGAAGGAGGATATGATCCAACAGGTGAAGAGATGAGATACCCCAGTTTATTATATAAAAAACACGCCAACAATCACTTGGAAGACAGCAATGATAAATACAACGAAAAGACTGTTGATTTAAATATAATCCAAAGTGGACATGTGAGTGATCCTGGGGTTGGCAAGGCTGACTTCCGGGATTCTCCAAAGCTCAAGCGATCTTGCTCTAACCTCGAAAGAAGGGATATACTTAGGAAGACAGCTCATCACTTTCCATCTTCAAAGTCACAGTCTTTTGAGGATTTGCAGGAATTATCAGCAAATCAGATGGTTAATCTTGAAAGCCCCAGGTCTGTGATGACTCATTGCAGTGCTGATAAAGTGATGTTGAAAAAGCATTCATCAAGCCAGGTTCTCCCTTCTGGAAGTAAAAAATTGTGGTGGAAGTTGTTCCTATTGAGCCACAGGAACATACATCAACCTTTGTTCAGCAAATCAACACAATTGCATCCTGCAACCGCTGTTTTACATAGTCAATGCGGGTATTCTTCAGACATCCTGGAACCAAAACAAGGCAACACATCGAGACATGTGGGATCACTCACTCCAGCATCTTCTTCTGGGGAGTACTTTAAGAAAGGCCGCAACAATAAAAATAATGATAACCAAAGATGGAGCAGGTTTCACAACGAAAACTCTGGGTTTTGGACACAAAACCAATGGGTGGCTTTCTCAACAGAATCACCCTCCTTTAACAGAGTGGATGAGTGGGTGAAAGATCTTGAAACTCAGCAGCCACCTCCTGAGCATGATTTTGCTGATGACAATATAGGAAGTATTGTCTTCCCACCTTCTCCTGATGCTGGTAGATCAATCACAGCAAGCACAGCTCACTTGGCTCGATATCAAGATACCAATCTTTCAAAGGATATTTTGTATGCCAATAGCGTGGTCCAATCTCTGAATCCAGCGTCAACAGTAGCTCATATATCGGGTATTGGTATAAAAGCTATCCCTGCAATTTCACACTTCTCCAGTCTTCGCTCCGTCAATCTGTCAAACAATTTCATAGGTAAAACTTGTCCGACAGAAGAAAATAACCCTTGATAAAATTTCAGTTCACTTAATTATAACAATAACTCAATTGGTTGGTTTCACTATTTGTTCATGTGCAGTTCACATCACACCGGGAACTCTCCCAAAGGGTATTCATACACTTAATTTGTCAAGAAACAAGATCAGTACCATTGAGGGGTTTCGAGAATTAACCCGGTTGCGGGTACTTGACCTAAGTTATAATCGCATCTCAAGAATTGGACAAGGTTAGTTTAAATATTGTCTGATGCTCAATAGAGGCTTTTTACTTTTTGAAATTATTGGTCTTACATAAAGTACTTTCTTCAACATAATTACTCATTGTGTTTTATCAGGGTTATCAAGTTCTATATTAGTCAAAGAGCTATACCTTGTGGGAAACAAGATAAGTGATGTTGAGGGGCTACACAGGTTAATGAAACTAACAGTTCTGGACTTAAGCTTTAACAAGATCACAACAACAAAAGCAATAGGCCAGCTTGTAGCCAATTACAACTCGCTTCAGGCCCTGAACTTGCTCGGAAATCCAATTCAAAGCAACATCAGTGATGACCAGCTGCGCAAAGCAGTTTGCGGTCTTCTTCCAAAGCTTGTGTACCTGAACAAGCAATCCATCAAACCTCAAAGGGCAAGAGAGATACTTACAGATAATGTCGCAAAAGCTGCACTTGGAACCAGCAGCCGGATATCCTACAGAAAAGCACTGAAGAAAGGTGGCCAAGGAGGATCAAGTTCCCCCAGTGTGCATAGAAGCAGTGCTAGTATTTCCCAGAAAAGCAGGAAAAGGTCAAAGAGCCGAACTAAACATCATTAATTGTCTGGGAAGGAACAGTTTTATCAGTTTCGTGTTTCCAAGACTAGATAAAGTGGAGCAGTATGCTCCAAACTGTAACCCAACCAGTGGGGCAAGGATTGGTTGTAATTATTGTTGTGTTTGCTTCAACATGTTACCACGAGTGTTTGCTTTGTAGCATAAAAGAGACTGCTTCAACTTAATGTAATGCAGTCTTCATTATCTCCATTTTTAATGTGTGGAATCATTATTTGACATTGGCAAATTCTGTGAATCTCATACAACTTTGGCTGCCCGAAACAATTGGCAAGTCTCACTGCTACTATTGTTACAATCATTATCAATTAAAGAAACCTTATCTGAATAGTGAATACCATGGCAACAGAACAATTCAAAGAAGGCACAATGAAGTTCAGCTCAGAAGCTGTAACTGAATGAAATACGCCACACAAAAAACTCCAATTATGATAACTCGGTTTCAAACTCAGGTCTTGGCAAGGAATACTATACACATATTTTATTATGTATATGATAATTCGGTTTCAAATTCCAAACGAATAGTTCGTTTGCTCTTTCTGTTAAAGCAAGGAATACTCTGACAGCATATTCAGTGAAATTGATCAGATATCCCACCACACAGTGCTTACTACAACTCCTCACTAATCCAAGTCGAATTCTGCTTTTCCAGCCACAAAAAACTGGTCAATACTGGATGAGCCTAAGTGGTCCAAAAATACTGTAAAAAATCTGGCCTTTTGCCTGCATAACTGGACCTTCCAGCTGAAACCTAGCATTTGCTGAAACAAATTAGAATGCAGGTTAGAAATCAAAGAAGAGGAGGGGGATAAAAAAGAAAAAAAGGACGACACAACAGAATTATTTGTGGCATCGCATTGCGATTTACGACAAACTTCCACATAAGGACTAAGAAGTCGTGAATTTTCATCCTACCGACAATTGATAAATGCAATATAAAGATGCTTCTCTAAAGCATTTTTAATCTCACTTTGTTTGAACATTTTCCTGGTCCTCTCTGAATCTCCCATTTATTTTCATTTGTAATTGTAGCAACGTTGGCATAAAATATTGAATATTAAAATTACAGAATCATGTTCCACCAAAAAACACTGTTTCATCAATGTATTACAATTTCTCCAATCTTCTAGTGATTGAATCATACATTTTACAGGTCAACGTAATATTAAAATTAGAGAATTATGTTCCACCAAAGAAACAACACTTCATCAAAGCATTGGAAATTGATTACAAATTCTCCAATCTTCAGGTAATTGAATCATTAACCTTACAGCCACGCGGCCACACATATATAAAACCATAGGAACATTTTTCAGCTGAACTTTACTGATAATTAAAAAACAATCAAAGGAGAAGTGACAATTAGCTTAAGTTTATCTTAAATGTAAAGCACAGACATCAAATGATCTGATTTTTAACAAATAATTACTCTTTCAAGCAAATGATAGAACAGCGGGTGAGAGAAAGAATATCAAAAGATTTATATTTATCACAATAACTAGAAAATATCTTGGTAACAATATTATGTAACAAATCATACAACAAAACCTTGCTAAGAGGAGGCATGTCACCGTAGATAAAAGTTGAAACTATGTAAGCTAGTATACCTAGATAAAGTGGCAAAACTGGCTAACCTAAAACTCCATCTATGCAATTCACAGGAGAGCACGCAGCTACATTAAATTCAAATTTCTTCATGTACTAAATAGAAGAAGAGCATCTGTCAAGCCCACCATCATCATATATGCTGAATTATTTCACCTCAACATCACAAGGCCATTATCCTGTTTGGGGAAGGAAGCGCCCTTAAATTGAAGATCATCAATAGGACTTTCTTTTCTATATTTACAAACCCTTTTGAAGTGCCTCTATTACAGTTGTTGCAAAAATTCTAAATTATATGTTGCTTTTCCACCCCACCATCAGAACCAGTTTCCATTTCATTCATCTGAGCATACTTATAAAGCTTCTCATACAACAGAACCTGCGGATCCTTTTGAATCAGAACACCATTACGATCATAACCATCTTTCAAGAACACAACCCAATTCATCTCAGTTCCAGCCAAATAAAACGCCCTAGCCTGCTTAAGAAGCATATGATAAGTATGCTTAGTTAAACTAAACTCCTCCTTAAACTCCACAAGGTGATGAATAGATGCCCTCTTCTCCAATGTCAAGCTCAAAAACTCATGAATCAACCCAACCCTATATTTCTCAGCTTCCGATGTCCACACATCTAATTTAGACCCATCAGAATAAGGAGAAACCAAAGGAAGCGCGTTTAACAAATTCAACTTCCTCTCATCATCTAACTCCAAATCCAAATCCCTTCCATGTTTCACAGGAAACCTAAACTTCCTCTTAGCATTATCCTCATCAACCACAAACTCCCTCTCGAGCGCACTTACTGCTAAAAGAGGATCCCAATTAACTAACTCCAACACTCTCCTTCCGTCGTTTTCCACCGTTACCCGGAAATAATTCGGGTATTTCACAACCCGGTCACGGAAATCGTCGGGGATACCAAATAGGGTTCTACAGTGGTGAATCTTGTTAAGAGCAATGCGGTGGCGTGCCGACATCATGAGAAGCTTCCGAACCTTGTCGACGCGGTCGTGCTCCATGGAATCCATGATGGATTGTTCTTCAGCGAGAAGGTCTTCCATGAGGTCGGTGAAGCCGAACCACATTTTACCGTCGGAGTGGCGGTAGGTTTGGAAGAGGAGAGGGTGGCGTTGGATTGAGCGGGAGAGCTTACGGCCGCGAGGAAGCCAAGTTCGCGGTAGAGCTTACCGGCGTCGTCTAAACGGAGAACGTGTTCCGGTTGGTTGGAGAGGTATTGTTTGGATCTTGTGACGAATCTCATTATGGCGTCGCGCTCAACGATGCGTTCGAATTCGGCTCTGCGGTTAGGTTGAGTTTGGATTGGGTTGGTTCGTGGACTGTCTTTGGGTTTGTGCTTTTTCTTGAATTTTTTGGGGGTTTTGGTGACCAAGAAAGAGGTGGAAAATGGAGCTTTGAAATCGAGATTAGGGTTTTTCACGATTGGGATTAGGGTTTTAGAGAATCTGGTGTTGGAGGGGAGTACGAAGAAGAAGGAGCGCCAGGCCATTGTATCAATCTGAACGAAGAATGATCAATCGTAGGAGAGTAGTCTAGTAACGAACTAACGGCTATGGCTATAGCTATATATATTGATAAAAGAAAAACAAAATGTTGCAGGTAATTCAAACAATTTTATAAAATAAAATTAAAAAGGAAAAAATTCCGACCTGCCGGATTCGAACCAGCGACCTAAGGATGGCTATTTAGGCCTTTAACCCAACTACAGTCCTCCGCTCTACCAACTGAGCTAAGGTCGGTGTTGATAACCTAGTGATTATGATTTCTAAGTATTCAACTTAGTATATTCTAATTTATTCCGTAGAAGCCGCAGAAGATCATATTTGGGGTACAAGACGTAGCAGCAGTTGCCAATAGTTGAAATCCAATTTTCCCTTCTCTTCTCCACGTATGCTGTTCATCTTATACAAATTTGCAGTTAACAATAGTATGAAAACTCCACATCATAGCTTCTGGCACATAAATGGGGATGAGAACCATTCTCTATGGAGATACAGCATACATATAATGCTAAGGTTTGGACAGGCTTAGTTCGCAGGCTGTATTTAGTTTTGCGTTTCTTCTTGAGCTTATTTGGGGTTTTGGTGACCAGCAAAGATATGGAAAATGAACGAAGGGGGTAGGGGGAATCGCGATTAGGGTTTTTTTTTTCTGGGAGTTTTGGGGTATTTGATGATGATGAAGAAGCGCCTATATTTTTAAAAAACAAAAAAGAGATTGAAAAAATAAAAAAAAATTCCGACCTGCCGGATTCGAACCAGCGACCTAAGGATGGCTATAAGGCTCATTAACCCAACTACAGTCCTCCGCTCTACCAACTGAGCTAAGGTCGGAGATATGTTGTCTCTGTAAACGCACTCTCCTTAATACAGATTAAACTGGTTTTTGAAATCAGTATTACATTACATAAATTATAAAAAAAGCTCTACGGTAATTCAACATTTTGTTTTTGTGACTCAATACAGTAATTCAATAATACTAGGACACACTCTCGTATTATGCACGAGGAGGTGGTTGAGAAGTCTACAGACGTAGTTTAGAAAAAACATCCAAATTATATAAGGGAGATGCATAAAAATACGCAAGACATATAAAAGAGAGCAAACAAAACCATTAGTGGGATGAAGTGCAGGCGTGTTCAAAAAGCTCTTGTGGCTTTGTGTGACATGATGTGTCTAGTTGGCAAGAAATAATATTTTCTTTCATGGGAGATTGATACTCTAAAATATATTAAACGCACAATTAAATATATTCATGGCGGGTAGATTACTTGTAAAGTAGGTAGGCTTCTATATTTATCCATTTCAGATTGAATGTACAATCCACACGCTCCAGTGCGATGCACAGGTTGTATCATAACGGCTTGTCATAATCGAGTCGTTATTTGATGGTAAGAAAGCTGATAAATTGCAATTATCTTTCGGGTCGTTCTTTGATGGTAAAAAACCTGATAAATTGAGATACATTATATGGCTTGCCACTTGTAGCATTTGGATTCCTGAGAAAATTTTGATGTTTAAAAGGGAGGATCCTGCCATAGACTCTATTGTGTTACATGTTAAGTGTATTTCTTGGCAGTGGCTTATTTATGGGCAGGAGTTGATCGAGCTATTCGGTCATTTCTTGGACTATGAGATGCAAGGTAGGGGTGGTATTGGAGGTGGTTGATGAAGGTGGTCTCGGGGTCCCTTAACTTAATTTTAAGTAACGATTTAGTCCTTTATGTTTTAAATTTTGTGTACCTAAGTCCTTTTCCGTCAACCTCCATCCAACTCCATTAAAAAAAGTCTAGTCATCATTTGAGTCACATTTTTTATTTTATTTAGGCCTATGTGGCGCTGACTCAATATTTAATTTGATTTAATATTTCTTTTACATCTAAATTAATATTTATTAAAAATATGTAAAATCATTAACTTGTTCATCAACAACAACACAAACATGAAGGGAAATCAACAAACAAAACATCACGAAAGGGGCTGGAATTTTCCCCACCGGAGGAAGTCATTCAGTTTGGTTAGTTGTGTTGGAGTAGGTGAGAGAAATACAAATGTGTGGGTTGAAAAAGAGTTGAAGGCGTATAGAAGACTTTAGGCATATGGTTTTAGTTTTACTGAGTGTGTAATTACTTAGTTGCAGGCTCCATGGTTTGTTGTGGGACATTAACGACTAACATTGCGTATTGGTTCAACTTTTCAGGCTGCTTTACTTTAAAATGCATAGTTGCACCAAATAGTATTTGCACTACAAGAAAAAGTGAAATTAGAAGGCGTAACCTTCCGACGGATTTTAATCCCCCAGAAAATTTCCGGCGGATTTTTGCATTTTCTGGCGGAGTTAGTCTCCCAGAAATTTCCGGCGGAATTTTTTGCATTTGTGGCGGATTTAGTGAATTTCTGGCGGATTATAAAACAGAAAGTAGTTACTGGAAAAAAAATATATTATTCCGCCGAAAAGGCTGCATCGAAAATTGTGGGATTTTAAAATTTGAAAATCGCACAAAACGCGATGGATGGATTCCACGAAAAAGACAAAATTTGAAAATCCGCCGAAAACGACTATGATTCCGCCGGAAAGGACTCCTCGGTCCACGCAAGGAGTCCTCGGTCCACGCGAGTCAATCCGCCGAAAACGACTATGATTCCGCCGAAAACGTCTCCTTGAACAACGGCTCTTTTTCAAGTTCCCTTACTTATATTCAGAAATTCATTACTTCCACACTCTTCACTCTATTATAATTCGATTTCACTCTTCACTCTCCCAACACTTCTCTCAAATTTTAACACTTCTCACATTCAATCTTTACTCTTTCTCAACACTTCTCTCAAATTTTTTCGTTCTCCTCTATCAAAGTTTTGAAGGTATGTTTTAGTTTAAACTTTATTTGAACTTATACTTTGTTTTAACTTATAGTTTGTTACTAATTGTGGTGTTGTTTGTTTAGGATTTGTTTGAGTTTAGTGATCTCTATTTCTTTCTTCAAAGGATTCCGGTTTAGCATCAAGTCAGAGTCTTCTCAGCTTTTTTATCACAATTTTAGTTTTTTAATTTAAATATGTTATTTATATATTTTTTTTAAAATTAATTTAATTTTAAAAAACGTTTTTTCAGCTTTTTTAAAATGTTTTTAAATTTTTTTTTTTAAAAAAAAATGTATTTTTCGGCGGATTTTAAAAAAATATATATATATTTTTTGGCGGATTTTAGTGTATTTTCGGCGGATTTCAAAAAAATAAAAAATAAAAAAAATTTGGCGGAAAAATCCGCCAGAAAGTCCAAAATTCCGCCGGAAAGTACCGGGGGAAATCCGCCGCAAATTCCCCCGCAAAAATCCGCCGGAAATGACTTAAAATCCGCCGGAAATTACCGGCGGAATTTCCGCCGAAAATACGTTGCCACCAGCCATTTACCGGCGAAAAAATCCGCCGAAAATACATGTTTTTGCGGCGGATTTGGGTTTTTTTGGCGGAAAAATCCGCCAAAAAATCCCATTTTTCTTGTAGTGTTGGTGACAAGACCAACCTGTCGTATTACCTCAGACAATGCGCCACCTCCTCCTCACTTGTCACCAATCAATCAGGAAAAGGGTGTACTTGTAGTTTATGTGACTACAAGTCCATTTAAATTGTCCGTGCATCTATAGTAACTAATGTGATCTCTCCGTTCCTAAACTTTGGTCTAAGGGTGTTTCACACAAATTAAAAAATTATAAATTTGTTAGACCTAATGACTAAAGTACCCATTTGTAGCATTAATACTCACTGACTTGGGAATCCAAAGAAGTTCATATTGTGAATAGTGACCATTAATTGATAAAGGATAAACTTGGAAAAATTATGTAAATTTTACGTTGGTATCTCAAAAAGACCAAAGTTTTTGAACAAAAAAAGAGGCCAAAAAGACTAAAGTTTAGGAACGGAAGGAGTATACAGTGAAGCCATATTTTAAAATAGACAAAACGGATAAGATGAAACTAACATACAAAGTATCCAAGCATCATACCAATTAGGATAGTAAAATAGCTAAGTATTCCTCACCAAATCCTATACCACCCCTACCTTGCATCTCATAGTCCAAGAAATGACTGAATAGCTCGATCAACTCCTGCCCATAAATAAGCCACTGCCAAGAAATACACTTAACATGTAACACAATAGAGTCTATGGCAGGATCCTCCCTTTTAAACATCAAAATATTCCCCACCGGAGGAAGTCATTCAGTTTGGTTAGTTGTGTTGGAGTAGGTGAGAGAAATACAAATGTGTGGGTTGAAAAAGAGTTGAAGGCGTATAGAAGCCTTTTGGCATATGGTTTTAGTTTTACTGAGTGTGTAATTACTTAGTTGCAGGCTCCATGGTTTGTTGTGGGACATTAACGACTAACATTGCGTATTGGTTCAACTTTTCAGGCTGCTTTACTTTAAAATGCATAGTTGCACCAAATAGTATTTGGTGACAAGACCAACCTGTCGTATTACCTCAGACAATGCGCCGCCTCCTCCTCACTTGTCACCAATCAATCAGGAAAAGGGTGTACTTGTAGTTTATGTGACTACAAGTCCATTTAAATTGTCTGTGCATCTATAGTAACTAATGTGATCTCTCCGTTCCTAAACTTTGGTCTAAGGGTGTTTCACACAAATTAAAAAATTATAAATTTGTTAGACCTAATGACTAAAGTACCCATTTGTAGCATTAATACTCACTGACTTGGGAATCCAAAGAAATTCATATTGTGAATAGTGACCATTAATTGATAAAGTATAAACTTGGAAAAATTATGTAAATTGTACGTTGGTATCTCAAAAAGACCAAAGTTTTTGAACAAAAAAAGAGGCCAAAAAGACTAAAGTTTAGGAACGGAAGGAGTATACAGTGAAACCATATTTTAAAATAGACAAAACGGATAAGATGAAACTAACATACAAAGTATCCAAGCATCATACCAATTAGGATAGTAAAATAGCTAAGACAATGCACATGCATTCCTTAGAACCCATACATGTATCATCAAATGGATAGTGTACTATAATCAATTTTTTTTTTAAAAGTATAATCAGTCTGGCATTTTAATATTTCAAGAAAATCTACATTAAGTGGCATTTTAGGATTTTCAATAAAATATTAATCTTTTGTATCTTGACTATATTTCTTTTTTAAGGGGTTTAACTGTACTCTTAAATAAATACTAGGGGATAACCCTGTGCAATGCACGGGTTTATTCAAATACTTTTTTAGAGGAATGTAAATATGTAATTATTATATATATATATATATATATATATATATATATATATATATATAATTAGAAAGAAAAGATTAACAATTTTCAACATAATTTATTAAGATAGCAATTTACAAATTAACCTACATATATAAAAATAAAAATTTAATTTAATATAATTTAGTTTAGTACTACATGATGTTAAGAACTATTATAAGGACTAAAGTCTATAACTATTGTAATGATATTAGTAGAAGCAAATAGAAATTTAAGGAACTCAGATTATTCATCATTTTCATACTAAGGTTTTAGAATTACAATGAATTATTAACCGCTTCTCTCAAGCAATATACCAAATTGGGAAATACATACGTTAACTAATTTAGAGCAACATGGGTATAATTTTGGCATAGTTATATAATCTAATTAATTGTTTATTTATATTATTCAAAAAAATTACCCAACTTTTTTTGAGGGAAATTAGTACAAATATATATTAAAAACAACTATTTTATATTTTCAAAGGAGGATATATGCTTTCATTTAATTTAAATAAAGGTTTATAAAAAAATTAAAAAGCAAGCATAATATGAATGCAAAATATTACACAATATTACAAACCAATAGACCTTCACTTAACAGAATATAAACACAAATATGATTCAATTTCTTAAAGAAAATATTACTTTATTTAAATGAGACTATGAAGACTATCTTTCATAAAATTAACTTCAATGCATAAAATATCTTAGGACAAAATATTCAGTTTTATTAGTTACACACAAAAAAAAAATCTTAAAAAAAAGTTTTATATTTTCTGTTGACAACTCATTAAAAATCTTCATAAAAAAGTTGTTGAAAAAACTAAGCTTAGTTTAAAACTCAATAAACTATTCAATACATTACATCTTTTAAAACCAAGTTTTTAGTTTTAGGGCCTAAACATCATGATAAGCTGTTTTTTTTATATTTGCAGTTTACAACTCATTTTAAAAAGCTTCATCGATAGTTGTATAAAAAAATTAAACATAGTTTTATTCTCAATAAACTACTCTGGAACAACATAGTTTTACTCTCAATAAACTACTCTCAAACGGAACAAAAATAATAATTTATTGTCAGTAGTTATGTAATTTCAATGGACAGACTCACTATTTCTAGTTTTTTTATTACACTTGTGTCAATAATTTAAATTACCCCACACTATCATAAGTTTAATTAAGACCGATACTATCAAAAATAAAAACAATATATTTTTACTCATTGAGACTAATAACTTGGAATTAAAATTTTATTAGAAGAGGTATTAGTAAAAGTTGATGAATTAGAATTTATTTTCTATAATTAAAAATTGACACAAAAATGTAACCTATTTATTAAATAAATTTACTTAATTTTATGTTAAAAAAAAATTAAAATCAATTGAATCTTATTTATGTCGTTACTATTTAAAGCAGAACACTCTAACCTTTTAACCCATGGTAAAATAGTAGGTTAAATATTAAATTAACCCAAATGAACAAACTTCTAGGCTAAATAAAAGATAGAAAGAGAGCCAATGAAATGGTTGAACATCCTATAAACTAAGTTACATCAATATCTTTCTTACAATTACAACAACCAAATTACATGAGTGACAACCTCAAAATTATAGACTAAATTTTTCACCTATTTTCTATCATTTCCTAGCATCCAATCCAAATACATTACAAATATCTATTAAACAACATATATGACATTTACAAATGAGATACCTTTTTATTCATGGATTCATCATACTGCTTTCCTTTTAATGAAATATCCAACAACTTCATTCCCCCAATTAGTAATGAAGCTTCAAACTACTACATGTAATGACTCTAATCTCCAATTTCATGGATAACCCTATGTTTTCCAAAACCTCTAACTCTCTCTTGTCGACAATCAATGCACCAATTCATTTCCATGCATCATTTTCTTATCAATTCTACGCGTGCATGTAGACCACCCTTTGTGACACTTGTTGCCTATGGAAAGACATACCACAATGTGCTAATGATTCCAATTGACAACAATGTTCAAGATTTTGCTGTTTATATAGTAATTCCTTAATTAAATGATAAATGTAACCTTCATTTTTACCATTAAAATATTGTAACGTTCCTTTTATTTCTCTATGTGTTTGCCTTTTTGTCTTACTATTATTCACTTTAGCTACTTTAAGGTTCATAAATAAATGGAGATAAAAATATGCAAGGGTAGAGAATAATAAGTCTTAGTTTATTTTTATTTTATAGTTTTATTGACACCTATAAAGGTAACTTTTGTTCAAAAAATTGATATAAAATAATAACTTCATATATTCTTTCTACTACATGGAATATATATTGTTCTTTATTTTTTTAATAATTTATGTATATTTTTACTGAAATTATAACATTTGTTCACATATACTTAAAATTAATCCTAATCCTAAATATATCAAAATAATTGTAAGGATATTTAAAGTGAAAATGTTTGTTAAAATTTTGATTAACGTATGAGATAATATTGTAACGTTATTTAAATAATGAATGGTTTTTTTTAGACAGTAAATAATGAATGTTTGGATACAATGATTTTATTTCCCACTATTAGTTAAACAATTGTCATTATTTAGATTTTCAAAAGTAACTATAAAAGCTACAACTAAAAAGAAAACTCATGGTTGATTGTACGTTAAAAAAATTCAAAACTAAATAATTTTATACCAATTATTCACAACTCAAACAAATTATATTATTGTTAGAATTGGTCAAAAATAAAAATTAATTGAATAAAGATATTTACCAATTATGATAGTTTTGATGAAATAATAAATAATTAAGGACTTTCAAAATTCTTTTTTATGTAACAATCATGCATTGGAAGGGAGAGAGGTTTCACATTAGTATAAATTATTCTTTTAAATGACAATAAACTCATGAGTTAAATAATAAAGAAATAGTAATATAGTGAAAAAACAAATTGAAAAATAAATGAAGATGATGTGGAGCATCCTAGAGCTTGGAAAAAAGTTTCATTTAGAGAATTATATAGATAAAGTGTATCATTCTGAAGTCATTATATTCTCATTAAGCATTTATGACAATGATTATCAGTATAGTAGTCAACATAAATGATTTAGTAAAATCATTACACTAATTTTTCATGCTTTTAGGGCGAGTGAACCCCAACAACACTAAGTATATGGGTATATGGCTTGTGAACCCCAATAGCGTTAAGTGAATTGGTGATTAAAGTTCAATCGAACCAAAATTGTTCGACCTGGTGATTCAAAAAAACTGTTCAATCGAACCAAACTGATGAACTGAACAGTTGATTAAAGTTCGAGAACCGAATTGATGGATTAAAGATGGTTCACTAACAGAAACCTTAAACACAATTCATTTAGAGAATTACAATAAATCAAACCATGCGCAAAGTGAACCACAACGCCTACTATCATTCTCCAAACTTGTTGCCTTCCCTGCTTCGACTTCGACCCTCCACTTTGGTTGCATCCACCTGCTTCCCCGCTACACTGCAAATCATGTAGTCCTTGTTCCACACTCTCCGTTCATTTCTCCCAACACAGTGCACCTCAACGCATGCGACGATGATGACTACAATGACTTCAATAGTGGCGGTGCCAACAGCGACAACAACCACACTATATGAAGGAACCCACTAATCATTCACTCAGTCATTTCTCATATATTTTTTATGAGAATCAACATTCGAAGTTGTTCCATCTACAAATTGTGGTGCGCCAACAAACAAGTTGTGGAGATTCCCCATGTCGGTGGAAACTGGAAAGTTCAAATTGGTAACAAAGCATGGCATGATCAAGAAGATGATGATTTTATTCTTACCAAAAAATTATTGAAATTTTGATGAGTATGATTGAAGTGTGAGAAGATAATTGGATAAATAAATATTGAGATTTTGATGAGTAGTAGTTTGTGGTTTAAGTTCAGTCCAAAGGTTTATAATTTTATGTTTTCCTCAACAGTTGTGTTCAACTAAACCCATCAACCAAACCAGTAGGATAGTTCAATTTGGTTTAGTTTGAGCAAACTGTTTCAGCCCGTTCGGTTTGGTTCTTCTTTTGAACCGAACCATGAACAACCCTACTTGCGACTATAGTTTGTTGTGTAGGGTCACTTTATGAATTCAAACACATTGTCCTATTTTAAATCAGTGGATCTATTGAAGGAATTTGGATATCAATACAATGTGAAATATGGTGGAATCCTAGTGGAACTAGTCTTGATGTTAGATTGAAGGAGTTAGTGGTGGGGAGTGATGCACCAAAAATGGCAAAACATGCTTTGGGAAACAATTGCAAGGTTAAGATATATGTAGATACAAACGCAAAGGCAAAAGGCCCCAATATGCACAATTCAAAGCTCTCAAACAGTAATTTCCTCAGTGACTTGAGTGTCAAAAAAATATGCTTTGTAGGTACACCCCCAGCATCGTTCACATGCACAGTCAAGCACATCTCACCAGATTTTGCCACTAAAGAGCTCCACACCTCAACATTGAGATTCTATTCTGAAGGTTCTATCCAATACAGAAGCTAAATTAAGTACCGAAGAATGTATGGAGAGAAAACAGGTCTCAATATAGGATAATCCTATTCCCAACACAAGCAACTGATACAAGAAGCCACATTAATTAAGTGGTGTAAATTGTACACTGATTGATTGAGGATGTGATTTTGACTTCACATTATTTTTCAAAAAAAAAAAGCATGAAAATAATTCTATATCAGTAAGGGGGAATTAACCGCTGAGCATTTTATACACCACAGCAGACATAAACAACTTATTCTTTCAACATCTTCCTAATCTTAATCATATACGTCTGTGTAACTGTAATCAGACATCAATATGGAAAAATCAAATCTACCAGTATACTTCCTCATCTGCTCTGCTCCTTGTTTGGTAATTACATGGCCCTATGTATGTGCCTTACGGCTACATAGGAGTTGCGGTGTGGTGGTATCACTGACGACAACTCACTCTTTCCTTTCCTTTCCTCTGTCGTTTTTTCCGGCTGCTTTCTGTCCAAAATTTTCAATCCCCACTTTCTATGGCGGAGCATTATGATAATAAATGAACATTAAGAAAAATGAATATATGAATACTATGGTCTGATGATTTCTTCAAGACTTCAATAAATCAATTTGCCTGCCTTTTAAAGAAAGGCTTCTGACAGATCAGGAGTCTTTGATCGCTTTCACTATCAAGTTCTATAACTCTTGCATCCCACTTCAGTCGTGTTGTTAGAGCTCTAGCCGACTCTATTAAAGGAACTGTGTCGCGAATTATAATCCAACCCTGCACATATCATAACTGTCAGCATACCAATTTAAAAGGACGTAGTCGCGTAGCTATCAGATGAGAACCTCCTACAAATCTAAGCTATCTCTTTCATAAGATGCTTTGCAGTTTGGGACTATTAGGAAGTAAGTTCTCCGTTTTAGTTTTTTCTGCTTGTATCCATCATAAAATAGTTATAGTTTTCTGTTGCATCTCATGCTGAACATAAAGATTAGACTAAAGTAGTAACCGCTGCCAGTAGAAAGGCTATCTAACACATAAGACATTTCAGAGTACAAACCATATACAGTACATCAATGGCAAAAGAATTTATGATACAGTTTGGAAAGCGTCTTTGATTAGGATGTAGAAGGAGATTAAGGACAAAAATCCATTCAATTTGTAGTCATACAACAGAGAGGCTAGAAAATTGTCATGACTTTATCTATATATACCGCACAGCTTTAAGTATTTAAACCTCAAAACATCAAACAATGTGAATAGGGATATCAACCAAATCGTTTTCCCATTAGGTAGGGTTGGTTACACAGACCAATTAATGCTTAATACACAGTCATGAATCACATCTAAAGATGGACTATTAACTCCAAAAGAATAGAAAAACAAAAAAATATCGTGACCATAAACAAAAAGTAAAACCCGGAATAATTGTGTATACCTCTGGGCGAAGTAACCTGTCAATTTCAATGAACATATCAAGCATGGTGCACCTGCGCTGTGCAGTTTCAAGGGATAAAAGCCCTGCTGCATGCACCAAGTCATAGGTTCTAGGATACGTTGGAAAGGCCTCACACCTAGAAGCCACAGAAGATCACAATTGTAAGAAAACTATGATGTATGCAAAATGTAGTAGTTATTGTTCGCAAAATCATGAGTCAAAATTTTCTCAACAATTAACTGCTGTAACCTTTCCACATAGTAAATGAGTTTACTTCAATATTTAGTTTACACTGCATACTTTAGGGTCTGATAAAGTTAGAGATCTAAAACTATAAAACCATCCCCACGCCTCCATGTAACAGCTTAAGTTTTAAGATGACTTGAACCTTGACATGAAGTGGTTATAAGTTTGATTTTTGCAGTCCCTATTCACAACTCGGAGAAATTATAACACCACAAAAATAAAGGCAATAAAGAAAGAACTTAACAGATGGCAGTGAATTTCACATTCAGCCAAATTAAAAATTAAAAAAAAACAGTGAACCATTAAATTCTAAACGAGGGAGAAAAAGAAGATTGAAATACCAATCATGCAAAACGCCAACATAACCCCGGTCCTGGATCAAGGGAAGATAGTTGGGACCACTCATTGGAACCACATTCATGACCCACACAGATTTTCCATTTTGCAACAATGCCGAATTAAAACCACCCAAATGAGCATTCATGTCCAGCACATTTCTTAGCATGTTGTAAGGTGGTGGAGGGTCCTCATCACCAGGTCTCTTTGGGTGATCAGAAAATATCAAAGGTGACAGAAGAGACCAATAATTTCGGACTGCTGTTTTCCAGTTTTGGGAGTCCTCAGAAAATTCATCAGATTGCAATCCTAATGCAAGTAAATATAGACATATTAAGATTAAGATAACCTAGGGCATAGATCTCATTCAGTAATGATGTACATTGCTATCTTTATATTAAGAGATTTATGAATACATGTTGAAGAATATAACATTAATACTTACCATAATTTGCAAGCTCATTCTTCTTCAGGTGATCCCTGGAAGGCCAGGTTGCTCTCGCTTCAATAGGAATCCAACGGCTGCTATGTGTCCCTCCTATGCAATTTTGCAGTTCTCGATAATAAGGAGACTCCACATCATAGCCTCTACCACATAAAGGTGGAGGAGAACTGTTTTTTCTAGAAATACAAACACACGGGTACTGCTAAGAATCAGGGATACTTGTAAAATTTTATGCAGCAACAAATGCAAATACATTATTATAGAGATACTAGAAATCTGCATCCCAGGATATACAAACTGAAATATGTTTTCATATATACATGCCGCAGCAGCATTACCTTGAATGATAGCATTTCTTTTTACTAGTTTTCTTCCATACGACAGTTTCATCTTGCTGTGACAGTATATCCCAGCAAAGGCTTTCTGTAAAATCATGTATGAACTTCCACCTTTTCTGACTGTCTTTGTTACGATCGTTTGCAAGAGGCGAAGTCCAGACAAAGTAGCCCCCCGGTCTTAAAAGTCTGTCAGCTTCAATCAGAAGAATGCCATCTGCACCATGAAATATGAATGTCAAAAAAATCAATCAGAATTCAGATATTTAGTGGATTCATTTCAGTGACTACAGGGTTCTATACTACTAATAAGGACAGGTTGATTCCGATTCTTAAAGTTCAACCATTAAACAATGGGGATAATATTATAAAGTCAAGGCAGCTTGATGGATGAAATTCATAAATATATGGAAGGTTTTTAAAACTCACTCGAGTTTGTTTGATAATTTAAGGAATAGGAGCAAGTAAACATAAAAAGTTATCTGCATATTTTGCTTTTAGCATATGACTTTAATAAAATGGGGAAGCCTATATACTAAGCATAGGTTGAAGAGCCATAACTGATATAGAAGGATGAACAGTAAATATTTTCATTGGTTCCTGAAGAATGCCCATTTTATCTTATTTTATGATATCTATTTCCTTCCTCCGTTGATAATCTTACAACTTATCTAGAAGGCCTTAATCATCCAGAAAACAAAAGGACTCGTCAAATAAATATATAGAATAACAGAACCATATTAACCTTATAGATACTTTGATTTTTAACATACCTTTCCGGTCCCAATCAATGCCACATCTAGCACAATGCAACATATCAAAGGAGAGAGATGGATATGGCAACTGTTTTGAAGTGAATGAAGCCACCATAGCAGGAAGACCCCTCTCAAGCGTAAGTTGAACTTGACTCCCGGAAGGCTCATAGTTTGCAATGCACATAGTTAACAGCTGACTATGATAGAGGTGTGCTCCAAAGCTACCATAGCCACAACCAATATCCAGTATGGTTCTAACCTGTAAATTATCGAATGCAAACATGCTCAATCAAAAGAACATTTTAGGCAAGGATTATCACAGTCTAACTTAAAGAACCAAGTAGATGACCAGATGTTTCACAGCCAAAAAAGTCAAAATCTCATTCAACAATACCACAGGACTTTCTGGCACTTTAAAACAAAAGCTTATAACAGTTCCGACAATATTGCATTCACATGGAAAACATAGGAATTTCTATGCATTGTTCCCATAAAATATCTTCAATGTAGTTAATCAAGATAAGCATATATATATTTTTAATATTAGAACCACTAGAGTGAGCAATGAGCTTAAAGTCAATGAAAATACTGAGTTACCCACCAATTTATCACACTTGGAGCAAAGTGGACGGAATTAAGTTTGCTTAATTCCATAATTAACATGTACCAAAATAGCGAAATATGACTATAATCAGTGAAGGCCACCACAAACAAATACACGTTTTCCGTTTTCAATGGAGAAAGAATTCTTATTTTACCCGGCTTGTATGAAGCTAGATTCATTTCGAAGTCCTATCATTTCTGCGATTTGGTGTGAGTAGTCTTCAACACCATCAAACATATTAGAGGCAGAACGAAAGGAAATTTGTTCTTCATCAAGCATCATCATCCTGTAACCAAATAAAAAAAAAAATGAGAACAAGAGGAAATGATATCTGAAAGTATGCAAGCCAGTAGGTGAGATGTCTATCACTGACCTTTTGGTGAAGCTTCCAGAAGAAAGAACTTCCTGTGCACTGATTTTAACATTAGAAATCCAGATAACATCCATTCCAGTTGGCCACCGAAGAGGAATTTTGTAATTCGTTGGGGAGAGAACCAAACAATTTTGCCTGAGCTCACGGCCACATTGCCTGTCAAACTCATTGCCATCAGAGGAACCCATAGCTAGATTGTCAGAAACATTAAAACAAGGAACATAATTTTCAAACTCCTGAGAACAGAATTCCAAATCTTTCAGTTTTGAGGGAGCATGAGAAATCTCCCCTATATCCAACAAGTCTGATACAAGCTTCTCTTGAAGTCTTCTATAACCATGGTAAATGTGACCCCTTGATGTAGTTGAAATCGAGACTGTCCACCAAAAAGATCCAGCAAGAGCAAGAATAACTATAAATACTAAACTAAACTTCATGATAAGAAGAATCAATTGATGCCGGTTTCTAGGAGAGCCAACAATGAACGGATCAGGCGAAAAACCATTTTCGGTGACGCCGGATTTAGAATGAGAATTATCCGCAAAAAGCAACTTAAAGGGAGACCTCAAGGGCGAGGGGGTGTGATCTAAAGAACCTCTTCTATCCAAACCATCCTTTTCTGTTTTATCTTTAGATTGGGAGTCCCATGAGTCATAGTTGTTATCAGGGATCCGAATCCCAGAACCTCTGTATGAAGGCCTGGACATTCTCTTACCAAGAAGCTCAATGCATAAAACTTTTTGAATACGCCCAGAAACTAATAAAACTTTGTTATTCCAACATCACAATGACTTTTGTGGGCAAAATCATTGGGTGAATGAATGAATCTTCCTTCAGCTGAGCAAATACAAACCTAACATAATAAAAATAGAGATTCCATGTCAAGATTGATGGCATTCCATTACAACTGAACAAAGCAGTAGAAGGATTTAGCAGATCTTAGTGCAACATAACAGTTGAAGCAAGTAACATAACATTTAACAGTTAAATCACTTGCAGCTAGTAACATAACCTTTCACTAGAAACTCCTAAAAAAAAAATCATTTGTAAACAAATCGAAACCCAGAAGGAAATCACAAAAGCAAAGAGTCATTTTCGATAGAAACAAAAGAAAAAAAATCACCTAAAAATTAATAAAAAGCGCAAGGTGAATTATTATTAAGGGAAAATAACAATTTCACAGATACGAATGAAAATTAAGGGAGAAGAAACAAAATCCTAATTAGATCAATGTAGAGAGGAAGATAAACGAAAGATCAAAGAGTGGTGAAAACGAAGAGCTGTAAAAGAAACAATGAGAATGAGAATGAGAATAACAAGTACCTTTTCGTCGTCGTTGAGAAGAAAATTAGGAATCACGAGAAAGCAGGGTGAATTATTTTGTTGCTGAATGCTCCTCGCTAGAAAACAACACGAAACGCAGAAATAACAGTGAAAGCTTTGGTTTCTCTGTGTCGTTCACCTCACTCACTTGTTTCAATGCTTAACTCTGCTTCCCAATTAAGAAGAACATGAAGAGGAAGCAGATTTTGTGTTGATCCGATTTGTGATTTGTTCTTCACACTTCTCACTTCTCACATACCAAGTATTAATGAACCCGATTTAAATAATAAAAAAAAGCTTAATTAACTTTAAATAATGCGAGATTAAAATTAAATTTGACTTGTCGGTTCATTAATTACCCTAATTAATACAGTGCAAGCAGGACTATTAGTAATAATTGATACAACTAGTATGATATGATACAGTAAGATATTAAAGATAAGATATTAGTACTACTATGTTAACTTTTATTTTATTTTATATATACGTATGTAAGGATTCACTTCACGGGTATCATTTCATTTATCTTTACCGAACAAAATGTCAAATGTAAGGTAAGAAGGATAAGAAGCTTCCTAAAGTGCACTCTAAAAAAAAAGGGAAATTTTCCCACTAATAATAATATTGTGAAAATGGAAGGCATATTAATTATCCTAGTGGCACATGATCATCTTTCTTAATTGGGCTGGTTTGTCTTTATAAAGTGTGAAGCCAGCTTGTCAAGAAGACAAACAAGAAATGAAAGGAGGAGTCGACAGTGGGAAATGGTAGATCTCATTCTGAGAGGTGATAATAAATACACCACAAAAACAATAGGATTTGTTCCACGTTTCTTGGTTTTATTTTTAAAATTTTCACATTATTTTTAAATCTAGTTTATATCATCAAACTATATATATTATATCTATATATGAAAAATGATAGGATCATTGTCTTTTTTGCATACTCTCTATGGTGAAGTGATATATATGTAGGTCTCACCATTTTTTAAATATGTCATTCTAAATTAATAGGACCCACATAAATTTCAATCAATCATAAAAAGAGTGATAAAAAGTGTGTTAAAAGCATTCTTCACAAGTTACAAGTCACAACTGACAAGCAACAAATAAATGTGTGACAGAAAGAATTAATCCAGCCTTAAGTGTGAACTTCATTCTATCTAAAAGTATAAATTCGACTAATTAATTCTCTTTTACCCAGAAAGAATTTCGTTTTGATACAATTAATTCTCTTTTACCCATAATACCCTTAATTATTTATTATCTCATTTCTTCTATTTGTCTCTCTACAATAAATACTTAAGGGCATTATTGACAAAACAACAATAAATATTGCATTGGACTTTGAAAATGACAAGTAAATAGAAACAATTTTTTTCTCCAAAAGCGACAAGTAATAAGGAACGGAGGGAGTACTAAGTTTGATTTATGACGGTAGGATAAATTAGAGTTAGATTTTACCTATGTGCGGTAAAAAATGGGAATTAGTGAGACTCATGATTTTCCCTATACACCATAATGGGGTCAAAGGAAAAGAACTTATAGAAAAGGCACGAGAGCATTGATTATTTTTTATTTTTATGTGTAACGTAATATGCATTTTGACTTGAGAATAAAATGGTGGAGACTGACCCACACTTAATTTTATCAGCTCAGAGTTATCATCATCATTTCATAAATGCAACAATTGGTGCGCATTCACGCTTGCATGAGGTCACGTCGATGATCTGCTTATGCCATGACTTACTTGGCTTTTTTTTTTCACTCCCCATCCCATAAATATAAAAAACCCAAAAATGTCTCTTACATTTCATAAAAAAAAAGGATCAGACCCCACCACCCGACAAAATTCCCGAATTTACCTTAAAAAAATGTAATTTCGGAAATTTAGTGTTGTTTTTCTCAGATTTAGCGTGAGAAGTTGGTAATTTCGGTTCAGGATTTTTGAACCGAATTTATCTCCAAAAAAGTAAATCCGAAAATCTTCAAAAAAAATTTCTGGAAATACCTTCTTTAAAGGTAAATTCGATTCACATTTTGTAAACCGAATTTACCTCTAAAAAATGTATTTCTGGAATATATTTTTTGTAACATTGATATTTATTTTAAATAGATGGTTATTATGGATTTAACCGCTGCCTTTACGACATCTGAGATATTTCCCACTCGAGATGCAATGACACATTGGGCTAGAGATATCGGGAAAGCCAACGGAATCATTGTGGTTATTGTTCAACCGAGAGCGACAGAGAATGGGAAAGGAAAAAGAACAAGGTTGTTTATGGTTTTGTGAGAGGCACATACACATCTGATCGAGTAGATGTTGGGTGTTCTGCTGGTAGACACAAGACATCAAAAAGATGTGGTTGTAGGTTTCAATTGAAAGCTAAACCGATGTTAATGCAAAAGCTGGGAGTCAATGCATGGGATGATCAATGCACTGATTAATAAAATTGTGGATTCTTTTCAAAAGAGCATCAACCGTATAGATGCCCAACACAACATTCCATTCTACAAGAATCTACACGGTTTGGTGTCTCTCAAGGCATTGAATCATATTGCTGGTGAGTTTGATAACATGATGGATAGTGTGGGCACGGATAAGAAAAAGTGTGTTGGTTGTGTCATTAAAGTTACTCATGGATTACCTTATTCTTGCGGTTGGTAAAAAAGGTCTAAAACTTAGTTAAAAAGTCATTTTTTACACTAAAAAACATGTTTTTAGTGCGACTTTGTCTTACAATTACCGTTCGTAAATAAATTTGTAACTCGTATCTTTAACCTCCATAACGTACTATTATACTTTTTCTACAAGGTCAAATTTTTTAAAAAAATTTATGCATCAGGGCACAATCACCAACAGAGAAAATGGTGTCCATTTCGAGAGTCCAAACCCCATTTTATGTAGACTTAAGACGACATCACCTTTGAAGCACTGAAAAAAAATAACAATGAAGGTGTAGTTGGAGGGTAACGAGCAAGAAGTCACCCGGATCATTTATCGTTACCCCACTATGGGCGATAATAATCGTGTTCAGTGGTCCACCATGGATGTGAAGAACAACGATGACGTTCGAGTAATGATGGACCGTTTTGACTTATTTCAGATGCGGAGTCCTTTGCAGCTGTATGTCGAAACCAGAAGGACCATTGCTGAGATCCTTCGTCGTTTCAAACCACCATCTCACTAGTTTCTACCGTGTTTTCATTTTGTTTGTTGTTTGTTTTGTTGTTTCCGTTCAGAATTTTCACGTCTTATTTCGTTTCGTCATCATAATCGTTGTAAAACGCTTCTTTAATTAATTTTAAGTTATTTTTAAGTAATTTATTTTTTTCCCGGAATTATCAGGGAAAAGAGGTAAATCCGGGAGAGGGTTTGGGATTCCCGGATTTACCTAAAAGTTGAGATAAATTCGGTTCAATAAATGTGAACCGAATTTACCTCCACTTTTACGTAAATCCAGGAATCCCAAACCCCCTCCCGGATTTACCTCTTTTCACTGGTAATTCCAAAATTTTGTAAAATGATGGGGGCATTTTTGTCCACAATGGTATTTATGGGGGTGTAGAAGATAATGAAGGGGGTGAAAAAAAACCGACTTACTTATACACTCCTCTTCCTACTTACGGTGACCACACACTCCCAACACCTAAAAATACCCTCACATGGAAGACACTCTCAAAACCTCTCAATCTGCATTTTAGACGAGTACAGCAGCATGGAATCATACTGGTTCGGTGACATATTGTCGGACATATAAAAATTCTATGCAATTTGGGGTGTGTTCAAGGTTTGATACCAGACAACTGTACTAAGTTCGATACGAGGCTGTCGAACCCTGAAATCTCATGGGGAAAAAGGGATGTGCTTAGAAGATTTCTATTAATTAACAATATTTTAATATTTCACAAAAGTTTGGGTGTGTATGTGTGAAGAGAAGGGGTAAATAGTCATTTTGGTCCGAAAGTGTAACTCATTGTCAATTTGGTCCCCTGAATCAAGAAAAATGCAAAATGGTCCCGAAAGTGTAATCATTCATCACGTTAGTCCATCCAGATTAATGTGTGTCGTTAACTCAGTTAATCCATCCGATTCTTGTCGGTTTAGTCCTCGAAAGATGTCACTTATCGTCGGTTTGGTCCTCAAACATATACGTGAATTCGTTTTAGTCCTCGAATCTTAAGTTATTTCAAAGAAAATTTTAAAATGGTGATTAAGGGACGCCAATAGACTCATGGACTACACAGATCTATTGTAATTGGAAAATCGATGGTTAAGAGTGACCTTATTTGCTCCAAGAACATCAATCAGCATAACTTTGTATAATCATTGATCTATATTGAAATTAGATAGCAATTGTAATTTTTAATGTTAATTCGAAAGCTTCCACTGCTGCTGAACTTAATAAATTACGGTTATTAATTTTAATTCCTCTTTGTTTACAATGAATTTTATAATATTTATTTCATAGATTAAAATACATTTTTAAAATATAAAAGTCATGTGGCATTCCAATGTGGCTTGCCACATAAGTTAATAAAACTCCACATCAAATTTAATTTTGACAAATTAGGGAGGGATTTTGATTTTAGAAATTGATTTTAGCATATTCAACACATGAAGTGATTTGATTCGAATTGAATCAATAAACACTCCTAATGATTAATAATGAAGGTAACAAATCAAAGTAACAGAGAATATGATACGGCTGCAAGGTCCTGTTAACTAGTCTAGCAAAGCCAATACAAAAATTGAGCCAAGACTAGTAAATTCTAGTTTAAAATTTTGCTGAGTAACTTAAGATTCGGGAGACTAAAATGAATTCACGTATATGTTTCAGGGACCAAACTGACAGTAAGTGACATCTTTCAGGGACTAAACTGACAGTAACAGATGGATTAACGGAGTTAACGATGCACATTAACGAGAGAGACTAACGTGACAAACGGATTACACTTTCAGGGACTATTTTGCATTTTCGTTTGATTCAGTGACCAAATTGACAGCAAATTACACTTTCAGGGACTAAAATGTCTATTTACCCAATAGTGAAGTGGGAGAAGTATGGGCCTCCGGTTATTAATTCATTTTCTTATTTTTAACGGTTAAGGCAAAATACATACCCAATTTCGTTGGTGCTGTATTTTTTTTTTTTGGTCAAAATTGGTGCTGTATTTTAAATAACAGATGGAAAAGAGCTTTGACGCGTCTCTTAACTTTAATGAGATTTCGTTGTCTATGGAAATCATTGCCCTTTTAGGGGTTCAATATAGGAATCAGAATGTTAAAAGAAAGACATATTTTCTCTCTCGAAAAAAAAAGGAAAGACAGATTTTCAAAGTGAGATTACCGCTGTATCATTGTAAATAATTGTGTTTTTCTACTTTACAATTAATTATATCAATTTACTTATTCTATTAATCTTCAAATTTGGAGTGCAGTGGTTGTATTGGCTCGACTCATAAAAAAGCGGATGAAATTTAAGACAGAGTTCGATCCCGGATAAACAAATTGGGCAGACTTTACTTTACATACCGGTCGAACTCCGGATTATTACGCCATTTTCACGAGCAGCGGGTGGGGTCAAAAAACGCACAACAAAAAAAAAAGTACCATTGTTTTGTTTCAAGCGTAGCTTCAAGTAATTTGAACTTTTATTTTAGATTTTACTTCTAGATAAGCTAATTAAATAATTTGGCTAAGAGGTGAAATAAATATATATATAAACTGGGAACAACCGCGTCCCCTGTTGCATTCATATCAATAATATCATGCATGTAGAGACAAGGAAGACAATTCGTACCAGATTATGGAGAGAGTCACAGGCGAGTAGGATGAAAGTGACTCTTATTTATTTTTTTATTGAAAAATAAATCAAATGTTAGTTAAATTATAACGATATGGCTGATAGGAAGCGGTATCTCCGTATAGTAATGTAGAAGAACAATGGAGAAAATCATTGTTCTAAAAACCCAAGAAAATAAAACATGTGGGATCTTTGGAACTTGAAGATGTTGGAACAAAGCGGATAATGTTGATTAAATATATTCCATAAACATTTGTATGAATAATTGAAAATATATAGTACCTCCGGTTTCATTTATAAGCAAAAAAGGAAAAAAAACTTTTTAGGTTCATCTGTATTTGGGAGAATAAGTAAAGGAAAATGCTAACAGTGTGTTATGAGGTAGTTTACGGTCCGGAAAAAATTATATGTTTAAATTAAATACACAAATGTCGTTCCTCAATAACCGGTTTGGTAAAAAAAAACCTAATTTCTCGACAAAATACTAAAGTGCGACCATAAGCAATGTGCTTTGGGATACTTTTATGCAAAGTTTGTTCCTTAATAATTAGTTTGGTAAAAAGAATCTGTGATAAAATATGTAAAGTGTGACGCTAAGCAATGTGTTTTGGGGTATTTTAGGGCTTAGATAAAATTGTAATTGTTCAAATACGCCAAGTTTGGCCCTCAATAATTGACTTACGCAAATAAAATTAATTTCGTAACAAAACATGTAAAGCGCGACACTTAACAGTGTGTTTTGGGTACATAGGGTTTGGAAAATTTTTAACTACACATACCCATCACAAAGCTCTTCTTCAACCAACTTCTACGTGCTTCCACAAATTATCAACAAAAAAAGTTGTTAAAACAAGAAGAAAGTAATTATAGAGTTGAATTTAAAATAGTTGGGAGATTCTAGGTAATAATTGTAATTTTTTGCTTGAAAAAAATTATTTTTGTTTTCATTTCTAACTGAAATTACTCACATGAGCATTTTTAAAATTCAACTGTGATTTATATATATATATATATATGTGTGTGTGTGTGTGTGTGTGTGTGTGTGTGTGTATATCACTAATTTGTTTCATTGCATAATTTCATCTATATGAATTAGATTTGCTTTTTTCATATAAAATTCACAAATAATCACTACAAAAACATTGGGTTTAGCGAGGAAATATCGGTGGATAAAAGCAGATCCAATTCAGTCGCTAATTCCCACGAGTTAATAGAAAGTTGGATCTACATTGGATCTCACTGAATCGCCCCATCTATCCTCCCGAGGAGAAGTTTGTTTTCAAACCCGGGTTCAAACAGGAGAAATACGCCATGCTAATGTGCCTTGGATGATCCACATCTCAAAAGAGAAATTGGTTAATTGGTGGTAAAGATACATGTACTTGATGTCCCGCCCAAGAAAGAGACCCAAGTCCTAGTAGCCCCGCCAAATGGTGATTCAACATAGATTCTACATCTTGGAACCAAGCCAATTTTGGCGCGACTTTGTGATAATGAAACCAACCAAAAAAAAGCATTAAGGTCGCAAAGACCAATGCACCAATTGCAGTACAATAGAGTTGTAATTCACTAGTTGTTCCAGATGCTCGCCAAATGAAAAAAACCAGAGGTTATTTGTATTCCTCGGAAACCTCCGCCTACATCACCATTCAATATTTCTTGGCCTACTATTGGCCAAACTACCTGGGCACTAGATCCAATGTGAGTTGGATCTTTTAGCCATGCTTCATAATTGGAAAAACGAGCACATTAGCGAGGGAATTAGCGAGCGACCAGTTCGGTCGCTAATATCCTCCTCGCTAATTCCCTTTAGCGAGGGAAATTGTGTCAGTCGCTAATGAGCGAGAGACTATTCTGTGGCTAATTCCCTCGCTAAGTCTGACAACACACTTCCCAAATCTGACCGACACGCTTCTCAATCTGGAAATGGGTTATTAATTATTATTATTATTATTATTATTATTATTATTATTATTATTATTATTGTTGTTGTTGTGGTTATTACTATATATTGTTATTATCCCCTATCTATTAAGGCAAGAACTACTTTTTTGATGGGTTTTAGCGGCAAAAAAACCCCTTTATGTGTGTGTTTTTTTATTTTTTATAAGCCCCTTTATGTGTGTTACTTAGTCATCACTACAAAAAAAATGTCATTTAGCGAAGGACGTTGCGAGGGAATATTAGGTCCCTCGCAAACTCAGAAATTAGCGACGGACATAGCGAGGGAAACATGTCCCTCGCAAATTAGGTAATTAGCGACGGAAATAAGGGCGGTAGCGACGGACTGACCATCGCTAAATGCAACGCGCCAATTTCAAATTGCGCTTGCACGCACATCAAGACGATTAGCGGCCGGATTTAATGGGTCCTCGCTAATTTTTCGACCGCCGTTGCTTTGCTTTGGTTTCTGTAGCGGATTAGCGGCCAATTTCCGTCGCTAATTCCGTCGCTAACGGCCATAAATGTTTAACAGAACGACGCTTCCTTTCCTTCACTCTTCTCTCACTCTTCTCTCTTCTCTCTCACCTCACACCACCAGCACCCACACGACCTAAACCCCTTTCTTACACAACCACCACCACCACCACCCACGACCCCCACCGGTGCCCTCTCCTGCATGCATGCATCTGTCTCTCTCCTTTCACTCTTCTTCTCTCCACCTTCTTCCACCACACCACCCAAACATAAACCCTCTTCTCTCATTTTACCACCACCCACTAAAACCCACCACCACCACCACCCACGAAACCACCACCACGAAACCACCACCACCAAAGCTCCTCCTATTTATCTCCTCTCTAGCTCTCTCTCTTACTATTTCTCATTTCCCTCTTACTTTCTCCACCTTCTTCCACCACACCACCAGACAACCACCACCACCACAACCACCTCTTATTGTAAGTTTTGATTTTCAATTTTTTATGATATTGTTTTAATTTTAATTTTTTATTGAATTTGTTTTAATTTATTTTTTCCTTGAAATTGAAATTGGTTAGGATTGGATTTTGGTGTTTGAAGTTTCACCACCGCACCGGAGTGTGCACCGTCACCGAACCACCTTGACTCGGACGTAAATCTAATAGCGGTTAGTTTTTAAATTAAATTTGTTGTTATGTATTAGAATTGAGTATTTTTGTGAGTTATAATTAAGTATTAGTCTTAATTGTTGTTGTGAAATGTGAGTTGAATTGAGTGTGAAATGTGAGTTAAAATTTGTTGTTATTGTTAAAATAAACTTGTTTTAAAAGTTGTAGGATTGAGTGTGAATTGTAAGTTATAATTGAATATTAGGATTAATTGTTATTGTGAAATGTTAGTTGAATTGAGTGTGAAAAGTGAGTTAAAGGTTGTAGAATTCCGTGTGAAATGTTAGTTGAATTGTATGAAGAGTGTTTAAGTGTTTTTGGATGAACCCTAGGTTAGTTGACTGTGTGTTGTTGATGGAAAAGGGTGAGGTGCTGTTTCACTCACCCCCATATTTTGCTCGAAATCATCTCCATTGAGATAATTGCGAGACAAACAACAATAAGGTTGGGAGTTCGAAATAACTTCCTTCACTACTTGGATGGAAAAGGGTTTTGTGTTGTCCTTGACCCCCATATTCGGCTCGAAATCATCTCCACTGCGATGATATCGATGCCACTAACTTGATATATGTTATTGGCAATGTTATGGGAATGTAACACGTTTTTAAAATGTGTGTAGATGAATTGGTATCAATTTAATCGTGATTGGGTGTATGATCGGTTATATTCGAGAAGAGCGGGTTTGAAGGAATCTTTTGTTGTTGGGGTTGAACAGTTTCTTGTGGTAGCGTGGCAACATGATTTGGCTAAAGAGGAAAATGGGGTTAGATGTCCATGTTTAAAATGCGACGGTGTACCTATTAGGACTGATGAGGAAATCAGATGTCACTTGTATCAATGGGGGTTTAGGCCTAATTATAGGATTTGGAGTGACCATGGAGAACGACTTCCAAATTTTGAAGTCGGAGCTTCAAGCAATTCAGTGTTGGTGTTTCACGTAATGAAAATATTGAGTGGATGAATAACATGATTTGTGATGGTCTTGGGGTGAATGTGCCATTTGATGAGCCTCGTGATGACAATCATGAAGAACTTCCAAATGAAGAAGCACAGAGATTTTATAATTTGTTATCAGATTCAAACAAACCGTTGTTCGAAGGCTCGCCAGATTCAAAATTATCTATGTTGCGCAGAAAATGACTTGGCATTATGATAATAGGGGTACCTCAGACATTTTGCGCCACCCATCTGACGATGAAGCATGAAAACACTTTGATTTAGTGCATTGATTTTGCCTCGGACCCACGAAATGTTCGACTTGGATTGTGCTCGAGGATTTACTCCATATATCCAAGCATCATCTTCTCCCTACTCTTGTTGGCGATCATTGTTACCCTTACAATCTTCCTCCGAGATGTGCATGACTAAACCGTTTATGTTTTTGACTTGTCTGATACCTGATCCAAATAATCCAAAAGCTAACATTGATATCTTTTTGGAACCTCTGATTGATGATCTCAAGAGATTGTGGGGGGGTGTTTTGACATATGATGCGGCCACGGAAAGAGAATTTTAAGATGAGAGCGGCGTTGATGTGGACAATTAACGACTTTCCGCTTATGGTATGTTATGCGGTTGGGGACTCACGGTAAATTGGCATGTCCCCATTGCATGGAACACACAAGCGTTTTTCGCTAAAATACGGGGCAAGACTTCTTGGTTTGACTCGCATCGTAGATTCTACCGCGGATCATCAATTTAGAAAGAACAAGAAGGGCTTCAAGAACAAGGTAATTGAAAAGATGGACCACCGCCTTTGGTGACACCGGTGAAATATGGAGCGAGTTATGGACTTGCCACAAGTCGAGGTAGCGAACTTGAGAGATCGCATGGTTATGGACAAGTGCATAATGGACAAAAGAAGCATATTTTGGAATATCCCATATTGGAAAGACAATCATTTGAGGCACAATCTCGATGTTATGCACATTGAGAAGAATTTCTTTGATAACATATTTATGATCGTGATGAATGTGAAAGATAAAACTAAAGACAATAATAAGGCTAGATTGGATTCTCGCTTTCATTGTAGCAAATATCGATCCGATTTGAATTTGGTGGGAAATGGCTAATGAGAAGATGTTAAAACCAAAAGCCAACATCTTTGTCTAACACACGATGAAGTGAAAAGCTCTACATCATTTATCCATATGGTAACACGTAAGTATTATATTGGTTGGATTTTTTTAATTTAAGTTAATTATGCAACAACTTATATATATATATATATATATATATATATATATATATATATATATATATATATATATATATACTAGTGTGTATGACGTGCGATGCACTGTATACATTATACTTTGAACATGGTAAGCAGGGATTGTTCAGTAGAATTTCAAATATATTTAATTACTCTCAGAGGTCCTTAAACTATTTAGTAATTTTTAGATAGGTCTCTAAACTAAAAAGTTTTTACTCGAGTCTCAGAACTAATATACTTTTTTAATCAGTCCTTAGTTAAACTATTGTTAGTCGTGACCCGTCAATGTTGACATGGCATAGTATATTATTTAAATAGGTTCCTAAAGTTACTAACAATTTTTAAATAAATCCCTAAACCGACTAACAATTTGTAATCGATAAATAACAAAGAAAATTACAATAAAAAGCGATTCGCTACCTAGCATAACACATTACCACGAATATAAATTCATCATCAATCGCCCAATAATTTTCGCAAAAACCACTATTGCATAATTTGCGCAACTTCACTTGCATGATAAAACTATCTCACGATGCAGAGATAACCCGTGTCAAAAAAACAAATAGATCATCGTAACAAAAATATTTTTGACAAATATTTTTGAGGGGCTAAAATTGTAGGGAAATACTTCAAATTTAAATTGCGAACAATTGTGATTGGAGTGGATTTTTTTTCTGAAGATAATTAATGGAGCGGATGTATATGTTTATACGTGGCATATGTTAGATGAGCTATCACTGTTTCAATAACATTTGTAAATATGAATGATGTTAACTCTAACCCTATGTTTGGATGAAGTATATTTTTGGGAGGTAATGTAATCTTTTGAGGAACTGAAATATTTTATTTCAAGATTTTGAACTAAAATATTTCAATTCCCCACAAAAGTTACTCCATCTAAACACACAAAAAGAGATTGGTGTAGTGGAACATGACAAAACTTGTATCCAATAGGTAATAGATAATGGATTTAAGTCCCCACTAACCCTTTACTAACTCTTTGTATTGAATGTTTTTCATATATAAAAATATGATTGACATTATAAAAAGTGCTTTATGCTAATATACATTTGTAATAAAAAAGTAGAGCTAGGAATAAAATTAAAATATATCTTAATCCTTAATCTTTTAATTTTTAAACAAAAATATATAAAACTATCAAATAACTTTTTATTTTTGACCATATATGACCATAGTGATATTTATCATAGCTTCACATGTCTTTATTCGTGTGTTCTTTCTCTTTTAATAATATATAAGTTGTTATGTGTTAATTACTCATGCATCATCATGTCATATGCAGGCTAACAAATTTTGAAATTTAATGGGGTTGCCATTGCTACCCCATGGGTCTAATAACCTCCTCCCCTGATGACATGGAGATTAAGTGAATGACATGTCACACATTATGTTACTGTTGACTAATAGAGTGGTCTATGAAATATGTTAGGTTACGTAATGGGGTAGGAGGTTTTTTTTCAGTAGGAGTACTTTGTATTGAAGGTGGATTAATCATGTGTTTTGTTTAGAATGCATATTGACTTGTACCATGAGTTAGAGTACCCCTTGTAATCTATTCAATACAATTATTGCTTATAGAAAAAGTATATTAGTTCAGGGACTTAATTTTTTTTTAGTTCAGAGACTTATTTAAAAATTCTCAAATAATTTAGGGACCTAAATAGTAATTAAACATTTCAAATAATGTAATAAGTCAAGAAGTATTTCAAGAGTTCAAACTAATCTCAAAGAGTTCAAACAGAAACGGTGTGGCCTGTGTCGTCCATAACACGCAACTTGAGCAAGTACGGACTTGAATCCTCTCCTTCCATCCTCCCTACATCTCCCTCCTTCTTCTCTATCTCTCTCTTACTTTCACTCTCTCATCATTTATTTATAATTTTTTCATGATGAGAGAGAGTGAAAGTAAGAGAGAGATAGAGAGAAGGAGGAAGATTTAGGAGGATGGATGGAAGGTGAGGATCCAGAGTGGAGCAAGTACCTATGTAAAAAAATGAAATTTTAAACATGTTGCATAATGTTTTGCATAATTCTCATATATTTCATATCTCGATTTCCATGTTGCAACAATATATAATATATGTTTTCTACCAATTCCTCTCAATTCAAGGAAAACTAATAAATTGGTAACCCCATAATTGCAACAACCTTCCACAACTTACAAAGGAATAAAATAAATCCCATATGCAGTAAACAAAATACATTTCAATAAACTAACAAATTTCCTTCTCATTAAGAAACATAAAACCAACTTGAACAACTTATCACGCATTGCAAAACTCGGTCAAAGCCAAAGGAAGGAACAAACATTATATCAAATCTTCAATTTGATTTCTCCTGATTGTCTTTGTTATTTCCAGAGAGAAGTCTAGCTTGTGATTTTAAACAATAAACAAAACTTTGTAGAGAGAGAAGTATATAGCATCATGTATATTTTTGGTGGGATTTTCTGAACGTTGAGTGTTGCAAAGAGAGAGTGTGGAAAGGGAAGAATTTGAAGTTTGTGAGATATAGCTTTAGAGAGTGTGGAAAGGGAAGAATTTGAAGTTGGTTAGTGTGTGATTATCAACATTAAAAAGCTGGTCTGTACTGTCCCATTTTAATTGATATATTTTGAAACTGTCAGCTGTTAATGTGAAATAAAGACATTTCAATGCATTTAAAGGCATATATTTTAGAAACGTTATGTTCAGGGTTATTCGCCATTGTCATTTTGGTCCAGATGATTAATGTTAATGTGATGGTCAGGGTTGTTCGCCATTGCCATTGTCAGCTGTTAATGTGAATTGAAGACATAGGATTGAATGCATTTAAAGACATAGGATTCAATTGTGAAATAAAGACATAGGATTCAATGCATTCAAAGGAATATATTTTGAAATCACATTTGTTAATGTGCAATAAAAACATTAGGATTCAAACGTGATGGAAGGAGAACCGTCGAATAGATCAACGGTTCTTTGGTGAGCAGTATAGTTGGCGTGCCACGTATTTCTCAGGAGATGTGTGTGTCATTTTGTGATTGGTCTTACGTGGACGCTTAGGTGTACAACTCGTGAATTAATATAGTTATGATATATATATATATATTTGATTGTTTGATATATTTTTTTCATTATGTAGACTTGTTCCGTCGAAGGCAACTTCATCCAGCTTCACATATGTCATCCAGAAGAAATATTTTCAAACTTACCATAAAAAGTGGAGTAAAGTTGATGACAAAGTGAAGGAAGAGTTGGTGGATTTTTTTAGGGTAAGTGTCTATTAATTATGTCATTATGTACCTATATATATTGTTAGTTTTAATTTAATGTTTGGTAATGTTTAATATTATTACTAATACATACTTTCATTATGTTTAATACAGAACAATGTGACATGGCACGAACAGTATGATGAAGAGGTCCGGAGATGTTTTCTCCTGAGGTTTGGTCAACAATTGTCGGATATGTTGTACAAGTTGAGGCGTGGAAATGTGAGGCCTCCTTACATGGGTGAAAATGTTTGGAATGCCTTCAAGGAACATTGGGAAACAGAGAAGTTCAAACATAATTCTGAAAAGGCGAAGGCGAATAGAAACTCAGAAAAGGGCGGCTCGCTTAACTGTGTTGGGTCCATAAGCCAGGCTCAACATGCTATTCGATTGGTAAATTATTTTAAATATCTGTGTGTTTTTTTACAATACTTAATTAATTAGTTAGCAAATGTTGAAAATGTTTTTCATTTTACAGGCTAAGAAGTTGGGACGCCCTCCCACTGCTGCTGAGCTTCACAGGGCCACCCATGTAAGGAAGGGTACTCAAGATCACTATGTTGAGGAGCGCGCGAGGCTTACTCAGGTAAATACACAACTTGAATTGTATTATATATACATATATGTTGCTTTGTTAAAATGAATGGAGCACTAATTATGCTATGTTTTGTGGTTATACAAAACAGGAGGCACATACTCAGGACATGGGTTCAGACCACTCGGGGCTGGAACTCAAAAACACTGGTCAACTTACTCCCGATTTGATAGCTCTCTCGAATGCACATTGGGAGAAAGTAGCGAGGAGTTGGAACAAGGGTCGCTCAGTATAGACGGGGCCCTTGGCTCCATTAATGAGCCTGTCTGGTGTTGACCCCAGTAGAGCTTCTAGAAGACGACCACCATTTTCTACTCAATCAGATTCAGAGAGAGAGCGATTTAGGAAGATGGAGGAGGAGCTGCATGCTACGCAATGAGAAGAGCTGCAAGAGAGTGAGATGCAAAAGTGGAGTGGCGAGAAAATGATGGAGATGCAAAAGCGAGAGTGGGAGCAAAAGATGGAGAATGACATGAGGAGGATGATGGAGCATTTTCAGTCTCAGCAGAGTACGTCTCAGCCTGCGCAGAAACTTGGGGAGTCTGATGAGTCTGAGTATCGAGTTTTTGAGGGGTCTGAGGAGTCTGATGACGGATCTTTTTAGTACTCTTTGTATTATTTTTTTACATTTGAGTATTTTGTGTTGTATTGACATTTGATTTTACGTGTTGATTTGGATTTTGAATGGAACATTTAGAAATTTTGTATTTATATATTGATTTAGGTATTTTATGTTTTATTAGTTATTATTAATAAATAAGGAGGTTTTAAAAAAAATTTATTTTTTTTGATTTTAGCGAGGGAATTCAGACACGTGGCAGTCACCAATAGGATGTTCAGGCGTGTCAGTTAGCGAGGGAATTGATGTGTCCCTCGCTAATTAGCGAGGGAATTAGCGAGGGACGTGGCCGTGGGTAATTAGCGACGAAACTGTATTTCTCTTGCTAACTGCATTAGCGAGGGAATTGATGTGTCCCTCGCTAATTAACCAATAGTACACATCTATTACTATTTTGCCCTCATTATTGTTAAAGAGTGTTTTTATCAAAGTTTTTATGAATTAAGTTTCCCAAATTCTAAATCACCACCCCGCATTGGTTCGTATCTTCACAAATGTATCATATATAAAGACAACCCTATTAACATAAAAATTGTATTCTATGTTTGGTTGTAAATTATCAATTCATATCAACCACTAAGTTTGCAATACATAATTTTTTTAATTTTTTTTACACAACTTTTTATAACCACGTCATGTGCATCGCACAGGTGTACATCCTAGTTATTGTTATTACTATATATTGTTATTATTATTATTGTTAAATTATTATTATTATTATTATTATTATTATTATTATTATCCTCATCATCAAACTTTCCAGAGAGAGAGAGAGAGGAGTGAGAGTGGTGGTGTGGTGGTGGTGGTGGTGGTGGTAGTGGTAGTGTTGTAGTGGTGGTAGAGAGAGAAGGATAAGGAGAGGAGTAAGGGAGAAAGAGAGTGAGAGAAATCTATATGGTGGTGGTGTGGTGGTAAATGGTGGTGGTGGTGGTGGTGGTGGTGGTCGTAGAGAGAGAAGGAGAAGAGTAAGGGAGAAAGAGAGTGAGATGTATGTGGTGGTGGTGGTGGTGGTGGTAGTGTGGTGGTGGTGTGGAAGAAAGAGAGAGCTATGTGTTGGTGGTGGTGTGGTGGTGGTCGTAGGAGAGTGAGAGGGTACATGGTGGTGGTGGTGGTTTGGTGGGAAAGTGGAAGAGAAGAAGAGAGAGAAGAGGGGAGAGAAGAAAAGAGAGTAAAAATGAGAGAGAGTGTGTTTGGTTCGTAGTTTTAAAAAAAATGACATACATTTAGCGAGGAATTAGCGAGGACCTATAATTTTGTCGCTAACCACCATAGATTTGCGTGCAAGCAGTCGAGATCTTTTCCTAGACGTGACAGTGTGGTCGGACATTTAGCGAGGACCTATAATTCCGTCGCTAACCATCATAGATTTGCATGCAGCGGTCGGATCTTTTCCAAGACGTGAGAGGCTGTGTCAGACAATTAGCGAGGGACCTATAATTCCGTCGCTAACCACCATAGATTTGCGTGCAACGGTTAGATCTTTTCCAAGACGTGACAGGCTGTGTCAGACATTTAGCGAGGGAATTAGCGATAGACCTATAATTCTGTCGCTAACCACCATAGATTTGCGTGCCCAAATTTCCAAATTGGAGCCTTGCCTCAATTTCGTCGCTAAATGTCTCAATTTCGTCGCTAATGGTGACGTTTAGCGAGGAATTTATTCCTCGCTAATTCACTCGCTAATTTATTTTTTTGCGAGGAAAATTTTTGATCGCTAATTCCTGTCTAATTAGTTTTTTTTGTAGTGAATATATTGTCTATCAAATAGTTTTTTTAAACAAAATAAGGGGTTATGGAGTCTAGTTAAAACCTTCATATGCAAAATCCTCCTTAGGGAAAAAGCACCATGAAGGAAAAAGTACTCCCCCTAAAATTTATTGATAAAAAAGAGAAAAATAACAGGAAACATGGGGGTCAGAGTTTTCGCAGATATCCCTACACGATGAAACTCTGAAGTTAGAATGGGAAGAGGAAAAGGAAATCCTACGGGTTGGATTGCTCGTGTGTCCGCGGGACAAGTACTATTTGAAATGGATGGTGTGAGTTTGTCAAATGCTCGACAAGCCGCTACATTAGCGGCGCATAAACCATGTTCGTCAACCAAGTTTGTTCAGGGGACTAGACCAAAACCCATGAGCATAAAACACAAAATAACTGGAAAAAATAAAAGCAAACCTACCAAGATGTGCAAGTGCATCACTATAGCGACTCTCATCCCAACTAGGTCGGCACCAAAGCCGCTAACAATCATCTGTTGCACACCAAAAATAGGAAGCGAACAGTGAACCCAACCCATCGAGGGACTAACAAAACCTATAGTTAGGCAAACCTAACCTATTTATGAAAAAGTCATCCGCAATGAAGCTCGGAATAAGATTCTACCAAGTAAAACCACTTGAGTACTTAGTTCCATGGCATGCAAGCTTATCAGCACAAGCCTATCAAATAGTTCAAGTACGTAACAAATCGAAATATGTATAATACCATCTATTTTTGTTTTTCAACAATGTTATTTGGACATTTTTGTTAGACAAAAGTAGACAAACACCAACTTACAACTCCAATTAACCAAGTTTTTAGACCATTTAGCCAACCCCGCTTTTTCCACGCTTTTTGGCGTATAAAAACTTGGTTAATTGATCACTTGGTTTAAATAGTCTAAAAACTTGGTTAATTGGTGTTGTAAGTTGGTGTTTGTCTACTTTTGTCTAACAAAAAATGTCCAAATAACATTTTTGTTTTTCATAATGAAATCTCGTGCATCACACGTGGGTAATGTCTAGTGTTCCAATAATAGTATCGAGAACGGTTGGAGTTGAGTGTTATCGAAGCTTGTATGTCGATGATGGAAAAACCACTGCACACCATTAATCATCGTACCGAAGGAGACAAGAGTGCATGACTGCTGCCCACGTAGAAATCCAAAATCTACACGCATCAGTTATTGTAGTCCCTTTTGCTTTCTCACACTACCTGTGGCCTGTGGGGTACTTGCTAAGTTGCTATGCTAACATAATGGGAATGATTGATGCTCTTCATTTTAATTTTTCATTATTATGTATTTTTTTAAAATCAAGACCCAATTATCTCGTTACTAAGATGCATCTTTACACACACACATGGTGCCCAAGCAAGCAGGATTACTTTTTAAAAGGTTATATGCATGCCATGCCATGCATGCATATCGTGATCTTGAAATTAAAATATCAATCTTTTTAGCATTCATAAAACCCTTACACACAGATATAACAATAGATCGAACATGTTCCACCTTCAGGAATCTAATTTCTTTTTCTATAGAACTTTGGATGGAACTTTAACTACATATTTAACTAGTACTGATTATACGTGATTGTCAACTATACACTTACTGGGAGTAATTTTTGTATTCATATTTACCTTCTGCTTATCATTGTGGAACTTTTGGAGATCTGCGATTAATTAATAACTGCAGCTGGGAAAAGAAATAAAACAAGTGGATGTATTTTATTTGTCCATTCAAAGAATTGACATTATACTACAACCGACCCAAAGCTAGGTAGATCTAGATCGCTTTCGTTGAAATTAATAGCCATAATGGGTAGAGAATTAATTGAGAAATGGAACCCACAATAAAAACACACAAACACATGCACACTGGTAAGTAAGAAGGTCCAAATTAGAAGTAGTAATGATACTAGTGGTATATATGAGGTCGGCGTTCTGCCTTGGCGTTTCTTCATCAATGGTTTGACTAATATGCATGCATATTGTCTTATTGTAGACCTATCTCAACCTAACTTACGTTGAGTAGATGTTTTGTGTGGACATTGTAGTGGTTTAAAACCATTAGTAGGTTAGACAATAAGTGATGAGGAACATCGATGTTTTTAGAATTGCAAGATCTCTCGGTCATGGTTCAATTACTTCATTTAGTTTAATATTTTATGATTGAATCGAATGACTAGTAAATAAAAAAAGAGTATTATATTTTAGAGAAAAAGTAAATAAAAAACCAAAAAATCATCTTGAACGGGTCAATTGGTCATAGCACTACAACATTTTTGAGTTTAGGCGACGCCTCTCATTGCCACGGCTAAAAAACCGTGGTCTAAACATGGAAAAGGCCACGGGTTTAGAATTGTGGCTATTGAGATGGGTATAGGCCATCGTTTGAACACTTCTTTGTGAGGCTACGATTTTAAAATCGTATAGGCGGATCGTTAAAAAGCGTGGATACCTAAGACCACACTTGTCAGACCGTGGTCTTAAAAATTAAATAGGCAACGAATTAAACTGTGGCGTGAAAGGTTGCCTTTGTGTATAGACCACATCTAAAAAACCGTAGACTAAAATGTAACTGAAAAACCGTGGACTATAGGCGTTTCTGAAAAACTAGGCGCCAACTAATAAAATTTAAGCGCTTCTTTTCCTGACAAAAAAAAGTGTTTCTTTTCCAAAAAAAACCTTTCCAAAAAAAAACCCTCTTTTTACTCTTTTCTTTAATCTCCTTTCCAAAAAACCCACCGTCGACCAAGCTGCGTTTCTCTCTCACGTGAGAACGCCACCCACCGTCGGAAAGCGCGTTTTTCCCCTCACTCGCAGCGTTTCTTCTACGCAAAACACCCACTTCGCGTTCCTTTCTACGTTTCTACGCACAACACTCACGCAGAACACTCACGCAAAAACCCTTATCCAAAAACCCCACACTTTATCTCCTGCGTTTCTTCTCCCCTCACCTTTGAAGCTGGTTCTTCTAGGATTCTACGCAGAACATGATCGTTTATTGGAGCTGACAGGTTTGTTCCCTTTCTCAGCTTCTATTTTTTCCCCTTCTTCTTCTTTAGAGTTTCTATTTTAATTTGGGATGGATTTTGTTTTCTAGGTTGTTGATGTTTAGGGTTAAAGTTGTTCCATTTATGCATGATTTGTGGATTCTATTGTGCCTAATTTCTTGATTTGTTGATTTTAGGGTTTAAAGGGTTTCATTCATTATATATAATAAAAAAGGGTTTTCATTCATACAATCATACCTGATATGTTGATTTGCTGATTTGATGATGTTTAGGGTTTAAAGGGTTTCACTAGAACAACCCTTATCAGCGAGCACAGTATTATTTGTGAAAAGCCAAACCACTTTGTATTATCATATCAATCTACTTTTCTGTAAATTTAAATTTTATTTGTAAGGAGTCTACTTTGTTGTTTGTATATAGAGGTTTGATGGTGTAATTTCATCATGTAATGAGTCATCATTATTGAATGCAAAGACCAATCATTAGTATTGAATTCTTGAAGCAAGATCAGCTGCTTATTTGTTGTTATTAAGGTTTATTCCTAGAAGAGCTAGTAGTTTTATCTCTATTTGCTTTGAATAAGTCATAGTCCTTAACACCCAGTTGAAGAGCTAATAGTCATGTTATTGAAATGTTACTTTATTGCTGTAAAAACTTACCAATAAACCAAAATCTAATATATTTAGTAAACGGAATAAAATGGTGAATAACACATGAGTTTTTATTTCCCTTAGTTCTTCTATGGAATTTATTTCCTTACAAGGTATATGAATAGATTTGGAGATTTTTACATGTGTTTATTTACCTAAGTACTTGACTATTGGAGTTTATTTCCTTTGATGTGGCAAAACTGTGATTCCCTTAGTTCTTTTATTTTCTTTGAACTCAAATTTTAAAGGGTTGCTTTAATGATATCGAGACAATAAATTACATTTTTGAAGATTTTGTTCGCTTTTTTTACTAGCGTTGTTTTCTTTTTTTACTGCTGGAAATTTAAATGGAAAATTTGCTTCAAAGCCTATTCATGGTTAAATTTACATTAGTAGGTTCAACACATTAGCGAGTTTGACTGTTTGGTTGCAATCCAACTCTCGGCGGCATTCATGCGTTTGTCCGAAACTTGCATCTCATCCAAAGTCGCTTGTCTCCGTGTTAAATAACAAGTGCATCCAACAAGTTTTTCTTCAAGGTAAGCTTCAATTAGTTTGTTTTATAAAAATTAATTTGAATAGTTGTGTAAATTGCTCAAGATCAAGTGTGTGTGGAGCAACTATTCTTATTCTACTTGATTTTTTTCTTTGGTTGATTCTAATTTGATGTATACTTTTTATGTATTAGATTTAATGTCATGGACAAAGAGTGGACTAAACTCCCAAGATATAGTAGAGGGTATAAGAAGGGTGTTAAGTCATTTTTAGATTTTGCGTATACTATAGGAAAGCCTCAAGGACGTGAGATTTTATGTCCTTGTGCTGAGTGTAAAAATGGTTTTTGGTTTAGAAGAAAAGTGGTATTCAATCATTTAGTAGGCAATGGTTTTCTAAACGGCTACAACATTTGGGTAAACCATGGAGAGAATATACCATCGCTCGAAGTGACGAACAATGTCACCGATGATCAAGAGGGCTCACATGACGACATTGGTGGCTTATTGCACGACACATTCGTAAATGTGGCGAAGCGGAAAGGGGAAATGAGGGTCCCAATGAGGATGCTAGAAAGTTTTACAACTTGATTAAGGAGGCTAAACAAGAGCTATACCCAGGATGCAAAGACTTCTCTACTCTATCATTCATTATTCGACTTTACTTGTTGAAGTGTCTACATGGGTGGAGCAACGCGTCGTTCACCACCCTTTTAGAATTATTAAAGGAAGCCATGCCAATTTTAAACATTCCTGAATCTTTTAACAAAACAAAAGCCATGATTAGTGACTTGGGCCTTGATTATAAAAAAATTCATGCATGTCCAAATGATTGCATGTAATATTTTATGTTTATAGGTTGGAAATGATTTTGAAGATCCTAGAGATGATTTTGAAGAGTGATGTCATACAAGTGGAAAAGACTACTTTTGGATTTTGATGAGCAATGTTGCTACAAGCATATGAAGATTTTATTGTGGATCTTATATTAATTGATGAATGTGCTTTTTATATTTTTTTAGATTCAGTTTATGTTGCTATATTTTGACTATTAATTAATGACAATCGACATGATGAACATATTGCTTAATGCATAATATTAACTTTCAAAATTTGCTTGTAAATCTTTTCTTAATATATTGTTCATATTTAAAAAATTGATGTTTATATCTTGTTTAGCGTTAAATTAATGTCATATGATTATTTAAATATTGTCTTGAATGATAACTTAAATGAAAGTAGTATAAAATATTAAAATAAAAGCAATTTATAGGCCACAGTTGTAGATGCGTAGCTTAAAATTAGTTCCACGGTTGAAAAACCGTAGCTTGAAAATATGGTTTAAAATGTGGCTTAAAATTAGGCCACAGTTTTTAAAATGTGGTTTAAACATAAGGGTCACAATTTTAAAACTGTGGCTTAAACGTATAGGCAACAGTTATTTATGTGTGGTCAATTGTTAACCGTGGCCGGAAGCTACACTACTAACTGTGACCTGTTTTAATAACTCTGGCCACGGTTTTATTGTTTCGTAGCCTAATGTGCCAGAACCGTGGCTTAAAACAAAAGGCGACGCCCACCTAGGCAGCGCTTTAACAACCGTGGCCAACTCGTGGCCTAAAGTTCTGGCCACGGTTTTTTGACTTCTGGCCACGGTTTTCTGTTGTTGCCTAAAGTCAAAAATGTTGTAGTGTAGTAACGGTTTAAAGTAGTATCACCGTGGTTCAGTTCGATTTAACCAACTACTGATTCAACTTGTTGAACTGCCCGATCTAATTTTCACAGCACTGAGAAACATAGAAGTAGTTAAAAATTGCTGATGAATTTCAAATAAGTTAATTGTTTTTGTTTAAGTTTTTCTATATTAATCGAAATCTTAAAAAAGATTTTCATGATGAAAAATTGTCTTTGAAGTTTCTAAAAAATGATTTTAAATGAGTGTGCTAGATGATAGAGAATATTGAGAAATTGATTTTCACTATTACTAGGAGAATACTACTCAAATGCGTTACTTTTGATTTTTATATAATTTTTACTTTAATTTTATATAGTTTTTATATAAATATGTACATAAATTGTCGATATAAATTATACTTTTTAAAAATTGAGTATAACATTAATATACTGTTGAATTTTTTTATGTTAAAAAATTATTTTTTTTCAAGTCATATTCATATATAGTGTATGCATTTTTAGTATGCATAATTGTCCAAATTCTAATGAGATTAATTGTTGAAAATAAAATCATAATAAACTTCATTTTACTTAGTAATAATAATTGAAATTCTATTTAATACGTTGAACTTATGAGCATGAGTTTTTAATTATAATAGAAACATGTGAGTATGGAAAAATAATAAAAATATTTTTGATATAGTATTTTTTAATATGTGAAAGACGAAGAAGAAAAATAATAATAATCATAATTGAAGATCAATAATAATGAGAATAGTTTTTTTGGTATAACATATAGTCTAAATAAAGTACATTAGCTTCTCTGGTTCATTAACAATCTTCAACTCAAATGATCCTTCAACCTGCGCCTCCTTCTCTACCTTTCCCTTTTGCATCGCAAGTTTGATTTCAGCCTCAACCCTGGCTATCTTTTCTTCTTCTTCCTTGATTAGCTTTTTCTTTTCTTCCTCCGATTTTGATTTTGGTGGTTGTCTTTGTGTTTCTTCAATGGATGTCTCAGAGAACACCACTGCCTTGCCCTTGGCTAGTCTTTGTGTGTGTTTGGTTTGGCGGTGGTGAAAATTGATTTTACCAGAATTGATTTTGCAGAATTGATTTTAGTTAAAGTAAGTCCAAACTAACGTGATTTTCGTTTGGATACATTTACAAAAAAGTGATTTACATCAGTTCTTGTTGTTTGGATAGGTTTAATCATAATTGCTTTTGAGGGTGAAATTACTAAATGGGTCTCAAGTTAAATTTTAGTAAAAACTTCAAAAATTTAAAACTTTAACATACTACGGTATTAAAAATAGTGCTATTTTCAATTGGGGTTGTTTTTTCTATACCCCACCCAATCCCCATATACTCCCACCAAATTTGAAAACCCCAAAATGCCATTTGTAATGTATTTTTTTTAAAAAAAGACTCATCGTATATATGACATTTGGGACATATATACGATGCTCATTTTTACCACATCGTATATATGCCCTTAAGAAGTATATATGATTGCATATTACACGACCAATCGTATATACCTCTTAAGGGCATATATACGATGTGGTTAAAATGAGCATCGTATATATGTCCCAAATGGCATATATACGATGGAGTTATTTCTTGGTCTCACCGTAGATGTCAACAACGAGGATGACGTCCAGAGACATGATCATGCCCAGTCATATTACGTTTAAATGGAAGAGTTACATTCATCTGTTCGTCGAAACCAGAAGAACCGTCGCTGAGATCCTTCATCGATTAACTCCACCAATCAGTAGTTTCTATTGTATATTTTTATCTGTCTATTTTAATTGTAGTTGTTTATGTTTTATCACTTGTGTAACTTTGTTTTATCGAATCAATGAAATCGAAATTTATGCAAACTAGTCAAATATAACTACCTAAAAAAAGTAATAATAAAGTGCCAACATCAAAGTAATATGAGTACAAATACATCAAAGTACAAATACAAAATCCCTAACGTCCTCCTCGTCGCCCTCGTCCTCGTCCCCGTCATCTAAGGGCACGTGCAATGTCATCCGGATGTGCCATCCCCACCAGCCTATGGAGTGTGCCCACCAACCTCTGAAGTCAGCCCAGCTGTCTCTTCTCCTAGCTGAAGCATGCAGCTGATTATGCCTCCGAGTCCTCCTACTCGGAGCAGTAGATGACTCTGGCCATGATAGGAGTTACCTCCCATCTACCTCTCTGACTCGGACGACTGTCCCTATCCCTGTCATTGCGGTGCCTATCGGACATTGCAAGCAAAGGAAAAAAAAATTAGTAAAAAAAAAATTTGCTCATCGTATTTACATAAAAATGGGGGTATATACGATGCTTACTCTTTAAAGCGTCGTATATATATGGTAATGTTGGGCGTAAATACGAGTGGATGAATTTCGCTAATCGTATATATACGCTGGAAATGGGTTTATACGATGGGTAAAAATATGGATCGTATATATAAATTTGGTGGTGGGGTATATGCGAGTGGATGAATATTGGGTCAATCGTATATACGTTTTTGTAGGCGTATATATGCGAGTGGGTCAGTGGTCAATCGTAGGTATGGCCAATAATGTGAAGAAATTGTGATTTTGTAAAAACGCATGGGTATTTTCGTCTTTTCATAGGGTGGGTGGGGGTATGTGGGAAAAGGGTGGGGTATAAAAAAACCCTTTCAATTGTTATTGAGTTCTGAAGTGAGTGCATAATTAACCCACATATTTTTGTCCAAAAAGCCCACATATTTTTAATTCTATTTATTCTATGGGTTTTTTTGGACCCCACCCTTTCCCCTCATACCCCCACCCACCCCGTGAAAAGACTAAAATACCCTGCGTTTTTACAAAATCACAATTTCTTCACATTATTGGTCATACCTACGATTGACCACCACCACCACTCGCATATATACGCACAGCGCATATATACGATTGCCACTGAAATTCCACCACTCGCGATATACCCCACCACCGGCCTATATACGATCAACAAGTTTTTCCCATCGTATATACCCATTTCAAAGCGTATATACGACACTGCAGATTTCACCCACCACTCGCATATCGCCAGGCAGACCATATATATACGACGCGTTAAGAGTAAGCATCGTATATAGGCCCCTTTCTATGTAAATACGATGAGCAATTTTTTTTTTTCGACTAATTTTTTTCCTTTGCTTGCAAAGTGTCCCAGAGGCATAGAGGAGATGGGAGGTATCTCTATCGGAGAGAGAGAGGAGTCATCTTCTTGCTCGAGCACGAGGACGAGGAGGCATAATCGTTTGCATACTCCGCTAGGAGACATAGACAGCCGACCCCGGTGAGTATCGCGGCCTGATCACCCGGTATGATGTCCGGCCGGTGAGCACCATCATCACCCCGGCTCGAGATCGAGAATCTTTGGAGATTTCTATCACGGGGATTTCTTACAAAGCAGTCGTCAAGACGAGGATTGGTGGGGGAGGCCGCCTCCTGAGTACCATCACCAGGCTCCTCAGTACTATCACCAGGCCCCTCAGTACCAGCCACAACCTCTTCATTACCATCCCCGTCCCGCCGAGTATCGCGGGGAGCGACCTCGGGGGCATGAGGGGTATCAGACTGATTCGTCGTTCTCAAATCAGTCTATGTCTGAGCGTCGGGAGGAGGAGCCACAACAGGATCAGGGGCATCAGGAGGAGCCTCAGCCTCAGCCTCAGGCCTCTCTCTTCACCGACACAGCAGATCATGTCGCAGACTTCAAGACGCCGACCGGTAAATTTTGCTTTTTTTGCTTAAATAATTTATTTAACTCACTTAGTCTGCACTTTTTGTTTACATCATTTATTTAATTCTAATTCAAGAGTATCTGCGTGTTGTCAAAGTATGGGCTCATGGCAACAAATTCCATACCAGACTCCATCTACATTTCCCGACCCTACTTCAAATAAGCACCACGTTGGTCGGGGACTCAGACCGCCCCACTTCTCCGGTCGCCACGTCAGTAGTACACCATGAGTTCTTTGTCGACTTTTTTGAGAGATGGCACTCAGATACTTCGTCATTTCACTTACCTTTTGGTTAAATGACGATCACTCTGGATGACATCTCCTGCCTGCTGCACCTTCCCATCCAGGGGAACTATGTAACACCCCTTCCTACCCCTTAATTTCCAACGTCATTATCAGAGTATTCTACTGTTTTCAAAATATTATTTAAGTAGTAGAAAGAAATGTTACGTCTTCATTAAAATAAACTCATCGTATGCACCATTAAGTTCGTGCAACAACGCATACATCATAAAGTTAAAACTTCAAAAATCATCTCATCACAAATGAAATAAATATTGACTCACTAGTCCACTCAAACACGCCTCATAATCCTCAAATAAACCTCATACGTTAAGTAATTTAACATCAAATCCCAAAAATACGCCCCTAGGTGCTACGGTATCGAGAAGCGACACAAAGCAGACTTCCCGACTAACTAACAAGAAGGCGGCTAGACCTTCACTCTGATTACTGCAGCGTTGCCACAATAGAGCAACATTCCAAGCGTAAGGGTGAGAATTTCAATAAAACATAATCGGATACATAATAGAGAAATGAGAGCAGTGCAATCACATAGCATCATCAACATCACCAATTCATGGTCACACAACAACACTCCAATCACAAACAAAGACAATTCACGCTTATAATTATGTATGAAAGTGCAACCCCCACGAGGGCATAATGCATGATGGTACCATATTCATCACAATTAAGAGGCCAAGCCTATTCTTCTTCGGAGGCCAAGCCTATTCTTCGCAAGAGGCCAAGCCTATTCTTCACATTTATGCACATGCCATGAGATTCTATATACACATGTGCATTTCATCAAAATACTCACACTGGAGTACTCACCATCATCATTATAAAACACTCATAGAGTGTATTCGTCATAGTCATCAAAATCATATATATATATATATATATCACATCATCATAATCACTCATAGAGTGAACTCGTCATATTCATCAAAATCATATAACAACATCATCACAGTCATACTTTTTCTCATCATCATTAAGCATATATATATATATATATATATATATATATCTTGATTATCTTTTAGCTTAGGGTGTTATAAAATAGTGCATCGATTGACTATGGGATTACTCAGTAATCGATACTACTTGCAATGAGCATTGGCCACCTTTGCAAGACTCTCGATGATGCCCTTGTAAATACACGGTGAAAGAAATTTCGACCTTAGTGGTAAACCACGGTGTAGCCATAGTCAATTAGCACACTAGTAGTATAACAGTTCACCGAGACTCATTTATATAACATAGCATCACAAATTTTTTGTTAAGAATAAATCACGTTTCAATTCGGGAAAAACACCTAGGACGTTCAAAAGAGTAATCGATTTATAGCTACTTGTTTTCAAAAGAGGAATTGATTCATACCTTTCATTTTTAAAATGGGAAATCGATTCCTTGTTTTTATTTTAAAGGGGAATCGATTCCTTGCTTCCACTTTGAAGTGGGAAATCGATTCCTTACTTCCATTTTGAAGTGGGAAATCGATTCCTTACTTCCATTTTGAAGTGGGAAATCGATTCCTTACTTCCATTTTGAAGTGGAAATCGATCGATTTTGAAGTGGAAATCGATTTCCTTTTGAAGTGGGAAATCGATTTCTTGCTTCCATTTTCTAAAGAGGGAATCGATTTCTTGCTCATATGTCTAAAGGAGGAAGAATCGATTTCTGGCTTCTGTATAGAGCCCAGAATCGATTTTTAAGCTTCACTTTGGGAAAAATTACTCGATTCTTATATTTGTTTACGAATCACAATTACAAACATAATGATTCGAGAATCATCCGGGCACACTCAATCAATCATATATATCAAAACATCAATTTCAAACAAGTCAACATCCAATTCAAGAGAAATTTCGATCTCATCAACTCATCATAAGTAATATCAATTCATCAACAATATCTAACTCACAACACCCCATACAACTCTACCTATACCCAATTATGCTAAGCGAAATGCTCACCCTTACCTTTAATATGAACGCTCCGAATATGAATGAGAACACGTACACAAAACTACAAAGAACTCAATCGAACGATCTTCTCTCTATGATCAATGAAAACATCAACACCACGGAAATTAGAGATTAAGGCTACATCATTAGGAAAAAGGAGAGAGAACGATAATGAACGATTGAGAGCTCTTACCTAACGAACTTGAGACGATTCCTTCCTTCCTCTTCTTCTTAGCGCTGAGCTCTCTCTTCTCTCTCTCGGAGTTTTGTTTTCTTTCTCGATGCAAGGAGTGAGGCGCCAACCCTAACCCCCTTAGCTTCAGGAGTCTCAGGAGCGCCTAGCTATTGGGCTTGGGCTTCCTGGGCCATTCTTCACCACCCCCGAGTTGCCAACATTACCTCCAATACTCGTTCCACTTCCTGAACCACGCCCATCATTTTAATTAATTTAATCACGTTTCCAATAAAATCAATAATTCAATTAAATGATTTAATTCAATTATTTTCCGGGTGTTACAACTCTCCCCCACTTAAGATTTTTCGTCCTCGAAAACATACAGTTCAAATAACTCCGGATACGACTCTCGCATCCTATCCTCCAGCTCCCAAGTCGTTTTCTCCAATTTGCCAAGAGCCAAACAACCTTCACCAAATTAATCTTTTTACCTCGAAGGTCTTCACTTCCCAATCCTCAATTCGCATGCGACCACGGTCTCCACGGTGAGATTATCCCACACCTCTACATCATCCGGCTGAATCACATGGGACGGGTCCGGAATATACTTCCGAAGTTGCGACACGTGAAACACGTCGTGCAAGTTCGAAAGATTAGGTGGCAACGCCACCCGATATGCAACACTTCCCACTCTTTCCATAATCTGATACGGTCCAATGAAACGAGGAGTCAACTTCTTTGATTTCAGCGCACGCCCGACGCCAGTCATAGGGGTGACCCTCAAGAACACGTGGTCACCCGCCTCAAACTCTAAATCCTTTCTTCTCTTATCATGGTAGCTCTTCTGTCTACTCTGAGACGCTTTCATTTTCTCTCGGATCATCTTCACTTTCTCAGTGGTTTTTCTAACCAGCTCAGGTCCAAGCACTAAACTTTCCCCAGTCTCGTACCAACATACCGGAGTCCTACACCTCCGACCATACAATGCCTCAAACGGTGCCATCCCGATACTGGAGTGATAACTATTGTTGTATGAAAACTCGATCAAGGGAAGATGAGTATCCCACGCACCTCCCTGCTCTAGAACACACGACCTCAGCAGATCTTCCAATGATTGAATTGTCTCTGCATCGCGCGTCGGTTTGAGGATGATAAGTCGAACTCAACCTCAATTTCGAATCCGGCTCTTCTCGCAAACTACTCCAAAATTCGAAGTAAACCTTGGGTCTCTATCTCGACACAATGCACAAAGGAATACCATGCGACTTCACAATCACCGAATGTAGATTTGACCAATCTCGACACCAGGATACTTAATACCGATAGGAATAAAATGAGCCGACCGTTAATCTATCCACAACTACCCAAATCGAATCATGCCCTCTCACCGTATTGGGTAACCCAGTCACAAAATCCATAGAGATAAGGTTTTGGGTAGAGATGTGGTGTCCAAGTCTCTTGGTGGTCCGTTCATTGGATAGCTCGGTAATTCTCCTCGTGCTCCCCCGGACTCCCCAACAACTGGTATCAGAGCCAAGGTTCGGCTCTGTGGGGGAGCGACTAGCGATGTGGGTGACTCACACTTGAGGGGGAGATTGTTGAGAAATTCAAGTGTGAGTAGCTAAGTCCCACATCGGCTAGGAATGAGCTATATGAAGGACATATAAGAGAGGGGACCCATATACCTAATACCTTAAGGTTTTGGGTAGAGATGTGGTGTCCAAGTCTCTTGGTGGTCCGTTCATTGGATAGCTCGGTAATTCTCCTCGTGCTCCCCCGGACTCCCCAACAACTATCCCACTTCCACTCTGGGACATTCAACGGTTGCATCATTCCCGCAGGCTTCTGGTGCTTGACCTTCGATTTACGGCGAAGTCAAACACGAGTACACGAACTGCGCCACATCTCGCTTCAATCCAGGCCACCAGAAAATCTTTTTCAGATCTTGATACATTTTTGTTGCTCCCGGATGGATACTCAGCTTACTCTTGTGGCCCTCCTCGAGGATCGCTTTCCTCATTTCTTCATCTTCGGGAACACAAAGTCTCCTCGATATCTCAACACATTTCTGCGCATCTATCTCAAAGTCCTCATTCCCAGATCGACCAATCCCACTCATCAAATCAACCAATTTCACGTCTAACTTCGCGCTTCGCGATACTAGTCATAAAATCATTGCCAATTTTCAACATGCCCAACCGGACACTCGAGGTGTGACTTCACAAACTAAACTCATGTCCCCGAATTGCTCAATCAATTCAAGCTCTCTAGCCATCAATGCCGAGCATATGCAAAGTCTTCCTACCAAAGCATCTGCAACCACATTAGCTTTACGGGTGATAACTCAATTCAAAATCATAATCTTTCAATAGTTCCAACCACCGTATTTTGCCTCATATTCAATTCTCTCTCGATCGAACAGATACCGTAGACTCTTGTGATCACTAAACACCTCAAATCTCGATCCATACAAGTAGTGCCTCCAGATTTTCAATGTAAATACCACGTGACAAGTTCTAGATCATGAGTAGGGTAATTCTTCTCATGAGTCCTTAATTGCCTCGACGCATAAGCGACCACCTTCCCATTCTCGCATAAGCATGCCACCCAAACCCATCTTGGGGCGCCACAAGATACTACAAACGGCTCGACCAGGACTAGGTAAGGTCAACACCTGGAGATGTAGTCAATCTTCTTTTCACTCATTGAAACTTTCTTCACATCGGTCATCCCAAACAAAAGCTTTGCCCTTGCAAGTTAATTGGGTCAACGGCAGAGCCAACTTCGAAAACCCCTCAATGAATCTTCTATAATAGCCACTAATCCTAGAAAACTCCTTATTTTGATGAATCGACTTTGGAGACTCCCCACTGCAAAGATCTGCATCAACTTTGGAAGGATCCACTGCAATCCCTTCACTAGAAATCACATGACCGAGAAAACTGACCCTTTTCAACCAAAACTCACATTTGGACAGCTTGGCATATAACTTTCGACTCCTCAGAATTTCTAACACCAACCTCGGATGTTCCGCGATGCTCCTCTTCTCCGACTTAGAGTAAATCGAATGTCATCAATGAAAACCACCACAAACTTGTCCAAGTACTCACGGAAAATTTGGTTCATGTATCCCATGAATACTCTCGCGCATTAGTCACACCGAAGGCATAACGGAATACTCGTAGTGCCCATATCTTGTCACGAATGCCGTCTTGGAACATCTTCATCCTTGACCTTGATCGGTGATAACCGGACCTTAAGTCAATCTTGCTAAATACTTTAGCACCCACTAATTGATCCATCAAGTCATCAATCCTCGGCAACGGTACTTATTCTTGATTGTAACTTTGTTTAAGCCGTAGATAGTCTACACACAACCTCATACTACCATCTTTCTTTTCACTAGCAACATTGGGGCTCCCAAGTGTGACACACTCGGTCTCACAAACTTCTTTTCTAACAAATCTTCAAGTTGCTTTTTCAATTACGCAACTCAGTGCGGACATTCTATATGGTGCCATAGACACGGGTTTAGTGCCGGGAACCGGATCAATAGTAAACTCCACCTCTCTCTCGGTGGTACATCGGGAATCTCATCGGGAACACCTCGGAAAACTCACGCACCTTCGGCGATTCATCAATCTTTCGCTTGGCTCTCGCAGACAACGATGCTAATAGAGAAAACAGTGAACCTCTTCTCTCATCATCCTGTGTAGTCAATGACCATGAGATATGAACCCGACTTCTCTTCCGGTGAAGCAAAACTCACAGACCTTTCACGACAATTGATATGAACATGGTTATCAACTAACGATCCATACCCGAATGACATCCATCCCCCCATTGGCAAGCGGATCGGATCAACTAAAAATTCTCTACCATACATAGATACGGGGCATTTAGCACAAACAACGGAGGTAGTCACCGAACCCTTAGTGGAGTATCGATAACCATCTCCTCAACATATCAGATAGAACAAGGCTTAAGTTCTCAACACAGGCAGCAACAATAAAACTATGGGTGGCACCAGTATCAACAATAGCAACAAGAGGAGTATTATTGATATAGCACGTACCTCGAATCTCGTTCACTACGTCGGACCCAGCTAGAGCGAACACCTTTCCATACGACTTCTCTTTCTTGGGTTTAGGACACGTGTAATCGACGTGACCACTCTCTTTCACAATTGAAGCATACCACCTCCTTCTTATCACGGTTGAAGGGCGTGTGTCCCTCCTTCCCACACTTATAACATCGCTTCTTTTCCTTGCTTGGGCAACACGGACTCTTATGGCTGCGCTTCCCACACGTGTAACAAGTAGCAAGGTGGCCGCAAAGATCTCCCCACTTCGCTTAGACCCACCAACAAATTTACCAACAAACTTCCCTTTGCCCTTACCAAAGCGGGCACCTCATATGGTTTACCACGACCCGAAAAATTCTTTTGCCTTTCCTTCATAACTCTGGAGAAGGTATTATTGTCCTCTTCGAAAATTCTGGCACTATTAACCAACAATGGGAATACACAGATCTGCTTGATACCTTATGGCTCTCTTAATGTCAAAGACGCAACCCGTTTTCAAACTTGATGCATTTGGAGAACTCAAAGACCCTCTCCATCATAGTGTGGATAAAACTTGGGCGATTCGAAGAAATTTTGCGGCATACTCGATTCTGATCATCCATGCTACCTTGCTCAAGTCTCAAAAACTCCACCTCTTTCTTTCGCGGACATCTTGCGGATAGTATTTCCTCTTGAACTCCCTCTCAAATACCGCCCAAGTGATCTCCTCATTGGCGATCGTCAACCCCGACTAGCGCCTCCACCAATCATAAGCCTCTTTCTTCAACATGTGTGTGCCATAGCGAACCTTACGAGCATCGGTGCAATCCATGACACGGAAAATCCGCTCCATCTCGCTTAGCCACTCGAGGGCATCATCGGGATTATACCCGCCTTCAAAAGTAGGAGGTTCTCATGCGCCGGCGTGGCGGACTCACGCGTTCCATCACCAATAGCATTGGGTATGTTACCCACAACCCCAAAGAATAGCCGCCGCAAGGCGACAAATCGCGGCATCGTTCCGATCCCCGCCATTCTAGTGCGCAATGAGAAAACAAAAATCGAAACGAGTAACAAAGCTCAAATGTTACTCAACTTGACGACTCAACCACCCGTACGGACAGACCGAGCGCTCGATACCACTAATGTAACACCCTTCCTACCCCTTAATTTCCAATGTCATTATCGAGTATTCTATCGCTGTTTTCAAAATATTATTTAAGTAGTAGAAAGAAATGTTACGTCTTCATTAAAATAAACTCATCGTATGCACCATTAAGTTCAGTGCAACAACGCATACATCATAAAGTTAAAACTTCAAAAATCATCTCATCATCAAATGAAATAAATATTGACTCACTAGTCCACTCAAACACGTCTCATAATCCTCAAATAAACCTCATACGCTTAAGTAATTTAACATCAAATCCCAAAAATACGCCCCTAGGTGCTACGGTATCGAGAGAAGCGACACAAGCAGACTTCTCGACGACTAACAAGAAGGCGGCTAGACCTTCACTCGCGATTACTGCAGCGTTGCCACAATAGAGCAACATTCCAAGCGAGAAGGGTGAGAATTTCAATAAAACATAATCGGATACATAATAGAGAAATGAGAGCGAGCAATCACATAGCATCATCAACATCACCAATTCATGGTCACACACAACAAGCGGCTCCAATCACAAAACAAAGACAATTCACGATTATAATTATGTATGAAAGTGCAACCCCCACGAGGGCATAATGCATGATGGTACCATATTCATCACAATTAAGAGGCCAAGCCTATTCTTCACTTTGGAGGCCAAGCCTATTCTTCGCAAGAGAGTCAAGCCTATTCTTCACATTTATGCACATGCCATGAGATTCTATATACACATGTGCATTTCATCAAAATACTCACTGGAGTACTCACCATCATCATTATAAAACACTCATAGAGTGTATTCGTCATAGTCATCAAAATCATATATATATATATATATATATATATATATATATATATATATATATATATATATATATATATATATATATATCACATCATCATAATCACTCATAGAGTGAACTCGTCATATTCATCAAAATCATATAACAACATCATCACAGTCATACTTTTTCTCATCATCATTAAGCATATATATATCTTGATTATCTTTTAGCTTAGGGTGTTATAAAATAGTGTGCATCGATTGACTATGGGATTACTCGTAAGCGATACTACTTGCAATGAGCATTGGCCACCTTTGCAAGACTACCGATGATGCCCTTGTAAATACACCGGTGAAAGAAATTTCGACCTTAGTGGTAAACCACGGTCTAGCCATAGTCAATTAGCACACTAGTAGTATAACAGATTCACCGAGACTCATTTATATAACATAGCATCACAAAATTTTTTGTTAAGAATAAATCACGTTTCAATTCGGAAAAACACCTAGGGACGTTCAAAAGAGTAATCGATTTATAGCTACTTGTTTTCAAAAGAGGAATTGATTCATACCTTTCATTTTTAAAATGGGAAATCGATTCCTTGTTTTTATTTTAAAGGGGGAATCGATTCCTTGCTTCCACTTTGAAGTGGGAAATCGATTCCTTACTTCCATTTTGAAGTGGGAAATCGATTCCTTACTGATAACTCATATTTATATGAGTTATTTATGCCTCTAATCATTGAATTAAGTAAGTTCTCAAGTAATATTAGTATAGTATATATTGTATTTCTGTTTATATTAGGTTAGGAAGGGCTAAACACTGTTTTGCTATGAAATTGGCACATTTGGTGCCCTTGTGATTATTTTGATGTATTTTGTGAAGTAAGTGCAGTGTTTAGCGCTATAGCGTCTAACGCTAGCGCTATAGCGTCTAACGCTATAGCGTCAAGAGGGCAGCACAGCTGAGCATCTAAAGGAAAAGTGAAATTTTGGCGCCAAGCTCATTAATCCATGTTCCATATCTTGTGTCCACGATTGACTTCTGGTCGACATGTGCGGATTTTATTGGATTTGTGTGGACACTTGTCATTGCATGAGTAAAGGAATAGTGGAGTTGGTGAAAAAGCAAACATCACCTTTCTTGACTTTTGGAGGAGAGTTGTACCTCATGCTAGATATGCTAGAGATGCTGATTTCTCTTCCCATACCTTAGGACTTCCAACGGATATAGAGAGAGTATTGGTAGAGAGAGAAAGTGTGACACTTCTTCTTCTCCATTGATACACCTTTGAAGCTTTTGCTATTTTACTTTCTTCTTTTGTAATTTTTGTATTTTTCTCATGGTGTAAGGCTGATGATGAGCCATCTTTGCGTGGATGATTAGGAAACTTCAAGCTTGTATCTTTTGCACTTGTATTTCCTTCTTACCTCTACAGAATGCAAGTAATTATATTTGTGTTATTTTGATGATGCTCAATATGAGCTAAACTCTTTGAGTTGGGTTGCTATAGCTTGTAATGAACCTTTAATACTACGTATATAATTTCTCACGTTTTGTGTTTTAATCCTTGTGTGATAACTCTTCCAAACTTGTTTTATAGTTGGCCACGTAAAACTAGTACCTCTGTGGATTCAGACATGAACCATAGAAAGAACTCAAGGATTAATATAAATGATAAGGTTGGTTGAAGACATTTAATCAATTTTTGCTTCCTCTAGACATAGAAGTTGCAATAATTTATAAAGCATAAGCTGTGGGATCTTGATTATACAGGGGTGAACCTATTTAGAACCTAGACATAGGCATCTTGTAGTGAAACCACGGCGCTAGTGATTGAAAGGCACAAAATAATTGCAATACGCTTAACGCTATAGCGTGTGACGTTATAGCGTCTTGTTTTCGGGAATTTACATAGTGAAAGCAATCCAACTTATTTATCTTATATTTTAACTCACTTTGTTAACTTGTTACTTTTACAACCTTTGTTCAATTGAAACTTTGTTACTCAACCTATTTGCTACTTGTTCCTCTAAAGTGTAATTCCTTTTTAAACTCTAAAATTAATACCAATCCTGTGGAGACGAATTCTACTTATCGGTATATTACTTGTTGCGATTGTGTATACTTGCACAACTACTTTTCGCGACAACAAGTTTTTAGCGCGCCGTTGTAGGGATTGCATTTAATTTTTATTGTTTAAGAAATTATTACATCCTTAGGGAGGTTTTACCTTGGCAATTTTACGTGTTGTGTTACGGGAAGTCGATGCTATAGCGTCGATGCTATAAGCGTATGCCCTGATCAGAACCACCCACTTTTGAGTTTGATCCGAACCAGAGAGAAGATTCGGAAGGTTAAGGCGCCAACAAAGGTTACAACAAATCAAAGCTAACTATGTCTAATCACTCTCATCATCATCTTGGTAGAGGCACTGGCGGGGAAGAACTCCTCACAATTAGGAGGAAGAATGCCAAGAGGTGGAAGGCAATGTCCTTTTACCCATATCGAAGTTGATAATGAATACTTTGAGTAGAGACGATTCATTAATCAAGGACACGATCAAATGGTGAATGACAGAGACAAAGCCAATGAGAGATTATCTTTGTGTTTGATCCACATTCCATGGAAACAAGCCTCACTAGGCTGTGGTGACTGCTACTCATTTTGAGTTCAAGCTATGATGTTCCAAATGCTCCAAACAACTGGACAATTTGGAGGTTCTTCTCAAGAAGATCCTTTTCCTCTCATCGAGAAACTTCCTTGAAGTATCGCAGTAATTTCATTATCCTGGGGTGAGTGAGGATGCATTCAGTGAAAGCTGTTTCCTTATTCTTTAAAAGACAGAGCAAAAGCTTGGTTGAATTCCTTGAGTCTAATTCTATCACTACTTGGGAAGACATGACAAAGAAATTTCTGGAGAAGTATTTCCCACCAAACAAAAATGCAAGGATGAGGAATGACATCACATCCTTCAAGCAAAAAGAGGGTGAATCATTACATGAGGCTTGGGAAAGGTGGAAGGAGTTGCTTAGGAAGTGTCCACATCATGGAATTCCTATTGTAATTCAAATGGAGACTTTTATAATGGGCTAGAGGCACCTATTAGGTCCATGTTGGATGCCTCATCCGGAGGTGTAATTCAATTCATCATATAATGATGCTTGTGAGCTTATAGAGCGCATTGCCATTAATGACTCTTCATGGCCTCTTGAAAGGTTGAATTCTACAAGGAAAGTAGTGGGGTTCATGAAGTGAGTGAGGTTTTCGCTCTCTCGGCCCAAGTGGCTACTCGACTAATATGATAAAGGAGAGTGAACATCGCCAACGCTATAGCATCGATGCTATAGCGCACGAAAGTCTATCTGCGGCAGACTATTGAACAAGCTCCACCTGGAGAAGCCAGTTGTGTATATTGTGGAGGGGCTCATCTATATGAAGAATGTACAACAAACCCTGCTTCTGTTAATTATGTGGGTTACAACAAGGGCAACAACCCTTATTCTAATACATACAACCCTGGTTGGAGGAATCATCCTAACTTCAGGTGGGGGGGAGGAAATAATGCTAACACAAGCACAAATGCTCCTACTATTCCCCCTGGATTCCCAAGACAACAACAACAACAACCTCCTAGACAGAATGCTCCTCCTATGGACAATTCAATGGAGTCTCTGCTAAGATCATTCATCAGTGATTGTAAAACAACAATGCAGACTCATGAAGCATCAATCAAGACTCTGGAGAATCAAGTGGGACAGATTGCATCTGCTCTCACACAAAGGCGAGAATGGTGGACTTCCTTCTACTCTTGAACCTTCTCCATCTCATGCACCCGGGCAAGGAGCATGTGAAAGCAATAACCACCGAAGTGGTAAAGAGGTAACTCTCGCACCCAAGAATGTAGAGTCAAGTGTTCTTTGAAAATGAAAAGAATTTTTCAGACGTTATAGCACTGTATTTATAGCGTCAAATGCAAACAGAACACACGAACCTAAATTGGTGCACGAATATCCTGCTCCCCTTACCTCAAAGGTTGAAAAAGGCACATGAGGACAAACAATTTAATAAATTCCTTGAGGTGTTAAAACAATTGCACATTAATGTTCCTCTAGTTGAGGCATTACAACAAATGCCCAACTATGCCAAATTTATGAAAGATGTTTTGTGAAGAAAAGAAGGTTGGGAGAATTTGAAACCGTGGCAATGATCGGGAATGCAGCATGTTGATGCAAAATAAACTCCCAGAGAAAGTTAAAGGACCACCGGTAGTTTCACAATACCTGTTCCATTGGAAATTTTTATTCAGTCGTGCTTTATGTGACTTAGGGGCAAGTATTAACTTAATGCCTAAGTCCATTTACACACAATTGGGTATAGGAGGCGCGGACCTACTTACGTAAGCCTCCGGTTAGGTGATAGGTCACTTGCCTATCTGAAGGAATCTTTGGAGGATGTTTTAATTAAAGTAGATAAATTTGTTTTTCTGTTGACTTTGTTATTCTAGATTTTGAAAGCGGATGCAGAGGTACCTATCATTTTAGGTAGACCCTTTTTGGCTACAGGGAAGACACTCATAGATGTACAAAAAGGAGAATTGACAATGAGGTTAATGATCAAGAAGTGAAGATAAATGTTCGAATGCATTAAAACTTCCGGATGCCAATATCAAGAAGAGTGTTCCTTTGTGGTTTCTCTTGACCAAGTGGTTCAAAAACATTTTCAAAAAACTAACAACCACTTGGGAAAGGTGCTTGACAATCTTGAGGAACATGAATTGTTGGAAGAGGAAGAATTTCAAGAAGGCAAGCAAGTTTGTGAATGAGGTTTGGGCTAGGAGATATGAGTCACTAGAGCAAGAAAACTCAAACCTCAAGAAGAGTGTGCCTTCTATCATTCAACCACCTGACCTAGAGTTGAAAGAATTACCCAAGCACCTGAAGTATGCATATTTGGGGGAAAATGAGACTCTACTGTCATCATTTCGCTAGTTTGGATCAAAACCAAGAGGTGGAGCTCATTACAACTACGAAGAGGCACAAAAAGGCAATAGGTTGGCAAATGTCGATATACATGGGATAAGTCCTACAATCTGCATGCATAGGATTGTGTTAGAGGAAAATGCTAAACATAGCATTGAAGGACAGAGAAGGCTTAATCCCATAATGAAGGAAGTGGTGAAGAAGGAAATCCTCAAGTGGTTAGATGCAGGGATTGTATATCCTATTTACGACGGTGCATGGGTGAGCCACATGCAAAGTGTGTTCCCAAGAAAGGTGGTGTCACTGTGATCACAAATGACAAAAATGAGTTAATTCCCACAAGAACAGTGACTGGTTGGAGAATCTGCATGGACTATAGGAAATTAAACAAGGCCACAAAGAAGGACCACTTTCCTCTCCCTTTTATTGACCAAATGTTGGGATGGACTTCTTTGGTAAAGACTATTCTTCGCTTCCTTGATGGCTATTCGGCTATAACCAAATAGCAATAGTTCACGAAGACCAAAGAAAAGACCACATTTACATGTCCTTATGGCACATTTGCTTTTAGGAGAATGCCCTTTGGGTGTGTAATGCCCCCGCAACTTTCCGAGAGATGTATGATGTCCATATTCTCGACTTCATTGAAAAATCTATGGAGGTTTTTATGGATGACTTCTCTGTGTTTGGGGATAGCTTTTGAAGTGTTTGGACAACTTGGAAGAGATATCGATAAGGTGTGAAGAGACAAATCTTGTGCTCAATTGGGAGAAATGTCACTTCATGGTGCAAGAAGGAATTGTGCTAGGGCATAGGATCTCCAAGAAAGGTTTAGAGGTGGATACGGCCAAGATTGAAGTTATTGAGAAATTGCCACCCCCCTCAAGTGTCAAAGGTATAAGAAGTTTCCTTGGGCATGCTGGGTTCTATAGGAGATTCATTAAAGACTTCTCAAAGATCTCAAAACCTCTATGTCAACTCCTTCAGCATGACACCACTTTCAACTTTGATGATGCATGCCTTGAAGCCTTCCAGAAGTTAAAGAAAGCTCTGATTACTGCACCTATCATTGTTGCTCCTGATTGGAGTAAACCATTCGAGCTCATGTGTGATGCAAGTGACTATCTTGTGGGAGTGTGCTTGGTCAAAGGTATGATAAAATCTTTCATTCCATTTATTATGCAAGCAAAACACTTATTGAAGCACAGTTAAATTACACAGTTACTGAAAAAGAGCTATTAGCTGTGGTTTTTGCCTTTGATAAATTTAGATCATACTTGGTTGGCACAAAAGTAATTGTTTTTACTGAGACCATTCGACCATCAAGTATTTGATCTCTAAGAAAGATGCAAAACCAAGGCTAATAAGATGGGTTCTCCTCCTCCAAGAATTTGACTTGGAAATTCATGATAAAAAGGGGTGGAGAAACAAGTTCTTGACCATTTGTCTAGACTTGAAAGAGAAAATGCAGTCTGTAAGCAGGGTGAGATTAAAGAAATCTTCCCGGATGAGAAGTTGTTGGCGTGAGCGGTGAAAAGTGTAACGCTATAGCGGTTGCCGCTATAACGCCAGACGCTATAGCGCCTGAAGACACTGCTCCGTGGTTTGCTGATATCGTGAATAACTTGGTAAGCAGAATTGTGCCTGCAGATCTGAATTATCAACAAAGAAAAAGGTTTTTCCATATAGTGAAAGATTATTATTGGGATGAACCTTTTCTCTACAAAAAGTGCAAGACCAAGTGATAAGAAGGTGCCTTGCGAGAAGAAGAACAACCTCAAGTGTTAGAGCATTGTCATGCTTCACCATGTGGTGGACACTTTGGAGGAACTAGAAGCAATTTGCAAAGGTACCGCAATGTGGGTATTCTTGGCCTACATTATTCAAGGATGCTCGGGAATTGGTAAAGAGTGTGCAAGGTGTCAAAGGATCGGGAACATTTCAAACAAGCATGAAATGCCCTTAACCAACATCTTAGAGATTGAACTCTTTGATGTATGGGGCATGGATTTTATGGGTCCCTTTCCTCCTTCTCATGGGAATTTGTATATCTTGGTGGTGTGGATTATGTTTCCAAATGGGTTGAAGCCGTGGCTCTTCCCAACAATGATGCCAAGTCATCGACAAGTTTCTGCAGAAGAACATATTCACGGATATGGTACACCAAGAGCAATTATCGGTGATGAGGTTCTCACTTTTGTAACAAGTTGATTGAGTCTCTATTGGGAAAATATGGAGTGAGGCACAAAATTGCCACTTTGCATACCACCCACAAACAAATGGGCAATGAATTGTCAATAGAGAAATCAAAAGGATGCTTGAAAAAATGGTGGGACCCTCAAGAAAGGACTGGTCAATCCATCCGGATGATGCTTTATGGGCTTACGGGGATGACCTTCAAGAGACACTGCGGGAATGTCTCCATACAGACTTGTGTTTGGGAAAGCATGTCACCTCCCTATTGAGTTGCAACACAAAGCTCATTGGCCCATAAAAAAGCTCAACTTTGATTGTGATAGGGCAGGTAAGGCTAGGCTACTGCAATTAAATGAACTTGATGAGATTAGGCATGCTGCCTATGAGAGTTCAGCCATTTACAAGGAAAAAACAAAGATGTGGCATGACAGGAAGATCTGAGCAGAGTGATTGAAGGAGGCCAAGTGCTCCTTTTCAATTCTAGATTAAAATTGTTTCCTGGCAAGCTCAAATCAAGGTGGTCTGGCCCTTTTAAATTAGTCAAGGTCTACCCTTATGGTGCAGTGGATTTATATGATCAAGCAACCAACACCACTTTCAAGGTAAATGGACAGAGAGTAAAACAATACCATGGTAACACTGTGATGAGGGACAAGACCTCAATTGATCTTCAAGATCCCTAACATCAAATGAAGAAGTCAGGCTGATGACTCTTAAAACAAGCGCTCTTGGGAGGCACCCCAAGGTTTTAATTAACATTTCTGTTGTTTTTATTTTATTTTGCAGGAGGGAAAATTTTTGTGTTGAGGAATTTGGGAACTTGAAGGCCTGAAGTGTGATGTTGACGCTATAGCGTCAAGAAGAGGTAGCTAGAAAGAAGAAACATTTTTATTTCAAAGTATGGGACAGTTATAATGACGTGGCACGCGCGCCCTGTGCACTTCAACTGCTGCGCCCTATGCGCCCACGTGTGACTGCCCCAGTCACTTCAGTCACTCCGCCCATCAACAACGGTCACATCATTCAATTCCCCATAACCTCTCACTCAACCACTCCCTTCTCTTTCTCTCTTTCTAACCGGTGATTCTCTTTCTTCTTCCATAACCCCCATCGTCTCATAACTTCCATTCCTGATTTCTCTGCAAATCAATCTTGCAATCTGTTCCAAAAATTCACAAAACACCCCCAAATCTTCAAAAATCTCAAAATGGTGAAGAAACATTCAATTGAAAAACCCCAGAGAAAGGCCAAGACCACTGAACCCAGTTCCTCAAGAGCCATAGACCCAAAGGACGATCTGCGCGTTATTGGAAGATGAACTTCATCGCAGAAAGGGGTTTCAAAACAGAAAAAGCCCCTGACGTGTTCACATCCACTGTTATAGCGTTAGGGTGGCAGAAATTCATCAAGCACAGAGGGGAATATATAGTGCCTTTGGTAAGGGAGTTCTACCAGGGTATTCCTCCTCCAAAAGGGGGAAAGCCCCAAACCTATTCCCTGGTTAGAGGTGAAACAGTTGATTTTAGCCCAAGTGCTATCAATGACCACTTCAAGTTGGGTTATTTTGGAAAGGCCCTGGAGAAGAAGCTTGATGCGTGGGGATGTGATGAAATGGAGGAGGTCAAGAAGAGAATATGTGTGGAGGAAGCTACATGGGAGAGGTTTGGATCAGAGTTTAAAGTCAAGAAAGCATTTCTGGTGGATGAGGCTGCAATGTGGTTTACTTTCATCAGGCATTCACTCATGCCTACTTCCCACACAACCAATGTGGAGAAGGACAGGTTGATAGTGCTAGATGCTATTCTGGAAGGTGAGAGCATTGATGTGGGCAAGATCATTGCAAGGGAAATTGAGAAAAGCAGTCAAGGCGATGGTAATCTTTACTTTCCATGTTTAATTACTGAGTTGTGCAAGAGTGCTGAGGTAAAAATTGAGATTCGTGATGAAAGGAGGACTCCTCAAGGAGATATACCTGCTGTTTTTAAGCCCAGACAAAGAAGTGCTAGCGCTATAGCGTCTGATGCTATAGCGCTCAATCAGTTGAAAAAGAATCAGCAGGCCTTGTGCAAATTTGTGAAGGCTAAGTTTGAATGGGGGAGAAGGTCGTCTTTGGAAAAGTTATCTAGGGGCAAGGAGTTAATGGAACCCCTGTGTTCCCAGTGGTTAATTGAAGATGAGGGGTGTGAAGGAGCCACCCCAACCAAAAGAAAGGGTGAGTAAGAAGGCTGCTGCAGATCCAATCAAAAAAGAGAGCAGGAGCCCCGCTTGAAGAAGGTAAAGAGCCCTGCTAAGAAGAAAGCAAAGGTGAGTAGTGAAGAATCCTCAACACCGAGGATTTAGAAGAACTTCAGTGAAGAAGATGAAAGAGGAGACAAGGAGGGTGATGAAAGAAGTCAATGATTACGAGGAGGAAGAGGATTACGAGAGTGAAGAGAAGTGCAGTGAAGAGAGCCCAAGCAAAGGAGGAAGGATCGAGAAAGTGAAGAATATGAAGAAGTTGATTGCGATCCCACACCTAGCCCCACAAGACCACCCTCACCACAAGCCCAAGACCGGATCATTCACGAAACCCCACAACTGAACCAACCATACCTCCACGAGAACCAAAGAAAAGAAAAGTCACCTCACCGATCAACAAACACCAAACCTAAATGAACCAAAGACAACCGGAACCATCACCCAATCCCCAATTCCCACAAAAGAACAAAGTCCACCACCTGTTTCACCACAACAACCTGTTTCCCAAAATCTGCTGAAGGCCTACGCTAGCGCTATAGCGTCGAGGCTATAGCGCTGCTGACTCAGACAAGCCCAAGATCATCTGTGTCAAGTGCAACAAAGTCTCCTAGGCTTAAACAAAGAGCCCAAAGGAGCCCTCAATCAAAGACTAACATTATTGCGGTTTCGAAGAAGAAGCTCGGGCTATGGCCGAGAGTCCTCCCGGGAGGAGGTAGCCCAAGGCCAGTGCATCATCCGCACTCCAGCGAAATAAATCAAGGAGAAGCATGTGGCAACAAAGAGGCCAACATATGTATCTGCAAGAAGGAGCCCAGAGCCAAGTCGATCGTGATTGAGGAAGATGATGAAGAAAAGTGTGCGCAAGAAGCGCGAGCACGGAAAGGAAGTGTCCGAGCAGGAGAAGGAGGTCGCTAGCAAGTTAGCGAGAGATGAAGGCGAGAAAAAGAGAAGGCAGCTCCTGGTGGAAGCGCTATAGCGTCTGATGCTATAGCGCCTGAGGAAGGGCAGAAGGAAGAGAAAAAGAAGAAAAAGACTGCAAAGCCTCCTCAGCCAACCCGTGTTAGTTCAAGGACCAGTGCGGTCTAGTTAAGAAGTGATTTTAATTTTCTGCTGTAGAAGTTTAGTTGTTTTGTGGCAAGAATAAATTGTGAAGCGCTATAGCGTCTGTCTTGCGCTTCACAAATGTTTTAAGACTTGGTTTACTTTGTTTGTGTGTTAATTTCAGGCCTCTCCCTAGTTCTTTAAAGAAGCGTGAGGACACTTTGCTCACTTTTTGTTGTGGGGAGGACCTAAAGTTGTTAATGTTTTTGTTAATGTTTTTCAAAATGTTCTGTTTCAAGTGCCTCATTTTTAAGTATAGTCATTGAATGCGTTCCCCTTGGGCTAATTGTAGTGATAATTGTGTGAGTGAGTAAGAGAGCCGTGCTTTTAGATGAAATCTTTGTTTATTATTGCTCTCACACGTAAATCTCGTGCTTAAGAAGAAACTTAGCTAGCCAAGGACTATCCGAGGTTTAGGCTAGTCCGAGTTAACCAAGGTGAGATCAAGGCTTGACTAAAACTTGAAGAGTTTTGAAGCAAAAGTTTGGGGGTGTTGGGCTATATAAAGGTTAGGTACAAAGGTCTTAGGATGGTCAGTGACTTAGAAGTTTAATGTAAATATGTTGTAAAGCTGTAGTGACCCAAAACAAAAGCTAGGATGTCCCAAAGGCAATGAGGCAAAGCCTCATGATGAAAAAAAAAAAAAAAAAAAAAAAAATTGCTGAGGAGCCAAGTAATGAGGGGACTACAGCTAGTAAATAAATCTGTTATCTTTGTCTAAGCGCTATAGCGCCAAACGCTATAGCGTGAGCTGTTTAGATTCAATAAGTTAGGAACACTGACCATAGACTTGAAGTGCCTAGTTAAACCCTTTGTCATGCCTGAAAATCCCCATTCCTGTGTGAAAATGTTAGTCTAGTCATTGTTTTGAAAGAGTTCTTGGTTTTACCAAAAGAAGACCATTCTTTCCAAGGCTAAAGAGAAATCCAAATCTAGCTAGGAATTGAGATGAGTCAAGAGATCACACACACACTATTGAGCAGTAATAAGCTTAGAAGTTGAATAAATGCATTGGTGTGTTGGTGTGAGTGTGAATCTGAATCTTTAGCCCATTGAGAATATATTTAAATGAGTGTGCGTAAAAATGAAGTGTTGATCAGGGCATGTGTGTTGTAAATAGTGTCAGTTTGTTATCTTTGCAAGTGTCATTACTTGGGGACAAGCAATGGTTTAAGTTTGGGGGTGTGATAACTCATATTTATATGAGTTATTTATGCCTCTAATCATTGAATTAAGTAAGTTCTCAAGTAATATTAGTATAGTATATATTGTATTTCTGTTTATATTAGGTTAGGAAGGGCTAAACATTGCTTTGCTATGAAATTGGCACATTTGGTGCCCTTGTGATTATTTTGATGTATTTTGTGAAGTAAGTGCAGTGTTTAGCGCTATAGCGTCTAACGCTATAGCGTCAAGAGGGCAGCACAGCTGAGCATCTAAAGGAAAAGTGAAATTTTGGCGCCAAGCTCATTAATCCATGTTCCATATCTTGTGTCCACAGTACCTTGCTGACATGTGCGGATTTTATTGGATTTGTGTGGACACTTGTCATTGCATGAGTAAATGAATAGTGGAGTTGGTGAAAAAGCAAACATCACCTTTCTTGACTTTTGGAGGAGAGTTGTACCTCATGCTAGATATGCTAGAGATGCTGATTTCTCTTCCCATACCTTAGGACTTCCAACGGATATAGAAAGAGTATTGGTAGAGAGAGAAAGTGTGACACTTCTTCTTCTCCATTGATACACCTTTGAAGCTTTTGCTATTTTACTTTCTTCTTTTGTAATTTTTGTATTTTTCTCATGGTGTAAGGCTGATTATGAGCCATCTTTGCGTGGATGATTAGGAAACTTCAAGCTTGTATCTTTTGCACTTGTATTTCCTTCTTACCTACGGTAATGCAAGTAATTATATTTGTGTTATTTTGATGATGCTCAATATGAGCTAAACTCTTTGAGTTGGGTTGCTATAGCTTGTAATGAACCTTTAATACTACGTATATAATTTCTCACGTTTTGTGTTTTAATCCTTGTGTGATAACTCTTCCAAACTTGTTTTATAGTTGGCCACGTAAAACTAGTACCTCTATGGATTCAGACATGAACCATAGAAAGAACTCAAGGATTAATATAAATGATAAGGTTGGTTGAAGACATTTAATCAATTTTTGCTTCCTCTAGACATAGAAGTTGCAATAATTTATAAAGCATAGTCATGTGGGATCTTGATTATACTGGGGTGAACCTATTTAGAACCTAGACATAGGCATCTTGTAGTGAAACCACGGCGCTAGTGATTGAAAGGCACAAAATAATTTGCAACAATAGCTTAACGCTATAGCGTGTGACGTTATAGCGTCTTGTTTCTGGGAATTTACATAGTGAAAGCAATCCAACTTATTTCTCTTATATTTTAACTCACTGTTAACTTGTTACTTTTACAACCTTTGTTCAACTGAAACTTTGTTACTCAACCTATTTGCTACTTGTTCCTCTAAAGTGTAATTCCTTTTTAAACTCTAAAATTAATACCAATCCCTGTGGAGACGAATTCTACTTATCAGTATATTACTTGTTGCGATTGTGTATACTTGCACAACTACTTTTCGCACAACACTTACTTCCCTTTTGAAGTGGGAAATCGATTCCTTACTTCCATTTTGAAGTGGGAAATCGATTCCTTACTTCCCTTTTGAAGTGGGAAATCGATTCCTTACTTCCCTTTTGAAGTGGGAAATCGATTTCTTGCTTCCATTTTCTAAAGAGGGAATCGATTTCTTGCTCATATGTCTAAAGGAGGAAGAATCGATTTTGCTCAGATAGAGCCCAGAATCGATTTTTAAGCTTCACTTTGGGAAAAATTACTCGATTCTTATATTTGTTTACGAATCACAATTACAAACATAACAGTTCAGAATCATCCAGGCACACTCAATCAATCATATATATCAAAACATCAATTTGACAAGTCAACATCCAATTCAAAAGAGAAATTTCGATCTCATCAACTCATCATAAGTAATATCAATTCATCAACAATATCTAACTCACAACACCCCATACAACTCTACTTATACCCAATTATGCTAAACAAAATGCTCACCCTTACCTTTAATATGAACGCTCCGGAATATGAATGAGAACACGTACACAAAACTACAGCAACTCAATCGAACGATCTTCTCCTCTATGATCAATGAAAACATAAACACCACGGAAATTAGAGATTAAGGCTACATCATTAGGAAAAAGGAGAGAGAACGATAATGAACGATTGAGAGCTCTTACCTAACGAACTTGAGACGATTCCTTCCTTCCTCTTCTTCTTAGCGCGCTGAGCTCTCTTCTCACTCTCTCAGGTTTTGTTTTCTTTCTCTGATGCAAGGAGTGAGGCGCCAACCCTAACCCCTTAGCTTCAGGAGTCTCAGGAGCGCCTAGCTATTGGGCTTGGGCTTCCTGGGCCATTCTTCACCACCCCCGAGTTGCCAACATTACCTCCAATACTCGTTCCACTTCCTGAACCACGCCCATCATTTTAATTAATTTAATCACGTTTCCAATAAAATCAATAATTAAATTAAATGATTTAATTCAATTATTTTCCGGGGTGTTACAAACTATGCCACACCTCCCACCATCACTGTGAGCTCGGAGTATGCCACACAGCTTGCAGAGACATATCTGGGTGTGTCACGGGTTGAGGCTGCTAACAACACCCGTGGGGGTCCGTATTTCAGCTTCAAATGACTGGAGCAGGTTTATGAGCGTAATTTGGAGGAGGGGGTGACATTACGATTCTTTGTGAGGGCTTATCTGCCCGGCCGACCTCTGAAGATCTTCACTACGAAGGACTGGAGACAGGGCGGAGGCTAAGTGGCTGATCTACCTGCATGATCTGAGTGCAAATGTTCTTGGAGGCTATGCATGGGGTGCAGGTGCACTAGCTGCCATGTATGAGTCCTTGAACACTGCGTCTTTGAGGGAGACAGCGCAGTGTGGAGGGTATGCCAGCCTATTTCAGGTACACATTCTAACTTCATTTTTTTTGTTAAATCACACTGACTTTGGGTAAAAAATTTTGAATTAAATATGTTGTTTATTTTTGCATTTCAGGCTTGGATTATATGGTATTTCCCTCGGATGGCGGAGAGGTTTCCCGGTCATATCCAGGGTGCGGAGCCACTGGCTGGGCGCTTCAGGAAGAAGAAGTCAGACCACCTGAAGCTGAGCCACTACAGGAGGATGATTGATGAGCTGAGGCCAGAGGATGTCTGCTGGCGACCATTTGAGGAGCACAGGGCTGGTAGACCTTTTGAGCAGATCTCCCTCTACAGAGGCTTCATCGGCTGGGTTGACTTCAGAGTTCCCTACATGCCTGATAGGTGCCTGCGACAGTTTGGGTACGTTCAGATCATCCCGCGTGACCCTTTCAGAGGTCGCCCGAGTCATACTAACTGCATCTTTCAGATCACCCACTTCATGGCATCTGTGGATGACATCCTGCACACTACTCGGTTTGCTCAGCGGCCGGATGAGACTGTACGTAGGTACTTACAGTGGTACGTCTGTGCATCTATCCCCAGACTATTACCGGCTCCACCATCACAAGTAGCTGAAGCCTGGACACCCTCCCAGAGCTACGATACGACGATGCTGAGTGGGTGAGGGAGGTTGTGACTGCTTGTAGGGAAGGGATTCGTGATGGCGAGATCACGCATGACAGTCGGGCGTATCAGACACTCCATAGGCTGGTGGGGATGGTAGCACCGGATGACATTTCTGGGGAACTTAGACGACGGGGACGAGGACGAGGGCGACGACGTTAGGGATTTTGTATTTGTGCTTTGATGTATTTGTTCGGCACTTTATTATTACTTTTTATGTTGACACTTTATTATTACTTTTTTTCGGTTGTTATATTTTACGAGTTTGCATAAATTTTCGATTTCATTGATTCGATAAAACAAAGTTACACAAGCGATAAAACATAAACATAGACAGATAAAAAAACTACAATAGAAACTACTGAGTTGGTGGAGTTAATCGACGAAGGATCTCAGCGACGGTCCTTCTGTTTTCAACGTACAGATGAATGTAACTCTTCCATTTAAACGTAATATGAATGGACATCATGTCTCGGACGTCATCCTCGCTGTTGACATCCATGGTAGACCAGTAAATACCTCCATCAGTCGTTTCTGGTTTCCGATAAACGATACGAATTATCTCATGCTCGTCGTTCTCTGGTTGAACCATCCGCAATAGTTTCTACGTAAGAGCAGCAAATGATATGCAGTGTTTCAACCTACACGATAAAACATCTCTCCCATCGAAACATATACCATCATCTTGCAAGATGATGCCTTGATGATCAGCAAACCCCATATTAGAATGAACGAGAGTGAGGGAAGAAGTCTCGTAGTATGACATTAGCGAAGCCTGCATCATCTTCACTTGTGTTGTGTGATAAAAGGTAGTTGAATTTTTGGTGTGAAAATAGTCATGGTGGGAGTGAGTATTTATAGTTGAGGTAAAAGATTACCAACTGTTGATTTTGTCGTGCAATCCACACCGTTGATCAACTTTGAAAGTGAAATCATTACCGTTGAATTTTTTTTTACTGCAAAAAAAAAAAAAAAACTAAAACGCATCGTATATATGTCATTTGGGACATATATACGATGCGTAGTTTACCACATCGTATATATGCCTCATGAGGTATATACGATTGGCGTGTAAGATGCAATCGTATATACCTCTTAAGGGCATATATACGATGTGATAAAAATACACATCGTATATATGTCCCAAATGACATATATACGATGAGCCTTTTTTAAAAAAAAAAGATTACAAAGGGCATTTTGGGGTTTTCATTTTGGGTTGGGGTATATGGGGAAAGGGTGGGGGTCAAAAAAAACCATTATTCTATTTATTCTTGACCAAAAAAAAAAGCTCAACAAACCTTTTAGTTTAGAAAATAAAATATTTATTTTCATTTTCTCTAGAACATTCGTTTCGGTGTGTCTTGTCTTCTCTTCAACAAAAACCATCCCTTCTTCCACAATCATCAACACCAACTTCCCTTCATTTTGATAAAAAAATCTGCTTTTCTTCTTTTCATCTCTCCTAGAGCCTTCATTTCACACAACCCATCATTTCCTCTCCCTTATTCAAGAGTTCTCTTCTCCCTTCAAAAGTATATGTGCAAAAACAAGAAGAAACCCACACTGCTGCAACAAGGGTCGAGTGAGGCGTTGCAAACACCAAAGTGGTAGATTAGGGAACCTATAATTTCATTTTGGTACCCATTTCAGAATCGATTTAGGTCTGCCTCAAAAGCTTGGAATTCCAGCTTCACTGTAAAATCGATTTTAAGGTCAAAAGTGATTCTTCTCCATTTCATCCAAACAACCAAAAAAAGAGCATTATCACGAAAGGTAGCATAGAAAGCGATTATATGCCCTCCCACCGCCAAACCAAACAGCTACTTCGCTTTTCTTTATTGGATGTGTCGTGCCTCAAATGACCCTTTCTCGGGATGTGTTATATATGTCGCCAAATTTATCAATTAAGATTCCTATTTCTTTGCTTCTCCCTGAACAGTCCCAGCCTCCAACAACCCTTCCTCGAGTTGTGTTTTGTTGCCAATATCTTCAGTTAAGGTTTCAATTAGTCTATCATGTGACTTTCGCTCCTTTGCTTCTCCCTGGACAGTCCCATACAACCATTCCTCGAGTTGTGTTTTGTTGTCAATATCTTCAGTTAAGATTTCTATTAGTCTATCATGTTCACGCCGCTCCTCTGCTTCTCTCTGGTCAAGCGCCTCCAAAGCTAGCAAACAGTTGTTTAATATTCGTTCACCAGGGTCCTCTGCTTCTCTTCTGAGCAACATCACCTCCTTTCCCTTGTCCCTTCTTCGTCGTATTAGCAGTTCACTCTCTTCTTCTACTATTTCTTTAGATGAATCCGCCCCTATTTTGCTTCAAGTGGAAAGATTTTCTGATTTACCGCATTCAATCTTGTAAATGGAACAACACAAGTATAATATTTTAAAAAAGCACTGACATAATTTGTAAATGGAATCAATCAGGAATTTTACATTGGGATTTCAAGCGTAGCTTCAAGTAATTTGAACTTTTCTTTTAGATTTTACTTCTAGATAAGCTAATTAAATAATTTGGCTAAGAGGTGAAATAAATATATATAAACTGGGAACAATCGCGTCCCCTGTTGCATTCATATCAATAATATCATGCATGTAGAGACAAGGAAGAATGAAAGTGACTCTTATTTATTTTTTTATTGAAAAATAAATCAAATGTTAATTAAGTTATAACGATATGGCTGATAGGAAGCGGTATCTCCGTATAGTAATGTAGAAGAACAATGGAGAAAATCATTGTTCTAAAAACCCAAGAAAATAAAACATGTGGGATCTTTAAATTAAATACACGAATTTCGTTCCTCAATAACCGGTTTGTAAAAAAAACCTAATTTCTCAACAAAATACTAAAGTGCAACCATAAGCAATGTGTTTTGGGATACTTTTATGCAAAGTTTGTTCCTTAATAACTAGTTTGGTAAAAAGAATCTGTGATAAAATATGTAAAGTGTGATTATTTAAAAAATGTGTTTTGGAGTGCTTTAGAACTAGATAAAATTGTAATTGTTCAAATACGCCAAATTTGGCCCTCAATAATTGACTTACGCAAATAAAATTAATTTCGTAACAAAACATGTAAAGCGCGACACTTATCAGTGTGTTTTGGGTACATAGGGTTTGGAAAAATTTTAACTACACGTACCCATCACAAAGCTCTTCTTCAACAAACTTCTACGTGCTTCCACAAATTATCAACAAAAAAGTTGTTAAAACAATAAGAAAGTAATTATAGAGTTGAATTTAAAATAGTTGGGAGATTCTAGGTAATAATTTTAATTTTTTGCTTGAAAAAAATTATTTTTGTTTTCATTTCTAACTGAAATTACTCAAGTGAGCATTTTTAAAATTTTTAAAATTATATATATATATATATATATATATATATATATATATATATATATATATATATATATATCACTAATTTGTTTCATTGAATAATTTCATCTATGAATTAGATTTGCTTTTTTTCATATAAAATTCACAAATAATATATTGTCTATCAAATAGTTTTTTTTAAACAAAATAAAGAGTTATGGAGCCTCGTTAAAATCTTCAGATGCAAAATTCTCCTTAGGGAAAAAGCACCATGAAGGAAAAAGTACCCCCCTTAAAATTTATTGATAAAAAAGAGAAAAATAGCAGGAAACATAGGGGGACTATACCAAAACTCATGAGCATAAAAAACAAAATAACTGGAAAAAATAAAAGCAAACCTACCAAGATATGCAAGTGTATTACTATAGCGACTCTCATCCCAACTAGGTCGGCACCAAAGCCGTTAACAATCATCTGTTGCACACCAAAAATAGGAAGCGAACGACAAACTCAACCCATCGAGGGACTAACAAAACCTATAGTTAGGCAAACCTAACCTATTTCTGAAAAAGTCATCCGCAATGAAGCTCGGAATAAGATTCCACCAAGTAAAACCACTTGAGTTAGTTCCATGGCATGTAAGCTTATCAGTACAAGCCTATCAAATAGTTCAAGTACGTAACAAATCGAAATATGTATAATACCATCTATTTTTTCATAATGAAATCTCGTGCATCACACGTGGGTAATGTCTAGTATTGTTCCAATAATAGTATGGAGAACGGTTGGAGTTGAGTCTTGTTACGGTGAAAACATACACATACTATTTACACCCCCATTCCTCAAAACAAAATGATTGGGCCTCCAAACAACCAATGCCATACTCACTCATCAAACGGCCTATAATACGCCCTCCACAACGAACGGTTCAGATCATCACACTCAAGTGCACTTTAAGCCTATAAATACAACATTTACTACGTACTAAGAGAGAGGTACGCATTAATTATCACATTACTTGCAATAACTCTCAATTTCATCGACTTTAAAGATCGTGAGAGTGACTGCATGCACACCCCACCTCATCTCGGATCATCAAACTCGGACGTTATTAATATTGATCATTCTCATCACCTACCTACTATCTCTGATCGACAAGATCCACAGATACGGTACAGAACAAGTCTTATCCAAGCTTGTATGTCGATGATGGAAAAACCACTGCACACCATTAATCATCGTACCGAAGGAGACAAGAGTGCATGACTGCTGCCCACGTAGAAATCCAAAATCTACACGCATCAGTTATTGTAGTCCCTTTTGCTTTCTCACACTACCTGTGGCCTGTGGGGTACTTGCTAAGTTGCTATGCTAACATAATGGGAATGATTGATGCTCTTCATTTTAATTTTTCATTATTATGTATTTTTTAAAATCAAGACCCAATTATCTCGTTACTAAGATGCATCTTTACACACACACATGGTGCCCAAGCAAGCAGGATTACTTTTTAAAAGGTTATATGCATGCCATGCCATGCATGCATATCGTGATCTTGAAATTAAAATATCAATCTTTTTAGCATTCATAAAACCCTTACACACAGATATAACAATAGATCGAACATGTTCCACCTTCAGGAATCTAATTTCTTTTTCTATAGAACTTTGGATGGAACTTTAACTACATATTTAACTAGTACTGATTATACGTGAGTGTCAACTATACACTTACTGGGAGTAATTTTTGTATTCATATTTACCTTCTGCTTATCATTGTGGAACTTTTGGAGATCTGCGATTAATTAATAACTGCAGCTGGGAAAAGAAATAAAACAAGTGGATGTATTTTATTTGTCCATTCAAAGAATTGACATTATACTACAACCGACCCAAAGCAAAGCTAGGTAGATCTAGATCGCTTTCGTTGAAATTAATAGCCATAATGGGTAGAGAATTAATTGAGAAATGGAACCCACAATAAAAACACACAAACACATGCACACTGGTAAGTAAGAAGGTCCAAATTAGAAGTAGGGATGGCAATGGGGCGGGGCGGGTGCGGGGAGTACTCCACCGCCTCCCGTCCCCGCGCTCAAAGTGTCCCCCGTCCCCATCCCCATTCCCCGCCTCGGGGACATTTCCTCCCCCATCCCCATCCCCACGGATCCCCACGGATCCCCACGGTTCCCGCTGTTGGAAGTTCATAATCTTTCAAAACCCTAAGTCTAATCTTCTATTAATAAGGCTTATAAAAATATAGCCGTTACAAAAAATCAGCCACACACATTCACAACAGAATTCAAAAGTTTGTTAAAGCTTCCTATCCTAACGGTTTATTTAGTTAGAGGCAGTTAGCTCTACCTAACAGCCTCTAACTAACATGTCCGTTTTCTATCTCTATGTATATATATATAGATAGCAACTTGTAAATATGTTGTACAGAATACATACAGAATAATCAATAAAGTTTTACAGTTTTAATATTTCTCTGAGTTCTAGTTTACTGCTAATCTACAATACCCTTCCTTTCACGTATGCTCCTATACTTTTCTTCTTTCTAACACAGATTCTGAGTTCTTGGTGTGCATTCAAGAGTGTTTGTACCTCGCAAGATAAGAGAGAAACAGTGTCAGAAATCAGAGTTTATGTGACTTAAACCAAGAAAGAAAGGAACACAGTTAAAGGAGGATTTGTAGTTACCTGAAGTGAAAGATCTTAAAGGTGCTTGAGATAGAGGTATTCTGGGCTGAGTTTCAAGGGTGAAACTCATCGGTTTATGCAAAGAAGAACAATAGAAATTAGGGTTCTGTTCCAGACCAGAGGAAGAAAGATCAAGAGTCAAAGTTGTGTGAGATTTACCTTTGTAGTGTTCTGGAAATCCCTCTTAGTGTTCTTCACCTGCAAAAGACAAAGGCAGAAATTAGGGTTTCTGCACAAAGTGACAAATCAAACGAGAAACAAGAAAACAGTAAACAGAAGGAGTGATTCTACCTGTGTGAAGTTAATCACAAGCTTGATTAAAGGAATCAAGCAGATCTTGCATTTTAGGGTTTGCAAGTTATCGAAGGGTGAGAAGTGGTGTGTGTTGGTTTCAGGTTGCTTGATTCAGAGTGAAACCAAAGGGTTTTCACTCCATCATCATCAACGATCATCATCAACCATTACCTAGCAAGATCCAAGCTTCAATCACGCTGGTGAGAGCTCAGAATCAAGTTAGGGTTTCTGAGAAAGTTTAGAGAGAAGAAGAGAGAGAGGCACCGGGGAATCAAGAGAGAGTCTTGAGTTTCTGAGTGAAGAGAGTAATAGAAAGAATATATACACCGGGTCAAAATAACCCGCGTGTATCCAACTCAAACGGGTCTGGGCGCGCATGACCCAACAAAAAGATTTGTTTGGCAGTTTAAGTGTAATCAGGTGGAGCAAATCAGTAAAGCTTGGGCTTTACGATTGCACCCTCCAAAGAATTACTCCTACCACTGCAAGTATAACAAAGAAAAATTAGAAAAAACAATATGGTATAATCAGAGCATTGGTTTAAACGATCCAGGGCAAATTTTCTAACTCTATTCTCTGTTTCTTTAAGTTCTTTAAAGTTTTCTTTAAATTTCTTTAAACCCTGCACAGTGTGAAATTGTGCAGGTTACTGTGTTCTAATTTTCTGTGTGTTTAAAGTGTAAATTTGCAGAAATGGGTAAAGAAGACAGTTATGTTCCTAAGCTCAATGGGAACAACTATGATACTTGGGCTATTCAAATGAAGCCTATACTAGGGTCACATGGTTGCCTATACTTGGTGAAAGAGGGACTCACAGCACTTGGAGCTACTGCTACCCCTGCTGAAAAGAAAGAATTTCTTGAAGCAGAAATGAAGGATTTCAAGGGCCTGTCTCTCATCCACAGGGCATGTGGAGAGGAGGACTTTGAAAGGGTAAGGGACTGTGAAACTTCTAAGGCAGCATGGGATGCCCTAGAACATTATTACTGTGGTGCAGCTCCAATCAAGGAAGAGAAGCTGCAAGCTCTAAGAGCACAGTATGAAAGTCTTAAAATGAAGAAAGATGAAAAAGTAACTGAGTTCTTCAACAGAGTGAAGAAGATCAAAAATGATATGGCTCTCCAAGGGGAGAAGCTTGAAGAGAATTCAGTGTGCAGAAAGATTCTCAGATCAATGCCAAAAAAGTGGTATGTGGTGACTAACACCATAGAAGAAACTACAAAAAATGTAGGCCTGAAGCTAGAGGAGCTTCAGGGAAAACTAGAGGCCAAGGAGATAAGGCTGGAAATTCTGGAGGAAGAATCAGAAGATGAGGACCAAGCCATGTATGCAGCTAAAGCTAAGGGCAAGAAAGGTAAAAAAGGAGGTAGCAGTAAAAAGTCTAAGAGTTCTAAGAACAATTCAGGTACTTCTAACTTTTCTACTAAATCTAATTCATCTAAAAAGAGCAATGCACCTAAGAAAAAGGATAAATCTAAGGTACAATGTTATAGGTGTGACAAGATGGGGCATTATGCCACTGAGTGTCCCACCAGAAAGGGCTCTAAGCCTAATGAGTCAGTTTCTGAAGCCAATGTGGCTAAGGAGGACTCTGACTCAGATTCTGATGAATCTGATACTGTTGCTTTTAGTATGCTTTGTGAACCAAATATAACTAAGCCTAAGAAGGAAAAGATTAAAACTAAGAAAGGAAAGGAATATGTTGTTTTAATAGTAACAGGTAAGGATGGGAAAACTATAACAGAAATCTGGTACTTAGACTCAGCATGTTCTAATCATATGACAAGTAATAAGAAATGGCTAATTAACTTTGATCCCACTGTTAGAATTGCTATTAGGTGTGCTAATGGTAAGACTATAGTCTCTAAGGGTAGAGGGAATATAGAACTAACTAGAGTTGATGGGGAAAAGGTAATTATCTATGATGTGTTATATGTGCCTGAAATAAGTTGCAATCTAATTAGCTTAGGACAGTTAATTGAAAAAGGTTTTTCTTGCCTAATGAAAAATGCTAAGTTGAAATTGTTTGATAAAGAGGATAAGCTAATTCTAACTACTCAACTAGCTAAGAACAGGACATTTAAAGCTAGTATAAGCAAGACCGAGGCACTCGTGTTTAAGTGCCACCACCGCATGATGATACTAGCTTATGGCATAATAGGTTTGGACATCTTCACTATAAGGCTCTAGATAACCTAAGTACTAATAAACTAGTAAAGGGGTTACCTAAGATAGTTAACACTAAAGAAAAATGTACTACATGCCTAATGAGTAAACAACCTAGGAAAAACTTTAAGAAGCAGATTGAACACGGATCTAAAAACCTCTTTGGAAGTTGTGTATTCGATGCGTGTGGTCCTATGGATACTCCATCTATATAGGGGAACAAGTACTTTGTAACTTTTGTGGATGAATACTCAAGGAAGATTTGGGTATATCTACTCAAGTCCAAAAGTGATACTTTAGGTGTGTTTAAAAGGTTTAAGGCTATGGTTGAGACTCAAAGTGGTAAGAAACTAAAGGTGTTAAGGGCGGATGGTGGTGGTGAGTATACTTCAAAGGAGTTTGAAGAATCATTGCACCACCAAATGGTGTTGTTCATGAGGTAACTCCACCATATACTCCACAAAGACAAATGGAGTGGCGAGAAAGGAGAAAGCAGAACTATCCTAGAAATGGCTAGGAGTATGGTAAAAACTAAGGGACTACCTAAAAGACTATGGGCGACGATGGTAGTGATTGTCTATCATATTCGAATAGGTGTCCTACAAAAGGTTTGGAGGCTAAGGTGCACGAAACTATGTGGAATGGTGAAATACCCTGTGTATCTCACTTGAGGGTATTTGGCTCGATTACTTCTGACCATATACACGATAGTAAGAGATCTAAACTTGAGGACAAGAGTAGACCTCTAATCCTAGTGGGATATCATCCTACTGAGGGGTTTCTGAGCTACTAGACCCTAATACAAGTAAAACCGAGGTGTCTAGTGGATGTGGTTGTGCTTGAAGACAAGCAGTGGGATTGGGAGAAAGCTGAACAGGTAGGTTCAGTGGACTCTACAACCATTGAAGAGGTCTTTAACACTGAACCTAATTCTAGTGACACTAATTCTGATGAAGAGGATACTGTTCTACCTAATAATGATCCTAGATTACCCAATGTGGATCATAATCCACATGAAGGGGAAAATGTAGAGGTGAGCGGAGAACTTGCACAAAATGTGCGAGAATCCTCCTAGGCCTCAAAGAGAGAGGAGGTTACCTAGGAGGATGTTGGATTTTGAGGTACACATGGATAATCAGATCACAAATGATGGTGATCTGGTTCACTATGCAATGTTGGCAGATGCTGAACCAATGGACTACTTAGAGGCACTCAAGGATGTTCATTGAAGAAAGCAATGCGGGAAGAACTACTGATCTATTGAAAAGAACAAGACACTGGTCTCTAGTTGATTCCTAAAGGTAAGAAACCCATTAGTGTTAAGTGGGTGTTCAAGCTCAAACTTGACCCTAAAGGCAAGATTGTAAAACACAAGGCTAGGTTGGTAGCCAGAGGGTTCCAACAGAAAGAAGGGGTGGATTACACAGAGGTGTTTTCACTGTGGGCCGCAGCATGAGACTATACGATTAGTCATTGCCTTGGCTGTAAACAGAGACTGGGAGTTGTTCCACATGGATGTTAAGTCAGCATTTCTTAATGGTTCACTTGAGGAAACTGTCTATATTGCTCAACCACCTGGGTTTGAGAAAAAGGGTAAAGAGGAGTATGGTTACCTATTACATAAAGCTCTCTATGGGCTAAAGCAAGCCCCTAGAGCTTGGAATAAGAGAATTGACTCTTTTTTCAAGGAAATTGGGTTCTCTAAATGCACTAGTGAATTTGGAGTCTATACTAAAGGTAGTATTGATACCTATTTACTAATTGTGTGTTTATATGTGGATGATATGTTGGTCACTGGGAGTAGTCCTAGTGAAGTGGAAAATTTCAAAGTGGCTATGCACAGTGAGTTTGAGATGACTGACTTAGGCAAACTGTCATATTTTTTGGGACTTGAGTTCCTAAGGGTACCTGAAGGTATAATTTTACATCAATCTAAGTATGCTACTGAGGTACTAACTAAGTTTGATTTATTAGGTTGCAATTCTGCAACAAATCCTGCAGAAAGCAACCTTAGCAAAGAGCCAAGTGAAGGTGATGCTAAGGTAGATGCTACACTATACAGGCAGCTAATAGGCTCTTTGAGATACCTATGCCATAGCCGCCCAGATATTCAGTTTGCAACTGGTATGACTAGCAGGTTTATGAATGACCCTAGACAGGTACACTTAAATGCCACTAAGAGAATTCTACGTTATATTTCTGGTTCTACTAACTATGGAATATTTTTTCCTAAGGGTTCTAACTTAGGGAAAAATATTCTCCTTAATTTCTCTCGATTACGATTGGTGTGGTGACCAATTGGATAGGAGAAGCACTTACAGTTTTGTTTAAGTTTCAAGGAGCCCCTATTTCATGGAGCTCCAAGAAACAAAGTATTGTGGCTCTGTCCTCCTGTGAGGCAGAGTATGTGGCAGGTTGTGGAGCAGCAACTCAAGCAGCATGGCTGGAGTCACTACTCAAGGAGCTTAAAGTGGACCTAACTCAACCTCCTACTCTAATGATAGACAACAAATCAGCATTAAACCTAGCAAAGAATCCTGGTGCTCATGGAAGGACCAAGCATATTGAAGCTAGATACCACTATCTAAGAGAGCAAGTTAACAATGGTAGGCTAAGTGTTGAATCGCCCAACACGAGAATAATTTGGCTGATATTTTTACAAAGGTCCTCAAAGGAGAAACCTTTGTAAAGCTTAGAAGAGAGATAGGACTTGTTGCCTTCTAAACTATGAAGGCAGCAACTGAAAGCTATTCCTTAGAGGCTTGTTCTAAGGTGTCTATTTTCTAGTGGCTATCCCAGAGGCTTGTTCTGGATGTTTAGTTCTCTCTAACCTAAGCTAGCTCTAAGTGGTTTCACTAAACTAACTTAGGGCTTTCTAGATTAAGGGGGGGTGTTGGAAGTTCATAATCTTTCAAAACCCTAAGTCTAATCTTCTATTAATAAGGCTTATAAAAATATAGCCGTTACAAAAAATCAGCCACACACATTCACAACAGAATTCAAAAGTTTGTTAAAGCTTCCTATCCTAACGGTTTATTTAGTTAGAGGCAGTTAGCTCTACCTAACAGCCTCTAACTAACATGTCCGTTTTCTATCTCTATGTATATATATATAGATAGCAACTTGTAAATATGTTGTACAGAATACATACAGAATAATCAATAAAGTTTTACAGTTTTAATATTTCTCTGAGTTCTAGTTTACTGCTAATCTACAATACCCTTCCTTTCACGTATGCTCCTATACTTTTCTTCTTTCTAACACAGATTCTGAGTTCTTGGTGTGCATTCAAGAGTGTTTGTACTCGCAAGAAGATAAGAGAGAAGCGATGTCGTAAATCGAGTTTATGTGACTTAAACCAAGAAAGAAAGGAACACAGTTAAAGGAGGATTTGTAGTTACCTGAAGTGAAAGATCTTAAAGGTGCTTGAGATAGAGGTATTCTGGGCTGAGTTTCAAGGGTGAAACTCATCGGTTTATGCAAAGAAGAACAATAGAAATTAGGGTTCTGTTCCAGACCAGAGGAAGAAAGATCAAGAGTCAAAGTTGTGTGAGATTTACCTTTGTAGTGTTCCGAAATCCTCTTAGTGTTCTTCACCTGCAAAAGACAAAGGCAGAAATTAGGGTTTCTGCACAAAGTGACAAATCAAACGAGAAACAAGAAAACAGTAAACAGAAGGAGTGATTCTACCTGTGTGAAGTTAATCACAAGCTTGATTAAAGGAATCAAGCAGATCTTGCATTTTAGGGTTTGCAAGTTATCGAAGGGTGAGAAGTGGTGTGTGTTGGTTTCAGGTTGCTTGATTCAGAGGGAAACCAAAGGGTTTTCACTCCATCATCATCAACGATCATCATCAACCATTACCTAGCAAGATCCAAGCTTCAATCACGCTGGTGAGAGCTCAGAATCAAGTTAGGGTTTCTGAGAAAGTTTAGAGAGAAGAAGAGAGAGAGGCACCGGGGAATCAAGAGAGAGTCTTGAGTTTCTGAGTGAAGAGAGTAATAGAAAGAATATATACACCGGGTCAAAATAACCCGCGTGTATCCAACTCAAACGGGTCTGGGCGCGCATGACCCAACAAAAAGATTTGTTTGGCGCTTTTAAGTGTGGGCTGGTGGAGCAATCTGTAAAGCTTGGGCTTTACACAGTGCACCCTCCAGCAATTACTCCTACCACCTGCAAGTATAACAAAGAAAAAATTAGAAAAAACAATACCCGCGGGGACCCCAATAGGTAACAAAAATATAAATTAAAATATAATAAAATTAGAAAAATATATAAAAAGTAAGACTAAAATTTAAAAGTTTAACATTTTAATATAAAAAATATAAATGTTAGTCTTAGTTTTATATTCTAATATTTGGAAAGTATAAAAGTCAGAACAATTTATTATTTTGTTAATATTTTAAATTGAAAACACGTATAAAAAGACTAAAAATTTAATTACTTATAAATAATATATATCTATAATAAGAATATTTATGTAATTTATTAGCGGGTCCATTCATGAAGTATGAGTATGATCCCCATCCCCATCCCCACTTTAATTGCGGGGATTTTCTCCTCCGTCCTCATCATCATGGGAAAAATCCTCCGTCCACGGGCCCATTCGAAGCGCAATCTCATGAGTAAGTAAGAAGGTCCAAATTAGAAGTAGTAATGATACTAGTGGTATATATGAGGTCGGCGTTCTGTCTTTCATCAGTGGTTTGACTAATATGCATGCATATATTGTAGACCTATCTCAACCTAACTTACGTTGAGTAGATGTTTTGTGTGGACATTGTAGTGGTTTAAAAACCATTAGTAGGTTAGACAATAAGTGATGAGGAACATCGATGTTTTTAGAATTGCAAGATCTCTCGGTCATGGTTCAATTACTTCATTTAGTTTAATTATGATTGAATCGAATGACTAGTAAATAAAAAAAAAGTATTATATTTTAGAGAAAAAGTAAATAAAAAACCAAAAAATCACTTTGAACGGGTCAATTGGTCATAGTAACGGTTTAAAGTAGTATCACCGAGGTTCAGTTCGATTTAACCAACTACTGATTCAACTTGTTGAACTGGCCAATCTAATTTTCACAGCACTGAGAAACATAGTAGTAGTTAAAAATTGCTGATGAATTTCAAATAGGTTATTAATTGTGTTTGTTTAAGTTTTTCTATATTAATCGAAATCTTAAAAAAAGATTTTCATGACGAAAAATTGTCTTTGAAGTTTCTAAAAAATTATTTTAAATGAGTGTGCTAGATGATAGAGAAGATTGAGCAATTGATTTTCACTATTACTAGAAGAATACTCGTGCGTTGCACGGGTTTTTATATAATGTTTTACTTTAATTTTATATAGCTCTTTTATATAAATATGTACATAAATTGTCGATATAAATTATATATGCTTTTTAAAAATAGAGTATTACATTAATATACTGTTGAATTTTTTTATGTTAAAAAATTATTTTTTTTCAAGTCATATTCATATATAGTGTATGCGTTTTTTAGTATGCATAATTGTCCAAATTCTAATGAGATTAATTCTTGAAAATAAAATCATAATAAACTTCATTTTACTTAGTAATAATAAATGAAATTCTACTTAGTACGTTGAACTTATGAGCATGAGTTTTTATAATAGAAACATGTGAGTATGGAAAAATAATAAAAATATTTTTGATATAGTATTTTTTAATATGTGAAAATAATAATAATCATAATTGAAGATCAATAATAATGAGAATTTTTTTTTTGATATAACATATAGTCTAAATAAAGTATAAACACTACGTAAAAAAAATTCTATTTGGTTAAAAAACAAAAATGATGGTTTAATATGTGAAATTTAAGGATGAAAATGATAAAATTTTATATTTCTCTTAAAACATTAGAATAAAATAACTAAGTTATACTAAGAAAGTGATCATAATATCTTGATAAGCATGTTTGAAAGTGACTTACATATGCAATGTGTGTTTCACATTTGCTTTTCTTTTATAATGTTATTCTATTTTTATATTCTTCTTCCAAATTTCAGTTATATCCTCTAATTATTATTATTACATTAAGTTTGGATGAGTTTTAATAAAATAAGTTAATGGTTGTGTATGAATAAACATAAATCATAGAAATTAGAAAATCTCTAATCTTTATTTTTTTTTGACGAAATTTTCTTTATTTGTTTATTCATTAGTTAATAATTCATAAGTATTAATTAAAGCAAAATTTGAAACTCAATACAAAAGTGATAATAAGTAATTTAGATTTAATAGGAAACTTAGAAAGCAAAAACAATGAAAAATCAAATCTTTATTTTATTCTTTATAATGATATGAAAAATGTATGGCCATTATTCACAATATGAAACAAAAGATTTATTTTATTATAATTGATTTTTTTTATACAACTTATAATCTAAATAAGATAAAGTGGGGAGTAAACATATAATATTTGTAAACAAATTAAAACATATAAATGTGAAGCTAGCTTTATTTGTTGTTCTTACCACAATCACTATGCTTATTTTAAATTAACGATTTTAGGCGTGAATTTGTGAATAGAAAGCATTAGATAGAATACTGATCTTATGAAAGCATTAGATATGATTATAGTTGAAGAAAATGATATTTTTTTCCCTTTGTGATATAGAGAAGAAACACCTAATGTAATTTCTGTGTTATAAGTGACACCAAAAGTTATGAAGGCTCAAGGAACATATAGATCTAGCACATCATACAATTATACTATAAACTATAAAATTAAATATTTTTCTAAAGAACAATATTTAAATATACATCATTTCTCAATGCCTATAACTTTACAAAAAATCGTTGTCTATTTGTCAACTTCAAACTATCAAGAACATAAAATTCTTTACCCTTTTTGTGCATTCTACATCTTCTTGTGAAACTTGCTCCTTTCTTCTACTTCTTATTTTTCATATGATTCCTTTCACTACAAAAAAATAAGCAATTAGCGACGGACTTTGCGAGGGAAAATTAAAAAATAAAAAATAATTAAATTATTAAAAAAATTAAAATTATATATTTTTAATAAAGATAAATTGATTAATATAAAAAAATAAAATCGATTTTATATTCAAATATAAATTAAAAATTAAAATTAAAGTCTCATTTATACAAAAATTATAATGAAATATAATGTGTAAATTATAAATAACTATTAGATTAGATAAAAATAATAATAAGCATTATATATGTATGTAATGAATTAGGAATATGAACAAATTGGAAGGGTTGCGTTTTTTTTCTTTGAGATTAAAGGGTATCGTTAAAAGTTTTTCAAAAAAGCAAATCAAAAGTCTTTTATTTAATATATTTTAAATATATTATGGATATATTATTGTGTATATTATTAATAAGTCATCAAGCTTAATATTCCACTAAATTATCATTTAATAAGTTATTATGTAAATATGTATTTTCACTAAATCTAATTAATAGCTATAGTTAAAGTCTCCTATTTAAAGTAGGCTTAATTGCACTTTTGGTCCCCCTATTATCTCTCACTCACGATTTTGGTCCCCAAAGTTTTTTTCTCACGATTTTGGTCCTCTATTTTTTCAATTTGTAAAATCATCGTCTCTCTCAAATTTGGTCAAACCTGAGTCTGATGTGGCACTCACTTAATTGATGTGGCAAGCTATGTTGGACAACCACTTGGATTTTTTATTTTAAAAATATTATTTTTAATATAACATTTGTTTTTTAAATAACTAAAAAATAAAACACAATTCTTCAACGTCCCGTAGAACTTGCCTCACCTGATGTGCCGTCGAAAGCAGTGGAAAGAAAAAGACAACTAGGAATGCATCCAAATACAAGAATAATGGGTGCCAAGAGAATGAAAAAGACAACTAGGAATGCAATTAAACCTCTCTTTCGCCCTCATCTCTCTCGTTCTCTCTCTCTATCTGTGTGCCATTAGAATTTCTAGAAATTTATTTTTATTGCATTTTCATCGTGAGTTAGGGTTCTCGAATTTTGGATTCGATTCTGGAAGTTTAGGGGTTGTTGATTTCATATGGATATTTGGAATGTTTCATGTTTCCTGTTAGGGGAACCACTCATCACTCATCTTCCATTGGATTTTCAAATCTGATGTATTGAGATGGAAGAGGTTTAAGGAAGCGATTGAGATGGAGATTGATTCAATGTTGTTATTATGGTGATGTGATGTGAGAGAAGATGAGAGTGACAAAGGGGAAGGGAAGAAGAAATAGGAGAGGGAGAAGGTGTGGGGGAAGAAGACGAAGCTAATAAAGGGGAAAGGGGAAATTGTGAATCTGGAAAAATCATTTGCGATGAAGGAAGAGAAAAAAGAAGCTGAAGCTCATGAATAACAATAATAATAATTGGACTAAAAATATTTTATTTATTTAATAGATTAAAAATAATATTTTTAAAATAAAAAATCCAAGTGGTAGTCCAACATGGCTTGCCACATCAATTAAGTGAGTGCCACATCAGACTCAGGTTTGACCAAATTTGAGAGGGACCATGATTTTAGAAATTGAAAAAATACTGGGACCAAAATCGTGGAAAAAAAACTTGGAGGACCAAAATCATGAGTGAGTGATAATAGGGGGACCAAAAGTGCAATTAAGCCTTTAAAGTATAAAAATATATTAATATAAAAAAATGAGGAGCATTGTGGAGTCTCTATTGGGGATTCCTTTACTTATATGTATAGATAGATAAATAAACAAAAGTCACTTTTAGTTCACATATAAATCTCTAAAAATAATCTCTAAATTGATTATGATTTCATTTCATGGAAATAAAGGGTCAGGCCCAAACCATACATCCAAGGGAACATAAATTGATTCAGGAGTAAGTAAAATTGATGGGTTGTTTTTTTCATACCCCCACCACTTCCCCATATACCCCCACGAGCCCTGCAAAAAGACCAAAATACCCTTAACAAATCTAAAAATTCCAAAAAATCTGCAGATCCATAAAAAAAATACAGGGGTCGTATATACAACCCCCCAAATCGTATATACCATTTGGGGGTGTATATACGACCTCTATTATGTTTTTTTTAGTCAAATAAAAAATAATTAAATTATTAAAAAAATTAAAATTATATATTTTTAATAAAGATAAATTGGAGATGAATAATTTAGGCCTAAAAATAGGTTTAATGTGTAGTTCGTTAACACGTGACGATGTTATATGTCGATCGAATAATTTAGGCTAAAAAATCGGTTTTCAGACAACCTACTCCGATCGTAATGAAACCACAACTATTAAATCCGAAAAAAAATCAAGAATCATGACTCCACTAGAAGGAACTTCTTACGACAAACTCTCAAATTCCATCGTTTACTATTTTTTATTAATTTTTTAAATTTTTCATAGTCTCCAAAAAATCTATAAAAAATTGCATAGCCTTATTTTGGTTTTGTTAGATTTTTAGTGGTGTTTTTATAATTTTTTAGATTAGTTTTGACTCTTAAACGAATTTTTAGTAGCCTTTTTATAACATTTTTTTAAAAAAATTAAACCAAATCTTTAAAAAAATTAAAAAAACTATCGTATATACGACTGGACATAAAATAGTCATCGTATATAGTACTCAAAACGTATATACGATTGAAATTTTGATTTAAAAAAATACGTTTCAATAAGGGTAGTTTGGGATTTTTGTGGTATGTGGGGGCATGAAGGAAGGGGTGGGGGGTAAAAAACAAAAACAAAATTGATTTCTACTTTTATCTCCCATACAAATCAATTCTTCTGAATTATTTTTAAAATATCATTATCAAATGCAAATCAATTTTTTAAACTCGATCTTTTTAAATCAATTCTATCACAATCTATGCCAAAAAGTGTTTTGCTTAGATTGAGGTAGCACTTAGATCCGATAGTGTTTTGCTTTTTTAAATCCATTATACTCTAAGGGTATGTTTAATTTGCAAATAAGTAAGTACTGGACTAGACAATAAAATATTAGAATAACGAACAACTTTTTATCCCATACACTATTTGATTAACATTGGACAACACAAACAAAAAAAAATTAAATTTTACTTTAATTCCCTTTATAATATTTATAATTATTTTATATAACATACACTATAATATAATCATAAAATTATAAAGAAAAATGTGTCGGGGAGAAGATAGGAGAGAGAGAGTGAGAGAAATGAGGGAGAGAGGTCGTGAAATGAGAAGATAAAAGAGAGATAGAGAGAATGGGAGAAGGAGAGAGAATGAATGAAAAGAGGGGGGAGAGGGAGGGGGAGAGAGAGAGAGAAACTATTTAGTAGAAAATGAATAGTATTTTTGTATTTCTTTAGGTGGAGAGAAAGTTGTAACGTCAGACAGAAAAGTGTATTGTGAGGAAAAGAAATTGAGTTTTTGTTCAGTCCATTGCCTCCACCGTTTGTCCAGTACCATGAACAATTTTTGAATCAAACAGAGTACAACTGAAATCGTCATGTCAAATTCTTTATTTTTTAGTAAATCAAACGCACTCTAAATACAGGGACGAAGGAACGTATATTGTTCCCATGGCTGGAGGCCCCCAGTCTTTCAATACTTGTAGCATTTTATAATAGTAATACATATATTTGATATACTTATATATAGTATTTGATAATTATGCTACTAATAATAGGCACTATTTACGTTTACCGCATAGGCACTTTTTTTTAAGCTCCATTGAGTTTTTCAAACTAATCTAAAACAAACATATACATTATTCATAATTAGCTTTCATAGGATTCTTGAGGCATAATCAATTTTTAAAGTGAGACCCACAATAAGAAGTTAGAGGTCTTTTCTGGCCTAATTTACTTTTATATACTAAACAATACCAAAATAAATATTAAATGCATTATTGAGATTGATTAAATTTTTTAATAAATCAATTAGTTGAAAAAATAGTAAAGGAAATTAATACTTTGATGTCTAAAAAATTTGAGATCCATTAGACCTAGCTCAACTGACAAATGCCGAAATTGTTAGACCGGATATCATGTCCTGGGTTCGAACCCGGGACCTCACAGTTGTGTGTGTGAATTTCTAGTAGCAGTAACCACTCCATCTACGTAGCAAAAAAAAAATTGAGACCTAATCTCGCCCCCGCAGCCAACCATTGCTGGCTCTGTCCCTGCCTAAATAGTATTGGGTAAAACACCATAGTGGTTCCAAATATAGAATTACTATATAGAGTATTTATTTTTTGTTAAATACCATAATTTATCCAATTAATTTTATGTCTTGCACTTTACCATAAAAAAATCTTTATGTCTTGTGCTTGTACAAATCAATTATTTTTAGAGGTCGTGTATAAATAGAGCTTTCTAAAAATAAATAGGTTTTTGTGTACAATCACATGGAGACATGTGAATGTTCACAAAACTCAACGGACCGACTCAATGGTTTAATGTTTTGGGTTAGACTAGACTCGTGAAATAAAGGCCGAGAAACAAACCAGTCGTTTTGGCCCAGCCCAATTGGTCCATAGGCCAATCATAACCTACTTACTTTTTTGTGAACAAATATTATGGTTTCCTTTGTTAAAATTAAACTGGACTGCGGGCCAATACGCTGATCCAGTGTTTTAGATTAGGTTGGACCACACAAAACACGGTTGGGGTTTTTTTTTTGTACCCCCACCCCATCCCCATAAACCCCCACCCACACTGAAAACCCCAAAATGCCCTTCTGAAAACGTATTTTTTTTTACAATTTTTTGACCAATCGTATATACACCTGGGGGGTATATATACGACCCTATGCATTTAGGCATCGTATATACACCCCCAAGGCGTATATACGATCGGAAAACCCCCACCTTAATCGTATATACGCCTTGGGAGGTGTATATACGATGCCTAAAAAATAGGGTCGTATATATACCCCCCTCAGGTGTATATACGACCCCCATTGTATATACACTTTAAAATTTTTTTAAGTCAAATAAAAATAGGCCTGAAAATAGGTTTTGTGTGTAGTTCGTTAAAACGTGACGATGTTATACGTCGAACGAATAATTTAGGCTAAAAAATCGGTTTTCGGGCAACATACTCCGATCGTAATGAAACCACAACTATTAAATCCGAAAAAAATCAAGAATCAAGACTCCCGTAGAAGAGACTTCTTACGGGACTACAGCCTCAAAATTCCAAATTCCATCGTTTACTATTTTTTACGATTTTTTTTAATTTTTCATAGTCTCCAAAAAATCTAAAAAAATTTGTATAGCCTTATTTTGGTTTTGTTAGATTTTTAGTGGTGTTTTTATAATTTTTTGGAGTAGTTTGGACTATTTAACGAATTTTTGGTAGCCTTTTAGTAATAAAAATTAAAACAAATTATTAAAAAAAATAAAAAGTGCATCGTATATACCCCTTTGAGTACGTATATACGATTGGACAAAAAATAGCCATCGTATATACGTACCCAAAGGGGTATATACGATTTATTTATTTTTAAAAAAAAAAATGAAGTTTCAAAGGGCATTTTGGGGTTTTTGGTATTGGGTGGGGGTGGGGGGATGGGGTGGGGGTCAAAAAAAGGAGAGTGCTTTCCCCACACCCCCCTACTTATTCACACCCCATAAAAATTATATTTCCAAAATTACCCCCCATTTAAAAAAACAAAATAACCCACACCCCTCCCCCCCTTCTCTCACTCTCCCTCGTCTCTCATTCCCCTCCCCTCCCTTCGAACCCTAAACCCTCTTTCCTCTCACTCACCTTCTCTCAACTCACTCAATCTCACCCAATCTCTCACTCAATCTTCTCCACCAACACTCTCAAGAGTTCTTTGGGTTATTTCCTCCTCCTCCTCACGATCTCTAATCGTTCCATTTTCTTCAAGGTATGCCTCTCCCCCTTCTGCTCATTTGCGTTTTTTTTTGTTACGCAGAATTGTTCGAACGAGCACCCTCGAACACGTGAAAACGAAGGTGTTCGAATGAGGTTGTGCGAACACAGTTCGAACAACCTCATTCGAACCGTTGTATTTTGTAAACTGAAACTGACTTGTTCGAACGGGGTTGTGCGAACAGGTTCGCATGTAGCCGTTCGAACAGTCGTTTGACAGTGAACTTTGTCAGCCTGATTCTGTTTTGTTCTGTTAATTTGATTTAATTGGTTCTGTTGATTGTTGTTTCAGACATGGTGAGGAGCAGAGGTGGTGCAACAGCTGAACCATCGGAGCGAGCCGGTCGGCCACCTCCTACGGTTTCAAACCGCAAAAGGAGGGAAGAAGCCGGTGAACCCTCCCGAGTTAGGGGGCGTGCTAGGGGTAGGGGTAGGGTTGATGTTCCTCCTCCCCCACTTCCAGAGGATATTGGGCAGGATATTGAGCGTGATGCTCAATTTCCGGCCTATGAGTTAAGCGGCCCTTCATCCGCTAGGCCTTCGTGCGCTAGGCCTTCATCTGCGCTGGGCCTTCATCTTCTAGGCCTTCATCTTCTAGTTATCACGAGGAGGAGGCTGCCGAGCCTCGTGAGGAGGAGTTCTTTGAGCCCTCGAGGAGGCTGCTGCTGTTAGAGGCGACATTCCCATTTCTGGTGGACCGGAAGATGGTTCTGCTTGCCCACACGGGGCACATATCCTCACCGATTTTTATTCGGCCGGGTAAGTTATTATTTTATAGTTGAGTGTTGTAAATTTGTTTATTAAGTTGTTGAATGTTTTGGCTTATTGTGTCATTTTCGAATGCAGTGCGGCGGATTCTGACCAATCCCACATGGACCATTCACGGCGGTGTTTCATGTGCGATTAGGGACACTCGGCGAGCCGTGGTTGGTTCCCTTGGTTGGGCTTGGCTTCCCATTCTCCACAAGGGGTTGTGAACACATTCATAGAGCGTTGGCGGTGGATACATCATCATTCCACCTTCCGTGGGTGAGATGAGCATCACCCTTGATGATGTATCCCACCGCCGCGACATCCCCATTATCGTGGGTTTATGACATGCCGATCGAACTCATGGCGGGAGAAGCAACTTTGGTTGACTATTTGGGTGCCACACCGAGGATGCATTGCCTGCACTTCGTCTTTGTGGGTCATGTCTGTTGGGCTTGTATGGTCGAGGATAGGGTCTACCACCCACCATAGCCGAGGCGGTGGGACCATCTTTGCTAGGCCTACATGCTTTGTATCTTTTAGGTTGCACCTGTTTTTGCCGACAAGTCGTGCAACAAGGTTAAGCTTAGCTACCTTGGTATCTTTGATGGATTTGGAGGCGATTGGAGACTATTCTTTGGGGCCATGGCCCCGCCCATCTCTATGATCGGTGAAGGATGCTACAAGGAAGAAGACCAAGAAGATTGCTGGTCATCTTCCTTTACTTCAGGTATGAAACATATTCTTTACTTTTAAGTTTGCTTTACAGCCCACGGGCGAAGAAATGGTTATGCGATGATGTCCCTGGGGGCATCAAGTCACAAACCATCAGATTCGGAGTGGTGGCTGCATGATGCGCCACTTGCCAGATCGAGTGCTCAGACAGTTTGGGCATGTCCAGCACATTCCGAAGGATCCCAGACCTGCTACTAGGGCCGTCTGTACCCTCACCGAGTGTGATGAGAGGTAGACACAGTTTGAGGACCACTTGGTGGCACGGGGGCCTCCCTGTGTGCCGTACTCCTCAAACACGGTGCCGAGCTACTTTCCATGGTACTCTAGGGTCTCACATCCCTTTCTCTTCCCTGAGCATTATCAGCAGCTTGCAGATGAGCCTGATGTCAGTGTGGTACGTGTCTTTTATGTTAATTGCATTGATAATGTTTCTTAATATTCTATTTATTTAAATAATAATGTTATGTTATTTGGTTGACAGATGCTACCAGAGCTGATTGATTTGGTTGATGACATTGATGGGGTCATTGATGATCATGTCTCGGAGCCAGTCAGGAGCATGTTTCAGCGCATCAGTAGGATATGTCATAGGGGGATATTTGTTTAGTTTTTTTGTATAATTTAACTACTTTGTTTCATTTGGTTTTTAATTTGAAATTCCTTTTACGTTGGCGCAAATTTATTGTCATTACGGTAACAATTACGGTAAAATTAAAAAGTTGAACAGATTTAATATTGGATAAGAACAGAAATTAAAAACACAAATTGCAAAAATACAAGGATAGGAAATTTAAAACTAAAGCACAGGAAAACAAAATACAATCTAGTTCTACTTAGAACTACTACTACTACCTCTAATTTCTACGGCGGAGTTCTTGTGATTCTCGTGTTTCGACGAACAATTCGAGATAAAGTTCAATGAAACCTTGGAATTCTTCATGTTTCTCAAACATTTGTGAACGTCTTCGTCATTCTTGATAGGCTTAAGGCACTTCGAATACGATTATGTGAGTTCCAATTTTACGATGTAGGGGATTCACATTCGATTTTTTTAATTGCTTCTTTGAACACCATCTAGTTTCACATTTTTATTAGTTTTTCTTTCAATTTCGTGGAATGTGATGTTGTTCTTAAGCCTGAAATTTTTAGTTTCACGACCATGAACCAACCCACCAGGTATGGAGTGGCACGACATAGTCATCTCATAGTCAACTTTACAGGTGTGCGTAAGTATGGGTTGTTGTGGTGCGGGTGGTGGTGGTTGAAGAAGATGCATGATCTCTTCTGGAGTTCGTCTTGTGTTCACATACAGCTCTAAGATTTGTCGCCCCATCGGAACGTTAGCTAGATGTTCCATCATTGCGCGGACGTCGTTGTCGCTTCGGATCTCCATGACTGAATACTGGACAGTCCCATCATCTCTACAATTGAACTTTCTGAAACGTATACGCTCCACGTCTTTACGCCACGCTCCCTCTGGGCGAATCTTCCTCTCAGCCTTCTCCTTGAGTTGGGCGAATGTGATGTCCTTATTCATCCTGCATAACACATGGTTAGGACAACGAAACACAGCGCCATGTTCGTCGGTGGTGACAGTTCCACTGTGATAAAGGGCTGTTAGGAATTTGTCGTTTGAGTACTGGGTTGAGCACAATTGCCATTCCATTTCAGCTGGGTTGGGAAGAAGGAGAGAAGGTTTTGGTTAAGAAGCAGCTGGGTTGGGAAGAAGGAGAGAAGGTTTTGGTGAAGAAGCAGATTAGGGTTTGGTGAAGAATGTCTGAGGATGTGAACCACCTTTTATAATAGGCGTGGTGAAATGTCAGCCGTTGATTTCATTTTTAGATCACAAATCTGAGCCGTTTAAATTCTATCCGTTCAGGCACATTTTCCAAAGGGATTTACATCCACTCCTTTATCTGACACATTTGACTGATTGTAAACCGTTGATTAAAGCGCCGGTGGAATCGAGGCGCCCAATGCTCGTCATCCCGCAGCAATTTCGCAACACTTGTTCGAACGACATCATTCGACCATGTTCGTATATGACACTATTCGAACAGTGAAAAACGCCTGCGGGTGTCTGTCCATATTTAACACACTCGAACGGCCTCGTTCGAACTTGTTCAAGGCCCGTGTTGAACAGTGAAAATTTTCAAAAAAATAGGTCTTTTGGTCTTTTCACACCCTTATGGGGTGTGTTTAGAGTAGGAGGGGGTGTGGGAAAAGCAAACGCCAAAAAAAAACCCAACACGGCTTAGTTGATAATTGAGTTTGCCCAATCCACTTCAACTTTATGTTTTGGCCCAACTTGACAACTCTAATCACATGCATATTATTTTCAAAAAAAAAGTATACAAGCAAATAAGTGGACTATGAGCATGGAGGCTAGCTTAATCCTTCCTTTAGGTTTCCGCTCTCCCTCATATTAAAAATGGCTAATTGACGTAACATATTTGCTCAAACAATTAGATAATAGTCTCACGTTTCTTTATCTTTATTGGGACGACCCTAATTGACGTAACATATTTGCTGTAAGAGTAGGACCTAGATGATGAGCTACTATTTACTAAATTTTATATATGTTTGAAACCAAGTATGTCTCATAAGGGAAGACATAAGTTCCTCATATTTTAGAGAATTCAAAAATTCCCTCTCACACTCTCAAATTACGGACACACTCACAAGTCACAACTTTCTATGTCGCCTCGCCAAGTTCTTCTCTCATTCTTTGAGTCGCAACTTCCACCTCTAATCGCTCCTACCGCTATTAGAACCTGATCTCTAGCCTCTCCAATTGTATCATAGCAATTTCTTTCCTCGAATCCTTCACCCTAGAGGAATATTTTGCGTGTTCCTTCTCGTTGTAATTTTTCTTCAAACTCTTTGTCGTCGCACTGCCTAGACTCGCCAAAGTCACCACCATAGCCATCTCCTAACCTATGTAAACACCAAAATTGTAGGTGTCACACTAGCACAAACTTTCCTCTTAATTTTTTTCTTACGTACTTCTGCTAAAAAAAAAGTGGAAACAACCTGACCTACTACAACCAATTGCAATAAGGCCCTTGTAATAATGGATCCATATCTACGTGACAAAATTAGAAGCTGGCCCAAGTATACATGGGTTTTGCTATTGCCACTTCCCCTCCTACTCAAAAAACACCCCATAAGGGTGGGAAAAGACCAAAAGACCATTAATGAAATGGCGAAAGCGTCTTTTTTTTTTCAAAAAATTTCACCTGTTCGAATAGTCTCATTCGAGTGTGTTAAATATTGACACACACACACACACACACACACCCTCTTGTGTGTAATTTAACAGGTTCGAATGGCACCAATCTCACATATTCGTGTAGCCTTGTTCGAACACCCTATTTTATTCTGTTCGCATGCTTTTAATTGAGGCAACAATAATGGACACTCACACCACATTCACCAATATTCCTTAACACGGATGCATGTGTTCGAACGTGTTCGAACAAGGCCATTCGAACTGTCATTAATCATGTCATGCAAGAGCGTTCCACGCGAGGTTATTTTTGAATAAAATTTGTTTGTGGTTTCGAACAAGGCCATTCGAACCGTCACTAATCATGTCATGCAAGAGCGTTCCACGCGAGATTATTTTTGAATAAAATTTGTTTGTGGTATGCGATGAGTAGGAGGGGGAGTGGGAAAAGCAATTGCCGTATACATACCCTTCGGCCCAGGCAACTTTAAATGCTACACACATGGATGCGTTGTTGTTATATTTACCACTAGTAGCATACCCGTGCATACGCACAGGTGCTGCCATATTCTTTTCATGAACGAACTTAGACATAATTTAAATAATCTGGACAACACCTCGTGAAAAAAAGACAAATTTAAAGTAGTTAAAAAATGAGTTTCAAATAAAAAGTTAGATAAATATTAAAATCTAAAAATGTAAAAGTATTATTTAAAAACAATATGTGCATTTATCCTGTGTTCTTTTATATATTAGTGTCAGTGTTGTTATCCCGTGTTTTTTTATATTTCAGTGCAGCTATCTCGTGTTCACTAGTGCAAAAATGACTTTAGACAGCACCATTTAGTATCGGTTGTTTAAAAAACCGATACTAAATGTAGACGCGGTGGCAATTTTGAAATTAAATGGAAGTTTTCATTTTTCACGCTTACATTTAGTATCGGTTGTTTAAACAACCGATACTAAAAGTCTTTACATGGGACGTTTAATTTTTGTAAACGCACTATCTCCTTCTCTTCAAAGACATTTAGTATCGGGCTTCCTAACAACCGATACTAAAGGCCCTTTTATTTTTTCTAAACGCGCGTTCTCTTCTCTCCTTCTCTCTGAAGTCACTATCTCTAAAACGAAGACGAACGACTCACCCTCACTCTCACTGCCGACTATCTCTCACTCTCACCGCCAGCTATCTCTCACTCTCACCGCCAGCTATCTCTCACCATTCCTCACTCTCACGAAGATCTTTCACCTTCCTCACTCACTCGCCGTCTTGTTCGCCTTCCTCACTCACGAAGTCTTCCTTCCTCGCCGTCTCACCACCGACTCTCTCTCACCGCCGTTTCTCTCTCCTTGCATGAAGTCTTCTCTTACGCACTGAACAACTTTCTTCTCTTCATCGACCTGGTTTGTATTCTTCTCTGATTTGATTCATGCTTCCTCGAAACCCTAAAACTAAGAGAAGATAGTATTTGAAATTGAAACCCTAAACTCGGTGTTCTATTTGAAACCCTAATTAGCTTTGTAAATACAGGTTGTATGATTTGATAATTGAAATAAATTGGTACAGTTGGGAATGGAATTCTCCCTTGGCAGAGAGATTACCCTCGGGTCTTTTCTTTTGTCAATTTGCATTTGTTCAGGATGATGATGAAAGTTCGATAATCGTTGGTTCTTTGCACATTAAAAGTAGAGAATGTTATAAGAGAAACCCCCAACAAATTGAAGGTATTGGAGTTTATAATATTTTTAAATTTTTTGGCTAAGGTCCTTTGGAATTTGAATGACTGTGTGAAATGCCATGTTTATTCAGGTGACTCTCCTTTGTTATAATCACAAGCTAAGGATTGTACTTGAAACTATTGTTGAAAAGATTGCTCAGTGCTTAATTCTATCAGGTATTTTCTTTTGATATAATTTAGTATCTTCAAGCAATTTACTTATTTGGTTTCATGATGTGTGTGTGTTGTGTTTGGAATGTTTTTTAGTTCACTCTTGAATGATGGATGGTTTCATAATCTTACTTGGAATTTGGAATGTGTTTGGTTTCATAATTTAGTATCAGGCATATGTTTTTTGAATTTGTGTATTATCTTGGTAAAATTGCTTCATACACTAATCTAGCAATAGTTGTTTTTCCAATGCCTCCCATACCCCATATGCCTATGAAGCTTAACATCGCTCAATCCCATACTTAGGAGTGAATTTACTTCCTTTATCCGTGAATCAATCCCAACAAGATTATATGTGGAACTTGGCAATTTAGGAATCAATTTGTTTTGTATATGTTCGACAATTGTTTCGATTAGTGTTGCCTGCGTACTGTATAGAGAGTGGGAAAAGAAGCTCGACTTGTATCGCATCACAAGTAAATTTAGCAATGTGATAGAGAAAACAAGTTATTTTATATTTTGGAAATCTAAGAAGCATAAACCATGTTACTAGAGTCTCATAGTTTAATTTTCATTGTACTAACAAAACCATATATTGCTAGATTAGCAAAGAAAAGAAATGAATAGAGCTCAAACTTTATTGTTAATATGTGTATCTCTCTCTCTCTCTCCACATATATCTAGAGTCATATGATTTACAACAACCATGCCTTGTTCTACTAGGCAGTGTTGGCTAAATAGTTTAGACCATTCTGATTTTGGTTTTCGTATCACGGATCTTGGTTCGCGCTTTATGGCATTTCCACTATAAAAAAATCCAATCGGGATTGAGTTCACCGCTTTTGACAATCGTCTCTGCATTGCAATTGCACTGCACTGCACTGGATACATCTATTGAGTGAGAGAAAGGTAGCTTCTCTATATATATTAAGTTCAAAGCTATGAGATTTCTGTTGCTAAAATGTTTACCAAAAATGATTACAAGAACATAAACTATGTCTAAAATGATGGAATCTGGTTTTATCCCTAACTACACCTTTTCTATAACTTGAACTCTTTCTATTCAAAGACTACTTCACCCTTTATTCTATTTTGTAGCATATTTGTCATGGTTATTATAGTAACTTGATATGATTTGTATTATATACACCTTTCAATGTTTCATAAATAAATGAAGGTCACAAGATCAAAATCCCCACAGATTAACCGGTTTGCTATTATGCATAAAATATTTTGGAAATGTGTTTGGTGTTGTGAAAAAAACTTATCATTTCCACCCCTGTATTAGGTTGATAAGGCTTTGCTAAGCATGGAGGAGGAAGCTGAACGTATTTACAAGGATGGACGTGGTTTACTTCTTGATGTTGAAGCTGCGTCTACAAGAGATGCAATGTGAGTTTCAAATTCTCAATTCTTACCTCTATTAGCATCTGGATCCACTGAAAGCCAACTGTGTAGTTCAACTTTGTAAGCTGTAATCTGAATTGCTATGATGTTAATGAGGAGTAGTTTTATTTTTAATGTCCTTAATCCTTATGGTTTAATTTGCCCTATTCTGTATATTTTGAGTCAAATCTTTAATATAATCTGGTATCTTTATGTAGTGTGAAACTGTGAAGTAATTTTGATTTATGCGACTGATGAATTATGTTATTATACTCTGTTATCATGTTGATTTTGCATGCAACATTTCATAATGAGCTTAATTAAATTACCAAGATCGTGCAACTATGAAGTAATGATTTGACACGGGGATGGGTCTGCATTTGAGTAGTTCCCCCACAACTTTATATATGGGTATTGCCCCCACACTTAAAATTTATATGTAATATGCTTTCAAAAAATAAAAGAAAATATGATCTGCTTGATTGTGTGCCTTTGTAGTTGATCCAGTCATCCATTTTTATGAAATTTGAAATTTGAGATCAACATGATCAACTAAGTTGAAGTTAATGGTCAGGTTTTTCATAATCGCGTGACATCATGATATTGTGGCATGGCATCTAAGTGATCCGTATAATCAATTCCACAAATTATATTTGAACCTTCTTGAAGTGGATTTATGTCATTGCATTCTGGAAGGCAAATTGCATTCAATAATAGAATGAACTTGAACTGTTGAAACATGCGTGAAGCTTAAGATAACAATAAACTTAACCAATGAATTATGTGCTAGATAACGTAATGTTTTCAACTTTTGTTTCATGTTATTTTTTTTTCAAGTTTTATTATTAGCAATTTAGCATTGAAGTCATGAGGACCAATTGATGCAATTCTGTGTGCACATGGGTTATGCAGGACAAGTTTTTCACATTTATGCAGGACAAGTTTTTCACATTTTAACTTGGTTCTTTTACAATTTATTTTCAGGGAGGCTTTGGCATTCCATTAGGATGGTTGATAAAAAGAGAGTTCCCTTCCACAAATTTGTGAGGGGCTGTGGTTTGGTTAGTGATCAACCAATATTTGATCTTGTGGTTTGGTTATTGAATATTGTGCTGATCTTGTGGTTTGGTATCATTAATGATGAACATATTCATATGCAGGCTGCTTGAAGATAACAAATGTCATGTTTCCTTTGATGATCTTGATCTTAGTTCCAGGAAGACAGTACTTTCTCCTTAAATTTTTCAAAGGGGCACACCTTCAAGATTGGATCCAGCAAAGTATGAGGAGCAAATTGCTTTGAGGTAATAAAGAAGACAATTTCAAATGAAGAAGGAAATAAGATAAGGTTGACAAGAAAGCCAGTTGATGAATATAACTAGATGTTCTTGTTATAGTGTTAGTAGTAAAAAAATTTATTGTTAGGATTCTTTACCTATTTATAGCATGTCTAGTGAGGTTTCATCTGCTTCATTGTTAGGATTAGTGTATGCTTCATTTGTGAATAACTTCATTTATTCAAATACTCTAGAATCTAGGTGCTAAGTCTTTCAGTTATAACAATATGTGTAGATTTTTTGTAAGAAACTTGTAGATGTTATAGGATTAATAACTTGTATTGTATGATATTAAATTTCAATAGAATTTGAAGTACTTTTATGAATTTATTATCATTCTCTGAAATAACTTTGTATATCGAGATTTTATAAATTGGCAATTGATATCTATTAATAGTGCCAATTAATTTTTTTTTAAAAAAAATAGACATTTAGCATCGGTTGTTTAAATTAACCGATACTAAAAGTGACATTTAGTATCGGTTATTTAAATAACCGATGCTAAATGTCATTTTTTAGACAGCAAACACAATGTTGAAAAGACATTTAGTATCGGTTATTTAAATAACCGATACTAAATGTCATTTTTTAGACAGCAAACACAATGTTGAAAAGACATTTAGTATCGGTTATTTAAATAACCGATACTAATAGTACGTTTTCAAGGCATAAAAAACACCAAAAAAACGTCATTTAGTATCGGTTTTTTGAAAATCCGATGCTAAAAGTCACATTTAGTATCGGTTATTTAACCGATACTAAATGTCAGACATTTAGTATCGGTCGAATTAGTATCGACAGATAACCGATACTAAAAGTGCAAAATAACCGATACTAAAAGTCTTTTCTGCACTAGTGGTTTTTACATACATCATTGCAATTATCCCGTATTTTTTTATATTTCAATAAAGTTCTCACATGTTTTTTAATATATCAGTGAAGTTATCTCATAGTTTCAATTGATTATTTTTAGTTGATTAATAGATTATAGTAGACAGTAACGGATAGATGGTAGATTATCAAATATTTCTATGAAGTGTTTTTTATATATCAGTGCAGTTATCCCGTGTTTTTATACATATCATTACAGTTATCTCGTGTTTTTTTACATATTAGTATAGTTATCCCATGTTTTTTATATATCAGTGCAGTTATCTCATAGTTTTAATTAATTATTTTAGTTGATTAATACATTATAGTAGATAGTAAAAGATAGATAGTAGATTATCAAATATATCAGTGCAGTTATCCCGTGTTATTTTATATATCAGTATAGTTATCCCGTGTTTTTTATATATCAGTACAGTTATCCCGTGTTTTAAATATTAATCTGTAGTTGAAATAGTCATTAAGTTTTCCTTTTTTTTTGATATATTAATATCGTGTTTTTATATATATCAGTGAAGTTATCCGGTGTTTTTATATATTAGTGCAGTTATCTCGTAGTTTAGATTGATTATTTTAGTTTATTAGTAGATTTGCTTTGATTTGAATTTCGAAATTTGAAGAAAAAAAAAGAGGGGGAAGTTTAAAAAAATGGGAGTGAGAAGAAAGTGCATTGGGAGAAGAAATTTGAAAAAGAATGTCATAGTAAATTACAATGTTGCCTTTAGTTAGATGAATTGTCAAATAAATAGGGAAACTTGTCTGAGTAATTTAAGTATGACTTGTTTGTATAAATAGATATTAGATTAGTAGATAGTGGGTAAAGAAAGTTGGTGAGTTTATTTTGAATTTTGAAAAAAAAAAAGTAAGAGAAAGTTGGAAAAAAGTGGGAGTAAGAAGAAAATCCATTGAGAGAAGAAATTTTATAAAAGTATGATAGTAAATTACAATGTTATCCTTAGTCAGATGAATTGTCAAGTAAAAAGGGAGGCTTGTTTGAGTAATTTAAATGTCGTTTGTTTGTATAAATAGATTAAGTGTGGTTTGTTTGTATAAATAGATATTAGGTTAGATAGTAAATAGGAGTAAATTGTAGATTATTTAATATTAATTTAAATATATTAGATTATATAGTGGATTAAAAAAATTGGGAAAAGAAATATTTTTAAATAAAGTGTGTGAGACCACTTATAATAGATGTGTAAGAAGTAGAAAATATTGAGAAATGTGAGATTGAAAGTGAGTGAGTGAGAAATGAAGAGAAAGTAGAATTAAAAAATAATAAATAAAATAAAACTGGTGATGTGTCAAAAAAGTAAGATGTCTAAAATTGGAATTTTGTAAGTTGTTTGTTTGTATAAATAGATATTAGACTTCTGAAAATACTCACGCTTTGACCAAAAAAAAAAATACTCATGCTTTGACCAAAAAAAAAATACTCATGCTTTGACCAAAAAAAAAGAAAAAGAAAATACTCACGCTTGCTCTATTCACTTCAGCACATGTCCATCAACTCCACTTAATTATTGACCTTAAATAGACGCAAAGCAAGCTTTGTCTAGTTTGGAAATCAAGTGGTTGGCATTAGGGTACCAAATGGAAAGTAGGACAAAAAGATTTGTGGGGTGAGAGAGGCTCGAACTCTCGACCTCAGGATTACTCAGAAGCTATGAGACCTACGCGCTAGCCAACTGCGCCACCACCCCTTGGTTGAATACATATGCATAGCACAGTAATAGAGATACTGCTTTTGGTCTTTTGGTCTTTTGGTCAATAGAGAGACCAGAGAGGGAGTATTTATTTACGAGTAGAAATCTATTTCCATCTTAAGTCGATGCTAGGGGTGTTCAAAACCGAACCAAACCAATAGAAAAACCGCAAACCGAATCAAACCAAACCGAAAACCGCAAAAAACCGCTTTTGATCGGTTTTGTTCGGTTCTTTTTTTCATCAGATGCCGCGCGGTTGATTTGGGTTCATGGTTTTGTTTTCCAAAACCGAACCAAACCAAACCAAACCGCAAGTAACACTAAGGCTTGTTAAATTAATCCATTCCTTACTAACTTACTAACCCAATTGCAACTATAACCCAACTCTCACTCACTTACTAGTCCAAATCCAATTAATTCTTTGACTCACTTACAAATAATCCATATTGTTATGCTATATTTAAAAATTACAACAAAATATTTCATTCAAATTCTTTTAAACATTGTCTTAGCTATTTGAAAAAATTTAAAAGAGAGTGATTTATATACTACATATATTTGAGTAGATTTTTTCTTAATGATTTATGTTAGCCTTTTTATGTTAGTTAATTTTAACTCCGCTTTAAATTAATTTTGTCTTTGAAAAAACCGAACCATGAAACCAATCCAAACCGCATTGGTTTGGTTTGGTTTGGTTGGTTTTATTTAGGAAGCCAACCGAACCAAACCAAACCGCATGTAATTTTACCTTGCGGTTCGGTTCACTTTTTATCTCAAAACCGAACCAAACCGCACCGCGAACACCCCTAGTCGATGCAGTATTTTCTTCAAATACAACTTATTGGCAAGAGAGTTTTGGTCATGTAAAGATTCTCCAATTTTAGCCAAACACACATATAGTTGTGGTATCACTTGCATCCTCTCATAGACTAGTATTTCATCTCCCCAATAAAAGAATGATTGAGTTGTGAGCAGTGCATGTGCATATTCATAGAAGACAAAAGATTTGCTCACCCGGTTCTGCGAACCTTAGCAAATGCTAGAACCTAATATCATAGAAACTGTGTTTGCCAATAATTAAAAGAGTTTCAGAGACGAAGTTTTGCTCAATTTTCATTATGCACTCTCTATATCATTCTCTTTTCTTTATCTACTCTGACAGAAATACAATTGTGTATTGAACTTTGTGTTCAAAACCTAAATCAAGGCTTATATAGATGCCACGACCAACTGATAGTTAGTTAAAACAGAAACCAACTAATTAATTAACTACTTATGCAAGGGACACCTATCACTTGGCTTTACAAAGGATAACTTCTAACTAATAAAAGGAACTAATTAAGATACACCAGAACATCACATAATAATAATAATCAAATTCAACTTAAGGTGACTAATACACTATAATAAAATATAAGTAAATAAGGAGAAGCTTCATAAGGAGAAGCTCTTCTCATCAGAGTGGATTACAAGTGTGTGCCTTTGTTTTGCAAATTTTGTCAATGTATTGGACACTCCCTCCAACATTGTAAACATTCCAACAATGCGGAGAAGACTTAAGGAAATACGGAGAAGCTTCATAAGGTGATTTTGGTCCCTCCTAAACCTTCTTTTCAATATATGCCGAAAAATGATATAGGGAAATCAATTATCATAGAGAAAATATTGAGCATGTGAATATACTGGACGTTGACCCATCCAAAATGGGTCCAAGTGTGGTTATAACAGTAGAGGAAGATAATGTTTCTAATCGCTAACATTGTTATATATCACCCGAGGAGATGGAAGGGAGCTCAAACCCTCTTCTTGGGGTTACAAATTTACCTTCGAATAGGCATGTTGTAGGGTGCAAATGGGTGTACATGATTAAGGTAAATCCTGCTATCAATAAGTATTAGGCACGCTTGGTTGTCAAAAGATACCGTTAACTACCTGGTCAAGACTATGGTGAAACCTTTTTCCCAATCATTAAACCAGCAACGATCAGAATACTACTTACATTAGCCCTAATACACATATGAGAAATACAACAAATAGATATCTATAATGCTTTCGTTAATGAGCATTTACAAAAAGAAATTTATATGCAACAGCCACCAGGGTTTGTTCCCAAAGATAAACAGTTAGTTTGCAAATTACATAGGTCCTTTTATGGCCTTGAACAGGCTCCCCGAACCTAGTATGAAAGATTATAGCAAGCATTATTGCAGTTTGGTTTTAGACCTAATCAGTGTGATCACTCATTGTTTGTGTACACATAATCAGGGGTACAACTATATGCACTGGTATATGTAGATGATATTATTCTAACAAGTTCATCAGCAACCATGGTTCATGATGTAAATAAAAAGTTACAAATTACTTTTGCCTTAAAACATTTGGGCAAACCTGAAAATTTCTTAGGGCTTGAAGTCAAATCCCTCAACAGTGGTGCTTTGATCCTCACACAAGCAAAGTACGTGGCTGATCTTTTTGAAAGGGCCAATATGATTGGTTGTAGTGCTATGACCACCCCAATGGTGTCTAGCAAGCTCAATAGACATGAGACTGGTACTCTTTCTAATCCCTATCATTATTGTTCCATTGTGGGGTCGTAGCGGTAGATAACCCTAATGAGACTCGACACTACTTTCAGCGTCAATAAAGTGTGTCAATTTAATTAATTCAAAACGTTTATTTATTTAATTAATTAATTAAGTATTGTTTGGTGGGTTGTTTTAAAATAATAATAGAGTAATTAACTTCAAGGAAGAGTGGTGAATAGTAAAGAAGTGAGTGGTAATTTAACTAGGAAAAAGGAGTAGCGTTAGTAATCAACCGGGTGGTGAGAAGGGCCCAAGTAAGAGAACCCATGACTTAAGCTAGGGTTAGTTATTAGAAACTTGGAGAGAAAGAAAAGAAAAGAAGAAAGGAAGAGAGGGAGCGTGCGAGAGGGAGAGAGAGAGAGACGGCTAGAAAAACAAAGAGAGAGAGAGAGAGAGAAGGAGGAGGAGTTGAGAGTGGCGCAAAGGGAAGGGGGGAGAAAGAGAAGAGAGATCGTCGTGTTGTCTGTAGTTACTCGTCGGTGCTCTCACACGTCTTCACTGAGCTTACGTATTCGAGGTAAGGGAGTCTCGCATTATAAAGGTTTATATAATGGTCGGTATATGGGAGGGTAGTCTATGACACCTAAAGCGGTATTAGTTATTATGTTTAATTATTTTGTTGAATTTTTGGTGTTGTTGTGAATTTAAGATGAGTTGTGATGCTTGTTGTCGAGGATTTATTGATGTTTCTTTGTTGATGATTCGTTAATGTTTGTTGTCTAATGAGTGGTTGAAGAATTGAATGATTTATGGATGAATTTTGATGTTGTAATATAAAATTGATGATTGTTGATGTTCTTTGAGGAATTATTGAGATGATTGCTGAATTTTGATGTTTGTGATCTGAATTGATGACTTTGATGTTGTTGATAAAATGTTAATTGTTCTTGATGAACCCTTAGTGATAATGTGATGAGTGATTTGGTGGATAAAATGTGTTTTGGTGTTGAAGATCGAATTTTCTCGCACAATTTGATGTTTCGCCGCCCAATCGCGCCTCACTTGCGCTTAAGTTGCGCTCAGCGCAAGTGCGCTGCGCGCGCAGCAGCCTGATGTCCTCGCCCAATCGCGCCCTGGGCCGCCTCTACTCGCGCTCCGAGCGCGAGTCGCTGTTCCTCACTGTTTTCTTGCTGTACTGTTTTTGAAAAATCGATATCTTGCAAACCGGGAACCCGATTGAGGTGTTCTAAGATGCGTTGGAAAGCTTATTCAGAGGCCTAACTGAATATTCTATTTTTAAGGCAAAATAAACTGCTTGGTGTTGCCGTTTATACAAATTAAAATGCGATGTTTTCCAACTTTGAGAAATGTGATGTTCCTCTTTTTCCAATGTGGGTGTCTAAGCTTAAAGATGAAGTGTTTTCCCGAATTGAAACGTGACGACTCTTAACAAAAAAAAATTGTGATACTACGTTTATATAAATGAGTCTCGGTGAAAGGTTATACTACTAGTGTGCTAATTGACTATGGCTAGATTGTGGTTTACCACTAAGGTCATAATTTCTTTCGCTGGTGTATTTACAAGGGCATCACTGAGAGTCTTGCAAAGGTGGCCAATGCCTGTTGCAAGTAGTATCGATTACTGAGTAATCCCATAGTCAATCGGTTCACTATTTTATAACACACTAAGCTAAAAGACAAATGAAAATATATCTATATATGCTCAATAATGATGAGAAAAAGTATGATCGTGATGATGTTGCTAGATGGTTTGATTGAATATGACGAGTTCACTCTATGAGTGAGATGATTATGATGATATATATATATATATATATATATATATATATATATATATATATATATATATATGATTTTGATGACTATGACGAATATACTCTATGAGTGTTTTATGGTTGTGATGATAATGATGATGTTCATGATAATGATACAATTGCGACGATGGTGATGATGTTTATGAGGATGATATAAAAGCGATGATAATGACATTTTGGGGCGGGTATGGCCAAAAGCGACGTTAGGGGAAAGTTGTGTGGTGATGTGTAATTGTTGATTTACGTTGATTGATTTGATGAGTGATGCATGTGGTCTCATACATGCCATAACGCATTTCGGCGACGATATGGGATGCGACCGAGCTATGCTCAAAGCGGCGATGTTTACGATTGTATTTTTTGCGACGATGGTACCTCATGCATATGCCCGACGACGGGTTGCATTTTAATATATGTGCATTTAAATGATGTAGTTGTTTGTGATGTGTTTTGATGTTGGTTGCCGATGTTGTTCTGTGATGGTTGTAATGCGACATTAAATGTGCTGTGGTAGTTATAGATATAGTCCTTTAATATATTGATTATTATTTATGCTCTTATGCTGTTTGAAGACTCACCATTTCTGCTTGGAATGTTGCTCTATTGTGGCAACGCTGCAGGTGACCGCGAGTGAAGGTTCTGCTGCCTTCTTTATTAGCTGTTGGGAGGTTGTCGAGTCGCTTTCTCACATCTTTGTAGCACCTAGGGGCGTAGTCGGATTTGTTAATGAATCAATTAACTGTATGAATTATTTATTTTGATGATTATGAGACGTGTTTGAGTGGACTAGTGAGTCATCGTTTATTTCCGCTGTGATAAGATTATTTTGAAATTTAAGTTTTGTGACGATTGCGTTGTTGCACAAACTTTGATGGTGCAGACGATGAGTTTTTACTTATGACGATGTGGCATTTCCTTTCTATCAAATAAATTTATATTTTTGAAAATGAAATTACTCTGATAAATGACGTGTAAATTAAGGGGTAGAAAAGGGGTGTTACAGGTTGTAGTGCTATGACCACCCCAATGGTGTCCAATAGCAAGCTCAATAGACATGAGACTAGTACTCTTTCTAATCCCTATCATTATTGTTCCATTGTGGGGTCGTAGCGGTAGATAACCCTAATGAGACTCGACACTACTTTCAGCGTCAATAAAGTGTGTCAATTTCTTGTCACTCCTCTTGAATCTCACTGGCGAGTTGTCAAACGAATCTTGCGTTATCTCAGTCGTACATCACACTTAGGGTTACACCTTCAACTGACGCAAGTTGCTTCCCCGTTCTCTGTGTGTGACTTTGATTGGGTGAGCGATCCTGATGATTGTCGGTCCACCTTTAGCTCTTGCTTATACGTTGGCCCCAACCTAATCTCGTGGAGCTCCAAAGAGCAAACCCTCGTCGCTCGCTCGAGTTCAGAAGCCGAGTACTGAGGGCCTGCGAACGCCGCCGTCAAACTCATATGCTAGCTGAGCTACAAGTTTCATTGCAAACACCGACACTTCTCTTGGACAACCTCAACACTGTAATGATCGCCCACAACCCGGTTCTTCATTATCGTACGAAGCATCTGGAAATTGACGTTCACTTCGTAAGGGTAAAGTTAATGGGTCAGCAGTTCAAGATCCAACACGTTCCATCTTTGGCCCAAATCATTGATGCATTAACGAATCCCTTAGCCGCTTCAAGCTTCATGGACTTGCGACTCAAACTCAAATTGGTGCCTTACTCTGGCCCAACTCTAAGTTTGACGGTCGTGATAGAGTAATTGTGAAGGTGCAATTAGCAATAGTTTTAAATTGGAAAAAGTCAATTGCAACTCTACCTTACTTTATAAACTCGCATGTAGCTGAAATGAAAGTAACAGAATCATGCATTTTCTAACTCAATATTCAAAAATGTTAGATTTGCTCCAAGATCTTCTCTCTCTCTTAGATTCCATCACTGAGTAGTGATGAATATGCACTATAGAGTAATGATGTGTTCATAAATAATGAATTTTGCCTCTTTTCTTAACAACAGTTGTGTTGCTATTCAATAAAGAAGTTAATGATGATCCAATCTTGGTCCTGTCAAATGAATTGTTCATTGGTAAAATATGAGGTTGAGCTACAAAATTAAATAGTAAGGGTTGATATTGCAGCATTATAAACATATAAATGACCAAGCCTTGATAAACAGAAATGTTGGTTAGATTCTGCATCAAACCTTTTATAATACTAGTAAATCCTCTCTAACTTCACTTGTAATCGTGGAAAAGGAAAATATACCCTCAATTGTATCCCGAAATGCTGCTACATAGTTATCAGCTAGAATAGAACTAACTGTCTGCCCCTATGCACCGATGATGAAAAACAGTTTTTCCAGTCTTAATTTTACTAACAACACTGTCCTAATTGCTGAAATAGAAACAATTAAAAGAAAAACAAAATATTATAAAAACCCAATTTTATTTTTGAGTAGTTATATATTACTTATTAGATTTTCAGAATAATTAGTTTGTTTAGAGGAAATTAATATAACTCATCAAAACTAATCTTCTCATTGTTCCCTTAGCATTTTAGATTGTGAGAATGAATGAAATGGAAGGGAATTGATCAATTTAATCAGAGGTGGAGACATGGGGTCACAAATAAAGGCCCAGGAGCAAATCGAACTGTTGTGGCCCAGCCCAGTTGGTCCATGGGCCAACTTTTTAATATTTTTTTGAACAATTTTTATGAGGGTTTTTTTTTTTGGACCCCCACCCCATCCCCTCCCACCCCCACCCACCGTGTGAAAATACCAAAATACCTCTGATTGTTTACAAAATCACCATTTCTTCACATAATTGGTCATACCTACGTTTGACCACCTTCACTCGCATATACGCCAGAGAGACGTATATACGATCAGCCCAGAAATCAACCAATCGTATATACCCCACCACAGGCCTATATACGACGAGCAAAAATTTACTCACCGTATATACCTATTCAGCGTATATACGATTAGCGTAAATTCATCCAATCAGAATACGCCAAAGCAGACCCTATATACGACGCAGAAAAAGTAAGCATCGATATACACACTGTTTTGATGTAAATACGATGCAATTTTTTTTTTTTTTTTTTACTAATTTTTTTTCTTCGCTTGCGAGTGTCAGGTGAGGCATAGAGGAGCGTGAGGTCTCTCCGATCGAGAGATAGAGGAGTCACCCATCATCGCTCGAGCACGAGGACTCGGAGGCATAATCGATTGCATGCTTCAACATGAGAGAGAGAGCACACGGCTGAGCCGGTGAGTATGAGCACGAGCCACTCATGATCACCACTGGAGCTTTCTATCTCGGGGATTACCGCAGCAGACGCAGCGGGAGGATCGGCAGAGGAGGCGGTTTCTCAAGATCATTCCGGCCCTACTCCTCGATATCATCCACAGATCCCGAAGACGATCCTCAACCTCTTCATTACCATCCCCACCTCCCGAGTATCGCAGCAGCAGAAACCAGTCGATGCTTATTACTCGCACTCACCCATGTCCGAGTATCACGAGGTGCCTCAAAGATGATCGAGAGGAGCCTCGGGAGGAGCCTCACCCTCTTTTTCACCGACTTGGCAGATCATGTCTCCAGATTCTATACTCACGACCGGTAAGTTTTGCATTTTTGCTTAAATAATTTATTTAACTCACATAGTCCGCACTTTTTGCTTACATTATTTATTTATTTTTATTTCGGGAGTATCGCGTGTTGTCAAAGTATGGGCTCATGGCAACAAAGTCCATACTAGACTCCATCTTCATTACCCCGACCTACTCAGAGTGCACCACCGTGGTCGGGACTCTCAGATTGGCCCCACTTCTCCGGGCATCCGCCACGCCACAAGAGACCATGAGTGAGTTTGTCGGCTTTTAGGCGCGGCGAGGCGCAGGACGAGGGGACGTCGTTAGGGATTTTTATTTGTTTTTTGATGTATTTGATATTATATTGGCACTTTATTATATTATTAACTTTTTGGATGTTTTATTTATTTTACGAGTTTCCATGAATTTTTGATTTCATTGATTCGATAAAACAAAGTTACACTGGCGATAAAACATAAACAACTTGAATAAAAATAGACAGATAAAATGAAAATACAATAGAAACTCATCGAAATTTGGTGGAGTTAATCGACGAAGGATCTCAAATGACGGTCCTTCCGGTTTCGACGCATGGATGAATGTAACTCCTCCATTTAATTGTAATATGAATGGACATCATGTCTCGGACGTCATCCTCATTGTTGACATCCATGGTAGACCGGTAAATACCTCCACTAGTCGTTTGGGTTTCAGATAAACGATACGAATTATCTCATGTTCGCTGCGTTCTCTGGTTGAACCATCTGCGAGTAGTTTTCGCTAAGAGCGAGAAAATGATATATCGTGTTTTAACCTACACGAAACAACATCTCTCCCATCGAAACTTATACCATCATCTTTCAAGATGATACCCTGATGATCAACAAACCCCATATTAGAATGAACAAGAGTGAGGGAAGAAGGCTCGTAGTATGACATTAGCGAAGCCTGCATCATCTTCACTTGTGATGTGTGAGAGAAGGAGGAGTGAGTATTTGAATTTTTGGTGTGAAAATAGTGATGGTGGGAGTGAGTATTTATAGATGAGGTAAAAGATTATCAACCGTTGATTTTGGCGTGCAATCTACACCGTTGATCAACTTTGAACGTTAAATCATGAGCGTTAAATTTTTTTTTACAAATTTAAAAAAAAAAAATTTAAGGCGCATCGTATATATGTCCCAATTGACATATATACGATGCGCTTTTTTTAAAAAAAAAAATAGATGACAAAGGGCATTTTGGGGATTTCGTTTTGGGTGGGGGTGTTAGAGGAATGGGTGGGGGTACAAAAGAAAAAACCCTTTTTATGATTTTCTTTGTTAAAGTTAGATTAAGCGCAAGTACTATCACCCCAATATTTTGGGTTGGATTACTATAAAACACGCACTTATCGACAATCAGTGAGCGTGAAATTTCAACCCAATTTTACGCTTTGGTCTAGTGGACCGGACCGAGCCGACCATCTTGACAGCTCTATCACAATGGCCGTTCCAAAAGAAGAAACATGTATTTGATTAAGAAGAAATGAAAGATGAGTCCTAAAGTGGAAGTATGAGGAAGATGAAGAGCTTATTAATAAGATGTGCTTTTAAATGCTCAGATAGTATATACTAATGAAGATTGATTGGTTGGCAATGGTTGATGAAAGCCAGGTTGGGAGGGTCAACTTTAAATAAAAGAAAAAAGAGAGAAATATATCCTCCAGCTCATAGTTCTTTCACACTGGCCAGTGATAAGAGCCCATGTGGAGAGGTCTGGGAGTGCCAGTTCACGGACTTATTGTATTGTACTAGATTTTTAAACATAGAACTTGAGGGAGGGTCCCTAATGTTGCCAACAAACTAGCTAGATGATGACTTCTTCTGTGTACTGCCTTTAACTTTCTCTGTCAAAGCTAGCTAGCCTACATGTGTGTGCTTTTGCTCTCATGATGTAATGCATATATAATATGTTATTATTATTATTATTCTTATGAAAGTTAAGCTTTGCGAAATGAGAGTGCTAAACATGTAGTATGATCCAACTAATCACTACTATATGGAAGAATCGTCCTTGAAAAGTAGTAGTATTAAAAGGAGACATTGTGGTTCTCCTCATTTCTCGTGGGCTAGCTGTGGTTGTTGTGGACAAGTTAATGGTCTACCATTATTAATAAATAAAATACCTGGCAACGTGACATGTTAGCTTGCCTTGATTGATAATTTGAGAAAGGAATGATAGGATGATGATGATAATACATCACATGAATTCCTATCTAGTCTGCTAATCACGAACTGAAAAATATAAGTAGTATCATTTTCCTTAATTTCAGGTTCAGTCAAACCTTAACTTCAACAGTTCCCGTTCCGTTCTGGTTGAGAAAAGGTGTGTGACAGTGATGCTGCAGTCATTTGCTATATATAAATAATTAACCTAACGTATAACAATTCACACACAATTGCGAGGGCTGCCCTAGGTTGTCTAGCCTAATACTAATAGTTTCAAGAATTACCACTTTAGTTAGGCCATGCATAAGAACGTAGTTAGATAAAGGGAGGCCAAAATGAGTCCTTGTGGGGAAATTAAAAAGAAATTTGATATATATATATATATATATATATATATATCCTTCCGTAACCAGCCAGCCAAACCAGAAATTTAATTAATTGGAGACAGAACATAAGAGAGAGAGAGAGAGGACACACTCCCACACTAGTAACGCAGCTGTCACACTACATACATACCACATAAATACAACCCCATTCCCATTCTCCTTCTTCCTTCGCCAGCATATTAGCCTTTGCACCTCTCTCTCTCTCTCTCTCCTGTATATTTGTTGTAATCCACCAACGACTCTGTTGAAACTACCATCAAACCAAATAATAACAATATAAACCATACGTATCCACTTCTTTCTCTTAGCCTCTTCAAATTCAATGGTGTTTCTACTTTGAAAAACAAGTAGTTGAATACTTATTATAATATCATATATATATATTATATATAGCATAGAGCAGCAGAAGATTTGATGGAAATTTCAGCAGAGAAAAAACATGCTATGGCTAAGCAACAATATCATCATGGATCACAGTTTGGAGATACGAGGTTCACAAAACTGTTTGTTGGTGGACTTGCCTGGGAGACTCCCACTGAAGAACTCCACAAATATTTTGAGCAGTTCGGAGACATTCTTGAAGCTGTCATAATTACTGACAAGAACACCGGAAAATCCAAAGGCTACGGATTCGTAATGTTTCTTTCTCTTCACGTTTAATATATATATAACCTTCCTTCAGTAATCACAACTAATTAATTTATATGTAACATGCAATGTGTTTGATTTGAGTCTTGAATATAAATATATTATAAGATATGATGTTATGTGGTACAAAATAAAAAAAAAAAAAAAACAGGTAACATTCTGCGATGAGGAATCAGCAAGAAGGGCTTGTGGTGATCCAAACCCAGTAATAGATGGAAGAAGAGCAAACTGCAACATTGCTTCTCTGGGAAGGACTCGACCTTCACCACCCCGATCAAAACTACAGGGTGGTGGTGGTGGTGGTGTTCCGGTTCCGGGAGGAGCAGGACCACCGTCAGTTGCACCTCCTCTGCTCTACCACCACCCATCATATGGGTGAGTTAGTGAGTTAGCTTTGTTCATTAATTAATATTATTCATTAGTTTCATTTGATGTGATGAGTGGTAGTCTTGGTCAAAGGTAATGGAGAAGTGCATATAGAGATGCACATGTTAGTGTCTGTGTCGGGTCGGTGTGTCTGCATATATATGATTCTTCACTGCTACTCCTCCAGTTATAGTAGCTGTCAGTGTACTTATAGAAATTACAATAGGAAATAATACTACTACCTTTCTCTCTCATTCATCCTCACATCACAACACAACACAACATATCGTACAGTATTATTCATCTCTCTTGTTTTTTAGTTTGCATATATATATATAATCTATCTACTTTATTTAATTAAATCTAATAAAATTAAGTGCTAGCATAATTACATTTTTAGATATTTTATAATTTTGACATTTGTCAAACAATAGGGGTAAAATTGACAATTCCTCACTAAAAGACAAAATAATGCAACTTTATGTCATTTTTTATAAAAAAACACTGCCATCTAATGATCGACGATCGACGACCGACGCAAATTCATCGCATACGTGCGTTTTTTCTGTTTTTTTAAAAAACTTTTTTTAACAGCTTTTTATTAAAAACAGTTTTTTTAACTGTTTTTTAAGTTTAAAAAAAAAACTGTTTTTTTTTAATATTTTCTTTATTTAACAGTTTTTTCTGAAAAACTTTTCTTTTTATTTAAACACTTATTTAAAAAAAAGTCTTTTTCATAACTTTTTTTTGTGAAAAATATTTTAAAAAATAATTCTTTTTTTGACAAAATTTAAAAAATCATTTTATTTTGTACTAAAAACTCATTACTCACTAATTTTGTAATCTACTCAAATTATTTAATTAATAATCTACTCAAACTACTAAAATTAATTATTTTAATTAATATCTTATTGTAAAAAAACGTACATTTAACAAAAGTTTAAATTTTTTTTTTCAAAAAGTTAGATTATTCAATTATTATTATACTCTTTAATTAAATAATCTAAAACTTACTATTTACTATAATGTCTTTATTAAAATCATTGAATCACTGAGAATTGTAAAAAGACTTTAACCCCTACCAAAAATAACAAAATAATTTTTTATAATTAAAAAATAATAATTAAATTACATAGAAAAAATAAGTCATAATACGTGGCAAGGTGGGCGACAATGAATTTATTTAAATGAATCTGTTTTATTTAATATTAAATCATATAGAAAAATTTGAGTTAACATGTGCCAACGGAAACGGCAACAAGAGACTGACAATGGGATCGGCAACTAGAACGGAAACGAGAGTACCAACAGAGATGCAACGGGAGTGCCAAAGGGGATGCATATTTTACCTAAAATCTCATTATTTTTCTTCATTTTTACTCTATTATTAACATTATAAGAAATACCGACTTTTTTAAACTTTTTCAAACACAACTATTTTAATAAATTTAAAAATATTTCTCAAGAAAAATTGAAAATATATCATGTTATCATGTTTTTCCCTTTTCATTTTTATATTTTGCAACTTTCAATGTATTTTTAATTTCATAAGAAATTATAACAGATACAGTATATCACCCGTGCGTATGCACGGATAAAATACTAGTAACCTCTTTATAATCCAGCTTGAATACCACAGCACTACTGCACATGCATATAAATCATCTCAGCTTCTTCATCCACCACGTGATTAGTAGATCCAACTTTTTGAGTCATTCATCATTCAACTCTTTGTTTCATTGCATAATATTTAATTTGGTCACTAATTCCTTTCAAATCTGATCTCCTAAATATTATTATTGCAGCTACCAAACCTACACTCCTGATTATGGTTACCACCAAGTAAATGCCTCTCTCTCTCTCACACACAAATTAAACAAAGTAGTAATTTGTTTTTGGAATGGAATTAATTAATGATTGTTTTGGCACAGGGCACATTGTACAATCCTCAGGTTCAAATTCAGCAAGCACAATACTATCAACAAATGTATGGAACATCATCATGTAATTCCAGCCAATATTACTATGTACAAGCAGCACCAAGAAGCGCATTTTGTCCTCCTCCCCAACTATCAGCTGGGCCATCTTATCTTTACTACCCTACCACACCTATGGATGTCTCCTTCTCTGGATATCCACCACCAATGAGGCAACAACCCTCTCCTTCTCCTACTGGTCTCTCTTCTCTTCTTTACTTTTATTTACTTTTTCACCCTTTCTATTATATATACATATCATGTCATTTCCCATACAAACAAACACACATATATCCCGCATGCACAAAGATATATAGTGTTGGTGTGAAATACAAAGAGGGATGCACATTACTCACACACTCACTTTTTAGAAAAACTAATTTTACAAAATCAATTCAATAAAACTCAATTTTCATCACAGCATAACCAAACATACAACCAATAACATTTCGCCGTATGATCTGCTTGTCTGTCAATTATACATATTGATTCAAGACTACGTAGCTAATGTCTTTTTAAGAAATATATATGTTATCACAATTGTAATTACTAGTATATGCTTCTTCGTCTTTTTGTTGACTGCATTATATGGTTGGTTTTATTCAGATTCACAGGCTCAACAACAGCGTGCCTCCTCTGAATCTACATGCGTAGTAGTTATAACTTCAGAAAGTTCAACTTGACAAGGGAAAAGCTAATCATATATATACTCCTTCTAAGTTTGAACCTTTTAATGATCTCCTTCAAGTTAATTAAATTTATTCTTCATCTTTTTTCCGTATTACTCCATATCTTAATTTTTTGGATACACAATATTTTGGGTGGACTTTCCATTTTCATATTTTTTTTACTAATTATTAATTAATTACTAAGAATTATATATATATATATATATATATATATATATATATATATATATATAGACACACACAATGTAAAAGAGGAATTTTATTTATCAACAAAGACAAGGCTTCAAGTCAAGCCTAGATCAACTAAGAGTTATACTTTTTGTAAAAAATAAAAAACTAAGAGTTATACTTACCTTGTTAGGTTAATGTTAATTAATTACCATAATTTTTTTTTGGTTACAATTACCATAAAATTTAAGATCACCTAATACCAAACAACCAATAATAATTCATTTACACATCTTTATTTAAACCCTAAACCCTTTTTTTAAGAATAAAAGAGCAATGCAAACGCATCACAATGCTAAGTGGACATCCCACATCCCAGCTAGCTTAGTTATACACTACAAAAAAAACGAGGATTAGATTTTAATTAACGAGGAAATTTTGTCCTCGCAAAAAGCAGCACATTTTGCGAATTGCAAGTCCCTCGCTAATGTGACCATTAGCGAGAGAATTAGCGACGGAAATGAGATGTTTTGGCTGATTTGACTGAGTAACACGTTTTTTTAGGCAGTTAGCGACGGAAATTTCAAGTCCCTCGCTAATTGACTGACATTTTTGCAGGATTCTGACTCATGGCAGTGGCTTGGGAAACGCGAGGATTAGCGAGGGACAGTCCCTCGCTAATTCCCTCGCTAAATGTAATATATTTTTTTATAATAATCTGAACCACCTCTTCTCTCTCTCATTTACACTCTTCTCTCTTCTTCTCCTCCACTCTCTTCTTCTCCTCCACTCTCTTATTCTCTTTTCTTCTCTTCCACCACCACCACCAACCACCACAACCACCACTCTCTTCTTCTCTTTTCACTCCACTCTCTCTCATTTACTCTCTTCTTCTCTTCCACTCTCTTCTTGCCTTTTCTTCTCTTCAACCACCACACCACACCACCACCACCGACCACCACCACCACCACCACTCTCTTTCCTTCTCTTCCACCACCACCAACCACACTACTACCACCACCACCACCACCACCACATAGATCTCACTCTCTTTCTCCCTTACTCTTCTCCTTCTCCTTCTCTCTCTACGACACCACCACCACCACCACCACCACCACCACACCACCACCACTCTCAATCCTCTCTCTCTGGATATATTGGTTATAATAATAATACTAATAATAATAATAATAATAATACTAATAATAATAATAATAATAATAACAACAACAATAATAATAATAATAATAATAATAATAATAATAATAATAATACTAATAATAATAATAACAACAGTAATAATAATAATAATAATAATAATAATAATAATAATAATAATAATAATAAATAATAATAAAAAACTGATCAGATTGAGAAGCGTGCCAGTCAGATTTGGGAAGCGTGCTGTCAGCATTAGCGAGGGAATTAGCGAGGGATTGTCCCTCGCTAATTAGCGACTGACACAAATTTCGTCGCTAATTGCCATTAGCGAGGAGGATATTAGCGACTGAACTGGTCCCTCGCTAATGGCAATTAGCGACGGAATTGGGTCTTTTAGCCACTGATATTTCCCTCGCTAAACCCAATGTTTTTTGTAGTGATAAAAGTTAGCGTCATATCCGCAAGGTGTTGAGATCTAATTTCCTAAGGTACAATTGTAAAATAGTTATTAGTGTCACCTTGATTAATAAAAGTCTTTATGGCCATTAGTAAACACAATGATTACTCTCCCTTAAAATATATATGAGAAACTAAGAAATTCTTTTTCACAACTAAAAGCATAGAGTTTACCATCTAATCTGAATCTTTCATGGAATAAGATGATGTGATTTAATGGCAAAATATCGTGCGTTTCTACCTGCATCATCCCGATATAACTTTATCTAAGCTATAAATGAGAGATAATCATAAAGGGAACTGAGAGAGAGAGAACTTTGAACTATTGAGAAATGCTTCATTAAATCTGATTCAGTTACAGAGAGCTATATATACACAGTTGGCTTCTAACTGGAGCCGTTGGAATCTAACAGAATTACTAACACAGTTACATCAATGCTATGGTGCAACCTATCTCTATTGAGTGTACGGTGCACTACTGAGATCAAGCCACTAAGACTATTATCAACCAAGCTATTATCAGTATATACTATCATACTCTATTAGCCCCCCTTCAAGCTCAAGTTGGGGGAAGCCACAACTTTGAGTTTGTTCTTTAATGCAATGAAAGAAGTTGCTGGCAGAGGCTTAGTAAGAATATCTGCAAGTTGCCCTGCTGCTGGAACATGAGCAATTGATAGTGTCTTGGCTTGAACTTTTTCCCTTACAAAGTGGATATCTGTTATACCCCAATTTTGTCCGTCTTCTTTTCTTGTCTTAGTCGTTTATTTTTAGTAAGGGCGTGTTTCTGAGTCGCACGATTACGAGAATTATACTCTGTAGAGTCTCGATTTACCAACCAAGCCGATTTCAGTCCACTCCGCTCAAACTAACTCAAAATACCGTTTTTTTAATTAGCACGCGCGAATGATCGATCTTTTCGCATGCGTTCTTCGATTTAATGTCTATGTTCGAGTTTAGTTGTGCGTGAACAGTCTACCAAAATTCATTTTTGCGGAAGTTGGTTTAAATTCGGACTTAAGAATGCGATTCCGAAGTTAATTTGTTTTTTAACGCGCCGTTTCTTCTATTTTTAGTCTAGTCAGAAGCGCGAGCTTGTCGAGTCCGATCCGTTTCGTCTTTACATTTGGCTCCTTTTCCTATTATTGTTTTTATTCTTATTTTGTTCACTTAATTTATTTAAACACTTAATAGTTCAAAAATGTCAAAAATTCTATTTATTTACAATTTAAAAATGTTTAAGAGTCAAATAAGTCCAAAATGTCAAAAATGCTATTTAGTTAATTTTACAATTTTAAAGCCCTTAAGAGTCCAAAAGTCCAAAAATACAAAAATAGTAATACAAGATATATAAAAAAATACACAAACCGAAAATAACAAATTAAACAAAATGGGGTTCAAGCGTGATTCAGTGCTGCTGCATTGCAGTCTTGATGGCTTGGACCAATACACGAAAATTATTCAAAACCCAGTCAAAAACAATAAATGCCCTAACCTAATTTTCCACTATAAATAAACAATTTGAGATCTGATCCAAAACACACGGAAACCAACGCAGAAAAAGGCTGCGAAAATCACTAAAAATAAGGATTAGAGTTTCACATTGAAACCCTAATCACCTAAACACCGGTTGAGAAGTATTCAAGAAAATCAAGCGATCTCGATCCAAAGAACATTAGAAAAAGTATCTTTTAACAACATTAGTAGATCCGGTCCAATCAACCGTAGCAATGAAAATAAAAACAAGAATCAGCAACAGAAATAAATAGTAGCGATTAGGAGTCTAAATCAGAGACGAGAAAAGAGGTTAGTCTGTTTTTTGTTTCGTTATCAAAATTAGTTGTTTGAAATAAGTCCAATTGATAGTGTCTTTTTTTGTTGTTTGAAATGTTGATGTTGTGAATAATACGTTAATCGTAATCGTTTTTTGTTAAGTGTTAATCAAAATCAAATTTTTTTATTTTCTTTTTAGCAAAAACGAAATCAAATTCAAAAACAACAATTAGTAACTAGGATTTAATTAGGGTTAGTATTCGATTGTTCTTTTAAAAAGAAACAAAAACAAAGTTGGTAATTAAGCATAGATTAGGGTACATAAGATTAGTTGAAGAAGAAGGAAACCAGATTTTTTTAGATGAACAGAAAATAAAATAGAGATAAGGTATTGTGTTGTGTGTAGCGATCGAAGCTTGAAGAGCATCGGCAAAAAAGAGATGCAGCAGGTAAGTAACGATTAGCAACAACAATGAGATCCATTTTCACTTTAAAAATCAGCCAAAGCAAAATAAGATGATGAGTCCAAACCAAGTTGTTGATGACACAACAACTAAGATATTTGTTGGAGAGATCTTAGAAGCCATCGTTATCACTGATAGAAGAACTGAAAAGAGGAAAACCGAAGCTATGAAAAACTACCTCTGCACCGACCCTCTCCCAGAAACCGGCGGATTTCGCGACGGAGGTTTCGTCCTCTCTCTCAGCCGTGCTGGGCTGGAAAGAAGAAGGGGAGAGGTCGATCCGATTTTTAGGGTTTTTATTTTTGGTTTGGGCCTCATATATAGTGGCCTTTTGTTTTTTTTAGTTTTATTTTAATTATCAGAGCATTATTTGCACCCCCTTTATTCACGCGCACACCTCCCCCACTTAAGCCCAGTTTCGCATACTGGGCTCTCCTATGCGAACTGGGCTTTCTTTTTTACACCCCTTACTATTTATACAGTCCCCTGCAACCAATAAAACCCCAATTTACTATTTTTCACCCCCTGATTTACTTTTTAATTCTTTTCCAACTCAAACATAAATAATTTTTCTCTCAAAATCAAATAAACGGCTAAGTCGGTTGTACAACCGGGTTAGTCATTATTTTAGGGCCAATGAACTGTACAGTTCAGTAACCCTACAAATTTAATAAATATGAATAAACTATTTTTCTCTAAAAATAAACGGTTAAGTCGGTTGTACAACCGGGTTAGTCATCATTTTAGGACTAATGAGCTGTACAGTTCAGGAGTTCTAAAATACCTATTCTAAAACCAACCCATCTCACAACTCCTTTCAAAAAATTCAAAAATTATTTTCAAAAGAGTAGGGGACTAAGTCGGTTGTACAATCGGGTTAGTCGGCCCTAGAATCAAATGAGTCACATGCAGTTCAAGGAATCCTAGAATCCCTACATTAAAAAACACCAACCCACAAACTTTTTCAGGAAGAACTACGTGGCTTTGATTCCTCCATTGCATCTGGAGGTACGTAGGAGCAAGACTCAACTCTTGTCAAGCACTAAAAACCAAAATTTAAATAAGTCTTTTTACAAATAAAAGGGTAATCATTAAATAAACCTTAATTAATTAGACAATGGATGTCGTGGGGTGCTAATACCTTCCCCACACATAACGACTCCCGAACCCTAACAATGTTTTGTCCTAAAGGGATTTTCCGAATTTGCCCTTAAACTAGAATTTCGGTGGCGGCTTCCATAAGAACCTTTCGAAGAATCCTTTCCCGGATTTTTCAGTCGCTACAGCTGGCGACTTCACTGGGGACTTATTTATTTTTAGAGAGTCAAAACCTAGTCAAATTAATGTAGGATTAATTCAATTTTTACCCTTTTATTTATTTATTTGCTTTTGCATAATTATATTATTTATTTGTGTAAACCTTAGGATAGAAGACGATATTTGTATATATGTTTGTTTGTCTGTTTGCAGCTTTTGGGTTGTTTTTAAATTGCTCCTACACACACTTCACAATTACACTTCTGCACACACATGTGAGAAAGGTCCTCTACCCGGACTCGAGCATAAACCTAAGTTAGAACAAGATTGCGTAGTGATGGCCTGCGGGACGTACGTCTCGTTGGGTGGTCACGAAAATCTCACCTAGAGTTTGATTCCTTTTGAGGATGCTATCCCTTCTAATAGCTTGCCTATCTTTGGGTCGAGATTCTGACTGGAGTCATTGGCTCTAGGGACCATGGGTAGGATTCTTTAGAACTATCCCTGTGAGGTTCACTATAAAAGAAACCTTAGACCCACTCTGTAAGATACATTTCTAGGGTCACAAAGGAGCTTTATACCCACGCATTCAAACAAATATTTATGCATACCGTATTCTATCCAAAAAAAAAATCAAAAAAACAAAAATCATTATTCACTACCTTTTTAGAAAATATACCACATGCATTTTTCTCTTTCTTTGCACTACAAAAAATACAGCAAATAAACATCTACTGTTGCATGTACTTTTATGACCGTCAGAGAATTAAAATCTTTACCTTGGAGAGAAGCCGTGCACGCTAAAGTCGAAATTAAATTTTGTACTTTACTCTCCAATGAAAAGTTTATAATTCCCCGACGCGATAAATAAAATCATATGTTATCATTTCATGCACATACATTATCATTTCATTCACATTTCATGCACATACATTATCATTTCATTCACACTTCCTGCACATGCATTATCATTCATATTTCATGCACATTCATTTGCATCTTTACATCGTGCATTATAAAAAAAAAAATCAGCATAATATTAGGAAAAATGTGATGAGAGGTGAGGCATTCTTGTGAAATAAACCATTCTTTTTGAAAAAAGTTTAGTCATACTCCGTTGCAAGCTCAAGTTGTTTCAAGTCACTCAGTTTTTCAAACTTTTAGCTTGCTCACATTTCTTAACCAAACGTTGCATCTCTTCCATCCCATGATAAATGACCGAAATGCCCATCAAAAATTTCTATCATGTTTTAAATGTTAACTCTCTATGAAGCATTTGTGTAGAGACTGGGGTAACATGTGTGTTTATTTTTGTTTGAGTCAGTTAGCGTCCCTACCTTACCATGTCCCCTGTCAAAGTCTAATCCCACCCCGACCACCCATAAAGTACATACTCCCCACATCAGTACATAGTTGACGTTTCTGGTTGGTTCCCCTAGTGAAATAACACTTGAGGCCCTCACACTGGGGCAAATTTGTGATCTCTAAAATACCTTGTCGACGTTGTATTCCCTTGGTGCAAGTCCTTTACAAAAAAATTCAAAAAGGCCCGTTAGGTTGAAAACTCGTAAGAGCGGCCTAAGCAAAAATTAGGGCATAAAAAAAAATAAAGAAAAGGGCAAATATTTTGTAAATAAGTAAATTATTGTCCTTAAGTTAATTTTTGAGAAAACTAGTAATCATGTTCTGAAATGAAGTTGAACCATCTTCCCATATCCTCAAAAATCCTTTGCCACCCACCTTAAGCCAAAAAAATCCCAAAAATCTCTCAATCACCCTAGACAAGGATCAATTCCACATAAAAATGGTGTATCATTTTTATTAAGTCACTCAGCTCGAAAGAAAGAAAAAGAAAAAGAAAAATCAAAAAAAAACTGAAATCCAAAATGAGGATCGAAAAACCACGAAAAAGCAAAAGTGGTACAATTATGAGCTGATACTTCTTACCATTAAATGCATAAGAAATCCTTGTCTAAAATAAATCCTCAAATACTTCCTTTAACCTCAATATCCTCCATAAACCCTTAGCCACGTTAAAATCCTAAACAAGTCCATCCAACCATCAGGCACATCAATTACTCAATAAAATCTCAAACACTCCTTTGAGCCTAAAAACCATTTCCTTCATAAATCATCACCCATTAGCCAAGTTACATCACCAAATCATTTGTCCCATCAATCATCAAACACCTCTTTGAGCCCAATTATCCCTTCCTTCATAAATCATTAACCACCGCCACATTACAACCCTCTAGAGTTCATTCCGATCATTGACTGATTGCTTTTGTTTTCTCAAAGTTTTAATTTCAGGACAAGTAAGTTTATTTATTTATAATATGTTTGCTCAAAAAAAAAATATATCAAAAAAAAAAAAACTCAAAAGAAAAGAAAAATCAAAAGGCTTGCACCACAAGATTCATTCAAGTTACAGTTATACTAAGACAAGGTCTAGTGATCACCAAGTGTAGTTTTCATCATAACAAACTCAAGATTATTGTAGTCTGAGAGTCATAACCAAAAGTTTATACTAGGATCGTCGCCTAGATTCTAAAGTGGGGCATCCCTTTCGCCATCTATTCCATTTGAACTTGGGGAAATTTGTACAGTGTCATACCACACCCGGCCTATTGCCATACTGCACAAACTCCAAAAACCATTACCCTAACTCCGTCACTTTCCACAACCTCACCAAAACAACCGTCTGAATTCCCGTTATCAAGTGGGGCAACCCTGTCACCCTTCACTCCACCTACAAATGGGGAAATTCACCCGACACCCATCTCATCCCCTTGTTATATCCACATCAGCAAAACCATACCGTGGCAATTTCTCAACTCATTTTCCTATATGTTGCTACTCTAGTCGGGGCAATTCTGTCCTTACCATAAATGGGGCAACACCAAACTCTGGGTTGAGATAATATCTATTTGTGTCCACCTTTCATTCCAAAGCCAATGCATTCCCCATTCATCATTTTCTACACCTCTAGCTTGTTAGCACTAGAGCATGGGGCAAGTTATTCATTCACAATCATCAAATCTAAATTGGGGCAATCTCGGCTTGGAAAAACCTACCATTCATGACATTGACCAGTCATTCATCCTTTCATGCGTCGCATTCGTCCATACCCTTGAACCAAGTTAACTGACTCATTCATCTATGTTTGCACTACTATACATGTTTTCTTAACAATGCTTCAGAGAGATAGAACACAAGTTGATAATGTGATAACGAAAATCCACTTATCATGGGGCATCAAAATGGAAGAGAAAAATGAGCGAGTTAGCAAGTTCTTTTCACATCGTTGTCTATAGATAACAACCTTGAGATTGCCGAATTTTGAATCGAATCTAATCTTTCCAAAGAATGGATCAATATTCATCTCCGCCTCTCGCATCCAAAGCCTCACATCTCATCATCACAAAAAATGTTTCTACACCCAATCAATCATTTCATATCATCACGCCATGCACCATAGCATTTGCATTCAAACATTTCATTTGCATCATATTAACATTCATACTTCATGCATACATCAGATAAATACATAAAAAAAAAAGCAAAAAAAAAAAAGAGCAAAAAGCAAAAAAAAAAAAAAAAAAAAAAAAACCAAAAAAAAAAGAGAAAGGAATCACCTATTTCATCCATCACCCCACCAAAAAATCACTTGTTGCATGTGCGCGTATTATTGGCGTTGCATGTCCATTACACTGTATATGCATTACATGAATTGACTTCAAGTGTCGATCCCTATAGTTTGTTCCTCTAATATCAGCGCTTTAAGCGTTGATCTCATATCATATCACAGATCACTAGGTTGATCCTTCAGACCCCGAGTGGTCCTTCAGAGCACTACGCTCCTTCAGTGCCCTAAGTGGCCCAGGTCGCAAACGTCGGAGTCGAGCCCGGCGGACCTTCCGCACCGCGTGGTCCTTCGGACTAGTTGTGTCGTCACTGAGACACGATTGTACGCCCTTCATGGTCAACATATCGATTCTCTAGACACGATCTTGACCCATCATGGCCGCCGAGTATAAAGGCCCCTCGCATCGTTTAATTAGTACCGTAGCTAGTTGCGCTCCTTCAGACCACGATGGTCCTTCAATTAAGGCTTAGGCAGCCTTCCAGACCCTGAGTGGTCCTTCAGAGCCTTAGTGCTCCTTCAGAGCCTTAGTGCTCCTTCAGGTCCTTGTTGACCCTTCATTCAAATCTCGAAGCATCGCGCCAAGTATTAACCACTCCCTCTTATCTCCCAAACCTTCACTCCCCTTAAACGGACAAAATTAGCGTCTATCTTATCTTTATTCCTATTTCTACTACGAAAGTTCTAGAGCTCAAGACTTTCTAGTAAAATATTAATAAAGAGAAAGCACTATTATACCCCAATTTTGTCCGTCTTCTTTTCTTGTCTTAGTCGTTTATTTTTAGTAAGTGGCGTGTTTGAGTCGCACGATTCACGAGAATTATACTCTGTAGAGTCTCGATTTACCACCCAAGCCGGTTCGATCCACTCCGTTCAAACTAACTCAAAATACCGTTTTTAATTAGCACGCAGCGCGCTAATGATCGATCTTTTCGTATGCGTTCTTCGATTTAATGTCTATGTTCGAGTTTAGTTGTGCGTGAACAGTCTACCAAAATTCATTTTTGCCAGAAGTTGGTTTAAATTCGGACTTAAGAATGCGATTCCGAGTTAATTTGTTTTTTAACGCGCCCGTTTCTTCTATTTTTAGTCTAGTCGTAGCGCAGTTGTCGAGTCCGATCCGTTCTCGTCTTTACATTTGGCTCCTTTTCCTATTATTGTTTTTATTCTTATTTTGTTCACTTAATTTATTTAAACACTTAATAGTTCAAAAATGTCAAAAATTCTATTTATTTACAATTTAAAAATGTTTAAGAGTCAAATAAGTCCAAAATGTCAAAAATGCTATTTAGTTAATTTTACAATTTTAAAGCCCTTAAGAGTCCAAAAAGTCCAAAAATACAAAAATAGTAATACAAGATATATAAAAAAATACACAAATCCGAAAATAACAAATTAAACAAAATGGGGTTCCAAGCAGCAGTTCAAGCTGCTGCAGGTGCTGATGGGCTTGGACCAATACCTGAAAATTATTCAAAACCCAGTCAAAAACAATAAATGCCCTAACCTAATTTTCCACTATAAATAAACAGCCCAGAATCTGACCCAAAACACACACGAAACCAACGCAGAAAAAGCTGCGAAAATCACTAAAAAATAAGGATTAGAGTTTCACATTGAAACCCTAATCACCTAAACACCGGTTGAGAAGTATTCCGAAGAAAATCAAGCAGATCTGATCCAGCAACATTAGAAAAAGTATCTTTTAACAACATTAGTAGATCCGGTCCAATCAACCGTAGCAATGAAAATAAAAACAAGAATCAGCAACAGAAATAAATAGTAGCGATTAGGAGTCTAAATCAGAGACGAGAAAAGAGGTTAGTCTGTTTTTTGTTTCGTTATCAAAATTAGTTGTTTGAAATAAGTCCAATTGATAGTGTCTTTTTTTGTTGTTTGAAATGTTGATGTTGTGAATAATACGTTAATCAGAATCGTTTTTTTGTTAAGTGTTAATCAAAATCAAATTTTTTTATTTTCTTTTTAGCAAAAAACGAAATCAAATTCAAAAACAACAATTAGTAACTAGGATTTAATTAGGGTTAGTATTCTGATTGTTCTTTTTAAAAAAGAAACAAAAACAAAGTTGGTAATTAAGCATAGATTAGGGTACATAAGATTAGTTGAAGAAGAAGGAAACCAGATTTTTTAGATGAACAGAAAATAAAATAGAGATAAGGTATTGTGTTGTGTGTAGCGCATCAGTAGCAGTAGCATCGGGCAAAAGCAGTAGCAGCAGGGTAAGTAACGATTAGCAACAACAACAGATCCATTTTCACTTTAAAAATCAGCCAAAGCAAAATAAGATGATGAGTCCAAACCAAGTTGTTGATGACACAACAACTAAGATATTTGTTGGAGAGATCTTAGAAGCCATCGTTATCACTGATAGAAGAACTGAAAAGAGGAAAACCGAAGCTATGAAAAACTACCTCTGCACCGACCCTCTCCCAGAAACCGGCGGATTTCGCGCCGGAGGTTTCGTCCTCTCTCATGCGCCGCGCGGCTGGAAAGAAGAAGGGAGAGGCTGATCCGATTTTTAGGGTTTTTTATTTTTCGGTTTGGGCCTCATATAGTGGCCTTTTGTTTTTTTTAGTTTTATTTTAATTATCAGAGCATTATTTGCACCCCCTTTATTCACGCGCACACCTCCCCCACTTAAGCCCAGTTTCGCATACTGGGCTCTCCTATGCGAACTGGGCTTTCTTTTTTACACCCCTTACTATTTATACAGTCCCCTGCAACCAATAAAACCCCAATTTACTATTTTTCACCCCCTGATTTACTTTTTAATTCTTTTCCAACTCAAACATAAATAATTTTTCTCTCAAAATCAAATAAGCGGCTGTTTCGGTTGTACAACCGGGTTAGTCATTATTTTAGGGCCAATGAACTGTACAGTTCAGTAACCCTACAAATTTAATAAATATGAATAAACTATTTTTCTCTAAAAATAAACGGTTAAGTCGGTTGTACAACCGGGTTAGTCATCATTTTAGGACTAATGAGTCATGCATGATTCAGAGTTCTAAAATACCTATTCTAAAACCAACCCATCTCACAACTCCTTTCAAAAAATTCAAAAATTATTTTCAAAAGAGTAGTAGGACTAAGTCGGTTGTACAATCGGGTTAGTCGTCCTAGAATCGATGAGTCATGCAGTTCAAGGAATCCTAGAATCCCTACATTAAAAAACACCAACCCACAAACTTTTTCAGGAAGAACTACGTGGCTTTGATTCCTCCATTGCATCTGGAGGTACGTAGGAGCAAGACTCAACTCTTGTCAAGCACTAAAAACCAAAATTTAAATAAGTCTTTTTACAAATAAAAGGGTAATCATTAAATAAACCTTAATTAATTAGACAATGGATGTCGTGGGGTGCTAATACCTTCCCCACACATAACGACTCCCGAACCCTAACAATGCTTTGTCCTAAAGGGATTTTCCGAATTTGCCCTTAAACTAGAATTTCGGTGGCGGCTTCCATAAGAACCTTTCGAAGAATCCTTTCCCGGATTTTTCAGTCGCTACAATATCCAATTCCAAGTGTTTAGTCCGAGAGTGTAGTACAGGGTTGTGTGCAATTTGGACTGCACTCTGGTTGTCACACAGTAGCAACGGAGGGTGATGTTTGATATGCAGTTCACAAAGCAAGGATTGCAACCACATCAGCTCAGCAGTGGCATTTGCTAGCCCACGGTACTCAGCTTCTGCACTGGAGCGAGCAACTAAGGTTTGCTTCTTGGAACTCCAGGATATCAGATTTGGCCCAAGAAAAATGCACGAACCAGAGGTAGAACGTCTGTCATCCGGGTCACTTGCCCAATCATTGTCACTATAAGCACGCAGTGAAAGAGGACCAGTGCAGGGAGAAGGTTGCAGAATCAGTCCATGTGTGACAGTACCAGCAAGGTACCTGAGGATCCGTTTGACTGCCCTGAAATGTGACTCTAGAGGCTCAGATAAGAATTGACAGACTTTGTTTACAGCATAAGCTATTTCTGGCCGAGTTAATGTCACATATTGCAATGCCCCTACCAATGATCTGTAGGTGTGAGGGTCTGCCAATTTATCTGCACCATACCTGCTGAGTTTGGTAGTAGAAGCCATGGGTGTAGACATACCATTGCAGTCCCCCATTGTAGCTTTATGTAGCAAGTCTCTGACATACTTGGATTGAGTTAAGAGAATGGACCCATTGGGTTGATACTTAACCTCTATGCCCAGAAAATATTATGGTTTTCCCATATGCTTGAGGGCAAAAGTTGCATGCAGCTTCTTAATCAAGTCATGAATGAGAGATGTTGCAGACCCAGTGATCAAAATGTCATCAACATAGACTAATGCGAACAGTTGAACTCCAGGGGCATTGTAGATGAACAAAGAAGAATCACATTTGCTTGGATGTAGACCAAATTGAAGAAGAGTGTGCTTCAGTTTGTCATGCCACACTCTAGGGGCTTGCTTTAGCCCATAGAGTGATTTATGTAGTCTGCATACCAGGGTCTTGTCCTTGTTGATGAATCCTGGAGGCTGTACCATGTAGATCTCCTCTTGTAGATGCCCATTAATGAAGGCATTATTCACATCAATCTGTTCTATGGACCATTTGTTCTGGACAGCAAGAGAAAGCAGAACTCGAATAGTTGCTGGTTTTACAACTGGGGAGAAAGTTTCTCCAAAATCAGTACCAGGTAGTTGATGATAGCCTTTGGCAACTAACCTCGCCTTGTATTTGTTCACGCCCCATCCAGGTTTTCTTTAACCCGAAACACCCACTTGCGACCTATGGCCTTTCTATTGGGTGGAAGCTTTGTGAGACTCCATGTTTTGTTCTCGAGCAAAGCTTGATATCGGTGTTCATTGCGTGAAGCCACCGTGGTGAATTGAGTGCTGCTTGCTGATCAAGTTGGCTCACATTGAGTGAGGAATAGCTTGGGCTTTAGAGAGCCAGTATCTTTTCTGGTGGTCATGGGGTGAATTTTAGTAGTTGGGGGTAGTGGAGGAGGAGAGGGAGGGTCATTTTGGTTTGGTGAAGGAGGATTGACATGACTGGGAGGGTGTGGAGATGTAGTTTGTTGGTTTGGGAGAGTTGAGCTATCTGATTGAGTGGGAGAGGTAGTATCTGTTGTAGTGTGTGGAGGATTTGTAGGTGGTGGAGGATCTGTAGTGACAGAGTTTGGAGTGGTAGTTGGTGTCTCTGTGGTTGTGGAGAATGTTGGAATAAGGAGTGGAGAGTCACTGGTAGCTGTGGTGGAGGGAGGATTGGAGGTGGGAAACATGGTAGGGTAGGGAAATTGTGTTTCATGAAACTTCACATCTTTTGAAATGATAACTTTGCCCTCGGGGGTGAGACACTTATATCCCTTATGGTTAGCTGACAGCCCTAGATTGATGCACATGGCACTTCAAAACTGAAATTTATGTTTGTTGTAAGGTCTAAGGTGTGGAAAACATGCACAGCCAAATGTTTTAAAGTGTGTGTAAGATGGTTCAGTTTTGTAGAGAGCTTGGTAAGGTGAAATGAAGGTGGGAAGTCTGGGTAGTCTATTAATGAGGTGAATGGCATTTGTGAAAGCATGATCCCAATATTTGAGGGGAAGTGAAGCATGAGACAGAAGAGTAAGACCAATCTCTGTGAGATGTCTATGTTTCCGTTCTACAGTCCCATTTTGGTGGGATGTATACGGACACGTGAACCTGTGAACAATACCCAAATCAGTTAGATATTTAGTGAAGGGAAGGTATTCACCCCCACCATCAGTTTGGACAGCCTTGATAGAGCAAGAGAATTGTGTGTGAACTAGTTTTTGAAAGAGTGTGAAAGCCTTAAGAGCTTCTGATTTGTGTTTTAAAAAATAAATCCATGTGAATTTTGTGAAGGCATCAACAAAGGCTATGTAATAATAGTGACCCCCAGTGGAAGCAATAGGGGAGGGACCCCATAAATCAGTGTGTATAAGCTCAAAGGGAGCAAAATATTGAGTGCTTGAGGGTGGTGCATACAATTTATGTGATTTACCAATGCTACAAGAGCTGCAGTAAATCGATCGAGTTTTATTTGAACCGACAGAATGTTACATTTATTCAATACATGAGTGACAACTTGTGAGTTGGCATGACCTAATCTTGTGTGCCAAAGAGTGTGTGTATCAGCAGTATGTGTATTACAAGCGTAATGCAGACATTAACAAAGACAAGCAGTAAGGTAAAACAGATATCTGAGAAGGCTTTTTCCGAGATGACTTTGCTATGGGAAGCCCCTTGAACACATAGAGCCCATTCTTATCAAGGGTGCCAACCAAAACTACTTGATTAGAGGCCTGTGACACAACAAGACAGTTAGATTCATGAAAACGAAAGTGTACATTATTATCTTTGGCAAACTTAGATACTGAAAGTAGGTTCTTAGTTATGTTTGGCACATGTAATAGATCATTTAGCACTAAGTTTATATGAGGATGAATAGGAGATATAAATTTAGAGGAACCTATGGCAGCTATACGAGAGCCATTGCCATTGCCCATACGGACTTGAACATGACCTGAGTAAGGTGTTCTGTAATGTAAATTATCATCATTGGCTGTGACATGGTGAGTAGCACCAGTGTCACCATACCAGTCTTCTTCTTCACTACTACTAGAAGGTGAATCAGAAGGTTTACCTGTAGCGTCGAGGGACATAGCCTCGGCTAGGCTAACTTGAGGAGTTGGAGCCTCAGCATCAGTGGTAGCAGTACTTTGAGTGTTCTGCGTAGCATTATTGGATGCTTGATTCATCGATGCAGGAGGAACGAAGGTTTCGTCAAAGCGAAACCAACAATCGAGAACGGCATGACCGTAACGCCCACACAGTTGGCACGTAGGGCGAGAACCGGTGTTACGACCGCGTCCACGGCCACGATGACGTCCACCACGACCACGTCCTCTTCCAAACTGATTCCCATTGTGTTGAGTAGCATTGTTGTTACCACCCTGAGTGACTTGTGAGGACGTTTGAGCGATGTTAGCGGCGACGGTGGTGACGGCAAGTTCCTGGCGATACTTGTCCAGTTGAGACTCTTGAACAAGGAGTAAGGACTCAATTTCGCTTAGTGACGGAGGATCGGACTTTCCAAAGATCATCATTACGAATGGATTGAACTCCTCCGTAAACCATCAAGAATAACATCGATGAGATATGTTTCGTTGATAGTTTCGCCAACAATGGTGAGAGAATCATGAGTGAGTGAACTTTGGTCAAAAACTCGGAGATCGAGCTCGATCCTTTCTTCGTATTCTTCAATTCATTTTGGAGTTGACGAATTTTTCGCTCAAGATGAGAGAAATAGTCTTCGATGGAGTTTCTCCCACACCGCCACGCAGTGATAGCGACTTTAACACACGGGGAAGCACCGATTCAGACAAAGTGGATAGTAACCAGGTGAATAGAGTTTGATCTTGAACCAACCACTGCTCAAATTCGTCGGAGACGATGTCTGCAAGTCGATCCTCTTCCGATGCATACTTCGGTGGAATTTTAGGGTTAACAAGGAGGCGGTGCAGTTTATGCATCTTAACTACTCCTTCAACCTGCTGATTCCAGAGGAGGAAGTTGCGATCATCGAGCTTAATGGATAATTTTGGACCATTGGTGAAGTGTGTGGCCGACGATTTGGTGGTTGACTGAAACACCGATGCAACGCCGGAGGGAGTTTCGTTGCTGCGCGGTGATTGATCGGGTTCCGGTGTGGCCATTGTGGCAAAGAGGGAGAGATTTAGACGGTGGCGGAAGGTGGAGCTTCAGTTACAGGACCGGTGGCCGGCGAATGATACCATAAAGGGAACTGAGAGAGAGAACTTTGAACTATTGAGAAATGCTTCATTAAATCTGATTCAGTTACAGAGAGCTATATATACACAGTTGGCTTCTAACTGGAGCCGTTGGAATCTAACAGAATTACTAACACAGTTACATCAATGCTATGGTGCAACCTATCTCTATTGAGTGTACGGTGCACTACTGAGATCAAGCCACTAAGACTATTATCAACCAAGCTATTATCAGTATATACTATCATACTCTATTAAATCAGCCAACCTTCCCATAAACGTGATTTTAATCCTCATCAACCATATAGATCCTTTATAGATCTTATGTCAAGTTTAATAGTAGTTTGAGAATGTCATGTTTTGGGTGTACATCAAAGATGAGGAGGTGCCTCTAATATTAGTCATTTAATTATAATCAATAGAGGTGGGAGATGAGAGAAATGTGGGCTGGTGTTGTGGCCCATAAGTGATGGATCAACTCTTATTTTTTCACAGGGGCAACAAGTTAATTTTCCAATTATATTGAAGAAAAAAATTGTCTGTGGGAGCAAATTGCCCATGACATTAAAAAATATAAATGAAACTTTTTTTGGGTAAATTTTTTCATAATTAAATATGGGTTAATAACTAGTTGGGTCTTTCAATTTTTAGAAAATTCTAATTTAGTCCCCGATATTATCAATATTTCTAACTAGTTTCTAATATTTTCAAACGTTATTCAACTTAGTCCCTCAAATTCTTGATGTCACATTAGTCCTTGGCATTTACAACTTAATATCAATTAAGTATGAGTTTTACAACTTAATAGCACTTTGGTCCATAATAGAACCAAATATCACAAACCAAACTTACACTACGTTATTGTCAAAAAATAAAAAACTTATACTACGTTGTAAAAGTCGAGAACTAAACGTGACTTTGAGAATTTTAGAGACTAAACAAAATAATAAAAATATCAAGAACTAATTAAGAATGTTGTTAATATCATAAATTAAAATTAAACTGGAAATTTCTTAAATTTGAGGTACCAAATTAACTATTAACCCAATTAAATATGACACCTTATAATATGACGGGAACATAATAATTAACTAATATGGGATTGCAAATTTGGCATAGGATATTGTATTAGAGATGACCAAGGTAATTTCATTACAGCTCGTACAACTACAGATGAAGGTTCTCCACCACCACCACCACCACGAGAAGTCGAAGCGTATAGTCTTTGAGAAGCATTAAAATGAATTATTGGGTTGGGTTATTCACGTGTAATTATAGAACTTGATTGCAAGACAGTGGTAGATAGTATACATGGTAATATTTCACCCAATTCAAAATTTGGTTCTATCATGGAGAGGTGTAGAAGATTACTTACACAATTCAAAATTTTGGATAAATTTTGTAAGGAAACAAGCAAACCAAGTTGCTCACTGCCACTACAAGAAAATCGTTGATTTGCCACGGACATTTCCGTCGCAAATGTACAAATTTCCGTGGCAAAACAATATTTGCCACGGATTTGCCACAGACCAAAAATGGTGGCAAAAACGCTCGTCGCAAATCGTTTGCCACGGACTTTTCCGTGGCAAATTTTTCTGTCGCAAACCCGTGGAAAATCCGTGGCAAAGTCGTCGCAAATTTCATCGCAAATACGTCGCAAAAATTAGAAAAAAATTAAAAAAAATTAAATCATAATTTTAATTCTTCAACTCATTCATTAGTCAATGTTATCATCACAATTATTTAAAATCAAACTCCCTACACTTGAAATTTAGCTAGGAGATATTAAAAAAAATAAAGGATAATATGATTAATAAGACTACAAAATCATTTCACACAAAACTAATGGAACTGTGGCTGAGTATTCATTAACAAATTTATTACAAGACTTTCAAAAAGCATAGTATACAAAGGAATAATGTAGCTGTTTGTTTAAGCTTACATTGATAGTATACAAATTCATCTTTGAAAAAAACGCAAAAGATTCTCGCTTTGAAGTATCGTAATAAGTCGTTTAATCAAGCAAAGAAATCAACAGAGGATGGATGATGTTTTGTCTCCATAGGAATGGGTGGCATTACATCCGTTTCTGCGAGCAAACCTCACAAAGTGACATTTCTTTGCAAAAAGAGAACAACCAAAGATAAGATGATTGTGCATAGTTGTTCTTGGAGGAGAGTCCGAATAGAAATAGATATATACATACTCGTGTGTATCCGACACAAATTGAAATTGAAATTGTGCATAAGGGGTGATAATGACCATTTGTCGCATGTAATGCAATATTTTTGATCGCAAATGCAAACAAAGGAGCTTATATTAATGAACCATGTTTAGATAATAAGCATGAAAACATCGTGTATTGGAAAATGGAAGCGCTCTGTTATATCCAGAGTTTGCAAGTAAAATTATTAATATTGCACCAAATAAGTATTACATACACGGTAAGTTGTCGGTTCCCTCTATGACAACTTGAATTTCAGCTCCATGCCAATGTTCCTTGTTCTCACGTTTTTCATGTAAATGTACATGAGGAATATTCTGAAAATTGAAGCATTGTTTACTTGGAGTGGGAGTTTGAATATCAATTCATATATTTAGAATAATGAAAAAAACATACTTATGAATGTCGATATCCAAATTTTGCAAAATGAAATAAAATTTTGCTTTTTCATTGATGAAGAGATCTCAATAGGAAGCTCGGTACTCATTTTGGACCATATTAGTGCTGCATACATGAAAATCCATATCAATAAGGCCAATCAAAAACAAGATGCAAATCATATTCGAGAAGTAAAGTTAGCAAATCGTATAAGTTAATAATAAGAGTCAATGAAACAAAAACAAGGAGAAAAAAAATATTTAAACTAGTGCATGTTGCCAATACCATCTTTGCACCAAGACCAAACTTTCCTCGCGTCTGCTTCAAGCCATATTTTGTCCCAGATAGAACTGCAAAATTAGATAAGCTTAGAACAAGCAAGGTTCCTACCAACAAAATGTAACAACTGATGTCTACGCAAATGTCGACTCACTGACATCTTAGGTAGTAAGCAACTGACTAACCTCGACCAAACATATTTGGGATGTCATCATGTGCCATTCCTTTTCCATTATCCTGCAATTAGTAACAAGCATGAGACTGTCAAGTGTCTACATTACCCTTATAGGAATAACAAAAAAGCTATGGATAAAGAAGAAAAATTTTCAAATCGGGTTCCAAAATCAGATGAAACAGTTCTACAGACAGCAAAAATCTAAGGCATAAAGACCAATGCATACAAATAAGTCCACAAACGAAGGCCTGAGGCAGAAACCACGCGCACCTTGCATGTAACTCAGAAACGAAGCCTCACCTCGACCCTTGGGACCCTTTGAAGCCGGAGTCTCCTTCACTTTCTTTCCAACGGCAAGAAAGATTCTTTGCTTGTAATTCTTGAGCACGAGCTTCTTTTGCTAATCGTTTTCGTGCATAGGCGGATATAATGTGAGAGACAGAGAGTTTACTCAATTTCAAAACGCCCTATACATGATATGAATTATGAACCTAAGATCATAATTTCAAATTTGTTACCATAACCAAATTAACAATTAATATAATGCAACCAAACCATAGAGTTTGATCCAGACTAGTATATCTCAATACAAGAACCAAAGTAACAAAAGTAAAATTAAACACACCTCACGAGCCTTTTCGGTTTCATAATCATCATACAATGCAAAGATCAACACGCTCACGGTCAACAAGACCAATCATAGAATTGAATTTGCTTTTGACTATCTCCTCACTGCAACAACCAATTTGCTTTTGATGCACTAAAAAATTCACTTGATCAAATTCACACACGCTCGTTTATATCAATCACACTTGCAATTTCACACTTACATAGTTACATACACGGTAAGATCTGAAAAGAGGAATTTAGGGTTTTTGATTCTACCAAAAATTGGGGGTTTTCTATCTAATAGAAGTAAAATAGAAGCAACAAACTTACCTTTAAGAAGAAGAACTGAGGAGGTGCTGAGAGAAGAAGAAGGGAAGAGAGAAAGAAACTCAGCTTTGTTTTCATGAGGCGCTGAGAAGAGGAAGAAGAAGGGAAGGGAGAAGAAGAAGGAACGACCGAGTGAGAGTGAGGAGAGGCGCGGTGGTGCAGTGGAGGTTGAGGGTGGTGCAGTGGAGGTTGAGGGATGTGCAGTGGAGGTTGAGGGAGGGCGGAGGTGAGGAGAAAGGGAAGGGAGAAGAAGAAGGAACGACCGAGTGAGAGTGAGAGTGAGCGTGAAAGAAAGAGGGATCGACTAGACTCCCTTTAAGTAATTCTGATTCAAACATTTGCCACGAGTTTGCCACGGAATTTCGGTGGCAAATTATCAAAGTCTGTGGCAAATTATCAAAGTCCGTGGCAAATCCTTACCAAACTTACGAACACTTTTCTCATTACAGATTCCGTGGCAAACCCGTCGCAAATTGGCGACGGAAATCAGGTTGTGGCAACAGTTTGTGGCAAATCAGACTTATTCTTGTAGTGTGCAAGACCATCTAGGTTCTATGTTAGAATCCATAATTTTAATTATATTTGTCTTGTATTTAATTTGAATATCTTGTTGAATGAAATGAGTTGAATCTATGTTTATAAAATAAAAATAAAAAGCTAATATGGGATTGGGCTTAGATTGTGAATGGGACTTTGTTCAAATATTAATTAGTGGTAATTTATTATATTGATCAAACCTTTGGGCCTTGCCCATTTATTTTTGAATCAAAAATACAAATTTGACAAAAAGAAAAAACCTCAAGTCTATGTCTCCAAATAAATAATAAATAATAAATAAATAAAACAAACCCCAAATCTATGTCTCCAAATATGAATCAAGCTAAGCTCAATCCAGAGGTGAATGCACCACCACAAGTGTCGGGGTTGTCTTTGCGATTATCGGGAACTTAAGCCATTGTAAATGGACACAAATCGAATATTTTTTTCGTGTCATATTATTAAAACTCACTTTAAAAATAGCTCAGACCATTGTCACGTGAATAAAGCCTTATTGTTAATGTTTAAGATCACATCGATCATAGTTTTTTTCCTCGTGATTTTAGGTTCTGGATGGCCAATTAGAATATAATAATGTTGTTTGCATAGATTAATCAACTCAGTGTATTTCAGAGGTGCAATGTATCTGACCCATCATCAAGAATAAAAGGACAATAGAATTGTTGTTAAATGATCGATTAGTTTGATCTAATCCAGTTTATTAGCTGTTGGTATTGCCTAGGAGGTAACAGGAAATTTATTTATTTACTTAAACTAAAATCAATACCCTAGAACACCTCAAGTGAAGAAATTCATCAATTGGCCCGTTGCAAAATCTGAGTAATTGAACTCTTCAGCAAGGGATAATTTTCTACAAAAGAACTATATATGTCAAAAATGATTCTTTATAACACTACAATATACTCATATTAATGTTTTTTATTGAATATTCATATTTTCGGTTACTAAAATATTTTTTTAACAAAAAACACCTAGAGCATTTCACTCATAATCAAATTTAAAATACATGATGGAATATTAGAGTGATTATGAGGATTAGCTGCCAACAAGCCCCTGCTAAAGTATGAGCAGTCTTGTTAGCATTCTTCCTAGCAAACACAACACGAGAGTTACAACTGAAAAAAGAAAACAAGTTCTTACAAATATTGATAATAGAACCAAATTCAAAAATTGGAGCTTTGCTAGACTTAAAAGCATCAACAACAAATTTTGCATCCAATTCGAACACCACATATTTGTAAACAAGTCACGCACCCAATCAATAGTAGTGAGCAATCACATAGACTCACAAATAATAACATTCGTGATGGGTGTCCTGGTACCCTTCAGGCGAGCAATGCATCATTCTAAATGTAGATGGAAGTAGCATCGGCAACCCCGGGCCTCCGGGATGGGAGGTTTGATGAGGAACGAAGAAAGAACGTGGCTTTGGGGCTTTACCGGTCATCTTGGCAAGAAGGATAACTTATTTGCTGAACTCATGGCCTTGTACAAAGGTTTACAGCTTGCTTGGGACAAGGGCATCAGAAGTTTGGTGTGCTACTCGGACTCGTTGTTGGCTATCAATCTGGTGCAAGGCCCTATTAATTATAATTATCATTGTTATGCTGTTCTGCACCACAATATTCGGGAGCTGCTAGCTCGACAGTGGAATGTTACTCTGAACCACACTCTGAGGGAAGAAAATTTTGCAGCAGATTACTTAGCAAAACTTGGTAGTAATATGGAAAGTGCTTGGGAATTTTATCAACATCCTTCTGTTGGCTTGGATGGAATTCTAGCGTCTGATGCAAGTCGCATGCCTATTCTTAGGCCTTAGTTTTAAATTTCAGTTTTTTTTTTAATTTCTTTGCATTCTTGTACCCAAAAAAACTATTATTATATTTTTTTAAACTAAGGTATCCTCCACGGTGATTGTGAAGACTAATCCTTCGAGGTAGCGGAGATCCACTTAAGGGGTTGATCTATCCCGATAATTTTTTTTTCATAGCACCGGTGAAAGATCTTACCCAACACCAAATTAATAGTTAAGGGACTCAAATATTTATCACTTTTGCCATGTTGGCAAACTATCTTTATATTTACATCCACTTCTATTTCCAATACTACTTAAATGTTAGAATTTTATTTGTGACCAAAAAATGTTAAAATTTTATACCTAAATTATATTGGAGGCCGTTTGGTGAAGTATATAAAAATTATATTCTAAAATATGAAATACGCAGATAAACCTCAAAAATAAATTTTAAATTACAAAAAGTTATGGGATTTCGGATTTTCTCCCTGTGAAACAAATAATTCAAAACTATTATTGGAAACCAATTTAATGAAATTTATCTCACATTTTTAAAACGCTTTTTATATATATTTTTTTCTTCTCTCTTCAAAATTTGAACTTCAAGTGCCGAGTTTATAGTGAATTGCAATACTATATTTTTTTGTCTTGAATAAAAAAGTTATTTAAAATATAAAATACTAAACAAAGAGATGTATTTAGGTAAGATCATTTTGAGGGTTTTAAAATTGAATAAATTATAAATCAATGATATAACCATATTTTTAAATTACATTCATTTGTTTAATTATTAAATTTTAAAATAAAAATCTATTAAATTTTGTAAACCATAATTATGACATTTTTTTATAAGCAAATGTTAGTGGGAGTGGGGGAATGTTAGTTTCGAGGTTCGAACCCTGGACCTCCTTCTTGTAAATTGCAAACTTTTTCATATCTCTTAACTCGCTAACCGAAATACCTACCTTCAGGGCCATAATTATGACATAATACAACTGACATATGTTTTTGTTTTTTTGACAAATGTTTTGTTTTCTTTTAAAATTAAGAAACTTTTTTCTTTATAAAAGAATAAATTAAACTTTAAAATATGTCATTGTTTATATAGTTTTTTTAGATAAACAATAATTATATTGATGGGAGCACTGGGAGTGCGCCAACCCATATACATAAAGGGAAGGGAGAGGGCCTCATTAAAATCTCCATGAGTCAAAACCCATTGGGAAAAAAAATTTGGCAGGGAAAAAAAGTACCTCAAAACAGATGTGGATTGTTTACAATGAGAATATCATCCACAGTTTCTCCCCCTTGATAGCATGAAAGAGGGTTAGAACCTCATAAAGCTATGGACATGGATGAGTTGCATTTCAATTTATAAATACGTACACCAGCTCCATGAAAGACTTTTAACCCGATTAACAACTGAGTTCATGCTCGCTTCCTCCTTTTGAAGATGACGTCGTTTCTTGCAAGCCAAATACTCCAACACGTGGTGAGCCAAAAGACATGTTTTACTCGTTTGGACTTCTTCTCATGGCACCAATGAGCACAACTTTTGTAAAAATCCACCATACTCAGGGACAAATCAACATTCAGGCCAAGCCACACTCCAATTAAAGTCCAAACCGATTGAGCAAAAGGGCAAGTCACGAACAAGTGTTGCGAGTCTTCGCATTCGAGATGGCATAGCGGACAGCAGGCCTCCTCTGCTGTCAGTATAATGTTCGTGCGCAACAATTGAGCGCGAACAGGTAATGTGTCCAAAATTCTGCCAATAAACCATGCAGAGCCGAAACATTAGTGAAGGGAACGGTGCCAACAAGATGTTGGTAATAAGATTTAACTGAGAACCTCTTCGAAGGATCGTAGGGCCATGTCCAACAATCTGATTTCGAACTGCTGCGGGCCACTATTTGCAGGATGCTTTGCAGAATCTCGCCTTCAGCTGCTCTAACCAGGTCAGAGTAGTCAAGCCACGGAGATAACCAAGTCCATCTACCACCGTCCCAAAAGCCAAAATTTGTCATGGAATGTTGTTGTTGCCTGCTCCCTTCATATAGTAACGGGAAGACCTTTAACAAGGGTTCAATACCAAGCCATTGATCCTTCCAAAAATTTATTACAGCGCCAACCCTCTTCTTATACACCACACAAATATTTTGCATTCCTCTAATGAATTGTCCAAAGATACCAAATCTCTCCACCAAATTGACCCTGTATTCGATGATTGTTACCTTCCATCGGAGCATGAACAAAAAGTGGTCCAAACTCCCCGTATCTAAGTTGCAACAATCGACTCCAGCTTACATTAGGATCCTCAATGCCCACCACTTCCACTTAGAGAGAAGAGCCAAGTTGAATAATTCGAGATTTTTAATCCCGAGACCTCCCACTTTCTTTGCCTTACAAATTCTATCCCAAGCGACCTAATACATATCGCTCTCCCTTTCTTTGATGCCCCGTAGGAACTCCCTTTGAATTTTGATCATCTTTTTAATAACAACCTTCGGTGCCTTATAGAAGGAGAACATATATCCCGTTGCCGATGTGAGAACCTCTTTGGTGGGTGATCTGTCAGTAAGCTCCAAAGCGCCAAATGCGCTTGAAGCTCGCTCGACTCCAGTGAACCCCAGAGCCCAACTCACCTAAACTTAAATAATCTCAACAAAAAAAACATATATAAAGGAATGTTGTTGAGAACACATTGCTTTTATAGTTATTTGTTTTCAAATTACAAAAGACTGGATTAAGAAATTTTTAAAAAATGGTTTCAGAGATAAATGTATTTCGATTGAACTGAAATAAGAAAATAAAAGTAAAAATATTTGATATATTTAATTGGAAATTCAAAATAATAATATTAAAAATAAAAGTTAATTTAACGTTTAGTTTCTGTTTTCATGAATCTGAATCATCATTTAAAAAGTATTATAGAAAAATTATTTAAATGTAAGAAAATAATTTTGAAGTTTTTTTTATAATTTAAATTATATACTTATATTTTGTAATTCAAATTATTTTAAAGTTAACCTAATTAGTTAAAGTTAACTTCAGTATTTGTTCCATATATTATCTAATCTATATTCATCTCTATTCTTTTTTATTTTTCTTAAATAGAACTAACAACTTTAAAAATATATGATTTTTATTTCATGATTATTTTTAGGCAATATTAAAGACCAATTGAAAAAATGTTTAAAATTCACTCAGTTGATGAATGTTAGTGCAATTGTAGAGTATAGATAAATTAAAATGTAAAAAATGAACGCATATGTAGGGATGGCAAAACGGGCTAGCCCACCCCGCTCCGCTTTTAGCCCTTAAAATTCGGGGCGTGGCGAGCTGGCCCACCAACGTTGTCGTTTTCTCAAAAGACTTTTCTTTCATTTAAAAGAGACTATTTTTTGATTTTCTATTTTTTCTTGAAATATTGAAAAAAAGTATAAAAAGAAAATCATCCAATTGGAATTGTTACTATTAAAATCATCAAGAAATTTCTAAACATCAAGCATAAATCACTGATTTCTATTTTTGAACGTCTTTGATTTCTATTCTTGAACTTTGAAAAGTGTTTTACGAGTGTTTTACTTTTTTTGTTGGGCTGCTGATATGTCTAAAAGGTGGGCTGTTGATATGTCTTTTTTAAAAATAGTGTTGACACTTTCACACTCATTATTTACTTTATTAGGAAAAAACGGGCCAGCAAGCCAACCCACCCCCTTTTTCTCGTTAGCACACAATTTTCCCCTTTTTGTGGGACAGGCTCGGCAACGGGCCCAATATCTCAACCCAACCCACATTTTTTAACGGGTTGACACATCAATCCGGCGGGCCATACTTATTTTGCCATCCCCTATGCATATGGGTGCTTTTAGTCTTTTTTTGGTTCACAGGGTACTACTTCGATGGAATTTATAAAGAGAAAATAAGAAAAAATTTATGCTATAATGTATTAATCGATAAAAAATATTTTAATGGCGGTAAAGTAAAAATATTATGAAGTTGTAGTAGCGTAGAATCTTGTTATTTATTTTTAATTAAAATATGATAGAAACAAATAAAATATTATTAATGTATTTTTTTGGTAGGTAGAGTCTAGCCATGCTTTGCATTGGTTTGAATACCCCAGTTGAGGTACGAGTGAGTTGAGGTGCGCGATGGGTTGTGAAAATAACCTTTGCATTAGAAGGCTTATGGTGCCATGTCATGGTGTACAGGTGGAGAAAGTATCTAGTATATGCGATCACGTGCCTAAGGCGTGGAGCTTATATCAAATATGAAAGGTGGATGGGTTGCATCACGTGTTTCCTCGGATACCTTCAGAGCCATTCATTCATTCATAAGCTGCGATTGGATTGGATGAATGAAGTGCCAGTTGGATCCATTCATTCCCGTTTCCCCATAAAAAATACACTCCATTCCAGTCTGTCACTCCAACGTCTCTCTCCATAATTTCACCCCACGTCTTCCCATTCTACCCCCGTTTCCTACTCGCTCTTATCCGTTCATAGGGTCAATTCTGACAATAACTCCACCCAACCCATGTTTGAAATAATCTAACTGGCCAAAGCTGTAATGCTTTTGTCATTTAGCTACCCCCACATAACAAAGGCTTTCACTTATTTCCACAAAGGTTGCACTTTCATCTTTGCCTTGTCTGGTTAAAACATTTCTCTTTTTCAATGTCATTCCACTGCATCACAACGACTTGTCTCTCACGCTCCGCCAAAGATAACGCTGAGTTACGCGCGTGTAGTACACCCGAACGGTGTTGAGTGGGATTAGAATATTAGCAGTACCGAAAGAGAGGTCCCTCTTAACTTGCTTACTGGACAAGCTGTGGCTCGTAAATGCCAGAGGGGCTAACCACTTCCCACGCACAAAAGTTACTCTTTAATTAATCTCTTTCTTTCTCTTTCTCAGCAAGTTTCAGCCTTCTACAGTTAAAACACATTTTGAATTAAAATATCCCAATATTTAAACCCCACCTGGGCTACCACCTATATATATATACATCACTTCTCATTTCTCAAACCACAACACAAAATTACATCAGCAATCTCATCTCAGTTTTTTTTATTCCATTCTCAAAAGCCAGCCACCGTTGCATTCTTAGCTTTGGTCTTTCACTTTCAAAAATGGAAACTGTTACCCTTTCTTCATCTTCTCAATGCTTTCTCAAAATATTCCTTCTCATCTCCCTCTTTCAGCTTTCTTTAGCTGCTCGTAGTCTAAACGAGCTGGTTCAGGACCAAACTCAGCTTCTTCATTACCACAACGGTCCTCTTCTATACGGAAAAATCTCTGTAAACCTTATCTGGTATGGTAACTTCAAACCATCTCAAAAAGCCATAATCACCGATTTCTTCACCTCACTCTCTTCTCAAACCACTCACACCAACCAACCCTCCGTCGCCGCGTGGTGGCAAACCACCGAAAAATACTACCACCTAAACTCTAAAAAGAAAGCTTCTCGTCTTTCCCTTTCATTAGGAAAGCAAATTCTCGACGAGAAATACTCCTTAGGAAAATCACTAACAAACAAGAACCTCGTTGAGTTAGCTTCCAAGGGAGACCAAAAAGATGCCATCAACGTTGTTCTAACATCCGCTGACGTGGCAGTTGATGGTTTCTGTATGAGTCGATGTGGGACTCACGGTTCTGTTTCTTCATCGGTGGGTCAAGTAAAGGGAAAAAACTACAAATTCGCTTACATCTGGGTTGGTAATTCTGAAACCCAATGTCCAGGTCAATGCGCATGGCCATTTCATCAACCAATTTATGGGCCTCAAAGCCCACCTTTAATTGCCCCAAACAACGATGTGGGCCTTGACGGAATGGTTATTAATTTGGCTAGTCTCTTAGCTGGAACTGCAACCAACCCCTTTGGAAATGGTTACTTTCAAGGTCCCGCTGAGGCTCCTTTAGAAGCTGCTTCAGCTTGTCCTGGGGTTTATGGTAAAGGTGCTTACCCGGGTTATGCTGGTAATTTACTTGTTGATTCTACTACTGGTGCTAGTTACAACGCACATGGTGCTAATGGAAGAAAGTATTTGCTTCCTGCTTTGTATGATCCTTCTACTTCTTCTTGCTCAACGCTTGTTTGAGTTTGAGGATTGATTGGGATAGTGTTGTTGCTGCTCTGTCGATGCCACTGGTACTATGTTAGAAACACGAGATTAGTAGGGTTTTGTACAAATAAGCCTTATGTAGGATTAATTCATTTATTTATTTTATATAGCTTTTGATTATGCTGATTAAGAATATAAAAGCAAATGTACTTCTGTTTGCTTTTAAATTAAGTAAATTATTATATATTGGTTCACATCCTACTTCAAATTTCAATTCCGTTTATGTGTTTGGGGTTAGTTTTTGCTTAACAGAGCTTTGTCTTGTGATAAAAAGCCCGCTCTACATTCCTGAGGATGGTAGCGGCTATCGACCAAAAAAGGGTGACAGTATTGGTTATGCGAAGCTCTGGTACTAGATACTTCCACCGAAATCCATTATCTCCTTCATGATTCAATTTTGATTTCTGAGTGAAAATAACTGTGAGGAATGATTAATTTAATCGATAGTATCACTATTTCTAATTTTTTTTTTTTTGAGATTAATCACTCTTTCTAATTTAGTCATTGAAATAAGAAAGTCTACTTAGCAATATTTGAAGTCTAATGTTCTCTGTTAGGACCCATTAAATGCCAATTTGGAAATTTTTTCCCTCCCAAATGTTTTCCAAATAATCTACTGGGTAACTAAATGCCTTAACAAATTCGTGGGAATAGATTGTGTAAGTTGGGTTTGTGGTAATTTGGTACCTTTAGTGTATTTTGGGAGAGAGAAGTGTGATTAAAATAATACTATATGATTAGAGAGAATAATGAGTTAAGAGAGAGAGAGAGAGAGAAAGGCACCAAAGTACCAAATCTCTCAAAGTAGACAATTCCTCCCCAGTTAACTCGCCCAAACAGCCTAGATTTCTTCAAGTAGTTCATTCGCCCCATATTTCTTACCATACCACCCCCTAGCTACTCAGTATACACCCCCAAGACGCGAGAAAAGATAATAGTGCCCTGAATGTAACGCGCATGTTTCATTTTTTTGGGAGATAACGATGGTTTGGTAGTTACGCACCGAACTAGTTTGGGCGTTAACCACTTAGTATGTTATCTTCAGAGACACCCCCCCCTTCCCAAATTTGTTCTAATTATCTCAAATTTGTTCTAATTAGGTTCGAACTTTGTTCTGGAGTGGACTCAAGGCCCAATGCAATCCAATAGGCCCAATATGGCCCAATACTTCAGCTATAAACATGGCACGAATCCCAAGGAATGAGGTACGTCATTATTACTTATGGTCCTATTCATCGCTCATCGACGACTTGGCGTCGAGTGCTTTCGCGCAGTACCACCCGAGGCGACCGCACTCAAGGACATCAACACCATCGGCCGAAGCCAAAGGACTACATCAGCATCACTACTCTATTGGTCAGGTACGATCAATTGGCGACCACAGTGGGAGCGAGTTAAACACTTCCACCATGCAACCAAGGAAGCACGCCACGCGAGCTTCGTCGCGAGCCGACCCTTCCTCGGGACGCGCTTCCACAAAGAAACCCCGAGGCGTGCCACTAACCATCCACGAATCACTGGACAACCCTCGTCAAGAACCTTTCGTACAGGGCGGCCGAGGCCCAGTCTTGGAACAGACACTGCAGCCAGCTCAACAGCAACTACCGCCCGAGTTGGTGAATGCAGGAATTGATGCTTCTTTGCCCGAGCATGTGACTCGGGCTTTCTTGCAGATTCTACAGAACAAGAATCAGATCATTGCCGACCGAGATGCGCTTCTCTCCCACTATGAAAGGGGATCCATTCCAAAGACGCCGCCGAAGCGGCAAGCGGTGAAGCGGCCCCTGTGTCAAGCGCATCCTTCCCACAGGCACCTAACTCCATCCGGAAGAAACGACCGTCCTCGTGGAGGCACATCATGCAATCCAATAGGCCCAATATGGCCCAATACTTCAGCTATAAACATGGCACGAATCCCAAGGAATGAGGTACGTCATTATTACTTATGGTCCTATTCATCGCTTCATCTGCGACTTGGCGTGTGAGTGCTTTCGCAGTACCACCCGAGGCGACCTGCACTGGCGACATCAACACCATCAGCGACCGAGCTAAAGGACTACATCAGCATCACTACTCTATTGGTCAGGTACGATCAATTGGCGACCACAGTGGGAGCGAGTTAAACACTTCCACCATGCAACCAAGGAAGCACGCCACGCGAGCTTCGTCGCGAGCCGACCTTTCCGGGCGAACGCGCTTCCACAAAGAAACCCCGCAGGCGTGCCACACTAACCATCCACGAATCACTGGACAACCCTCGTCAAGAACCTTTCATGCAGGCGGCCGAGGCCGATCTTGGAACAGACATCGCAGCCCATTTCAACAAAGAACTACCGCCCGAGTTGGTGAATGCAGGAATTGATGCTTCTTTGCCCGAGCATGTGACTCGGGCTTTCTTGCGCATTCTGAGAACAAGAATCGATCATTGCCGACCGAGATGCGCCTCTCTCCCACTATGAAAGGGGATCCATTCCAAAGACGCCAGCAAGCGCGTGAAGCGGCCCCGTGTCAAGCGCATCCTTCCCACGGTGCACCTAACTCCATCCTAAGAAACGCACCGCCCTCGTGGAGGCACATCACGCCGATCCCTGCACGAAGAGTCCGGCGCGAAGGTCCCCGCTCGGCGGGCGCGGCGTAGTCGCTGTTCTCACGACCAAGATTACGCAGATTCTAGCTATAACCGGACTGGATGCGCCGCCCGCAAGGTATTCCTCGTGACGAGTCCTCCGGTTCGCAGATCAAGAGGCTGGCCGTGGAACTCTCATCACGAAATGGATAGCTACCGTAAAGGGAGATCGTGGACGCCTCCCATCGGTCGAGAAGGCGCAGAGCCCGAGCGACATAGAGAGACGCCGCCCCATACACCTCCGTTGTATGGTCAAATAGTCAGCGGAGGACTATACTGAGTCTTGGCCAATGAAGCGCACCATGCCTTGCGACTTTTGGGGCGAGAGAATTAGCAACCGGTCATGGGCCATTCTCGAGGAGATTCGTTGTTACCGTATCCCCAGAGACCGAGGAAACCCCAATTTGAACAATTTCAACTACCGTGGGGATCCGCATAAACACTTAAGGTACTTCAACAATTCGCAGGCTATAGGGAGCTAGGAACGACCATGAAGTGCAGACTCTTTCCTGATCGCCGAGGAGCGAGCGCTGAGTGGTGGGAGAGCTCGCCGCCCAACACCATCTCTTCGGGACGGCACCGTCAGAACATTCTCGCCAACTACACGGCCAACAGATGATGCCAGAAGCAAGATGAAGAGCACTTGGATACGATTATCCAAGGGACAATGAATCATTGAGACAAGACATAGAACGATTCAACGCCGAGGCCGATCAAAGCGCGACCGACGGACGGAGATAAACTAAAGTATATCAAACGTGGTATCGACCAGGACCACGCTTTGCGCGTAAGAATTCGCCTAAATCATTACATGGATCTAACCATGTTCCTACGGCGGCCAACGATCATATGGCCTATGAAGAAACACTGTTTCCTAGAAGCGCGCGCGCGCGCGCCGCAGAAGAGCGAGATAGGTCGCCAAGAACAACACGATCCTTGTGATAACAAGCCACGCACTAACGATCTATGAATAAATGTCGCGGGTGCTCTTTTCCCCACCGTGGTTTTTTATCGAGGCCCGACCTTTAAACGTCGACTTTGTAATTTATTTCGCATGCAATGTATGATTGGTCGCCGCCATGCGAGCAAAGAACCGAGCTGTTTTCAACCGAAAGTGCCACCGTGTTGCACGATCGTTGTCGTCGTCGAGCGGACAAACGTAGACCCCGAGCGGTCTACAAAAGAACGAGGCCCCGAGCGCCTACAACCGAAAGTGCCACCGTGTTGGCACGATCGTTGTCGCCGAGCCAAGACAAGCGTAGACCCGAGCGGTCTACATAAAGAACGAGGCCCCGAGCGCCTACAACCGAAAGTGCCACCGTGTTGGCACGGCCAAGTGTGTCGCCGAGCGGCAAGCGTGAGACCCCGAGCGGTCTACAAAGAACGAGGCCCCGAGGCCTATAACCGAAAAGTGCCACCGTGTTGGCACGATCGTTGTCGCCGAACGCATAAGCGTAGACCCCCGAGCGGTCTACAAAGAACGTAGGCCCCGAGCGTTTACAACCGAAAAGTGCCACCGTGTTGCACGATCGTTGTCGCCGATCGCAAGACAAGCGTAGACCGAAGCGGTCTATAAAGAACGAGGCCCCGAGCGCCTACAACCGAAAGTGCCACCGTGTTGGCACGGCCAAATGTCGCCGAACGGCACAAGCGTAGACCCGAGCGTCTACAAAGAACGAGGCCCCGAGCGCCCCTACAACCGATTGTCACCGTGTTGGCATGATCGTTGTCGCCGAGCGGCAACAAGCTAGACCGAAGCGGTCTACAAAGAACGTAGGCCCCGAGCGCCTACAACCGAAAGTGCCATCAGTGTGGACCGAGGGTCAAAGAATGACCCACGAACAAGCATGGATCCCGAGCGGTCTACAACGAGAGTAGGACGTCGAACGACCTACACAAAGGCAGCCAACGAATGGTCTGTAACGAACATGGCCAGAAGAGACCGGCTACAACTATCGCAACAAGGGCCGCTTAGAACGAGCCTAGTAGACACTGTTGCCAAAAGTCGCGCAACGCGCCGAACAAGTCCACTACGATAGCGGTCCATCGAGGTCACGATCAAGTCGTTTTCAAACAATTCTATAGGCAACGCGTGACAAAACTCGAACGAATTTGAAAGCAACTCGAAAATGATCGCACATCCTAAGACGAGCAAGAACCGAGTAGCCTCCGTAAGCTAAGGGGTCGGCCGAGTCCCGACCAATGGATCACATTCCCACGAGTGGTCGCGTCCGCACGATTAGCCACTCCTCGCTGGTCGGCCGCCGGCCGCACAGGGGTAACGAACCGAGCCTCGAATAGGCCGCGCTAAGTCACCCTTATGACTCGGCCTTCCACGCGCACCGGGGCGGGGAATCAAGCCTTAGCCCGCCTACTAGCGACCCAGGCTTGGGGGCAACTGTTCTGGAGTGGACTCAAGGCCCAATGCAATCCAATAGGCCCAATATGGCCCAATACTTCAGCTATAAACATGGCACGAATCCCAAGGAATGAGGTACGTCATTATTACTTGTGGTCCTATTCACTGTTCACTGCTGACTTGGGCGTCGGAGTGCTTTCGCAGGTACCACCCGAGGCGACCCAGACTCAAGGACATCAACACCATCAGCGACCGAGCTAAAGGACTACATCAGCATCACTACTCTATTGGTCAGGTACGATCAAACTTTAATCACCGAACCAGTTCGACCCTAATCTTACGAACCACTATTAACTTGTTAAAATGAAAAACAAAACAGAGAAGACGAAAGGGAAAATTGTTCTAATTAGGTTCAGACTTTAAGCACTAAATGGATTCGCCCCTAATCTATCGAACCATTGTTAACTTGTTAAAAAAACAAAAACCAAAGCAGAGAAGAAGAAAGGGGCTTACCAAACGTGTGTGAGAGGAAAGAGGATGAGAGAAAGCAACAATGTGGTGGTGCAATAGACCTGTGGTGGCCAGAGGTGTGGTGGTGGGAGTTGGGTGAGGGAGAGAATAGGAGAGGGTGAGAGAGGGAGGGTTCGGTTGTGAGAGGGAAAGGGGGGTGAGTGTGTGTGTGAGAGGGAAAGGGAAAGGGAACAGATTAGGGTTTTTTATTTAGGGGTATTTTGGAAATATTGGGGGTTGAAGTGTGGTGTAGGAGGGGGAGGTTAAGAAGTAAGAGTCTTTCGTTCTTAAAAAACTCATGGTTGGGGTGTGGGCCATCATGATTGATTTTCAAACTCGGCCCATAAACGCTTGGCCCAAATTATCCTTAGTTTTCATACTTGGCTCATGCATACTCAAGAGAGTAGTGGCCTAGTCGAGTAGGATATGACAACTGTCAAGTGGGTTTATCACTATGCCGAGCCGAGATAATCGCCAAACACGAAATTGAGATAATCGATGAATACGATGACGGAGATAACTGCAAAAACTGCAGTTATCTTGGACGACTAGATATAGATCGAGGGGCCAAGAAAGAAAATGGATCACGCATTCAAGACACAACCTTACAAAAAACTGAGACCAACTCGGTTAGAAATGAACTCAAGGTCCATTAATTTAATTTCACTTTTCAATTTAACCATTTAAGTTTTTTCCCTCTAATTTGGTCCCTTAAATTTCAATATGTTGGCACTATTAACCTTTTTCACAACTTCCGCTTGATTCTGTTACAAAAATGTCTAAGTGACTACTAGGGTGCTTATGTGGCATAATTTGCTTCATGACTTATTATTTTTAATTAATGTTGAGTCAAAATAAAAGAAAATTATGCAGACGTTCATCATCTTCATTAGATTATTACACCTGCATTGATGTTCTTACACCTTAATGTCATAACTATTGGATGAACCATTTATTGCATTAATAAGTGGCTTAAATACGTTTTTACCTCCTGCAAATAGAGGGTGTTTTGCTTTTACCCCCTGCAATTTTTTTAAAAAAACCCCTTGCAAAATCAACTTTTTTGGTTTTAATCCTTCTGTTAGATGGACGTTACAAAAACGTCTATGTAGCATCTTTAAATACGTTTTTACCCCTTGCAAATAGGGGTGTTTTGCTTTTACCCCTGCAAAAAAAATCTAGATCCCTTCTTCTTCCTCAGTACCCACCCAACCTCATATCAACTTTTCCATCTCCAACACAAACCAACGCTTCCATATCAAAACGAGAAAGGGTGAGTCTCTTTATACAAATAATAACCCATCTTCTCACCACATTATCAACACATCATCAATAAATTTTCAGATGAGCGTATGCATGTATGCAACATGCATGAGGATCCTTCATCATCACTCTCTCTCTTATGCGGTGGTGCGCCAAAGAGCAAATGTGGGGTGTATGCGAGTAAAGCGACCCAAACATTCATTTTAAATACTCTTAGAGCCCAATATCACTATAACTATTATTTTAACATCTCAATTGACCAAAATAACTCCCTAAAGAAATAATATCTCCAACACTAGTATTTGAATAGAAATAAAATAAATACATAATATTCTTAATCATATATCACCAATAGCATATAAAAATACCATATTTTTATTTCTATTATTTTTTTCCACAATCTAATCCCCAATAATTTATTAAATAAATATCCAATAACTTTTAGGGCGTTACAACTCTCCCCCACTTAGAATGTTTCGTCCTCGAAACTTACCGACCAAAACTAAACAACCCCCCACTAACAAACTACAGCCCTCTAGACAACTAATGTTATCTATACTGCTGATTACCATTTCATTGATTACCGGCGGTGAGTGATTGGGCGACCGGGCCTCCTACTTCTTCAGCCAGGTAACTCAAGAAATAATAACCAGACTCAGTCATACAATCCCAACTCCAGAGACGACTACGCCATCCTCATCGGACTCAACAGGCTATAAACAACAACATTCACCTCAAAGTTCACAAGCTCAACTAATCATTCACAACCACATAACACGTAACACAAATCGGGGTCACCGGGTACCCCAACGAGGGATCACTCTTAGTAGTCAAGACAATGAAACATCTTAACACCAGGAGCGAGGTTAGTCTACACGGCACTCAACATCAAAGCGTTAATGCGAAATCAAGAACATGCTACTGTAACAATTCATATTATACTTTATACTACGCTTTCACTAACTCATAAAGTCAAAGTAATAGTGTTGAATTACCCACATGACAAATTCATGCGAGCCTCCAACTATAAACTATACAGCAAAACTCACAAAACAAGCAAAATATCGGTCACAAAAGTTAATGTCTTAGAAAGGTTAACATGTAGGCATCATGGTCACTTTCATTAAACTAGCGTGTACTTCCAAATAATTACAATGTTATTTCACTAAGTTTTTCTGAAAAGAATTAGAACATATAATCTTATCAACTCATGTGATATTTGCATTCTCTTATTTATAAAATTCGTCTTGTCCTACTTTAATTTAATTTTCCTTCTCTCATCTATAAAATTTATCTCGCTCTATTTAATCCAATCTCGCTATCTTAAAAACCAAACATTACAGCTCTGTAACTAACAAAAATTCAGCTTACGCATTCACACTAAATGACTAAGGTCAATTTCAAACAGTCTCTTCAATAACTAAGTTCCACTGTACAAGGTCTCGCAAAATACTACAATTAATTGCAAATGCAAACAAACTGGCTTCCTAAAAATGTATCTTTCTACTATTCAACCTTAAGCCCTACACCCTACTCCATTTAGGTATCGCTCAAATGTTTGACCAAATCATTATACTCACACTTACCACTCACCTCTCGCTATTATATGTGACTATACTAGCAGATCCCAACTAGGGTTAATATACCCCTACAAACCTTTACATGGATTTTCAAAATTGGGGAAAGCATGGTACTAACTCCTCCCCTAGTCTTTCTTGTTAACCGTAGTTTGTTTTGGATTATTTTTCAACCTCCTCACTATATTGGGGTGGTTTTCTTGCAGACCAAAATTATTCTACTCTTTTGGCAAATCCATAATCTATAATTTCAAATATAATTCACTTTTACAATACTCGATTCTACTCAAAATAAGACAACTACAATTATAAATTATCTACTTATTATATTTGCACCTAAACCTCTATTTCACATTATTTTCCAATCTCAAGGTATTCATAAATCATAAACCTTAAATGCAATATAGCAATCAATTAAAATACATCAAATCAATTCAATTTAATACAATACACTCAGTTAGATCACTTACACTCAATAGATATTACACATAAATCAAACAATATATAATTTCATAGTCAAATTCACCATCATGGAGCACCCAAAGTTTCATAGTCAAATATACCTATTCTAATTTAATCCCAAAACAATACACGAATTGTACGAATGCACTTAAACTAAGATTAATGTCACAAACTTTGCTTCCCCAATTGAAGAAATAACACTGCCTATTATTTATGAAGTCATTAGACATTTACATCGTCTTATTTATAGTTTCACCTCACTATAGTTTTTATTTAATTGAACCTCATACTTTTAAAACCAATTATTACAACTCCTCACTCCTTAATACTTAGCTCAACTCATTTACATTAATTAACCATAATCAATTTTATACATCTAAAATAACCAAACATTACCAAGATTTGTATGCCAACCCAATCAACTAGTAATTATCACAAAAATATAATTTTCTTCTATGTTGCAATCATTCATAAGACCTCCTTTTATTTTATGCCACTTAATTGCTACTAAAGTTACTGCACATATCCTTGTGTTAATAACTAGCATACCTCTATAAAGGCCATCACCTTTTATATAAAAAAAAAAAAATACAGCAACCGCATTTAAATGAAAAAGCAACAACAAAAAAAAAAAAACAAGCAGACTTAACAACATGAAAATGCCCTTTTAATTCACAAAAGCAATGACTTGATTATGGAAAAATAGCAACCTTGATTTTAATTATGCAATCACGACAACACCTAACCCATTCTCATCTTATTTAAATTTGAGTAACAATACATCTAAATTGAAGGGACAACACATTTGAATGATTTGGGTACCAATACCTTTTGCACTTTAGAAAAATATCACATTTAAATTAAGGAAACAACACATTTTGAAAGTGGGAACATCTCATTCAAGAATTGGAGTACAACACCTCTAAGTTTTCAAGTAACAACATCTTCAAAACCTAGTAAAAACACATTCCAAGTTTTAGTAACAATGCCTTTAAATTTGGAAAACAACACATTCAAATCTTGGGCAACACATTAAAATTCGGGTAACAATATATTGGAAATTTTGGAAAACATCTCCTTTTTAAAATCACCAAACAGTAGTAAAACCCCCACCATTTTATTTATAAAGACAACCACGTTACACCCCTTTTCATTTTAAAAGAAACACGGGGAAACAGTGTGGATAAACAGTAGGAAATGGCGCCTCATTTGTTGTGAAACAACAGTATTTTTATTAAGAGAAAACAGCAAGACAGCAAAAACAAACAATTGATCACCCCTCACCACATCCCTCATCAAATCACCCAATCACTCACAACAACATTTTTTTTTTTTTTTTTAAAAAAATATGACAACATACAGTTGCCCTTTATATATATTCGTGGGTTATAAAATAGTAAACTATTTGACTATGGGATTTCTCAGATATCCTGCATCGCTCTGTGATGAACATTTGTGAGGCTCTCGAGAGATGTCCTTGAAAATACACGATGAACCGGCTTTCGAACAAAGGCTAGCCATAGTCAAAAAGTACACTAGTAGTATAACGCTTAGAGTGAAATTCTTTGAATTAATGTCCATATAAGTATCACAGTTAATATATAATAAAACATTTTCGCATACCAAAACCTATAATACCCGAACCCCACATACAAGTCCCTCATATATCTAGTGGATTAATTAACCAAATTCAATCACTTCATTAACTACAATTACTCAAATAATTGCAACACGTTGGTAAGACTATCACCTAACATTTAAAATATCACAACACATGGTAAGGAGTAGTAGCTAAAGTCAAAATACTAGCTAACATAGTAGCTACACAAGGTACTCAGAGCAAACACACACATAGCAGCAATAAGACAATAAGCAGCACCAGTATCAACAATAGCAATTCTACCGTCGGCAATTCAAATTTAATCAACGCAACACAAATCATGGCTAGAACGAGTACTAAGACTCGAGGATAACTAGACTCGACCTTTGGACAACTTGGCCGGACAGACCAAACTTCAGCTCTGATACCACTAATGTAACACCCCCTTTCTAAACAACTATTATTTAATATATTTTATCAGAGTTTTCAAGTTTTAAATCATTGAAAGAAAGTGTCACATTTCACCGCTTATAAAAACAACCAACTCATAACTAAGTGACATGAAGTCAACAAATAATAGCACGATACATAGCACGATAGTTTAGGGACGGCCCACAACACCTGTTTTAGTTTACAGCACCAAAATAAAATAGTAACCCCGTCTCCAACACAGCGGAAAATCATTAAGTCTAGAATCATACTTAGTACATCAAAGCAATAATAGTCTAAACATCAATTAATAATAATTATATTACTACGCCTCCCGGTGCTGCTATATCGAGCCGACTGACACTACTAGCGTAAGGTACTCACGTCACCTTTAGTCATCATTTGTCACTGCTGGCGTTGCCACATAAGAGCAACATTCCAAGCAGAAAGGGTGAGTCTCTTTATACAAATAATAATAATTAAGATAAGCATTATATTTTGGCAAGGCAACAAATACAACTAGTTCACCACATTATCAACACATCATCAATAATTTCATTAACAATCAGATGAGCGTATGCATGTATGCAACATGCATGAGGATCCTTCATCATCACTATTTGCCTTGAGGCACCCATCGCTTTGGACCGAGTCCCACGTCGCTTTGGCCGAAGCCTACACATCGCTTTATGCATATGCATCATGAGGCTCTATGCCAATGCACCACAAACACAACACATATGCCACAATATTTATTAGGCTCACCACTTCAATTATTTTCTCAACTCAGCCTCACCAACAATCTAAGCCTTGAGGCTTCACACCGCTTTAGACCAAGTCCCACACCGCTTTTAACATCTCCACACAATTATAATTCAATTTGTATCCTTGATTAGTAATTTAACTCAACACTTAACCCACCTCGCAATTATTGGACCAAACAAAGCACCTACACACTCTCTCATTCCCAACAACATAATTATCCTCACATCCTCTCAATTGATCCATACCAAAATCAAACACTCATCACTATTTTGTTCCTCATATACTTTACATTCATCTCTCTAGTAATTATCTAATCAATTATAAAATAATTATTTCAACTAACAACAAACTCACTATTCCATTGGAGCTATCTAGACAAAGACTACCACGCTATGCACCACATAATTTTTCTTCAGGATATCTATAATAGTTGTATTAAAACAGTTACTATTATAATAGTTAATTACTCCAATTCAAAAAGACAAGAGAAGTGATCTAAGAAAGAACATATAGTCACTGAGTATAATATCATGCGTCCCTGTTAATGGTGAAAGATTCACGAGCAAGGCAATATCACAACAATACACAATTCACTCCAATGACATTCCTTTAACACAACACTTCAACAAACAATTCAAACAAGGTTTCCCTAACACCACAATTCAGCAATTCCCCCAATTCCATCACTACAACCTAGCCTACACATAACACTAATCTTAAGAATTATTATAGGCATAAAGAAGAGTCCCCTTACCTCGAATAAACCGAAAACAGAGCTCTCTACTGAGTCACCAACCGAACTACAAAGAACAACGAGCTCCTCTTCTCCTTTCCCCACGCGCCGATCACGCTCTCCTCTCTCTCTATGGTCGCGCCGTTTTTCACCTCTTCTATCTTCTCTTCTTGCGTTCCTTTCTTCCAAGAGGGTGAATAAACACGAGATGGAGTCCACAAACAGTCGAAAGGACGTCGGAATCGAACTCAGAGTATGATTTCGAGTGGGAGGGTGGATTTTCGGGTTCGATCGTGGCTTGTGGATGGAGAACGAAGTGGAAGAGGGATGCGGATAGGTTTTCTCGGTTGCGTGCGACTTCACGCCGAGGAGAAGGAGAGCAGTGGGGTGGTCGCGCGCGTGGGGTGGGAATGCGCTGGCTTAAGTGAGTTGCGCGTGGGGTGCGCCAGCAGAACAACAGGGGTGTATGCGAGTAAAAGAACCCAAACATTCATTTTAAAACATAAATATCACTATAACTATTATTTTAACATCTCAATTGACCAAAATAACTCCCTAAAGAAATAATATCTCCAACACTAGTATTTGAATAGAAATAAAATAAATACATAATATTCTTAATCATATATCACCAATAGCATATAAAAATACCATATTTTTATTTCTATTATTTTTTTCCACAATCTAATCCCCAATAATTTATTAAATAAATATCCAATAACTTTTCGGGCGTTACAATGGGCATAACATGTAATTAACTTTTATTGCGATTCTGATTTTAGGGTTTGTTTCAAGTTTTATGGATTGTTCTTCATCTCAAAATCAAGGTTTTATGGGTTTAATAAATGTGTGTGGTTTAATTAAATTGTGCAGCTGGTTCTGTGAGAAAGAGAAGATGAGTTCTATTTTGAGATTTGGAATGAGAAGAAATAATGGTGGTGAAGAACGAGAGAGAGAGAGAGAGATGAAGTTTGAGGTTTGGACCATTTTGTTCTGTTGAATATTAGAGATTTGATTGTGGAAGTAAGAGTTCAATAGAGAATAATATAGTGATAAGAAGTGAGAGATAGAGATGAGATGAGGTGGGGGAGAGAGAATAATGGAAAATTTTGTAGGGGGTAAAAGCAAAACACCCCCTATTTGCAGGGGGTAAAAACGTATTTAAAAATGCCACATAGACGTTTTTTGTAACGTCCATCTAACTGAAGGACTAAAACAAAAAAAAATTGATTTTGCAAGGGGTTTTTTTTTTAAAAAAATTGCAGGGGATAAAAGCAAAACACTCCATATTTGCAGGGGTAAAAACATATTTAAGCCTTAATAAGTTCATCAGCCAGAAAATCGACAATGGTCTTAATTAATATTTCTAAAAGCAACTTCATTTATTTAATTTTTTTTTACTATAATTTAAAAATAAAAATTATTAAGGTTATTCTCATCTCATCCCCAATTCTGAATCTAAGTTTTCTACTATTCCAACAATCTGGGTTTCCCGTTCTCCTCCAAAGATAAGAAGATTGATTTTATCAGTTTCAACTCAAGAGAGAAAAGCAAAGAAAAATGTATTAGCCATTATTGTGGGAAACACTGATGAATTTTGGAAATAGGTAAAGTGATCTCTTGTGTTGATGAAGGAGGTTGTTTTCTAAAGAATAGTGTTTGTGTTCATCTCTATACTTCACGATCGTATATGAACTGTTAAATTTTTTCCAAGTCTTCAAAAACTCCAAAAACACATTACTCACTGTTGCACTTTACGTATTTAATCATTTTTTTACAAACCGATTATTTAGGAAACTTTGCGCAATTAGAATATCTTCTAAACACTAAAGTAGCCAAAAACACACTGTTTAGCATTTCACTTTACGTATTTGATTACGAAAAAATATTTTTTCCACCAAATCGATTATAGAGGAACGTACTTAGCGTATTTGGACATTAATATTTTTAACTCTAAAGTACTCTAAAATACACAGTTTAGCATCACATTTTACTTATTTGACACGAGATTATTTTTTCTTTTCATCAAAACGATTATAGAGGAACAAACTTAGTGTATTTGAACATCTAATTTTTTTCTGAATCTAAAGTACTATTTAAAATATGAAAAAGAAAAAAAGGAAAAAAGGAAAAGGCGTGTTGAAGTTTGGCGCCAACCACCACAGACTTAGACGACACTCGCTTTAGAAATAGGCTTAAATACTTGGCACTCCCCTGCAAATATACATGATATCCAGTTACCCCCCCTGCAATTTTATTTTTTTGCAAAACAAATCCTGCAAAATCTAATAGTATCCAGTTACCCCCTGCCGTTAATATTGGTTAACGGTGTTAGTTAATTGCTGATGTTACACCCCTGCAAAATCTAATAGTATCCAGTTACCCCCTCTTCAAATCATCTTCTTCGTTCAATCATCATCTTTTGTTTCTATTTTCGTTTTCCATTACTAAGATTTTTGTTTTGATTTTTTTGATGATGATGATAAAACGAAAATCTTTGGGGATGAATTAGTGGCATCAACAATAATAAACCCAAAATTTGGGAAAATCAAAGATGAAACAAATATTTTGTTAAGATTTATTTTCCTCAACAACAACAATAAACCCAGAATTTGGGGATGATGATGACGATCTTGATGAATTTGGGGATGGATTTTTGGGTTCTTGTTTGATAATGATGACTTTGGGGATGAATTTCTTTTTATATAATATATATTAATAGTTTGCTTAATATTCACAAGAATTGATTTGGTGTAATATAAAAACGAATTCTTGTGATATATGAATTCTTGTGAATACTAAGCAAGCTATTAATATATATTATATAAAAACGAATTTATACCCAAATTCATTATCATCAAACAGAAATCCAAGAATTTCATCTCCAAATTTATCAAGATCATCATCATGATCCCCAAATTCTGAACGAAGAAGATGATGATTTTTGAAAAGAGAGTAACTGGATACTATTAGATTTTGCAGGGAGGTAACATCAGCAATTAACTAACATCGTTAACCAAAACTAACGGTAGCGGGGTAACTGGATACTATTAGATTTTGCAGGGTTTGTTTTGCAAAAAAAAAAAAAAAATTGAGGAGGGTAACTGGATATCAGGTATATTTGCAGGGGGTGAGAAGTATTTAAGCCTTAGAAATAAGATTAAAGAGAGAGAGTATAACTAAAACTTCTATATATCTACTATCTATCTCTATCATTCACCTACTACCAAAATATGAATTTTATCATTTTTCAACTAAACAATTGGAGGATATTTAGGTAAATTCACTTTTTCACTCTATCGCACACATTTTTTCACACTTTTTCACTCTCTTCTCCTCTATCTTCCTCTAATTCTCTCATTTATCTATTTTTCACAATATACTTACTATAATTTCATCTCCATGTCTCATTCATTTTTCCTCTTTACTATTTTAAAAATTTTCAAATTCCCTTATCCTATATATACCGGCCACCATATTTCACTTCTCTTCACCACACCTCTCTTCTCTCAATTACATTTCATTCACTCACTTTGCTTCAATATTTTCATCTATACAAAACATAAATTCTAATGGCCTCTTCTACGTCTTTTAAGTGTTCTATTGAACCTACTCCTCATTATTTCTCTACTCCAATTGAGCTCAGCAGCAAGAAAACTAACACAAAACGATAATCAATCATTAAAGTTCCAATACTCCCTCCGGACCTAAATATAAGCAAAAAAGTGTGTTGTTTTTGTGGACTCAAATATAAGCAAATGTTAACTAACCTACTCATATTTAATGCTATTTTTCCACAACTACCCTTAAATTAATTTATTAATGTTGTGAAAAGATGACTATTAATTAAGGATAGTTTAGTAAATCTATTTGATTTTTCCATGAATTTGAGAAAAGTAAATGCATAAAACCACTATCCTTAATATGTGTGAAAGTAGGTATTTTTGCTTATAATTAGGTTCGAAGGGAGTACCACAAAGGCCCTCTTCTCACCGGCAAAATCACCATCAATCTCATCTCGTACGGTAATTTCAACCCTACTCAGAGAGCCATAATCTCTGATTTCATCGCTTCCCTTTCCTCACCACAAACCACCACAATACCCCAACCATCCGTCGCCACGTGGTTGAATTCCATCGATAAACTCTACCAACTCGCAAAGTCACCAAACATTGCACTCACAATGGGTTCACAAATCCTTGACGAGAATTACTCCATTGGAAAATCACTCACCGTTGATCATATCATAAAACTAGCATCCAAGGGCTCTCAAAATAACGCCATCAACGTGGTTCTCACTTCTGCTGACGTGGCAGTTGATGGGTTTTGTTCCAGTAGGTGTGGGACTCACGGTACCTCGGTGGATCCTCACAAGGGACAAAAATTTGCTTACGTGTGGGTAGGTAATTCGGAGACACAATGTCCAGGTCAATGTGCGTGGCCTTTCCACCAGCCTATTTATGGGCCCCAAATCCCACCTTTGGTTGCACCCAATAACGATGTGGGCCTTGACGGTATGGTTATCAATGTGGCTAGTCTATGGCCCATGCTTCGACCAAAGCCCCCTGCTACTCACCAGACACCCCCAAATTTGGTTTAATCCCAAATTGTCCTCACGTGAAAATCAGGTGACAGACAAGAATGCACCGTTCGGCGCACGCGTAATCAAACCAGTTCGACTGGACCTCCATCGAACATTGAAAGATACACGGTTCGGCGCTACCAGATTCGATCAGGTTCGATCAACCGTGCGCCGAACCGTATGTAATTTTTTTTTTAAAAATATAAAATCCAATTTTCAGTAAGGGCTTTTGGTCTTTTACCCCATAAAGGGGTGTCTAGGTAGAAATTGGGTTGGTTGAAGCATGGGCCCTAGTCTATTGGCTGGAACCGTTAGCAATCCTTTTGGGAATGGTTACTTTCAAGGACCTAAAGAAGCTCCTCTTGAAGCTACTTCTGCATGCATTGGTGTGTATGGCAAGGGGCTTACCCTGGCTATGCTGGGAACCTTTTGGTGGACTCAACAACTGGAGCTAGTTACAATGCTAATGGCGTGAATGATAGGAAATATTTGTTGCCGGCACTCTTTGACCCAACCACTTCGACTTGTTCTACCCTAGTGTAACACTGCAAAACAAAGTGGGCCATGCTCTTCTCTACATGCTTACTCAGGACTCCAGCACACTTCAGCAGAGTCCATGTTCCATGCTAGTTAGCGTATGTTTGGTTTAGCGGTGGGGAGGTTGAAAAGCGCTTTCACAGCAACTTTCGCGATTTCAGAAGCTTGAACGTATGTTTGGATGTCTTCCATGAAAATCGATTTTGCCCTCCAAAATCGATTCTGAGAGAAGCAGCTATGGCAAGCTTCTGCGGTGCAACACAAATCAATTCTCTCATCTATCAATTGCAAAACTTACTTTCTTCCTTCATTGCCCTTATAATGTCGAGAGAAGAAAAAATAAAAACCAGAACGAAGAGAAGAGAAAGAAGAAAACGTTGGCGCCTGCAGCCAAGGAGTGAAGAGAATACATTTAATTTTAGGGTTTGACTTAATGGGCCCTTAGGAGATATGGGCTGGCGGTTGTAATTTTTTTGAAGTACCGTGCTTCAATTTTTAACTCAAAGAGTTTTCTATAAAAAGACCACATATATAGGTAACGTAAGTTTTTTATTTAAAAAACGTTATTTAAATTAAAATTTAGAACAACTAAAAAACAAATATAAAATTATTGATTACAATGTGCTTTTATATAGTATTGTATTTTTAATTATATTTTCTATTATATTTAATTATGTTTTTAATATTTGATAAATTTTTTTATGTTTTTAATATATACTTTTGTCAAAAAAAAGTTGTTAATATAATTTTAAGTTATGACCCATTTTGGTAATTTCATACTCAAAAGCAATTTTGCTCAAATCTATCCAAACAACCAAAATTAATAAAAAACACTTTTTATGGAATGTATCCAAACAAAAATCACTCACACTCAACTCACTTTTAATTAAAATCAATTATGTTAGAATCAATTCTCGTCACCGCAGAACCAAACGAGCACTTAGTCATATGACTATAGAGATTCTTTAATTCGTTTTTTGATTTGTTGTTATATCAATGAATAACAATATTAGATTCAATGTATCAAAAAGGAAAAATAATCTTCAATCTTTATATATACAACTGCATTTCCCGGATAAAACTAGAACTCGTGTCACATTTTTAGTTCAATTTAAGTTATTTGATCTCCTGTCACATTTTACACCTCTTATTATAATTTATAATGTTACTTAATTAATGATGACAAAAGTAGAGAAATGTTATTTGGATAAAAAAAAGTGTACTAATAATACGAATGTGCATGGAATATGAAAGGAATATGTATATAATATATTTATTTTTTATTTTAAATTAAATATATTATGTATGTATAACATTGAATTTACTTAAAAATAAAAATAAAATAAATATGTCATACGTGTATTTCCCCGTATCCCATATGTATTCATATTTTCGTACATTTTTTGTATACGTTTTCCATAGGAGACATTATCTAACGTTTTTAAGTCTTAATGGACGAAGGGACTAACGCGTCCCATGTTAAAAATATCAAGGATTAACACGTCTTAAAAAGTTGTTAGAGATGAATTTGTCGAGCAAGAAAATTGTTAGGGGACCTATATAGCACCGACACTTCAAGTTGAACGCGTGTCTCGTGTCCGAAACGTGTCTTGTCGGGCACCGACACTGATATTTCAATTACTTTCATTTTTCAAATTAAAATTGGTATTTATATGACTGTGGCAATGTCATGTTTGATGTCTATATTTGTGTTTGCGCTTCATAGTTAGGGACCAATTTGAGTCTTTAGGGTATTTTAAAAACCGCAAACAGTTTATAATGAAACAAGCCCTTAATATTTTAACTCATATTCTTAGGATGTGTTTGATTCACTAAGCAGTAAGAGACTGAACTGGACAACTTCAGTTGCACTCTGTTGGATTTGAAAACTGTTCACAGTACTGGACAATAATGAGATCAAGGGACTAAACAAAGACTCACATTCTTGTACTTCACAAAACCACAGTACAACGTTCTGTCCCACAGTACAATTTCCTGATCACTCAAAAAGTACCAAAATATTGTGATTTTCTCTGTGTCTATAATAGAACACACTCACGTCTATTTATAATAGAAATAAGTTGCAATTACAATAATACCTAATTGATATGGAAAATATATTCTAACACCCCCCCCCCCTCAAGCTAAAGCTTACTAAGCTGAAGCTTGTTACAATAGCAAAATATTTCCCAACAAAATTTAAAAACTAAAACTTAAATGGATACTTGTGATAATACTATAATCACTCGGAGGAAGAAAGAGAAGTAAAAAAGGAATCCAGATTATTAGAGAAACAGAAAATCGCAAAGAGAATAGAGGAAAATAAAACTGATTAAGATTCTGAGAAAAAGAACCCAATCTGGGTCTAAAGGAGAATCGAAGCAACAATTCAAAGCAACGATTTAAAGGAGAATCAGAAATCAGAGAAAGAGCGCAGATCAAAAACAAGATCGCGAGGTAGAAAAGTAGAAACCAGAAACAGTTTTGGTGTTTCTGGAGAAAGAGAGAATGTGATTTTTAGAGATAAGAAAAACCATAGTAATGGCGGAAAAGTAATATTGCAAAGCAGCTTAAAAGGAGACAAACTGGACATGAAAAGGTGGTCTTTGCCGTGCGCAAGCAAGGTGGCGGCCAAACAGCGATGGTGAGGCACAAAGTCTATGTCAGAAGATCAGAACCCGCTCTGATACCATGTTAAATTTGTGATTTTCTCTGTGTCTATAATAGAACACACTCACGTCTATTTATAATAGAAATAAGTTGCAATTACAATAATACCTAATTGATATGGAAAATATATTCTAACAATTTCCTATTCAATATTTTTTTCTCTCTTCTATTCTCTCTCCTCTCTCTTTCTCCTATCTCATTAGTTTCTCTCTCTCTCTCTCTCTCTCTCTCTCTCTCCTATTCTTCTCTATCTTTTTCTCTACCTCTCGAATGCATTCTCATCTCATGACCTATCTCTTTAATCTCTCTTTCTCTCCCCCTCTCATCTTTGTGGTATCTTCTCATCTCATGGCCTCTCTCCCTTTATCTTCTTCATCGTACGTTTTTTTTTATAATTTTTTAATTACATTATAATATACGTTATATAAAATCATTATAGGCATCACAAAAAGAATTATAGTAAAATTTACATTTTTTTGCTTGTGTTGTCTATTGTTTACCAAACAATATACTGAACAAAAGCTTGTCCAGTGCTGTCCAGCCCAGTCCGGTATTGTCCTGTTTGCAAATCAAACGGAACCTTAGTTCATGTAAATAGTTAAGAAAAAGTCTTAAAATAAAAGTAGTTTAAGAGCCGGTTCTCTGTAGGTGGCAAACTTTAAATTCATTTAATTTGAAGAAGATGAAAAATGCCAAACTTGATGGAGAATGGATCTCCTACCGACATGGTGCATGCAGATGCAGTATAGGATACTTATCCAAACTTGATGTACAAGTAAATATTTAAAGCAATTCAATATTATTTACACCGAAAAATTAAAGCAATTGAATACAGATTTTATTAATCCGCGTTGCCAGTTTCATGGTGTAGCTAAATTTTACCTGTCACTCATTGAATTCATTTCGCCTGGTTTCAGAGTTGGCTAATTTTGATGTAAGCGAGTCTAAAAAGTAGGGTACCCCACGCGCTATTCTAACCATATAATTTACGTGTTCACAAGAGAACTCAACTTCAGTTAATTAATACTCAACTTTTTTTTACTCAAAAAAGAAAGTTACTAATATACTCAACTTTCTTACCTTAATTTTCCCATCAGATGAGTTAGAATCGGTCGTTCTTTTGAAGAAAATGGTGTTACTGGTGTATAATTAGAGCTTTTACTGTAGTTGTTAAGTTAGAACTTTTGAAGTAATATTACACCCACTCGGTAGCTGGAAGTAGATATGAAACAATTTCCAAATCGTACTCACATGAATATGCATGGTAGTATAATCTAATCATATAAATACCCATTTCTAGTTCAACTTGTAATCTGACTGATCTCCAAACTTAAGGTTCCATTCCCAAAATACCCCAACACATATGAGTGTTTTCTTCTTCTCACTAAACACTCTACTAAGCAAATCAAGAAGCAGGAGTGTTGACATTGTCAAACAATAGTAATGGCAATGGATTTGAAGTTGAAATTTAGTACTACACTTGCGGCGCTTTCCTCACTTGTTCTCCTATCTCATCTCCCAAACACTTGGAGTAGTACTTGGGAAGAAACCACACCGTACAATCGAATGTTGGCTTTGGTGAAACAACCACCAATTATCCTCAACGATCACAAAGGTCCACTCCTCAAAGGCAACCTCACTCTACACCTTATATGGTACGGTAACTTCACTCCCACTCACCGCGCCATCATAATCAATTTCATCCAATCACTAACCTCCACGTATCCTCATCCTCACCCTTTACCTCACTCTGTCCAATCCTGGTGGCAAACCATATCGAGTTACAGAGGAGGTCCATGCACCCTCGTCGTAGGAAATCAAATCCACGATTACAAACACTCCCTTGGTAAATCACTCAAAACGACGCAACTCCTCGCTCTCGCTTCAAAAGCAGTTACAACACGTGGCAACTCCATCAGCATAGTTCTAACTGACGCTGACGTGGCAGTGGAGGATTTCTGCATGAACCAGTGTGGTACCCATGGATCGGGTCGGGTGAAAACTAAGAGAGTGGTTTACGCTTGGGTGGGTAACTCGGTGACGCAGTGTCCGGGAGAATGCGCGTGGCCTTTCAGTTTGCCGGTGTACGGTCCACCGGATCCACCGCTGATTCCGCCGAACGGTGACGTTGGGATGGACGGAATGGTGATAAACATGGCGACGGTTTTGGCTGGAGCGGTGACGAATCCATTTAGTAACGGGTACTATGAAGGGGGTCAGAGTGCGCCACTAGAGGCGGTGTCGGCGTGCACCGGGATTTTCGGGAAAGGGGCGTATCCGGGTTACGCCGGTGAAGTTTTGGTGGACAACAAAACCGGAGCTAGTTACAACGCCGTAGGGATGCACCATCGGAAATTTCTGTTACCGGCTATGTGGGACCCTACCACATCCACCTGCAAAACACTCGTCTGAAACTCTTCTCACGTTAGTGTCTCCCTCCACATCATCATTTGTCCTGTATGCATGAGCACATTTTTATTTGTTTTTAGTTTTTGGTTTCTTGAAAAGGATTGATTACTTTGATGAACTCTTGAAGAGGATACTTACTCTGAATGTTGTTTGTATTGCAATTTGCGAATACGACATGAAGAATTTTTTTGGGTGATATATATATATATGTAAGACTACTATCGTATTGTAATCTTCCGGTGTTTTCAGAGAAAAATAATATACATCTTTGGGGGTATTCTCATCTCCGTTTCTTTTGGAAATGGATTCCATACCCCGTTTCTTTTATTAGCTTGGGTGAGAAGGTACGTTTCAGGGGAAAGGTAATCAGAGCACTGCAAATACGGAATCTCGCATCTAATGGTAATTCGTCTAAATTAACTTCAACACATTGTTGTTGTGATTGTGAAGTTGATCAACATTGCTCTTTTAATCACCTCTATCTTTTAGTATAAATTTATCTATTTAATTATCAATAGACAACAATTGAACTAAATTTGACTCTATTAATAAACAACTAGTTAGAAAACAAAATTGAGCAGCACAAAACACTATAGCAAATTTACACTTGTGTTGAACAAAATCAACAATATTGAAATAGCACTAAATGACACTAGCAAGTTTCTAAACCGAAATAGCACTAATAAAATTGTGTGAGTGTGATGCATTGGAGTAGTACAAAATTACAAATTTGGGTGCGAAGAGAATTTTTAAGCTAAGGTGTCCAAAAAAAATCATCGTGCAAAATATTTTTAATAAGACTATCGATATTAATTTTATTTTTTCAAGATGTGCGGTTGACTCTCCTAAATTGTCTGTACGCCACTTCGTCCTCGAGTAAGTGATGGAGAACCCTTTATTTGTTGGGTGTTTTTTTTCAACCCCCACAATCATTCCCCATCCCCCACCCCCACACACTATGAAAGGTTCATATTACCCCCTGAAATTTTGCAAATCGGATTTATCTCTTATACATCAGATTATCTATAACTATGGATTTATCTCACTACAAGAAAACCTGTTTTTAGCCACCAAAATTTGCCACGGAATAAGGGGGCGGCGCTAATTTATGATTTAAATATGGGGTCCTGGCCGCTAATATGGGACATAATATGGGCCTACGCGTATTTTTGCCACGGAATACGGGGCCGTCGGTAATTTATGACGGGCATTTTGGCCGCAAACCCGTGGCAAACACTTGCATTTTCACTTAATCCTCACACTCATACGATTCATTTCATTCATCGGTTTCCCTCTTCCTCAACCTCGCCTCCTCCTCAACCTTCGCCTCCTCCCCACCACTCTTCCTCTTCCCCTAAAAACGCCCACCACCACCACCACCACGGTTCCTCTTCTTTGGCGCGTTCCTCCACTCCACCACCACGCACGATTCCTCTTCTCTAGTCGTGTTCCTCCTCTCCACCACCGTAGAATCGAAAGATCCTTCATTCTTTGGCCAATCCGAACCCTACTCATTCTATTTCGTATTCTTCTTCAATGGTGAGTATTCCACTACTGATTCTTCTATTCTATTTCGGATAAAAGCCCTAATTTTTATTCATTGAAAACCCTAACTTCCTCTTTCTTAATTTCACGACTTCAATCCGAAGTTCTTTGAGTTGTTGGTTCTATGTATTGTCGGTGTTGATAATTCTCTTGCTCAAGTGTGCTCCGAGAGTGGTGCAATGGATCCTCTTATGAATTCTTATGTTGAACGAATGCAAACTACAACAAGGGTAATCCTAGTTATCTTATTTATTTATAAAATTTTGGCCTTTTGGTATCTATGTTTTTTCAAGGTTCTTATTGATTTTGGGTAAATTGAAAAAAGGTTTTCAATTTGAATATGCATATGGGGTCAATTCATGTTCGTAAATCGATCCGAGATTGGGGGTGAACATTCAAGAAGCACATGCTTTTTCCACATTGGATGGATATTCATTAAATGCTTTTGTTGTTGATGGTTGGGCAATCGAGGTATTTTCCTCTTCATCCTTAATTCTAAAAGCTGTTTCTTTGTGACTAGTTAGTTACTTGATTAATGTCCACGGATGAACTTTTATAGGAGACTCGAGAAGCTCAAACATGAAGTCACAAAGAAAATGCACGAGAAACTCGTGTATGCCCCTTTGTATTTCATTTCTTACACCTTTTGCTTTATGAATGCATTCTAACTTCTAAGATATAATTTTACTTATTACTGGGAAGATCAATGGTTTCCCTACCCCTTTTTCCTAAGGTATCCATCTTTATATTTGCCACTTAATTCTTACTTCTTGCATATGATAGTAGTTCGGATGTGAAATTAACAGAGATCGAGATGCTTAAACATATTCCGACAAAGAAAATCAAGATACTCGACCACGTGAACACGCGTATGAGTAGAAATTATGTCCGGGAAATTGATGCAAGTCATTTAAGATATGAAAAGCAAATTGCATGTGGATCGATCGATGATTTGTGAGTATATTATCATTTCATAGTTCATATTCTTGTTATCTCTGTGAGTCAATACATGTTGAGTTACAGCTTGATTGTCATAGGTACAAAGGCACTTATATTAATCAAGATGTGGCTATCAAAGTCTTTAAGAACGGTAATTTGAATGAAAATACACAAAGGGAGTTCTCTAAGGAAGTCTATATCTTGAGGTCAGTTCTATCATCACAGAATCCATTTATTATCCAATATAAGTAAGTGCCTTTATTGGTCCATTTATTATATGTTGTTATCATCGTCCATTTTAGTGCTATTGGCAGAAGACCATATCTTATTTAGAAATTGTGATGTTATTAGAGACTAATTCCCACATTGATTTTCCTTTTTTCTAGGCCTTCTTCTTCGTCTTGGTTTGTATTTTTTAACTGTGCATGTTGAACTAAACAATTTGTTCCTCTATATGTTGTTGTGTATTTTGACTTATTGGCTTTGGTGAACTAACATTTGTTTCACCTCTTAATTTGTTGCTTTTGGTAGATGGACCCTCTTAACATGCAAAGACCAGTAAAAAAAAGTGAGAGTTCATTCCCAATAGACACACACAAATACACACCCAAAGACGTTTATAATATTTCACCTACAATGTAACAAAAGGAAATGATTTACAATCAACTTGGCAAAATGAATTAGAACACGTGAATGGATTATGAGTGATTCACCTCAGCATTTTTTGATTAGGTAACAACTTCTCGTTACTATCACTACATGCGCGGTGACCACGCAGTGACTATGAGTATCGTGGCGTGGATCGCGTCGGCGTCCGGTGGTGACCATGGGATTGGTGAAACCGCGCGTGATCTGTTGTAATTAAGAAAAAGCGAGAAAATGAATGATATATCTATCTTTCATTTTCTTTTTCAAATTGCTCAAAGAACAACAGAGAATCGTAATACCCAACAAACGCGGTGAAAAATCGGTCGTAAATCATTGATTTTGTTGATCACATAGTCAAATAAGGGACCTTACCGGTATCCATGTACCTTATACAACATTCTTTGTTTTTCGTCTCTGTCACACACAAAGGTTTTCGTTATGATCTTACTTATTTATTATATGATCCTTTGAGGACATTTATCTACTATCGGAAGTTTTGATTGCCATGTAATCGAGGTAAGTTTGATGGATAGATATGCATGAAGCACGCCATCTACTACAAGGTTTCCCAAGTGGGTTTTGTCCTTTTTAGTTGTAAGAATCACTTCTAGTTGTTTTCTTTATCTACTAGTTAGTTAATTGAAACTGTTATGTCTCTGATTTAGTTTCCAGATTATATGTTTTTGATTTGTAATTATGTGTGAAACTGCTTTTCAAGAGGGTTTTGATATGTATGATTCTGGTTCTATTTGATATGTTTTTGAGGTTTGTTCTTTGCGATTCTGGTTCTCGTTTTCATTTTTTGTTCAACATGTATGATTCTGGTTCTCGTTTTGGTTTTTTGTTCTTTTCCATGTAATGGGTTTGTGTGTTTATGTGTTTGCTTATGTGTTTATGATCTGATTTTGCTTATGTGTTTATGTGTTTGTTTATTGGTTTATGTGTTCCAATTTTATGATTGTTTCATGTGTATTTTATTCGCAAGTCTCTTTTTTCCATTCTTATGTTTCTTTTTTGCTTTGGCTTTGTGATAAAGTTGTGGCTTAGGATTCCGTTGGTCAAGCCTGATGATGAGTCCGTGGAAGAAAACTCACATTACTTGGTAAGTACATATGGTAGAATCATGGTCTTGTCTTCAAGTATTTGTAACTTTGTTGGGTTTGTATACCTCATTGTTACTTATTTCTTTTCTCTACATGTGTATGCACCTTTCCTTCATATTGTCCAAATATAAAATTCTTTGAATGGTAATTGGATTTCTAATCGTAAAAATGCAAGTTTTTTGCAATTTTGCTGGTCCTTAGCAATTTATGTCACCGCAAAATTGCTTTTGTGGGTGGATTCGGGCGATTTCACTGTGTTTGAACTTGAAACCGTATGAATCGCTACTTGTTTTGTATTTTTGCAATTCTGTCAATTCTGTACTTTCTCCCGCAAAAACTGGAGCTCGGGTTTTTTGCTAAAACTTTGAAATCATCCTGTGTTTTAGGTTGATTCTGGGAAATATGGAATTCATTTCGTCTTCTCGTGTGAGCATCATAGTCACCGTCGGTTGCACTTGATATTTCGTGAGTATTTTACACTTTAGTGCTTTAAACTGTTATACTCTATACTCCGGTTTTTGATATTTTGCATGTGTTTTGTTCATAAACTCATATTTTAATATCACGATTTTGGTATTGTTGCCGGTGTTATGATGCTTGTCTTTTTAATATTATGCTTTAGGAGTACTCTGCGCCTTCAAAGAAATTCACTAGGACAATGGTTTGGGGAGTCTGTTAGAGCGGCTATTGTAAATACCGATGTAAGAACATCTTGTTACAATAATGAATTTTTTGAATATTGGGTTTGCGGTGTTGTTTGTTCTCTAAAGTAATAAAAGTTCGCTTGGATTTTGGCCATCCTATTTAACTAATGCTCGTGGATATCCATGCCTCTCCAAGCGGCATCAGATGTTAATCAATCGGTTTTTTAACCATTCTATACAGGTAAGGTAAACCAATCAAATTCTTCGACTCTTGCATTTGTGTTAATATATTGAGTCAATTTTGTTTGTAGATGGAAGATAAGTTGGGCGGTGTATTTCTAAAGTAGAGAACCTTGGTGTCTTACAATTCGTGTCTTATTTGTCTTTTTATGGGCACGAGATTCATGCTTGGTTGATGATATTAATAGAATTTAAGTTAAGTAGCGTTGTTTTTCTTTGGAAGGAACTGAATGAGTTTGAAATCTGTGTAGATCATTATATCTGGAAATCCTGTTTCACCTCTCTGGAAACTCTAAACCACGCACTTACTTGGTAGTTCATGCTAATGACTTGCAGGATATAGCAGAATTCTTGACCATAAGAGCACAAGAGGTTGGAAGATCAAGAACCACTAGAAGTCCTTTTGGTGATGCAGCCCGGTGTGCCAGGCTATGTGGGTTATGCAGTGGCAAGCTTGATGATGTAATCGTTATAGTGTCATTAGTTCAAACTAGATAACTCTTTCTCCTTTATTTTTCTTTTTATCTATCTATATGTATGTATATTTTATGTGTACATTAACCCCATTTTTTTTTGAAAATTTATCATGACATCAAGAGGTGCAATTTTTTGCCAATGAATTGTCACCTATTTATAATTTATGTATTATTGTAGTCCTTAAGTGCATTATAGTGATATTTTCAAGTCATGCATGCTTCACTAGGTCAATTCTTGGAGTCTTTTGTTTTTTCATTTACATTAATCATATTATCCTTTATTTTTTTTAATATCTCCTAGCTAAATTTCAAGTGTAGGGAGTTTGATTCTAAATAATTGTGATGATAACATTGACTAATGAATGGGTTGAAGAATTAAAATTATGATTTAATTTTTTTTTAATTTTTGCGACGGATTTGCCACGGATTTGCGATTAAATTTGCGACGACTTTGCCACGGATAATTGCGACGGATTTGCGACGGAAAAATTTGCCACGGAAAAGTCCGTGGCAAACGATTTGCGACGAGCGTTTTTGCCACGATTTTTGGTCCGTGGCAAATCCGTGGCAAATGTTGTTTTGCCACGGAAATTTGTACATTTGCCACGGAAATGTCCGTGGCAAATCAACGATTTTCTTGTAGTGTCTATTGTACATCGTCAGATTTATCTATTGTACATCGGATTTATATTGTCGGATTTATCTATTGTACATCGGATTTATCTATTGTAGGAAGTGTGAAGGGTATTGTGGGAATATTGAAAAATGGTGGGGGGTATGAGGGTGATTGTGGGGGTTGGAAAAAAACACCATTATTTGTTTTTTTTGGTCAAAACACCATTATTTGTTTGAGTGAAATAATATGGGTATTTTTTTTAGACCACCACCAAAAATCGAAATCCAATTTTACCCCTACACCGGATACACTACGGATTTACCATATTGGCCACATAAATCCGTTTTGGCTAAAAATGGCCAACAAATTTAACATAATTCTGTGGGAACTATTTTTTCGCCCAAATCCATTAAAGACTACGGATTCATCTTTTTTTATAGATAAATCCATTAAAGAAAATGTTCAAATCTAACAGTCAGTATCCCGCAGACAGTTTTAATCAACAGTCAGAATTACTAAGTACTAAATAAACATAAATATCCATTACTACCCATTATAAATAGGTAATCACATTTCACTCAGTTTCACACAAACACTCTACCCTACCCATATTTCTGCTTCATCTTCTCTACTTCTTCACAAACAACCTCACCCCACCCACTGAAATGGAATGATAGTTGTGCCCAACCCAGTACTCAAATGACAAATTGTGACACCCGGGGCCGACGAGGGCGGGGAGTGATCGCCGGTGCCCAAAAAGGTGGCATGGCAAAGAGCGGCTCCTGGCAGCTTCAAAGCGAAGGGGCGCGTGAATGAACCGAATACGCACCGGAATGAGAGGGATCCTGAGGCTTTGCAGGTATGGGGGGATCTGCTGTTGAAGGAAGGCTTAAAAGAATTGATTTGGACTACCTATACCAACAAGGTGCATCTTCTTTTCGGGAGCCCATCCCATAAGAACTTCATAGTTAAGCGTGCTCGGCTTGGAGTAGTAGTGGGATGGGTGACCTTCTGGGAAGTTTTCCGGAAAGCATGCAAGTGAGGACAAAGCATGCTGAAAAGACTCGTGTAGGTTCGTGGGGGCAGTCAACAGTTCTTGAAGTAGTCTGGGATGTTATAAATGGTATCAGAGCAGCAGACCTCTCTCAGTACGGTGTGGTTCGGGGACGAACCAAGCGGAAGCTGGTGGGCATGTGACACCCGGGGTCGACGAGGGCGGGGAGTGATCGCCGGTGCCCAAAAAGGTGGCATGGCAAATAGCGGCTCCTGGCAGCTTCAAAGCGAAGGGGCGCGTGAATGAACCGAATACGCACCGGAATGAGAGGGATCCTGAGGCTTCGCAGGTATGGGATCGCATGCAGATTGAAGGAAGGCTTAAAAGAATTGATTTGGACTACCTATACCAACAAGGTGCATCTTCTTTTCGGGAGCCCATCCCATAAGAACTCCATAGTTAAGCGTGCTCGGCTTGGAGTAGTAGTGGGATGGGTGACCTTCTGGGAAGTTTTCCGGAAAGCATGCAAGTGAGGACAAAGCATGTTGAAAAGACTCGTGTAGGTTCGTGGGGGCAGTCAACAGTTCTTGAAGCAGTCTGGGATGTTACACAAATTCCTACCCGCCCTTCATCACCGTGGAACTATCACCAACAAGGATGACGGTGTTTGGTTTCATTGTCGTAAGCTTATGTTCTGCAGACTGAATAAGGTCATAACATTAACCCAGTTGAAGGAAAAGGCGGAGAGGAAGGTTCGTCCAAAGGGAGAGTGGCGTAAAGACGTAAGTCATTTACGTTACCGCAAGCACAACCATGGAGAGGACGACTCTATTAGTTATTCAGCTATGGAGATTTGAAGCGACGGTGACATTCACACCATGATTGAAGCACATTCAAACGTTCCAGCAGGATGTCGAGTGTTGGAGCTGTATGTGGACACAATTTGCACTCCGGAAGAGATCATTTATCTTCTGGAATAGGGACTTCCCAAATAATCGCTAGTTTCGTGGTTGTTTCCTTATATATGTTGTTTTTTACCGTTTTGATGTCTTTCGTGTTTGATGTACGGTTATGCTTTGTAATAATAAACTTGTTGTCTAATTTAAATAACACCAAAATATAAATTACTATGTACCAAATAAACATAAATATCCATACAAATAGGGTGTTCACAAACAAAAGTACAAAGATATACCAGTTTGCCAAATTATTGAAACAAAGATATAACCGTTTAAATTAAACACTGGTCACAACACTCCCATCATCATCACTCCCATCATCACCGAATACATAATCGGCAAGGAATTCCCAGTAATTAGGATCAGTAGAGTCAGAAGTTTCCTCTACTGTGGGCAATAATCTGGCTAGATTGGAATGACCATTCTGAGCATAAGAAATTGTTACTTCAACAGTGGCCACACCCCCATATACATTGCATATTCCCTATGTATCAGTCTACAGTTTTTCGGTACATCTGATGACAAAATCAGGAAAAATAATATTACCAACATCTGGAATTAGGTGGCTAAGAAGAGGGAGTGTGTTCCCCGTCAGCTGATAAATATGGTGTGGAGTTTGGATCCTCTCGGCATTTCGTTCGATGACGATTACGAATTCCAAAGGTGCAAAAACAAATCTTGGTTAGTTGTCTATTAGAAAAAATAAATAAAACGGATTTATTTAGAAACATAAATTCGTAGTTAAATTTTTATCAAAACGGATTTATGTGTAAATTCGCCAGTTACCAACAGATTTACCTATAAATCTGGTTTGATAAAAATTTAACTACAGATTTAATATTTTTTAGATAAATCCGTTGGGGCCTGCGAAGAAGGTAACAGATTTAAGTTAAATCTGCTTTGAATTTTATAAACCCCCGATGGATCATAAATCATTTTGCAATATAAAATTAAAAAATTGACTACGTAAGTAACTTACTTCGGTCACTTGGGTTTAAGGTAGTTCCGACAATGAAAAACGCGAGAAAGGGATGGAAGAGAGAGAAGGAAACAAAATAATGAGAGCTGAGGTAAATGTGTTGTGTTTTTTAAAGTTTAATGGAGGATAGTTTGGTCTTTTCATGGGGTTGTGGGGGTATTTGGTATGATGGTGGGGTAATAAAAGAATACCCAAATAATAATATGTCCGGGCTACTATAAGGGATCAAGTAGGTCCTCGGCCCATTATTCAAGGCTAACTGGGCATTGAACACCCTGTCCATACAATACTCATCCCAACTAACACAAATAAGTGTTCTTGACAAAAAAAAACACAAATAAGTGAGATTTAGGGATAATTCACCCCCACCCACTTCATTTCTCCACACACACTCAAACCTAATTAATTCACTTAAAATAACAAAACTACCTTTATCCCTATCCCTCTCTTCTCTAATCCACGCACCCCAGACACCACACTTATATCCAGCACCTCCATAACAACCAAAAAAACAACACCTCCACTGCAACATCGAAGCTCCAGTCATCCAACCCCATCGAACGATTGCACGAGACCGCAAGACCACCACGTATATTTCTTTCTTTTCGCACCAAATCACTATCTTTTTCAAAGGTTTCTTCCTTTTCAGAAACCGCATACTTATTTTTTTCTCATTTTCAACGCCTAAAAATTGCGATTTTGGAAGTGTAATTCAATTATATTTTTGAAATTAGTTTTCAAATGCTTAATTTAATTTGAATGTCATCCAGAAACTGAATTCTTGGATGTATGAATGAGTTACCCAACCGAAAATTTAGTTTTCATAAATTCTTTACAAACAAATCTGAATTACTAAATAATTGATTTTAATTTTTGTATGATTAAAAAATAATTTTTGTTAGCAATGGAGACTCACTCAAAAATATTTTTAAATAGGTATTATTAGATTAATTGATTTTAATTTTAAAAGGTTAATATTATTCTTAAAAAATCTCAAACATTTATTCATAACTCCTAATGTTAGAGTTGTGAAAAGATTAAAATAAAGTTTTATACTCATTAATTACTAGATTTAAAGATGCATATAATTTATAAAGAACTGTATATCATGTCTCGTAAGTCCTAACTTAATTGGCAAATGTCAAAGTTGTGAAGTTAGAAACCATGTTTTGGGTTCAAACCTGGAATCTCACATTTATGTATGTGAGTTTCACGTTGCATTATGACTCCGTCTACAGAAGAAAAAAAATACAATCGTATAAATGCATTTTGTTATGCTCTTACAAAATCAGAGATATTTATCTTGATCATTTTCAATTATTTATGTGGACTTTCCACTTTATTTCATAATACTTACACTTTTCTAATGGTTCAACCAGGTGACATTGGAAGTGAGTGTATCTCATCTCGCGGAGTATAGGATATACTAATAGGATATACTAATAGCACTTAGTAAGACTTGATCCTCAACATGGAAAGTGTAGGTATCCGATTTTTAGTGTATTGTGATGTTAAAAGATTTATACTTTTAATATCGTCTTAATCAATAACGATTGCATAACCGATGTTAAAAGTCAATTTTAATCGATGTAAATGCCTAAATTGTAGTAGTGATTTCAAATCAACATTTCTATTTGAATATCATCATGCCACATAACGCGATTAGTCCGTGCAGATGCATGGGTAATCTACTGATTATACCAAGTGTTACCAGCCGACCGTCCAGGAAGGCTCGGATACATGCACGTCGCTTCCTAACCGTCTCGACTAGGCTTAGAAGACGAAGACTAGTACACGAAGATCACTCCCCGCCTCAAGAACCGAGGGACTGGTCGGCCTCACAGGGCGAGGGACACCCCTTAACCCAAAGAGCCGACGCCTCCCTCGGGCTCGGCAAGAAGCAAGAATCCAACAAGATATATTAGGAAAACCCGAGAATCTCGCCTAATATCTCGCTGCATTTATGTATGATACTTATGAGCATTAATGACACATTCTAATATAAATATAAGCCCTAGAGGCCAATGAAAAGGGACCGAAATTCATTTTATCTACCACTTACTTCTTACTCTACTATTCATCGTGTTCTTGCTAGATTCTACTCAAGGAAATAGTTGGGAACACCAAAAAATAGCAATTTGATAAACAAAATTGCTTATATAGTATCGTGGCTAGAATGGTAGGTATTATTATACCAAGAGGAATAGGTAAGTATTCAGTACTTGTATAGTTTCAAAAAATAGAGATTATACCAATCTAGCAAAATTATACCAAGAGGTTATTGAGTCAAAAAAGTTATATCACAGATTCAATAAAGGTTATTGACAATTAGAAAATACTTCATTTCTACAAAGATAACCCATAACATGCACCATAATATACCTCAAGAAGTATAGAACATAAGTATAGGACATTCACATATTAGAAGACTCACAGATTATGTCTACAAAACAAAACAAAACAAAACAATAAAATAAAATAAAATTCTTAAAAATTGGGGCCAACTTATGCTTAAAAAATGAGAAACTAGATATTTGAGGTCGAAGACAACGAGAAACCAATTTGTCCAAAAATGCGTCGTGACTAATTTGTCTAATTTTTTTAAAATTTCAATTTGTAAGGTCACAGACTAATTTGGCCTTAAATAATGTCTTATATGGCTTTTAACGTGACACAGTGACACTTAACATGCCACATAGGAGACGTTAGACGAACTAACAATGAGTGTAACGAAAAAGTCTAAGGGGCTAATGTGTCCCATTTCGAAAATCTAAAGGGCTAATGTGTCCGGAAAAAATTGTTTGAGACAAATTATCAACACCAATCCCGATCTTTACCGATTAAATTTGATCAATGGCGGATCTACCTTATCTCCAGGTTGGTCAACCGCACATCCTGAAAAAATAATATTAGTAGTGTCCTATTAAAAACATAATATTTGCATTAATATCATACTAAAAAGGCTTAAATACGTTTTTACCCCCTGCAAATAGGGGGTGTTTTGCTTTTACCCTTTGCAATTTTTTTTAAAAAAAACCCCTTGCAAAATCAACTTTTTTGGTTTTAGTCCTTCTGTTAGATAGACGTTAAAAAAACGTCTATGTAGCATTTTTAAATACATTTTTACCCCCTGCAAATAGGGGGTGTTTTGCTTTTACCCCTGCAAAAAAAATCTAAATCTCCTTCTTCTTCCTCAGCACCCACCCAACCTTATATCAACTTTTTCATCTCCAACACGAACCATCGCTTCCATATCAAACCAGAACTCATCTCATCTTCTTCGTCTCTCTCTCTCTCACACACACACAGAACCAGCAAACCATGAGCACAACATGTAATTAACTTTTATTGCGATTCTGATTTTAGGGTTTGTTTCAAGTTTTATGGATTGTTGTTTATGGATTGTTAATCTCAAAATCAAGGTTTTATGGGTTTAATAGATGTGTGGTTTAATTAAACTGTGTGTTGGTTCTGTGAGAAAGAGAAGATAGGTTCTAGTTTGAGATTTGGAATGAGAAGAAATAATGGTGATGAAAAACGAGAGAGAGAGAGAGAGATGAAGTTTGAGGTTTGGACCATTTTGCTCATTGAATATTAGGGATTTGATTGCAAGTAAAGAGTTGAATGAAGGTTAATATGTTGATGATAAAGAGAGAGATAGAGATGAGATGAGGTGCGGGGAGAGGATAATAGAGGAATTTGTGGAAGAGATGAATGAAACGTGAGGTGGGGATAGGATAATGGAAAATTTTCAGAATGGGTAAAGAAACACCCCCTATTTGTAGGGGTAAAACGATTTAAAAACGCCACATGACGTTTTTGTAACGCTCATTTAATGTGTATGACTAAAACAAAAAAAGTTGATTTTGCAAAGGGTTTTTTTTTAAAAAAATTTGAAGGGGGTAAAAGCAAAACACCCCATATTTGCAGGGGGTAAAACCATATTTAAGTCTACTAAAAAAAAATATTTCATACACTCTGGGAATATTTTTTTGTACCAACTTTATGCACCATACTAACACAATTACTTTTTTATACATTTCTAATTTTATCTCTAGCATTTTGTCACTGTATGTTCTTGTTTTTTCTCTTCCCCATTTAAAAGACCAATTATGAGTTATGTAATTTATTTAAATATATTAAAAAAATTATTTTTATTATATTTATAGTGATTGTGAGTTTAAAAAAATTTGCAGACACTAAACTGAATATCCTAGATACACCGTGGATTTTATTATTAGATGATAATAAAAACATCACTCACATAATAAAAGGACCCGTGATTAATGGTTTTAGCCAGGGCGAGACAAATTTGACAGTTTGAGTCTTGCAGTAAAAGACTAACATTTTATCATTATTATTATTATTATTATATTATGTTGTACTGCAAATATAGAATCCACTTTTATTTTTTCAATAATTAATGGTTCAACAAATAATAGAACAAGTCTATCTGTTCAGTCTCTCTCTGTTACACAGACACACACGTAATCTACTGCCTCTACCTGCTGGTGGTTTGCATTGCATTTCCATTCAACCAGATCTTAGGTGCACTTCCCTTCTCTTTTTCCCACCGCATCTGGCCGATTTCACGGTGAAGGAAATCACTCTCTACTCACCTTAGATTTCCTCTGGTAACTCAAATCTCATACCTCTCTTTTTCTTTATTTACTCTACAAATTCAGCTTTTCCCCTCTCTCTTTTCCCAATTAAACAAAACTCAATCTCAGAAATCATTATTTTGTTACTCAACATTTCCTATTTTCAAACAAATATTTCGTTTTTTAACCATCTCATTCTCACTCAGATCACATGAACACGTAACGTTGAGATTTTTTCAATTATCTTCAATTTTCAAACTTTAATTTACTGTTATTCTAATGTCCTTTCTCTATAACTTTTCAATTTGTGAATTTCGTGTACCTCAGTTAAAAACCTAAAATCTGTAAAAATAAAAATTATTCATTTTTATAGATTAATTAATAGCTGGATGGGAGAAGAATCAAGTGAATTTCGAAATTGGGATGAACTGATTCCTGATGCATTAGGAGTAATCTTCAACAATGTGTCTCTAGAAGAGAGAGTGAGGGTAATTCCAAGGGTTTGTAAATCATGGGCTAAAGCTGTAACTGAGCCTTGTTGTTGGCAAGAGATTGATGTTGAAGAGTGGAGTAGTCGCTGCTTGCCTGATGTTCTTGATCAGATGCTTCACATGCTCATCACAAGAAGTTCTGGATCCCTTCGTAAGCTCTGTGTTACTTCTCTTCAAAATGAGACAAGTTTCACTCTCATTGCTGAAAAGTAAGCACAAACTCCACACTCTTGTTTAACATTTTAGTTTGACCACATTACATGGATTGGAGTTTACTGGGATATTATTGGTATTCTTTGCATGCTGCTAATTGCTCAAAAGTCTAACTAAAAGATATAAATTTGACACACATTTGAAATAAATGTTATTTGTACTTCAGAAATTTGTGGTTAGTGAGTTATCTTGATACAAGTTGTACCCATTTACCACATCCAAACCATTACAAATTGTGTTAGTAGTGTGCAAATTCATGGTTAATTCGGTTTCGTTGTCATTAACCACACACTGAAACGCGCTAATCACGATTTTGAACTGTGGTAACTAGGTGTTGTGGGTGTCACAAATATCAGATGTACGAATAACACTAGCATTTTTTATATTGTTTGAATGCTACTGGTTTATAGTAAAGTTACATTGCTAGTCTTTTTTCAGTTAAGGAATTATGGTGATAGTTCTTGGAAAAGAAGAAAATTAAATTGGTTTGGTACTAAAATTAAATGAAGGTGCCAATTAGCTAGCTGGTTCTGATTAGCCATGTTTGCGGTTAATTAGTTTGGAGAGGGAGAAGTATTAGCAATGTTTCTTATCAGTATCCTTTTTTTTTTCTCTTTTGCAAGTGCCGGCTCCCTTCAGACTTTGCGACTGCCAAGGAGCGATTTGAGTCTTCCGATCGTGGAACAGATTGCTGGAAGGCTTTCTATGATTTCTTTCTTGGATGTGAGCTACTGCATGAAAATCAGCGCCTATGCGCTTGAGTTGATTGGCAAGAACTGCAAAATGTTAGAAGGGTTGTGTAGGAACATGCATCCATTGGATACCGCGGACAAACCGTTACAAGATGATGAAGCATGTGCAATTGCCTCCACAATGCCCAAACTCAAGCACCTTGAAATGGCTTATCATAGGATAAGCACTTCTGGGGTTCTTCAAATACTTTCAAATTGTCCTAAGCTTGAGTTTTTGGATCAAAGAGGGTGTTGGGGTGTCAACTTAGACAACATGTTTATGATGAAGAATTATCCAAAATTGAATGTTTTGGGGCCTTTTGTTGTTGGTGCTTATGAGATTGATGGTTTGGATGATTTCTCAGATGGATCAGATGATTTTGATTATGTTGATGGTTGGGACATTGTGGGTGGTGCCATGGGTGAATACTATGTTGATGATGATGATGATGATGATGATGATGATGATGATGATGATGATGATAGTTATGATGAAGATAGGATAGATGAGCTTCAGTTTGGGTTTTATGAAGGGATAGAAGATGCAGGAATGTATTGGCCTCCATCTCCATAGTCGACAAAAGTGGATCGTGTGGAGTCGCCATATTGTGCAGTCGTGTATTCAGCAGATCTTGTACGTCTAATCTTGATCGGACGGTCTAGATTACAACTTTATGTATTGTATCTGTTTTTAGATCGGACGGTGAAGATTTAACGGTCAAGATCTACTGAATACATGACTGCATAACTTTACCGACTGCGCAAGATCCATGATCGACTCTCTTTTACATGCTCTTAGTTGTATTGTATGGCTTTTCTACTATATGTAACTGATGCTTTTCTACTTGACATTCACGTGCTTAATGAATTAATGGTGTTTTGTTTCTTAAGGAGTTTGGGTTGTTCTTTCAATCATAATAACTGAGTAACATTGTTAATTTTATAACTACCTACCTTAGACTGCTTTAGTTAACAGATCTGATAGTTTGATGAGAAAACAATTTTGATGAGGAAACAAAGTGAAGGGAAAAGTGGAAAAAGGAAGGAACATAAGATGCTGTATCTTCTAGTCCTGGTTTTAGAGCTATTATTACTTCATAATTGAAAGGTTAGGTAAGAAACTTGACTCTTGTGGTTTTTAAATTGATTTGTTGGGACAATAAATTGATTGCGGAAAGTTGAAGCAAACACTAAATGGTGATTTGACGTGATTTTTCAAGTGATGGTCGGGTGAAATTTGTTGGTATTGATTGATATGATTAAATAGAATATTTTTCAAATCAAATGAAATCTTTACACCATTGTACTGGTACAGTTCTATAGATATGTGGACCATTGTTATTTTTTCAATCTTTATATTTATGGAAATCTAATCTAATATACTTATGTAAAATGTTTTTCAAATATGGTGACCACACTAATATCTCCATTGCTTGTTTCCATTGTATGAAACTTGTATCTGTCAATAGTTTCTTTATTTATTTATTTAGCATAAAGGGAATTCGATGGAAAAATTTGGCTCAACATAAATTTTTTGTGCTTAAAAAAGGAAAACCCATTTCCATAGAGGTTTTATGTTACTTTTGTAGAAGTCATCATAAATATTACTAACTGAATAAGGCGCATTAGGTTTGAGCTACTTCTGGCTACATGACAATGACAGGAGTTAGAATTAACTATAGCAGTCAGTTTCGTCATAATAAATACTGGAAATTAAAGTCTATATTATTATATTTTTTAAAGTCAATGTGTGTTTGTTAAAGTAATTTGTAATTTTAATTATTGTTCTTTTTGAGGTATTAATTAATTTTGTATTGTTTGATCTGATTGTATAATTTCACTTGTTCATTAATCTCCTCATACCCAGATCCGACTATGATTTTTTTTTTTAAATAACAAAGTTTAGGTGAGTTGAACAAAAGTCTCTTCGAGGGATTACAGACGTATTTACAGTTCACTTACCACAAAAGTCTTCATGCTAGCAACGAGAATTGAACTCACACTCTTGTCGGCTATGAGTCAATTCCTTATCAACCGAGTATGCTAGCCATGTTTTCACTTCAAACAATAGTTGCTTACGTTACTTGTATTTAAAATTGTGTCAGTTGTAGGTACATATCTCTTTACCATTAACACAGACCATTGTACACGTATAATTTCTTCTCATGAAAGACAAATGATATTTGTTTCGCAATGCTGCCAAAATGAATATTTTTTACTTTTTGGTAAACTGAACAGAACACCATGTGTGTATCAGTCGCCGTACTTTATTCCCAGGGCCCATGTAATTCATTACATTATTATTGAATTCAATTTCTTCTTACTCAAAAATAAAAGTCACCATTGGAGAATATAAATAAATAAATAATCACATAAAAACACACATAAAATTCGTGTGAATCACCAACAGCAAATAGTAATGTAATGTTTCTAGGAATGTCTCGGATGGATAAAGTTTATTCATTCTTCGCATTACATTCTTTTAAGAAAATTATTATTTGGAGTATATACTATAGCCCTAGGTTTTGGCTCTATGTGAAAGCATAGCAAGTAGTCACATGATTACATGTGATAATGTATGTTTTTGGATCGATCTTACACAATATCATGACTTCAATCCATGCATCCTTTGAAACTTGTGTCCGACCATTGTTTTGGAATGGAGTTTACAAAAATAGCATTAAAATTGGTGCAGCACGTGTGATTAACAAGTTCAAAATTACTAGTATTAAGACATAAAAGTGGTTTAATTAGCTTGATTAATCACACACACGTTGTGGTTAAATTGAGCTGACAAACTGGTAATTATAATTTGTCTTTATGTATAGTAGTGTGTAACATCTTTATTAAAGGAGGAAGATGTATTTGTCCTCATTGTGAAAATGCGATGCCAAAGTTGGAGGACCACTAAAAGCATTGTCCTCACTTTCACATCATATTTGCTGTCTGTTTCTTCTTCCAATAATGCTTCATGATTATTGAGTGTGGTCCTACCTTCTATAACACACTTATTGTGCAATTTTTGTTCACTAGTTTCAGTCAGATTGGGCGAATTGAATTCTCTAAGAATTAAGGTTGTGCAATTTTGGTCTCTCAAATTTCAAATGTGCGAATTTTATCTTGTTTATTAGAAAAAACTCAAGTTCCACATTGATATCTGTTATGGAGAAATCACATGCATACTATTTCAGCACTCTCTCTCGCCTAAAAGCGCCAACCGACGCTTTTCAAATACCTGCGCGCCATAAACGCTCATCCAACAAAACCCACTATGCACCTCCACAACCAAATTCGCTCGCGATGATGACACCAAGTCGCTTCCCAAACCTATAAATATCGTGATTTATTTCAAGAGAGAGAGAAGATTAATTATCACTTATTTGCATTAACTCCATCAAGCATCGACTTCAAAGATCTGAGTGTTTATATGCAGACACCCCACCACAAATTTCTGAACAACCAAATTTGGAATAATCACTCCTGACATAACTCCAAATCGATCAAAACCTTATTACCTACCAACTATCTCAGATATCCTTATCTTAGATACTGCATGTAACATTGGCGACCACATGTTTTGAGTTTTCCCAACTCATTAAAAACTTTATCTATTTATTTTTGATCAATCATGGATCCCGAATCACAAACCGCAGACGGATAGCAAGTGATCATCCTGGCCACAAGATGAAGGAACCCTGCAGGGATTGCAAGAACTCCAATCTGCATCGACCAAATGTCAATAACAGAGAGTCAACCTCTTATCGAGCTCCTTCACCTCCTACGCTTATTCCCTGCTCAAAGAAACACTTTACAACAAAATTGTTCAAATTCTAAATCAAAGATAATGAAGCATCTCGCCGTGAGCCTCCGTGATTTCGTAATTAGAAGCCGAGGTCAGAGGTTATCGTGCCCGAGATATTGCGGCATCGGGTTCTCCGCAATGATATGATCCCCTGATTAACCCGATAGACGAGCTCGAGCAACCCTAAGAACCATCGAGCTCAAGACGACATCGTTTCTCCTCCGAGACGACGCCATTATCATCGATCTCCACCTAGAAGACGAGGAAGAGAAGAGCCGAGGCAACTCTTAGAAATATAGAGGACTCTGGGCGAAGAAGATTCCTCTAATGCGTCATCCTCGCCACGCAGACAATCTGGCCTAGAGCAGAAAGTCCTCCAAGGCGCGGACATCACTACTATAAAGAGAGAGCCCTGAAAGAAAACAACATCATTCCACTACTAACCTCGCAAAGCTCAAACCGTGAGAAGAAACAGGAGTCAGAACCACCAAGAAGAGGTCGCTCACTTCTGGAAATAGATTATTTCCTATTCCCAGAGGTTTAGAGAAACCTCCCGAACACTTGAAAATTTATGACTGACTTGAGACCCGCATGTTCATCTAGAGTACTATGAAACCATGATGCAATATCTAATGCTCTGTGTGAGATCATGTGTAGACTTTTTTCCTCACCCTTGAAAAATCTGCAGTTTATGGTTCGAGACATCCCTGCAAATTCAATCTCTTCCCCGGGAACAACTTTCCAAGTTATTCTCTGAAGCTTCGCACATTCAAGGTAAGTGCCAAATCATGGATGGTGTTGCATGCAATCCACCAAGCCGATGATGAATCTATCCTGGCCTTATATTGCAAGATTCAACACTGGCCGGAAAGGTGCATGGGTTGAATGAGGAATTTCGCTCTATATTTCCTATCCCTGTGGTTTACGCAGAGGCACTTTATTCCAAATCGACGTAAGCATCAACCAACCTCGACTTTAGGAGAGTTCCTCCGCTTTTCCGAGAAGTACATCGACCACGAGGAAGGCGATGAAGCTAGCAAGTTCTTTGTGAAAAGCGTAGCTAACCAAACCAAAGAAAGCCGACTCGCGGTTTAAAAGTCAAATCCAAATATTGAAATTCCCTGAGATTTCGTGATCATGCCATCTAGTGGAATTCAAACTCGACAAGTGGCGACATCGAGACTACACCGAACTCATATGTGGAAAGGAGAAGATCTTGCAAGAATGTCGAACAATGAATTTAAACACGTAAGGTATCCCGATCCTATTCCCCAATGGCCGGAATGAGGAACAACAAGTATCGCTGTTATCACCAAAGCGCGCCATGACACAAATCCTGCAACGCTTTAAAAGATTTACATATCAAGACCTTATCAAAAAGGTAAGCTCTCGGGCAAAGATATCAAGAAGCCATTCCAACAAGAAAAAGCATCAAACAAGAGAAAGAGGTTGATTTAAGTAAAGAGGGAAAGAAATCGTAGATTATAAGGAAGAGGCGCACACTCAAGGAGTAGAGGCCGACCGTGGTAATGGTAATCTCGTGTGGTGAAGTCCAAGGAGCTACAAAGAAGAACAATCAAAAGAAAGTGGAAGGAAATTCAATGTGTAGCATCTACATCATCAAGCACAACCAAGAAGAACTCGTCCCATTGCCATTTGGAGATGACGATCTTCTAAACGGAAGGTAAACGAAGACATTCCATCGTTAATCTCAAAGCAAAGAATGGCCGAGAAAGATATAAGAAGAATTTTAATTGACTAAGGCAAGCTCTTGTGACATCATGTTCTTCGATGTACTAGAGAAAATTGGAATTACACCAAGGGAACTTTTTCCCTATCACTTTAACGGGACCTCTCCGATTCAATGGTTCACTTAACTAGACCGATGGGTTACATAGACTTAAGTGGTCACCTTTGGAGAGGAACCTTTATCTCTGACAACCTGCTAAATTCATGGTATTACCTTGCTCATCAATCTACAATTGCATCATTGGGAGGCCGACTTGGGGGAAACTCGGGCGGTGACTTCATCAGACATCCAAAATGAAGTTTCACTCTCAAAATAACGAGGTAGTAACTATCAATGCCGATTTAGAATCTTCCGAAAGATGCTATTACCTCCTTCTCAAAGTGAAATTTCTGCAAGAGACAAACCGAACTTGCATCAAAGAATACGTCGCGAAAGAAGAGAAAGTGAAGTTTTCAGAGGTAAATGTAATGGATTTAGACGCACGCTTCGATCCCGAGAGCTCTGACGAAGAGAAAGACAAAGACTCAAAGATCCTCATTCGTAAAAGGCCGAACGACTCAAAACCGGACGGGGAATTCATTGAGTAATGTCGGGCGATGATCCAACAAAACGGCCAAGATCGGTGCGCACTCTACCGATTTAAATAAAAAGAGAATTATCCCAAGTTGCTTAAGCGGAACACGCCGATCTCTTTGCTTGGCCTACCAAGACATGCTCGTATACCACCAAGTCGCTTGCCATCATTTGTCAATATCTCCCGATGCAAAGTGGGTCGCCCAACGCAAAGCGGTTCGTAATATCGAGAAGACGGAAGCAATGTCGGCGCGTAGACGATTTAGTTAAAGCTAATTTTGTAATCGAGCTCAAATATACTACATGGCTCTCAAACCTCGTACTTGTTAAAAATCAAATGGAAAATGGCGATGTGCATTGATTATACCGATCTTAATAGGTCATGTCCTAAAGATGCTTTTTCCGTTTCCAAATATTGATCGACTAGTCGATCATGCATCGGATTTGGTTTATTATCATTCATGGATGCATATTCGTGATATAACCAAATCCCAATGTTTCCGATCAAGAGAAGATCGCTTTTATGATCGAAAACGGAAATTTTGTTACCGAAGTTATGCCTTTCTTGGCCTCAAAAATGCAGGAGCAACGATCGTAGAATGATGAAATGAGTTTTCAAAAACCAGATCGGGCGAAATGTAGAAGTATACTTAGATGATATGATTGCAAAAAGTGAGCAAGCAAATCGTCATGTTACCGATCTCAAAGAGCTTTTTTCAGAGATAAGGAAAAAACAGATGAGATTAAATCCGAGAAATGCACTTTCGGGTCAAAGCCTGAAAATTCTTGGGATTCTATCTCACCGAAAAGAGGATCGAGGCAAACCTGCATAAATGCAATCCGTGACTTGAGATGAAAACCCCAAACACCAAGAAAGAAATTCGTAAACTTAATTCGCATGATTGCGCCTTTATCTCTGCTCATCTCAAATGTCGCTTTTAAATCACTACCCCTTTTAAACTTTTAAAAAAAGGAATCGAATTTATTTGGACTCACAAAACGGGATTTGAGGCACTCACCCGCTTAAAAAGATATTATCGTAACCTCCGATATTAACCCGACTCGAGCCTCGAGGAAGTATTATATTTGTATCTCTCAATATCCGAGGAAGCATTAAAAGACTGGTCCGAAACAAAAGAGGACAGAGTCTTGGCTTACTTTGTGAGCAAAGCTTTACAAGGGGCGTAACTCCGATATCAAAAATAGAGAAAATAGCTTTGGCTTTAGTAATAGCTACTCGGCGACTCCGACATTATTTTGTTTTCACCAAGTTGTCGCTCAACAAACCATCCGATCGCATAAATCCTACATCGCCCAGCACTTTCGAAGAATAATAAAGTGGCAAGAGAGTCGTCCGAATTCAGATCAAATATGAATCAAGATCGCAATGAAAGCTCAAGTGTTAGCCGACTTTGTAGCGTAAATGACTTCGGCAGAGACCGAGAATGAAGTATGGACGATCCATGTCGATGGCTCTTCCAATCCCAAAGCGGAGTGGGGCCGGAATTATCCTTGAAAGTCCTTCCGAGTGGTTATAGAATTGTCACTCACTTTCAAATTTACAACTTCAAATAATCAAGTCAATACGAAGCATGCATTGCTGGCCCACGCTTCATTTCTTCGGATCACGATCACTCCTGGCTAAATCTCCATACCGATTCACCTCGTGGTCTCCCGTGACGGGGCGTGACGGGCAAAAGAGCCAATCCTCCAAAAGTACCGAATCATGTCAAGAAACTCCCGACCGAATTTGATTTCGCCGAGGTTAAGCATGTCCCAAGAACAAACAACGCTCGAGCCGATGTTCTTTCCAAATTAGCAAGCACCAAAACTACCGGAAATCACCTGGCCGCTTATACAAGAGATCCTCAAGAAACCTAGTTTTGGGGACGATTTACACTCGATGTCATCAAGTACGTGATAAATGAAGATCAAACATGGATTGCTCCTATCTTGAATTACATCATGTTTCCGCATGTAACCTTCCGATCCCGCAAAAGCCAAGATCGTCCAAGAAAAGCAAGATCTTTGCGCTTTTCAATGAACAAATTTTTTACAAGAAGGCACTCTCGCACCATTATTGAAATGTCAGAGCGCATTTGAGGTCGAATATGTGTTAATGGAAATTCATGAAGGAATATGTGGCCAACATTTAGTGGTAGATCCCAGCTGTGAAGGTGTTAATGGCGCGGATACTTTTGGCCAACCATTGAAGCCGATGCAAGGAACTATGTGAAGAAATGTCCGAATTGCCGATTCACGCAAACGCTCACATTGCACCTCCTACCGGCCTCACAATCCTCTCCTCCCCACGGCCTTTTGCATGGTGGGGGGATGACCTTCTAGACCTTTTCCAAAATTCTCGGAGGAATAAATTTTAATTGTGGCGCTTGATTATTTTACTAAATGGATTGAGGCCAAACCACTATCTATTATTAAGGCAAAGAATCGTGATCTCTTTTTTCCAAAAGAGATAATTACTGATTCGGGTGCCCGAGGTGGTAATCACTTGACAATGGAACTCGGGCCATGGATAAAGGATTCAGAAGTTGATGTCCGATCTTAAAATCAAACATCGATTCACGCTTGGTGGAACATCCCCAAACAAATGGTCAAGGTATAAAGAAACAAAGTACTTCTCAACGGACAAGAAAAGGTTAGACAATGCCAAAGGAAATTGGGTCAAGAACTCCCCTTATGTCTTGTGGGCATATAGAACAACTCCTCAAAGCTCCACGGAGAAACACCTTCCGATTATCATATGGGAGCGGTTAAGTCATCATCCAAATAAATCGGAGAATTATCTGGAGAACTTCAAACCAAATCACCGTAAGACAACGAGCAAGCTTTACGAGAAGAACTAGATCTCGTAGATGAAATCCGGATCATGCATCCTCAAAGAAGCCATCAACAAACAAAGAATAGCTACCCGTTATAATCGTAAAGTCGCCCCAAGCGGAGTTTGACATCTGGCGACTCGCCTTGAGAAGAGCAGATGTAGGATCAAAAATGCATCGCAGGCAAGCTAGCACCGAATCGGGAAGGTCCATATAGAGTCACGACAAAAACGGAAATGGCGCTTTTCGAGCTAGAAACCTTAGAAGGCAAGGCGATCCCAAGAACTTGGAACGCCACCAAACTCAAGAAATATTACGCTAGACTTGCTTTGCTAAGGCATTCTAGTTCCGATCTTGTTTTAATATAGACTTGCTTTGCTAAGGCATTCTAGTTCCGATCTTGTTTTAATATAGACTTGCTTTGCTAAGGCATTCTAGTTCCGATCTTGTTTTAATATAGACTTGCTTTTGCTAAGGCATTCTAGTTCCGATCTTGTTTTAATATAGACTTGCTTTGCTAAGGCATTCTAGTTCCGATCTTGTTTTAATATAGACTTGCTTTGCTAAGGCATTCTAGTTCCGATCTTGTTTTAATATAGACTTGCTTTGCTAAGGCATTCTAGTTTCGATCTTGTTTTAATATAGACTTGCTTTTGCTAAGGCATTCTAGTTCCGATCTTGTTTTAATATAGACTTGCTTTTTGCTAAGGCATTCTAGTTCCGATCTTGTTTTAATATAGACTTGCTTTGCTAAAGCATTCTAGTTCCGATCTTGTTTTAATATAGACTTGCTTTGCTAAAGCATTCAATCAATACCGCTATTTTTCAGATGTTAAACTTGTTTAAAAGTAGAAGGGAAGAGATATCCGAGATAAAAACGTAGCCACAAAGGAAGCCAAAAATATGACGAGTTAAATATAGAGATATCATTACAAAAATACCTAAGCACTTACGACCTCTCTTCAAAAACAGATGAAAATTAGCAAATTACACATCTTTCTGATAAACGATCTCGACACTTCGCTTCGGATTCCGGTCAAACTCAACAATATGACCATCATGAACCCCAGATCTCTGCTAAAAATATCACGATCGGCAACAAAGTCGATTAACTACGCGACTTGGTCAAGGCGCTATTGAAAGCTTCGACAATGCCATCTTGACCCATCCGAATAGCCTTCTTCCGATCTTCCGAGCTTCAACATTTAGAGCAAGAAGTTTCAATTTGCTCTCAAGCTCGGAAAGTTATTTGTCGAGGTCGAAGTCGCCAACTCCGCGATCATAGCATCTTTTCTTGAAGCTCGACGGCAAAGATTTTCAAATTTTTCATTTGTCCGCCTCAGATCGCCTCGTTGTTTCTTTTCTACCTCAAGTTGCTTCTTTTCTACTCAAGTCAGAGGCGCTAGATTCCAAATCTTCACTATCCGCTTGCAGAGTTCCACATCTTTTTGAGATTTATCGAGATCACCCAAGTGGACTTACAAATTTTCCGAGCCGACTCGCATTTGGCTTCAAGATCTCTGCACAAATAGATAAATACATAAGTATAAAAGAAGTTGAAGTCCGGTAGGCAAGTTTTGAAAACCGTAAACTATACCTTTAATTTTTAAAGTCGCACCGCTTTATCCTCCCTCACTAAGTCGACTCATCCTTGAAAAACCGAGAGTGAAACTCCAAGGGGTCACTTGGAATTCCTGGCCTTGAGGGTCATATATGCCCGTGGATCAAAGTGGAGCAAGAGGTTTATGTTTTTTGTGCTTTTTGAATGGTCGCCGTATCAATCACATTTTTCTCCCGATCTGGGGTTTGGACCTCAGAGGAAGTCGACTGTGATGGTTGCTTCCTTTTTCGTAAATGGCCGTAGTTTCTCTTCCTCTTCCCTGGATTAACCACTGTAATGGGCACACCGAAAGGACAATTGCGGGAGAGTTTCCTCACTAGAACCCCGCCGCTATTTCCAACTTCAATGCATGACCTGGGTAATATCTTTAATTGCTAAGGCTTTCAAAGCCGCCATATTCCGCCTCGGGGCCATGCTATCTCGCAGTTAAAGATTGCAAAATTATGTTAAAAATGTTATGCAAGTCAAGATCGGCAGATATTTAAAAACGGCAAACATAGTAAAATAAACTAAGAGAAACGCCTTAAACCGACCTAAAGCTTTTCGACTGCTCAAATTTAACTGATGCCACCAACAACTTGGTATCGAAACCCCACGTAGTCGGCCTATTCTCGTTGTTGGTGACGATCCGATCCGCAATAAATTGGAGCACTTTCAAGGTATTCTCGATCCTCCTCGCTCAAATGATTCTTTCAACGGAATGCCTTTTCGCCTCATCTCGACGGGTCCAACCAAGAGGAAACTTGGTGGTGAGAACGATGTCATTCTCTGCATTAAATGTCCCAACTCGGCTACTACCACAATCGGCAACACCTGCTCGACCTAAAAACTTATTCTTCCATTCATACTTCAAACTTTCAATATGGCCAAAAACCTTGATTCTCGGTCCGGATCGGAGGGCATAATGCTCTAAGCGCAGGTGTTTGCCGCTGTTCTTCTCGGCCCTTTTGTTTATTTGAAACATATGCAAGAAAAGTTGAAGTGGAAAGGGGCCGACCTAGATGAATGCATACCACCAAAAGCTCGCATTTAATGCCCAAGCATCGGGGTGAAGTCGAGACGGGCTATTTCTAACCCGCCAAACCGATCGTTGAAAGGTCGGAATGGAGGACTGATGCGCATGTGAGCTAAAGTCGCCCAAAGAAACAATAAACTTGAGAGAACTGCAAGTGGCCACATGCTCGCCTCTTTCCCATTCCAAAGACACGCCGCACGGATCTTTTGCATAAAGCCTCTTTGAATAATTATCGATATCGATCTCCGAGTCAATAGCGTAGTCTCAGATACGGTTTCTGATACCTGTGGAGTAATCACGGGCGAGCCCAAGCGGGGAACTACTGGGAGGTCGACGTTGTTAACCCTTTAATCTTCATACCCGTGATAACAACTCAAAACTTCCCAGATCTTCCGCTTCTTTCCTCTTCTATCTTCACCAACATTTTCCTCTTCCGGGTCAACAGGAGGGTCGCCAACATTTCTCCCATCCGATTCAAGATCGGATTCTCAACTCGAATCAAGATCGGAGTCGCCTCAAGAGCTCTGATCTAAATCCACATCCACTGAGCCTCCGAAGTTCTGGATTGTCGGGGGCGGAAGGGTGGACGATTCTTCGCCTGAAGCTCTTCATCGCCACTTCCTCTAGGCCCTAAGACATTTCTTCCCCGTATTTCGTGAAGCCATGCTCTCCCTATCTAAGCGGATTAGAATCGGCTTCTAGATGCCATTAACTTTCCGATATCGTGACCTCTAGACTCATGAGCTTGCTCTACTGATCTATAAGCTCTGAGCGCTTTGGCATGAAAGTTGTCCTGCTTTGTTTTCGCCGCTTTACCTACTGTGAACGGGGCAAGCTATCGTGATAAAATCATAAGAAGATGTCGGGTTCATTTAACAAGGCCTGAACCCGACCGACAACCCCATCCCGCAAAAAGATGGCAGTCGAGGCTAGATCTCACTGTGGAAATTGAAAACGGTTACAACAAGAATAAATTCTACGAAAAACACAACATAAAGTAAATTCAAATAGAAGCACTAACCTCGTAAGAAAGTCTGAGAAAGAATGAAGAGATTTGATGTCGTAAATAGTAAGGAGCGAGCCTCGCTAACTTAAAACCATAAAACCTAGAGTCTCGAGTGAAGCAGTAAAACTAAAAAGATAAATGAATTACCTCGCTTGTATTTATAGTGGTTCTCGAGATATGACCGCTACTATTCATTCAAGCGACGACGACTCAATCGTAATCGAACGACACAAGAATCGAGGAAGTCATCATTAAAAAGACGCTCGAGCATCGTGAATCCATCACATCGATCAACACGAGCATTTAATGCTCATTTAAAAAAGAAATAATATTAAAATGAAGCGCCACCAACACTCAACCATCTTCAAAGATCGTAGTAGATAATACCCAAGATCAACCATCTTCAAAGATCCAGAGACAGCTTCTCAAGATCAACCATCTTCAAAGATCTAGAGTATAGCTTCAAGATTAACCATCTTCAAAGATCTGAATACAGCTTCTGGTTTGAATCATCTACAAGATCGGTAAGAAAGTCCGAATACGCCTATTTTTCTCCAATCTCACTTAAAACGATTCACTTTTTACACATATTTCAAGTCTAGTTTGACCTAACATGCCAAACCGACTTGGGGCAATCATATGGAGAAATCACATGCATACTATTTGACCCTCTCTCGCCTAAAAGGCCAACCGATTGGGCCTTCAACACCAAGGCCCATAAACGCTCATCCAACCCCACTATGCACCTCCACAACCAATGGTTCAGATGATGACACCCAAGTCATTTCCCAAACCTATAAATCGTGATTTATTTCAAGAGAGAGAGACGATTAATTATCACTTATTTGCATTAACTCCATCACATCGACTTCAAAGATTTGAAATGTTTATGCAGCAGACACCCCACCACAAATTTCTGAATAACCAAATTTCTGAATAATAATCAAATTTGACATAACTCCAAATTGATCAAAACCTTATTACCTACCAACTATCTCGGATATCCTTATCTTAGATACGGTACAGAACAATATCGGATACAATTACTATGTTATATCAGGGAAGAAAAACGAGAGAGTGAGTGTTTACGTCCTCAGAGAGTGTGATCGCGAATAGTCTCTTGTAAAATTTTGTCACCATGGCTTGCAATTGATCATCTTCATAAAGGACAATTGGCAAACTTTGACAAGTCAAATATGTCATATAGCCGAATTATGCCCATCCATGAGAAAGAAATCATTTGCAACAAGATTGGAATTAAGGCTGTGACCCACCATTCTAAACACATGGGTCTTCCTATTGTATTTGGTAGATCGTGCAGGAAAGCGTGTGGAAGAAGCTTAAAGAATGGAAAGAGAGATCATCATCTAGAGTTGGCAAAGAGACCTTGATAAAATCTATTGCTCAGGCTATCCCTAACTATATATGTCATGAGTTGTTACAAAATTCCAGAGCATATATGCAAGGAGTTGGAGTCTATGATTGCGAAATTTTGGTGGAGCTCTACTGAGTCTCAAAGAAATATTCATTGGATCGGTTGTAGTAAGATGAGAACTGTTAAAGCAAAAGGCGGATTCATTGAATTCAACACTGTTTTCCTTGGAAAGCAATGCTGGAGATTGGTGGCTGATGAAAATTCAAAGGAGTACGTAGTTGTAGCCCATCTAAAGTGGTTACAAGCCCAAATTCAAATGCATATTACAACTAAGAATTAAATCCTAAATTTATTGAAAATAATTATAAATAAATATACGCGGGTGAGATATATGTAAAACTACTTTAATATTCGTATTGTATTTTAATCTTCCCGTGTTTTCGGAAAAAAATTGTTTTGTACCTTATCCGACTTGGATGTCCGGTCTGTATAGTTGGTAGGGTGCTACTACTGAAGTTGTGGTTCAAAGCTGGACTCGAGGTCAAAATCGGGGTGGTACCGGCAACTCCGACGCCTAAGTCAATAGATGTAAGTCAAAGTGAGTTTTTGAGAAATGAGAGTGTGTACCGATTTCGCTGGCCGACTTATTTATGCGCTTTGCGCGTGAGCCAAGGTTTCATCGATCTTAAGCACCGCGCCATCGCCGATTGATCTTAGCGAGGCGATGCCTGACCTTAAACATTAACTAGTTTGATTTGTCCTATCATCGTGTCGCTTCGCTACCCTGCTGCATCGCACGCCCGTGCCCAATAATTATTTTTTAGGGCCCCAAATAAAGAAACACGTTATATTTAAGCGTTTCCGATTAATTACCAAAAGTTCAATGTGTTATGGTGGCAAAAGGGAGAGTAATAGGGAATGAATGTGCGTAGCGTGGGTTCAACTCCCAGCCACTTCATTTTTCACGTTTTTTTACAGCTGCATTTTGTTATTTTTTACAATGATTTGATGAAAATAATTAAATATATTATATTATATTGTTTTTTAAATGTATTCAACAACAAAAATATGACTTTCAGCAAACGTTTTTTTTGAAAAAATATTAGAAAATTTCCAAAAAATAAGTCCAACAATTTTAAACCAAAATTATTTATATTTACATTTATTTTTTAAAAATATATTCATTGATGATTTTGACCCTTACAATAAATTATGAAACTCAATGCATGATATAATTGATAAAAATAAGGCCCAATTTTAAGATTCGCATGCGCTCTCAATTATTTTCACTGGCTACCGCCTATCATAACTTTAGTAACATTGTTAATTATATAACAAGCTACCCTAGAATTCTTTAGTTAACAGCTCTGAATTCTGACTTCATGAGAAAACAAATTTGATGAGGAAACATAGGGAAGGGAAAAGAGTAAAAAATGGAAAAAAGAAGGAACAGAGGATGCTCTATCTAGTCCTGGTTTCACATTTTAGAGCTCTGCTAAATTATATTGGAAGGTTGGGTAAGAAACTTGACATTTGGTCTTCTTGTTACATAAAAAAGATTATTTGATGGAATCATAGAGTGAGGGTGTCCTTTGAAGTTTTTAAATTTATTTGTTGGGACGATAAATGTATTGCCTAAAGTTGAAACAATACTAAAGTTGAAGCAATCACTAAATGGTGATTTGACGTGATTTTTAAGTTACAACAGGAAAATTGATATAATTTTACTAACTGATAAAAATGTTATAGGCAATTAATTTCGGTACCCCCCTCATTCCCTCCCACACCCCCATAATGTCCTAAATGGACGAAAATACCCCTGGAAATTTACAAAATCACATTTCACATTTCACAAAACATAATTTCAAATAAGTAAGTAAATTAGTGGATTTTGGATTATTAGGTATTCCGAAGAATTTTGAATATTTCGTAATGAGGTAATTCTGCTCATACTCGAACCTAATTACCTCCTTCCGAGGTATTTGAATTTTTCTCTAATTACCTAGTAATTCAAAATCCCAATTTTATTTTTTTTTTTTTTTGTTTTTTTTTCAATTTTTAATATTTTCTAATTACATTTATTTTTTTAACAGCATGGTAGTAGACGATCGCATAACGTAGAATGAAAGCAGAGTCTTCCGAGCAAAGACCACGCAACCGACGACGACGACCATAGTATTCCTGGGAGGCGAGTAGTAGTAGCAGACTCTTCTCCGCACACTTTACAGAGGCTCGTAGTCGCCGGGCATGCTTCGAGCGCCGAGGCGCGAGAGAGCCCGTGCGAGTGGTAGAGAGATGGTCGAGCCCGAGCCTCACTCAAGCAGCCACACCCAGATGAAAGCAATGGATAAGACCACCCCGACATGAGTACCATATGCGGCACCAAGCAGGAGCACCCAGAGATGTATCATGACTCATTGGGAGGCTTGGGAGGAGCAGGAGGATGAGGGTCAAAGATCGGGAGGAGGAGGAGGAGGAGGAGGAGGAGGTTCGGGAGGAGGTTGAGGAGGAGGAGGTTCACCGCCCCACTGTGGATCACCCACCATTGATTATACATCGATACGATCGCGCGATCCTCGACACCTTCCTTGGTATGGGCCAGTAAACTGCAGGTGCGCCTTACTCCTGCTGCACTCCACACGTGCAGCTGTGCAGCCACATGCCACTCAGATCCACCATATCAATGGAGCCCGTCCCAGAGACATATGAGGAGAGGTGCGCAGAGCAAACAGTGATTTGACCCGGATGCCTTAGATGTCGACGCTCACCCACTTCACGCGCTTATTTTCACTATCATAAACATTTTGGACCCATAAGTAGTTGTATTTGTACATTATATTATTTTTTATGTTGCTCATTTTATATATTTTGACGTATTGTTATTTAAATCAGAACCGCTCAGATTATAGTTCCAAAATATAACGCGCTTAAATATTAATTCAATATACAAAGTTTAAAAATTAATAAAAACTAAAAATTTCGGAATTACCTTTTTAGAGTAATTCAAATTTTTTATGTTTTATGAACCGGAAATAATTGCTTTAAAGGTAATTCAAATTATCAATTATTTGAACCTAATTACCTTTATTTTGATAGGTAATTCAAAAATTTGAATTTTTTTTTTTTTTTTTTTTAAAAAGGCAGGGGTATTATTGGAATTTTTTGGATTATGGGGTGTGGGAGGGAATGAGGGGGGTACCGAAATTAATTGCCAATGTTATATCTTTGGTTTTATATAATAAAAAATACTATTATAAAGATATTTGACTAAAAAGATTTAAATTAGTTTTACTATTGAAATTTACTTTTAGAACTTTTATCACTATATAATTTATGTTTTTATTTACAATATATTTTCAATTAGTTGTCTAATAATTATATTGTTTAAGTATTATAATTTTTGATTAATTTATAAATATCATATACAATTTACGAATTAATAAGTATCTTATAATTTTAACTTCGAGGCAAATTTGCAAAAACAACACGACACTGCTCATGCACATTTTGCTAGTTTGCGGGGACAGACACGTTTTAAACAGGTTGCAACCTTTGTGTGGATTCAATTGCCAAAAACCCCACGCATTTGGACTATTTTTTTTTTTTGACAAAAGCCATTTTGGACCATTCAATTGAGTGTTACATTGAGGGACCAAAACAATTAAGTCCAACTAACGCATTTAATTAGGCGTTTGCTTTTCCCACACCCCCTCCTACTCAAAACACACTTCATAAGCCTGTGAAAGACTAAAAGCACTGCGCAGAAACCTCTTCTTTTTCACTTAAATTTTACCTGCTCGAACAGCGCCGCTCGCGCAGTGTTAAATATTTGACACACACCTCGTTGGATGAAATTAATCTTTCGGACGGAAATATCCGAACCAATTCGACAATACCATCCAACCAATTCTGACAATACCATCCGAACAATTGGTGACATTTTATATTAATCATTTGCTTTCATTTCAATTACATACACATGTTGTTCTAACACGTGTTTGAATATTTTTTTTAGATAAGTTAAAGAGATTCATCAAACCGACACACAAGTCGTGCCCAAACATTACAATGGGAAGTGTGGAGGCCTCTCAAAACCTCCTGTGCAAAACCTTTTAAAAAAGACCTGGCTTAAAAAAGAAAGACATCACACAATAGAATAAATTGTGCAACAATGGGACATAAATGTCCTAACCCATTGCTTCTCCCCCGACTAAAAAGTGAAAGAAATGTATCTTAAACACGTGTTTGAATATGATTTAGTTATGTTTGGGATTATGTTGTTTCATGAGTTGGAAGGAAAATAATTGAAGGAGTTATGAGTTGTTATTCCATTCCCTTCCAGGTTTGCTTTTCTTCACTTTTATGATCATTTTTAAATTGTATGACTACTATTCATGACATAATGGTCACTGAGGAATGAAAGTAAGTTTTGTCACTGAGGAATGAAAGTTGCATACAACTTTTACAATTATTACGCTAAATTTAAAATTGTCACTGAGGAATCAAAGTAAGTTTTGGAAGTATATGAATATACAACTATTAGTAGGCAAGGATGGTGTTCGGATGGTGGTGTCCGAACGGTTTCGGTTGCCCCAATCCGAACCCGTTAAAAACATCAGAGGATGTTTCACACGCTACGTAATTTTTAATATTTGCGCTTGAGGGTGTGTTTGAGTAAGAGAGGTGCAGGAAAAGTAAACGCTTTAATTATAGGGTTTTTTGTCCCACCCCACCCAATCCCCATAAACCCCACCCAAATTTAAATCCCCAAAACGCCTTTGAAAATTAATTTTTTTAAAAAAATAAAGAAATCGATATACCCTTGAGTAGACGTATATACGATTATTATTTTATGTCCAATCGTATATACGCACTCAAAGGTATATATACGATGGGTTTTTTATTTTTTTAATAATTTGTTTTTAATTTTTATTAATAAAAGGCTACAAAAATTCAAGTAAATAGTCAAAACTACTCCAAAAATTATAAAAACACCACTAAAAATCTAACAAAACCAAAATAAGGCTATATAAATTTTTTTAGATTTTTGGAGACTATGAAAATTTTAAAAAATCGTAAAAAAATAGTAAACGATGGAATTTGGAATTTTGGCGTCAGTAGTCCCGTAAGAAGTCTCTTCTAATAGCCGTGGTTTCATTACGATCGAGTATTTGCCTAAAAACCGATTTTTTAGCCTAAATTATTCGCTCGACGATAACATCGCCACGCTTTTAACGAACTACACACAAAACCTATTTTCGTGACTTATATAATTTTTATTTGACTTAAAAAAATTTTAAAAATACAATGGGGATCGATATACACTTGAGGGGGTATATATACGACCCTATTTTTTGCCCATCGATATACACCCCCAAGGCGATATACGATTATGGTGGGGTGTCAATCGATATACGCCTTGGGGGGTGTATATACGATGCCCAAAAAATAGGGTCGTATATATACCCCCCAGGTGTATATACGATTGGCCATAATTTTTTTTTTAAAAAAAATACGTTTTCAGAAGGGCATTTTGGGGTTTTCAGTGTGGGTGGGGGTTTATGGGGATGGGGTGGGGGTCCAAAAAAAAACCCTTAATTATATTGTTTTGCTTTCATGCGGACGTATAGCTTCAATGGTTTGGGGGCAATCTCCTCCATTGGTTGAACTAGCCCTACGACCGTCCGATGGACGAGTTGGCTAACAATTTGTTAAAGAGTAAACCTCTTCTTAGAATGTGGTTTTAGGACTAACTCAACCTCACAAAACCGGCTTGTAAGGTAAGGGATTCCTCTCACTTATAAACTCTTTTTCAGGCCATATCACATTCGATGTGGGACTCTTAACACACACCCCTCACGCCCAGGACTGGACAACTAGAGCGTGACTCGAGTGCCCCGATAGCGGGTGGCCCAACAGATATTGGATTGGCGCTGATACCATCTTAGAATGTGGTTTTAGGACTAACTCAACCTCACAAAACCGGCTTGTAAGGTGAGGGATGCCTCCCACTTATAAACTCTTTTTCAGACCATATCACATTCGATGTGGGACTCTTAACACCTCTAAAGAAAAGAAGCATAAGAACAACAGTAAATAACAACATCAAACAAAATCTAAGTATTTTTTTGACTAAACAAATTCTAAGTATTAGAAGGACATCACATTTAAAGACAAAAGTCACACATATTAGATCAAGTCATAACACAAACAGCTTAAAGTTGGAGCATAAACAATAAATTTTAATCACACATATTAGATGAAGTCATAACAAAATCAATTTAAAGTTGTAAAATAAACAACAACCTATAATAACATTATCCATATTCATCAAATGTAACCATAAGAACTTAACTCATAATATTATTTTACCAGTTCAAGAGATTAGTCTCTAGAGTTGCGCGTAGAGGATACCCAATTTATACCAAAAAAATGTACACATGAAAGCTTAACTCATAATTAAAGAGAAAAGAAGACAACATAATTAGTGAAACACGTACGTAGGTCCTCTGCAGAGATTGATTTAAAATTAAATATCAATTTAATTATGCTTCTAATACTTATTGATGCGAAATTATCTAAATAAAGAAGAAAATACCAATTTGGACAAGTAATTTTTTTAAGATTCTAAAGTACCCAAAACACACTGCCTAGAATCACACTTTATGTATTTTGCCATCAAATTGTTTTTCCATCAAATAGAATATTGGCGAACGAAGTATTTGAATAGTTAAAAAAAATTCTGAATGCTAAAGTAACCCAAAACACACTATCTAAGATTTCACGTTACGCTTTGCTACAAAAATAATTTTGTCCTCATCAAGATACACTAAAACACACTATTTAGCATCTCACTTTAAAATATAAAAATATAAAAAATAATGTAGATTAGTCATCAGTAAAACTCTGTTGGGAGGATATAACCACACACGCCGACAAAACCGGATACTGTGGTCACTTAACTTCCCCTGTACATTAGTTATCGATAAAGCCGGCGAAAACTGCATAATCGATGAGATGGTACCAAAAAAGTAAAAAAATAAAAGGAAAAAAACCAAAGTGAAAAAAAAGCCAATTGGCCAAAAATTGTTTTCCTCATTAAAATTTGTATTTGTGAAAGAGGGGTGTGTGTGTGTCTTGGTCGATTCAAGTTTGAAGAATTGGTTGGCTATGATTTAATTCAATTTTCATGTGGGAAGCATGCAAGTAAAATAATGTGTCAAAGAACTCATAAAGCTTTTAAAGAAACGACGGCAGTATTTTTTGGTAGTTTTGTGGCTCAAAAAGATAAGAAATGACGTAAGCGCATGGAATTGAATTGGAGAACAAAAAAATCGAGATGCAGGACAAAAAATTATTCCCGCTTGACACTGGAAAATCATGCCAAGCCGCATACATTAGTAAGATTTGATTTGGTTGATTTTATTTATTAAGAAAACTTTTTTTCAGGATATTTATTAAAAAACTTGCGATCATAGGAAAATAGGTATCCCTTGTCCAATAAGATATTTTTAAATAAAGGCTTAAAATGTTTTGTCAAAAAAAAAATAAAGGCTTAAAATGATTTTAAAATAAATATAAACACATATTTGGTCTATATACTCATTTGATCTTAAAAAAAGCTTAAATATTAGTGACAAAAGTATCCCTTAAAATTACCTCTAAAAACTAAGTTCCTACATTATTTGAGATTATGATATCATATTGATATTTTTTATTCATATTAAATATGTCATTATATTTTTTTAATTGGAATGTAGGAAAATATACAGAAAAAAGTGAAATTACAATGATAAAAAAGAGCTATGTATTTTGTAAAAATTATTGTCTTTCTTTAGGGAAAAATAACATGATACACTCCACTTTTATACTCTCATAACTATTTGTATTAAGAAAAAAAAAACACAAAAAGTCAGTATCAGGCATCCTCAGCACTTACCGGTTACCACCAGTTTGATTGGACAATGGTCCCCAATTGAAATCAATTGCAAGGTTCTCCATTGTTGAAATCAATTGCAAGGTTCTCCATTTAGATAGCATTGTTCAGTGGTTCGGAAAAATCCGGACTAACTCACGATCCAATCCAAACCGATATATTTGGTTCAGATATTTTTTGTGTTTCGGGTCAAATTTGTACCAATCCAAACCAACTCATAGTTGTTTGGTTCGGACAACGGATTTCAAAAACCAAACCCGCAAACCCGAATCAACCCATACTAACTCATAGTTTAGTAATTCTAGAACCACAAGATATTCTTGTCAAAAAAAAAGAACCACAAGATATTATTTATTTAAGCTTTTTACCTTAATAATTTATGATAAAGTTATACAATTTATTACAAATAAATTGTAGTTTTTTATATTTTAAAAAATGTAACTTTCCGTGAGCCCAATTCGAACCAACCCGTCACGTAAAATTCGAACCAATCTAAATCGAGTAATTGTAATTGGTTCGAGCAATAGATTTAAGCAAATCCGATTGAAACCGATCCACAAACACCCCTACATTTAGGTTAAACAAAGAGAAGAGAGAAACAACCATGGATGGTTTTATTAGATAAAAAGACCAAAAACACATTGGTAATAAATCCAATGCAATGATTGGAGCAAAATCCAACTGCTGTGGATTCAGTTCCATTTTCTATATATTTCCACTCCCATAATTATGGAAATCAAGAGTCTCTCTCTCTATCTCTCTCTCTCTCACTTGGAGGGTGCATATTGAACTAGCTAGATAAGATAACTTTGGTTTCAATCTCAATGGAAGGCAGTGAAGCTAGTAGTAATTGGTTAAAGCTAAATAGTATGATTTTGGTGATATTGTGCTTCATCATCATCACCAACAATGTGAGCATGGGTTTGGGTCATAATCATATGATTGGATTTGGAGAGCAGCCATTGTCCAAGATTGCCATTCATAAGACTGTTCTTGCACTCCACACTTCTGCTTCCATCACAGCTTCTCCCTTTGTGCTTGGCAACAAGGTAATACTTTCTTATTGCCTCTTGTCACTCAACCACACAATCTTCTCCATATAAATTAGTTACTTCATCAACGTGACAACGTGGACCTAACCTAGTACTAGTATGTCTATCAAAGATCCAAACATAAAATGTTACTTCTAAATCAATTCGAATATTTTATTGTTAAAAAAAATCAATTCAAATATTTCATATTTTACTTCTGTAGACATCTCATATTTGTGATCATTTCGTTTATACATTAATTAATATTCATAAAATTTACAGTTGCATATATATGATTGCAGGGCGGGGATGCTGCATGGGTAACTGTAGAACTAGAGTCCCCAGAACCAACAATTGATGACTGGGTCGGAGTTTTTTCACCAGCAAACTTCAAGTAAAATGCAGTTCTCTTTGTCAGTATGAATATTATTTTGTTATATTATTATATATTCGAAAAAATGCTAATGACTAGTTCTTTTAACATTTGTTCAAAAAAAGTTCTTAGTACGTTTTGTTTCCAAGACATCACCATATCATGAGTGAATTTTGTACCAATCATCATATCATCACTTAATTATTTTATTTTTTTTCAATTGACAATCAACACATTCTTTCAAAAATTGAACCCGATATTTTTTAAGTTTCTGTATTATTAGTGCGCAGCTTTGGCGGTCAATATAGTTCTCTCCTCTCTCTATAGTTTTTGCCACACTTAAGATTTGAACTCGAAACCTTAAAACGAGAGCCGAATATTAATGTTGAAACCAAATCAGCTTAACAAGAAAAACAATAGGGACTTAATTTAATGAGACCACAATGCCCCAAACTAAATGGAGAAAGCACGAAATTTCACTGTCATTATATAATCCATTCGCGGTGGTGGTGGGAAGTAGTTTTTGTTGGGTCAGGAGGGGGAGCCTGAAACAATAAGGACTAAGGAGATCTCCTCATTGGTCAAGAGCAAATATATAAGTGGATTTGATACCACATCTTTCACTTAAAACTTAAGACATTAGATGTATGAGTCTCTTCACTTATATATTGCTCAACATCTATATTTTCATCCAATGTGAGACTTTACTCACTTGATACACCAACGGTTTTTGGGACATATCCATAAACTATGAACATGTAGCTATTATTGCTGAAACAAAACTAAAGGAAATCTATTTTTCACATTACATTACAGTTCATCAGTATGTCCATCCATCCCCGAAGACATCGGCTATGTAGAGACTCCATTTATATGCTCAGCCCCAATAAAGGTATATTAATATTAATGCTACCCATGACATGTCATTAACTTGTAGATTAATTAACAACATAACAAAGGTGAATTTCTCATTTTAATGATCTGAATCTTTGTACCAGTACAAGTATGCCAACCACTCCAATTCAAACTATAAAAAAACCGGAAAAACAACTTTGAAGTTCCAATTGATCAATCAACGTGCAGATTTCTCCTTTGCACTATTTTCAGGTGGATTATCAACTGTAAGTCATCTCTTCTGATCTTGTATTTGATGTTTTCAACTTTTTCTAGCTAAATTTGCAATGCCAGTTTCCATTTCATCTCATCTTAGGTCTAGCTTTGAGTTTATATGACGTTTAAAAAAGAATTCAGTGTTATACACTAGTGTTCTTACTACACAATGGAACTGTTTTAGTTGAGAACACATTCAATTTTATGCTAACAAATTCAGCTAATTGTGCACTGCAGCCTAAACTTGTGGCAGTTTCCAACTTCATCTCATTTGCAAATCCTAAAGCACCAGTGTATCCACGCCTTGCTCAAGGGAAGTCTTGGAATGAAGTAAGTATATCTAGTTGTTTGTGACCCTTGGGTTTGTGTTCATCCAATCAATTATGCACAAGATTAACACTTTAACTTATCCTAATCAGACACTTATTCAGACTACATAAGTTCAATTTAATAAGCAACCTAAGGTACAAGGCAGTGACAAGTTTCTGAAAGAATTAATAAGCAACCTAAGTTTGGATTTGATGACATGATACGGTTGTAATTGATGCTGGGGTTTTAAGTCTTAACATAAGTCTTGTGCTAACCTTCCTGACATTTTTTTGTTGTTGAAATTCCTGCATTAGTAGTCTAACTTAAACATGCAAAGTAAAAGAGAATTCTTGTCTATTACAGATGACAGTTACCTGGACCAGTGGATATGACATAGATGAAGCCGTGCCATTTGTTGAATGGGGTCCCGAGAAAAGAATGCAGACCCGATCTCCTGCTGGAACATTGACATTCACTCGGAACAGCATGTGCGGTACGAATTATTTCCATGTGCTTAGGACAAGTTTGTATTTGTAACTTGACGATTTAGTGGAACAATGTTTCATCAGGAAGCATAGTACTAGTAACCCATTTTTATAGATTGTTGCTAATTTGTTTTTTTGTTCTGACAATGGAGCTCAGAACACTAGAGATTGGGACTAGGGTCTTAATTTAGATGTGTCTCATAATGAGAATATTCTGTAATTCTGTAGGTGAACCTGCCCGAACCGTTGGCTGGCGTGACCCTGGTTTTATACACACAAGCTTCCTCAAAGAACTGTGGCCAAATCTGAGGTACTCATTTAACTATGTTTATACTTATGAGCTATGACACTATGATTAGTTGGAACATGGAACAGACAGTATATTCTGAAAGCTTTGCCTCCTCCCCAGATACACTTACAGGTTGGGGCATATGTTGTCTGATGGTTCTTATGTTTGGAGTAAGCAGTATTCGTTCAAGGCATCCCCATATCCTGGACAGAACTCATTGCAACGTGTTATCATATTTGGAGACATGGGAAAGGTAGCATCCATTATTCAAAAGTTTATAATGATAAGCTGAACTGTATAATGGGGAGAATGCTTATTATAATTCACATGCCTTTTAGGCTGAGCGTGATGGATCAAATGAATATGCTGATTATCAACCTGGTTCACTTAACACCACCGACCAGCTCATCAAGGATTTAGACAACATTGACATTGTTTTCCACATAGGAGATATGCCATATGCAAATGGATATATCTCACAGTGGGACCAATTCACAGCTCAGGTGCAACAAATTTCATCAACAGTTCCATATATGATTGCGAGGTACGTTTAATTGCAATCATTTCATGCTATTGAAACTTACATGTTCTTAATAGACTGAAGACAATCCTGCTTATTCATACTGCAGTGGAAATCATGAACGTGATTGGCCAAACTCAGGATCCTTTTATGACACTCCAGATTCAGGTGGAGAATGTGGAGTTCCTGCAGAAACCATGTATTACTTTCCTGCTGAGAACAGAGCCAAATTCTGGTAAATAAATTACATTAATCTAAATGTAACCCGTGACATTAGCTTTAGCAAATCAGATTTTCTTCTCTAAGTGTATTTATCACCACTCTGTCCAAGATAAGTGGATATTACCCAGACCTTTTGTTAGAAATTCATTCTTTCTATGACTTAATGATATCTGCAAAAGATACCTCTTCCTTATGGTTCATGGTGCAGTTTCTAGTTTCTGCAAGTGAAAAATAAGAAACACCACATTGAACTGCTTGTAATTTCACAAGCAACAATTAGGATTCACTATTTTTCCATTTCAAATGAATGATGAAGATTGGAAATATGCAGGTATGCAACAGATTACGGCATGTTTCGTTTCTGTATAGCAGACAGTGAGCATGACTGGAGAGAGGGAACGGAACAATACAAATTCATTGAGCATTGCTTTGCAACAGTAGATAGAAAGCAACAACCATGGTTAATCTTTTCAGCTCATCGTCCCCTTGCATATTCCTCTAATGCTTGGTATGGCACGGAGGGCTCATTTCAAGAGCCCATGGGAAGGGAAAGTTTGCAGAAGCTTTGGCAAAAGTACAAAGTAGACATCGCATTTTATGGTCACGTCCATAACTACGAAAGAGTGTGCCCCATTTATCAGGTATGAATCATATGATGGCAACATATATGATTGTCTCATTTCAACTCAACCAAGTTGCACGATCTATATTGAATAATCCATGATTATAGTTGTTTTCTTCATTGTAAATAAATGCACCTAAATCGACTTCTGATTATCTAAATGCATGTTATGCAGAATCAATGCGTGAATTCAGAAAAATCTCATTACTCTGGCACTGTGAATGGAACCATTCATGTTGTTGTTGGTGGAGGGGGGAGTCACTTATCAGACTTCACAACGGTACCTCCTATTTGGAGTATTTACAGGGACCGAGACTTTGGGTTTGGCAAACTGACAGCATTCAATCACTCATATCTCCTATTTGAGTACAAGAAAAGCAGTGATGGAAAGGTCTACGACTCTTTTACCATTTCAAGGGACTATAGAGATGTCCTGGCTTGTGTGCACGATGGTTGTGAGAAAACCACCCTGGCATCCTGAATTTTGTGACTATATGTAGACTTAATATGGTCTCTCGAAATGAAATAAGATGTTGTTGAAATAAAAACGGCTATAAGTCCAATCTCTATGCGAGATTCATGAAGCACAGATGCAATTTCTTAGACATTCATATTTCGTAAGTTGGTTTAGTTATTGTAAAAACAATAAAATATCATTATGGAAAAAACCTGGGTACAGTACCATAGCTTCTGTTTCTACTGTTTTCCACAGAATATATTACAAAACTGTTGGTAACTTGCTTTCAAGCAGTCTCAAGGTGCGCATCACATAAACAATTTCCTGAATGTCTGAGTCTGTTTAGTGAACAACAGAAGCTATTGTGATATTTCACTTATATTGGCACAAAAGTTTAAAATATAATTGAAAAGTGCAAGGTAGGAAGCCTGACAGATAACTTTGGATATATGAGGTGAGTTTAACTTTAAATTTTTATAATACTGTACACTTCATATGCTACACCATACACTAGATTTCCCAAAACTGGAAATACTAAATCAGATAACTGTAACATGCAATCATCATCAAACAAAACCAGACACAAGATGGATAACACGCATGTACGCACCTGCTCCCATGTTGGTAAAATAAAGTTTGTAGGCAAACTGCAACTTATCAGTATGACAATTACAACTCTATCTCAGCATATGTGATAGACCGGTAGCTAACCATTTCGTGAATCCTCAATATAAATTATGGAAGCCTTCACAGTAATAAGCATCATAGCGAACCAAAAATTAAGGTGAAAACTTTAAATATTGCATTCAGGATGAAGACTAGCATTTGCAATCCATAGACCATTTCCCATCAACCATCCATCTCGACATCACATGCCTTGCTTTCTTGATCGACTGGTGAGTTGACAGATACCAATAGATCATCAATTTTAAGAGGGGAGTGTCGAACACTATATTGGAACATAATCTGCAAGTGCAAAATTGCAGCATGATTATAATCAAAACTTCAAAATACAGTGATTAATGATGAAAACTGTGGGAATCAATGTTATTCTTTAGACAAACAGTAAATTAGATTAAAAACAGGGCAAATATGCATAATAAGCACACCAGTGTAATGCATTTGATATAACTTTCCTACTATCTACAGAAACATATCCAATCTCTGAGCATTGGCTGGGTCAGTCTTGTATGGATATTAGCAAAATGAACAAGGAAGCAACAAGGATGGTTTGTTATTATTATTCTCAGTAACCTCCCATTTTCTTTCGCAGAGAAATGAGAGAGCATAACAAAGCTACTAGTTAAAATACAGCATGCAGTACGAAGCAGTTTCCATAACCCATTATGGAAATTAAAGGAATCACAACAAAGTTGTATCAACGGGTAGCAGATACTTTTCATTTCAAGGTTTACTAGAATATTCCCGTACAACCTTAGAGAAACTATCAGCAGACGCACGAGCTCGAGTGGCTTTGCCAAGATACTTTAGATCAGCTTTCTCAAGTTTCCCATCCAACAAAATCAGTCCTCCCTCTCCAATTGCAAACCGTACAAGACATCCTGAATTCAACCCTGACTGCAAATTGAAAAGGTTACATGAGATTACTTGGTAAAAGATAAAATAGAAAAGTGAGTTTGATGTCTTAGGCAAACTTGTTTACTGTGACATTTTATGACTGGAAGTCTATCGTACTATCCCATCCAGAATTATTATTTCTCAATAAATCATCTCAAACTCAATCAATTCAGTGCCGTAAAAATAACATGTAAGAATATACAATGTGAGTTAAAGTTATACAATGAGACATAAACTTTCGATTGGATGGGATCATAACTAGATTAGGCATCAGAAGGGAATTCACAATTTTATCGAAACCTCTTCCAAACAAACCTGCTGGGCAAAGTTTCCATCTAAACAGCCAAATACCACTGGAGGATCATCGCATGTAGACAGTTTTCTATCTTCTTGGAGCTCCAAAATCACCTGGTTTGGAAAGCCAAAAAAAAACTAATTAATAAACATCACTATAGAAGTGTATCTTTTATGTTCAGGTAAATGAGTATGTGAAAACAATCAAAACATGATAAATTTGTGGAACTGTCGCTTAAAGTTGCAATGAGTCACACGCATGCACACGCACACACCCAGAGAGACCAGACAAGTTCACGAGGCTCTCTCCATTGTAGGGTGGGTAAGGGTCTACATACATTCAGAAAATAATCTTTGTTTCTATTTCCTGCATTCACTTTTAAATTTTTAATTACAAAATTATCTCTTCGAATTTGGGCTTAGTGCGTATCTCAAACCCACAAAACTGCCTTTTAAGGTGACGATTATGTTTGTCTTATAAGCACTATTTATGTCATATTCTATGAGATGTGGGACTCCTAAGACACCGCCTCACACTCATGACTCGACATATGAAACATGGACGAATGCGGGTGGAATAACAAAGATCTCAAGACACCTCATCATGCTCCAGATTGGACATCTGGAGCATGGACAAACGTGGGAGAGACAACAGAGTTTTAGCCCAATAATAACACATCTAGGATAGACTTTGATACCATATTAAAATTTGTGCTTAAGATCTGACTAAACACCATAAAACCAACTTGTAAGGTGAGAATTGCCCAAATCTTATAAGCATTTATCAGGCTATATCTCTAATCATTGTGGACTCTCAACAAACCCACTCACGCTCAAGAATAAACATCTAAAGCACAACCAATGTAGTGGAATAACAGATATCTCAATGTTATCACACTGTTTTTATTTGTTTTCTATACAAAATTTGAAAACAATAAATAAAGTGAAAATAGGATAACATTCTTTAATTAAAAATTTAAAATAGAAAACAGAAAAATAAATCCAAGTATGCATGCCCTTGCATTCTAACTATTGTGCCAACTGCCAATATTTCTGATCTTTCTTATTATGATTTCCAAAACTATGCCTGGCCAATAAAATGCTGGCATGTTTAGAAAAGAAATTTACAAACCCTTTTCTTCCAAAAAAAGCTCTCACAAGAAGCTGGCAAAAAAATAATAATTTTACAGTCCCAAAGTATGCTAATCCAAATGCACTGCATATTTCACAAATATAAACACAAGTAATTCAAAAAAATTGAAGCCAAGCAATCATTTAAACTATTGTCATCTTAGGATGAAAATCGTCTGTCTCATATTTGCTGTCCTATGTCCCACCACTAAAATTATGCCACGTCATTTAGTAATCCTTGCACACTTAAGTAAGAGTTACCGTCACTGTTAACTTGCATTGTCACTCCGTCATGTTAAAGAACCTTCACAACGGAACCATCACCATCAAAACCATGGCAAAGCTAACACCAGTTGAGAAATCCTACAGATATACAACAATAGGGACTTGTTATTGTGAGAGATTTGCCTTCCATTTCCAAAAAAGTAAAATGGATCTTAGAAAAATTGTGTTTTTTTGTGTTAATTAAACCACAATGGCAATCCTGATCTGCACCAAATTGAACTAACTTTCTAGGATGATCGACAAGAAGAAAAATAGAAATTCAAAAACAGAATGATGAAGATCTTGACGCTTGCACCAACAAATTCCATTGAATCCCTCACAGATATGTTTAGACTTTAGATACTAATTACATATCCTTCCCGGGCTAACGGCACTCCGCTTTGGCCTAGCGGCGTTGGAGGCGCAGTGGACCTTGGGCATGTGGCGGCGGCGGCGGAAAAGTTGGAGAACTCAAGCATGGCGGCGTATTAGAGAAGGAAGGAAGGGTTAACGTTTCCTCTTCATTTCTGTTAGTAGTGAGACGGTGAAGTTAAAGTGAAGTGGATTACTAAATGACGTGGCGTGATTTTAGTGGTGGGACAGGGTATGGGACAGCAAATATGAGAGACAATTTTCATCCGTCATCTTATATCTAAGTTTAAGCACACAACATTAAATGTAGACTACACTCACTACAGAAACATTTCTCCATCTATACCTCTAGAAACTAAGTACAAGATGTCAGACAGAAATTAAATAATAATGGATGTAATAATGCCATTTAAAATTTTGAAGTCTTCAAAAATATAATTGTTGAGTTTCATCTAACCACTGTTGGTACAAACATTATAAATTTACAATGGAATATCAATGCAACTTAGTTAGCATGGATGATATTGATAGTTGATGTCTACCATTCATTTCTTCACAAGGGGGGGAGGCGTCAACTATTAAAAGTTGGAGGTTAGAACTCATAATGTGGCTCTAAGCTGTTGTGACATATGGGGATGAGTGTTTGTGATGCTCATAGTAACAAGATCTAGTTCAACAACTAAGATTCCAATAAAAAGGTGTATGTAGGCACAAATGTTCAAACACACTATCTTCATACACACCAAGACTTGATCAGAACAAACATCTGTTTGCATTGGTATTGTTCCGGACTGGGCCGGAGGCCCACTCGGCGAAATGGGACAGGATCGGCCCAACCAATGTCTTGTTGCGCAAGCAGCACTTGTGCTCCATCAGACGGTTGAGATCAGCGCTTGGGATCCAACGGCCAGCGCGTCCTGGTCAAACTCCCATAAATAGGGTCCAACTCACGAGAAAAAGGTAGACTATTCATACCCATTTTTGTGCTCCTGCTAGATCGGACCTACTATGACTTGAGCATCAGAGTGTCTTTGCAGTACCGCCACAGGCATGCTCATAACCCCGCAGACATTCAACCCAGCTCACCGACCGAGCCAAACTCACATTGATCAGGTACAATCAGGTATTGTCGTAGGAGTTAGGCTTTGTGCTTTTGAGCAACGTTCTTTGAGGTAAAAATATAGTTACAATTGCAATGAATAAAAAGCAAGTACAATTGAGCCATAAAATTTCCAACAAGGGGTAACAACTATTCGTACATGCAGTGTTCAGCCACCAAAGCTTTCGAATCCATAAAACCAGAATGAAATATATGCACAAAAAGAAGTGGCATGAAATGCAAGGCAATGAGAAGATACAAAGGAAGCAAGGGAGAACACCTGTTGTTGGTTTGGAACTTGTCCTTTACTATCCGTATCCATAACATATTGACTGCAGCTCTCATCTTTCCAAACCAATGCTAACGGAGTAATCCCTGCCTGGTAATGTGCATGCCTATGGGAGAACAAAATAACAGCGTATCAAAATATTTACCCAAAACAAACAGAGTAAAAATGGGATAAAATGATCAAGACTTTGCACTATTAGTTCATTGCATGATATTACTGAAAGATTAAGGATGCTATTTGACAACAAGATTACAATTTCAACAACTAAGCAAGACAATCCAATGGGAGCATTTTCACATAGGTTTGAATCAACAGAATGGCTTGCAATGAAAGAAGAATAGAGTTAATACTTGCTATAGAACAGAAGACCGTCTTTGACATAAGGCACCGGCGCCGAATAAGCCGCACATAAACCGGTCCGGTCACAATCATACACCGGAACCAAACTGAACCTATACTTATGATAATATGAGGGAGTGTCACAGGCACCGGTCTCTGCAAGCTTAGAGTTCAACCAAAAGAACCTGAACTCGGAGGTGCAATCGTAAAGGGAGTAGCCACGCCAGCAAATCATATCAATAACATAGTAAGTTTGATCCAACTGCAACCCCAAAAATCACACGCGAATGATCAAAAATAACACCAATATTAAAATAAATAAAAAACACACAACTTCATGAAGGAAAAGTAGCAGAAAGCTAGTAACCTCGTGAAAGATGCAATCAAGTATAGAGTAAGAATGAGAAGAACCAGATGAAACTTCCTTTCTCCTTGCTCCGTTTGGCAATGCAGAAGGAAAACGGTGCAATATTGAACCATTCTTCAAACGGCTTATCGTTGTTCCGTTACTGGAAACGACGAAACACCGTTTTCCAGAAGGCCTCGCAAACACAAACCTGAAAATGTAAATTCAAAGTAAGAATTGAATTAAGTGAATGCGTTAGGGGAATGAAGAAGCTGTGAAGGGGAAATGGGAGGTAACTAACCAGTCATTGGAGAGATTGTCAGGAATATCGATCATCCATTCAGGAAGCATGAGTTGTTTGGCGAACCATTTACGAGCTTCTGCGCCTTTCAGCTTCGATGCCTCTAGAACGTCGAGGTCCTTCTGCGAAGGTTCCGGGTCGTACTGAGGTTCGGGTTCGGGTTCCAGTTCGCTGAGGTTCAGGTTCGGGAGTATCGAGGGTTTGGGAGGGGAGAGAGAAGGCAGTGGAGGCTAAGAAGCGAGCGTGGCGTTGGGCGTCGAGGCGATTCTGTGCTTGCCGGAGTAGAGATTGTTGTCTGCGCCTCTCTTGATCGGAGATCGCGGGTCGTTTGAACGGACGGTGGAGATCGTGCGGTGCCATGAGTGCCTGTTCTCAGGTTGTAGAGTTGAGTTGAGTTGTGTTCACCGGGCGTCTTTGCCGTCGTTTTGAATGTTTATTGGGGACGGGGAGAGTGAAAACGGAAGACGGGGGAAGTTGATAATGAGCCACTTTATTTTACCCTGAGATCTTTGGACCAAAAATCGCAATATTTGGATTCCAAGGTTAAAAAATAAAATAAATAAAATAACTAAAAAAATGCTCAAAAAAACTGTATATTTCGTCCCTCCAAATATCTCTAAAATTTAGTTTCTCACCTGCAAAAACAAAAAATTTAAAAAAACTCTTACAAATACCAAACACTTCTAATTTGGTCTCCACCATTAGTTTTAGACTAACACCGTTAATGGATGCTCACATGACAGCCAATAGTACAACAATATCATCTCTCATGTCATCATTATCACATCAGCAACTAATAGATGGTTGCCACGTGACATACGGTGACTGAAATGCATTTATTAAAAAGTATTTAAAAAAAAAATATGACAGAAGAAATTGAACCCATAACCCTTTAGCTCCAAAGCACAATACTTAACCACTACACCACTGATTCACATTATTAATAATCTTACAAGGGTGATATATACTGCATAGCTACTAATTAATTTTGAAAGAAAAAATAACGAAATTGAAACTATGAAGCATCTGGAAACCATTATTCATCTTCAAACTTCATCTTTAACCCATCAAACTTCATCATCTTCACATATTTGAAACTATTATGATATTGTGTAATAGTTTATCGTAGGATATTGTATAAACTATTATGAGTGGTTAAGATCGAATCAACCAGTATTAAATCTCAATTGTTGACGGTCATATTTAATGGTTCGCGGTGAGGGATTTGATTTGCTCCCTCACCCTAGAAGCACCCAAAAAACAACTAATTTTATTTTTCGTTAAATTTTAAAAATAAAAAAATATTTTTAAAAAACATAGTCAAACAGACCTATAATAGAAGGTATAACTTGGCGAAATAGGATTTAATTTCATGTCAACACCAATATAGCATATTGGCTCATGAATGGAGTCGATAGCACTTACTCCGATCTTTTGTTGTAGGTATTTGGTGGAATTGGCGAGCTAGGATTTAATTTACACAAAAATGTCACTTTTGCAAAGGTTAGAGCTTAAAACTAGTGCACTATTGTTTTTGAAACCAACAATACTTTATTACAAGTTACTTGTTTTAACTCACTTGTGTGACGGTGTGTCACATACCAATGAACACATCGCTAACTCTAAAACAAGAAACGCAGCAGCAAAAGAAATAAAATTGAAGAGCAAGCAAAACCTTATTCTAAAATCTAGAAAAGATATAATTCTTTAGCCGGCTTAAGATAATTACATTACTGGAGTTTTCCTTTTTTATTCCTTTGTTTACTTCACTTGGTAGAGAGGTGTGTCCACATATGTAAACTTGAGTATATAACTTTTAGGCATTTTCTGAACTTGAATCCCAAAATGAAAGATATAAAAGTTGTATTTTCTAAAAGCACTATTTATTATTCATTTACTTATATAGGATTTTTTAGCTCAATAACTGACATCTATATATTTTCTTTTCTGGGATTGAGAAAGAAAGATTTCTTGAAGATTTGAATTTGAGTTTCAATCGCATGTTGGATTGGTGTTATGTTTCTAAGGAGGAGAAAACTTATTAAAAAGTGAATGGAAAGATTCATTTTTGTATGAGGCCCAAAAAACTTTTCTAGTTTAGGCTATTTAAAAATAGGTAACATAAACCAAATTTAATGGACGACGTTGCATAAGAGCTGCGCTGCGCCTTTCTATGAAAAGTCCTTATCAGATGAGGCCCACAAAAACTTTTGTTTTCACCAGCTTGCAACAAACTTATATAATTATTTACATAGGGGCAGTTATGTCTTTTAATAATTTTACATCTTTATTTCTTTTCACTTTCTACCTCACTTTCACTTTAATCAAACAACCAAAAATCATTTCATTTTCAACCCACTTTCTACTCACTTTCATTCATTCACCATTATTTCCTTTAACTTTCTTTCCCTCCATCATCCAAACACACCTTATAAGAACTAGCGGGGAAAGAAAATTCCATGTGTTGTTGTATTAGTGTGTTAGTAGGTGGTGTTTTAGTGGGTGGTTATGCCTAAGAAAATTTTACTTATACTAAGGGTATTTTAGTCAGAAAAATCTGACACCAAAAGTGATAGTTTTTTTTGAAATCCCCTTCATATATAGGCATAGATAAAGAATTAGAACGTTTATCCTAATAAAGTATTAGAACTTGCGGGTTAATGCTTAATAGCAAAAAAGTATTAGAACCTGTTTGGTCAAACAAAACAAAAAAGTATGAGAAACCGTAGAATCTAGAAACAACAATTAATAGAACCTCTCTATAACCTGGGTTTTCAACTAGTCCAACAACATAACAAGATCACTATCATCGTACATTATAGGGCAGGTTTAGAAAAATGTTTCAATTAGCTGATTGTCAAACTATTGATTGATCCTACTTTTGATCCTTTCTCCCATTCTTTAGATTGAGTATTCAAAAAAAAATTCTAACAAAATTTATGAAGAAAAATAAGGTAGAAAACAATTATTTCAAAAACACCAACTCCACAATTTCTCTTAGTTTCCCTGATGAGCATCGCTTCCAGCAGATTTGTTGTTCAAGTACCGAATTACTGCATCCTCAACCCTGGAAGTATTAAAAATAACACAAAATTTAATGTAAGAAACAAAATTTAATGTAAGGAAAAGAGAAAAGGTAAAGCATAAATATAAATCTTACCATGGTTGATTATAAAATTTATTCGAATCTACAGCAACAAGTTTTAGATCCTTGCTTTGAGAAGCAGTCATAGTATTGATAAACTTCGCTGGAGACTGACTAAAGCTAAGAAACAAAACTCGTCTTCTATGATGCTCCTGGATTTTCTTTTAAGGAAGTGTGAATTACCTCATCATAAGCTTTAATCTCTTTCTGACTCTCATTGCTATTGCTCGCCATGAATGCAGACATTTCCTTCTGTAGTGGAATGGGCTCATCAACCTGTATATCATAACACGCAGTTCCAGCTGGACAATCTCCAGAAAGTTTGATGTTATGCTCCAAATATATAGGTTTTGGGTGCGACAAATGCTCTAACAACTTCTGAGCAGCCATGGTGAATTTCATCTTCTCTTCACCAAAACCGCTTTGAGAGAAGGATCACATATAAAGAATGAAGGTTCATCCGGACATTGTAGCTTTTTGGACTTCACATAATGCCAAAGAGAAGCTATTATTCTCGGGGGAGTCTCTACCACAAACCCAAGAATTTTAGACAACGGTGGTGACACCATGAACTTCTCAGGTGAATAATTCATCTCTATTTTGATCACTGCAGTGAATTCTTTATCTCCTTTCCTCTTCACCTCAAAACCATCTTGTTGTTTAGGTGAATGAGCATTATCCCATACAATGATATTGTTTTCAGGATAAAGGCTCCGATCCAAGCATATGGTGATTTTCTTAAAGAAATCAGAGAACTTCGAGCCTAATGGACTCGATCTCTGTAGAGTTTCAGACACATGATCATTACCATCTTCCAATATCCTTCCAATTATCTTCAAAGACCAAGCAGATTCCTTGATAGTTTTATTCCCAGAGTCAGTTTTTGTATAATTTGAGAAGGTGTTAAACACATAAATACGAAGAGTTTTCTGCACATGAGGAGGACATCTAATAGCCTCTTGTATATCAACCTTTCTCCTAGCCATAACAGCATCTATCCGAGCCTCAAAATCAAGCAATTGAGTATAAAGAGTGGACTCAGTAAAAGGCGCGATAACCTTCTCTGGTATTTGTTTATCTTGTAACTTCCTCTTCCTTTGTAGAGTATTTGGGGTCTTATGGTTGGGACGAATCTTGCTCACCCCTACAGACAACTGAGACTGTGGTTCGGAAACCTGAAATTGACTAGGAAAGTGGGTTTGAGGGTGAAACCTTGATAAAAGGTGGTTTGTGCGGCTCAATTGTTGGTTCATAAGGTTCATGTGGTGGTGTTGCGGGGTTGTTCCAAAACGACCAAATAAGGATGGTGCAGCAACATTGTTTGCTTGATTGTTTTTCATTCTTATTGATTCTTCTATAATCAAAAACCAAAATCTTGATCACATTCACAAACAAATTCGTTTAAATTGAACATCAATAAAAAAAAAAATTAAACTTCAGAACATTTGTCGCATGATACAAATGCGACTTTGGATGACTTGAATTTTAAACACAAAAAAACAATTGTTTATGCGGAAAACATTAAAGAATGAAAACACTAATGACAAACATATAATGCATGTACGTGATGCATAGATTGAAATCGAAAACTGCTACAACTATCGCTTTCAATAATTAGAGAGAGAGAGAGATTTGTCAAAAACAATAATAATTAGAGAGAGAGAGAGAGGGGAAGCACATTCTTACTTACCTTGGGTGTTTGAGTTGGAAGTCTTAGAATCACGAGTAAAACCTGAATCTGAGTGTTTGTCGCTCGTTTTGTGTTGTGTTTGTTCTTGTTTTTCAATTTTTATACCCGAAAACATTTTTTTGTTTACATTTTAAAAAGAACACGTGTGTTGGTCTTATTCATTCTTTTAGAAATTACCTAAATTCATTGGAAAATAAACAAAAATAATAATAATTCATGAATTACTAAATCAAGAAAATCTCTTTAAAAGCAATGATAATATTCATTAATGATTCAATAATGGAAAGTATTTTTTCAAATAAAATAAAGTAAAATAATGAAAAATACTTTTTTTGGGTGAAATAATTAATGAAAAATACCTTAAAAGTAATGACAATAATACTCATTGATAACAATACTTTTTTGGTGCTCCGAGTTTGATTTTTGCGATGGACAAACTTGGTATTGGCTAGTGAGAAGTTTGCAAAGCATAAACGAATATTAGTCTTTCGTTGAAAGTATCGGGATACGTGATAACTCTATAATATATAAAGTTATTTAGCTCTTAAATTTGAACTATCGTATGTAACTCAGTAATTTTGCATTATCAATTAAGAGAATGAATAGCAAATTTACATATCTCTGGCTTTGAATTGCATAAGCATTAAATTCTATGACTTGTGATATTTTTGATGTGTTTGTTCAATTGCTGTCAGCAACAATTGCACCTGCAATTGAGTCAGCAACCATTGCACCTGCAATGAAGATTCAAGCAGAGACAGAATCATGCACCAACAACACAATTTTCACTCATTGCTCCAAGCATTTTATGATGACGTCAGCATGTCAAGTTGCAAGTGCAAGTTGCACAAGTGGCAAATATGCGGCTTCAAGTTCATGCATCTCACCAACAAGTTGGATCTTCACAAGTACACTTGGCATTAGGTTATTGGACCTCCCTTCTTAGTTGGTGAAGCTTCCCATCAATCACATTTGAGCAAGTGGACGAGTCATTGAGCTACTTGGCGCCAAAGGCAACACATTCTGGAGCCTATAAATACTCCTCATTCTCTCTCATGAAGATCATCACCAAGTTTCCTTCACTTAGATCATAGTTTGTTTTAATTGTAAGGATAGAGAGAAAGTGATGCCTTCTCTCTACTTTAGGTTAGTTTTTTGTTATATTGCATTCTTTGAGAGGCTTATTGCACCAAAGCATTGTTAGGCAAAAGGTGCAAAGGATTAGCAATTGTGTAATGTACCACTTATCTTTTCTCCTTCGTATTTCCTTCCTTATAAGCATGATCTCTCTTGTTTGTAAGTGTTTAACTATGTCAAGCATGAGCTAAATTACCCTTGGTTGGGATGTTTTTACTATATAATGAATCTTTGAGTATTTTTATGTTACTTATGATGACTTGCAATTTAATTATTGTATGCTAATTCTTTCAAAAGCTTATTTTGAGGTTAATCGCTTAGAATAAGTAGAATCATAAATACAGAAATGGTTAATGGTATGACCTCAATAACTAATATGGGTAAGTGACTTAATAAAAGGAAACTTTGTTAAATCCAAGCTAAATCCTAGACATAGGCTAGCTTAGTCCATAGAATGATATTGTTGGAGCTTCAAATACAAGGGTGAACTTATTCAAATGCTTAGACATAAGCTAGGTAATGAAACCCTAAAGAAAAGTGGCTGAAAAGCACAAGTATTCATTTTAGCAGCATTCATTGCAGGTGCATCATAAGTAGCAATAGAATTACAAAGTGAAGTTATATAGGAGAATGCATCTCAACCAACTCTCTCATCTGAATTACAACATATTTTAATTTTATATACATATCCAAATATTCCTCATATTTTACTCGAACTCTTCACTAGTGCAGAAAAGGGATTTAAAGTCGATAAATTGACATTTAAAGTCACGCAGCCAGTGACTTCTATTAAGGCGACTTCAGATGTCGAGATTTAAAGTCGCGCGAGTGCCCGACTTCATAAGTTTGTTTCTAAGTCGACTTTTAACCACCGACTTTAATTCCTCGTGTTCTCTCTAAACCACCTCTGTGGATAGCTTTTTAAAGTCACGCCGGACTTTAAAGATGTTTTTAAGTCAAAGCGCTTTAAATGCTTGACTTTAAAAATTATGTTTTTAAGACATACATTTTAAATGCTTGACTTCAAAAGTGTTTATTTAAGTTTTAATTCTTTTTAGCTTTTGGGTGATCCTCAGGCATATACTAATTTGACCCCACATCAAATTCATTAAATCTAGCAATACATATTCTATATAAAATAAATGTATTATATTTTGCTCAAAAATATCATTAGCAAACTAAAAATATCACAAAGATACAAATTCAACATAGCATTTCTAAAAATCGAACATAATATTTTAATCAAATTTGACAATAAGAATCTCCCCATCTATATTACGTAAGATTTCATCAAGATAAGAATACTTATTTTCATCACAATCTTCTAAACAAAGTGACCTTCTAGTTTCTCCAAACTAACATACAAAGCAATCCGACTAAAAATGAAAACAACGATCACATGAACTCGACTTTTGATTTTGAGCAACACATTCTCAAATCCACATTAAATTCGGATTTCCGCTCCCTTAGCCTCATATATGCGAAAAACACAGCATAGTGAAACTGCAATTTTGAAAAATTGTGATGTCTTAGTAAAGAACAAGAAAGACATCTCCTATATATAAATTAACAACCTCCACCTATTGAAAATGATCAAAGAATTTCGATCATAAATTGCTTCAGGTTCCTATATAAATTCCAGATTTGATCGAAATTTTGACTAATACACAGTTTAATTCATACTGTTTATTTAATACAAAATGAGATTATTAGATTAAATTGCACAATACAATTAGTCAATTACACAAACACCTTGTGACAAAATTCAAAATCAGAAGAACAAACGCTAAGTACATTGTCAGATTTATTTACCTAAACTCAATCCATGCAGAACGTAAACATCAAAGCTAAAACAAACAAAGAATGAAAAAGTAAAGATAGAAACAAACATCTGGCTCAACTACATGGAGCAAGTATAGGAAATAACTATGATCTATGTTACCAATCTTTTCCTTGTTCCAACAAAGAAAGAATAAAATGTGTAAATAAACGTGAAACCAAAAGAACTTCCCCATATTTAGAGAATCGGAAAACAGATTGCTACTGCAAGCCATATATACATACAAGAGATGTGAAGAAAGAAGAAAAAATTCGGTTTCAACCCAACCTCTCATATCGAGACATACAACCAAGTAAAATGCAGACTCTAATCAGTCAAAGCCTATTCCAAACATGCCTATAACACATTCTTTGTGAATTAGAATGCAACAGATAAATGTTTTTCTAAAGAATTGTTGAACAGTAAAGAAATATTTGAGCAAAGTAAAAGGGATAATTGCTTGAGTAAAAATAAACGGACTTGATAAATCAAACAAACAATGTAATTACATCACAATACACACAAAGCAAAAGACATAAATATGAACAAAGTTATTGCAAACCAAACAAATTAACAAAGAATTGAGATCGATTATGGCCGCTTTAGCCATTGCACATGCTTTGTCGATTGGTTGAGAATTTCATAGTAGAAGACGAGAGAAGTTAAGAGCCAAACCCAATCTTATAGGATGAGTAGATGGAAGATCCGCTTGAGCAATATCCTTCAAGATTCACACACACACACACACACAAAATTAATATCAACAATTAAATCAAATCATTTTTCTTTCAGGAAAAAAAGAGTAATTGAATTGAAAAAAACCGAGCAAATTTTTGTAAGAGAGCATAGTTTCTCAAAGAGCAGATTTTCTTTCATCACCAATTTTAAATTCAAACCATATACCTATGATAATCACCTTTCATTTTGAAATAAAAACCTTGGATGCGAGAATGAATGAGATTAGAGTCCAACAAGTTGAGTATAATCGACACAAACATGAGAGAGTTCGGCTTTCTCAAAGAATTGTTAATGCATCGATCTAAAAGATGCACCTCTCAAACACCGAACTCAAGCAATTTATGAGAAAAATGATTAAGAAATTATTCAAGAGATGAATTAAACTAAACCTAAATCAATCAAAATCAAGAAAGGGGGAATCATTCAAAACTAAAATCTAAGGTTCATATAATCGAGAGATGTGAGATCATGAGATCGTAAGTATATCTCATGAGAGAATCAAGTTCCCTAGTAGATCAAATCCTACAAAAACAACCAACTAACTTCATAAAAACTACAAGTAGTCCACAAATACCGCTCTTCCAACAAGCTTAACAAAGATAACAATCATGTAAATATAGAAGCTTAATTACACATTCAATTAGGATGTTAACTTATGCAAATGACCCCGTATAAACAAAAGAAATCAACAATGTAAAATACAAGTGGATAAACTTAAAGAGCTTACTAACTCACTATTTTACAATTGTATATCTGATAACTCTATTTTTTATAGAGTTATTCATAGTCTTTTACTTAGATAAATGTTTGAAACCAATGCAATAAACTTGTAAATACAATAAAAAGAGATGAAAATCATAAAATACATTATCAAGGAGATAGAAGTTCAATTTATATACAAATTGGTATGTTTGATATGTTTGTTGAGTACTTTTGCAGATTCTCGTGATTTTGCATTAAGTGCTTAAGCATCGAGTGCTTAAGCACCAAAGCATGCAACAAGCAGCATGCAATTTCAAGCAAGTAGCACAAGACCCCACATTGGAAGCACCTCAATTTGATTTCGTTCTAATGAGCCTTGGCTGGCCTCCTACTAGCTCGGTGATCACATGGAATCAATTATCAAGTTACCAAAGAAGTCATCTATGGGATAAAAACAACAAACATCATCATTACACCAAGCCAAATGTCATCAACTAATTGGACCCCTTCAAAAGGAATGTTTCCCACTCAAAGGAATGTTTCCCATTCAAAGTGACAACAATTGACACCTGCAAAATAACTAGGATAAGTCACATGATGGTCAAAGAAAACTTCACAAGCAAGCAAAGAAGTCAAATACTTGAAGACAAAGAAAACCTCCATGGAAGGAAATCTCCTACTTCTATAAATAGGACTCTTTCATCTCTTGTAAAAATATATAAGAAAAATATATAGATTACCATATAGATACAATAGTAGTTTTAGATTAAAGTTCATCTTGTTCTTCATTTTATTTCCAAGTCTTTTTACTTCACTTTGATTACTCTAAACTTAAGAGGAAGGTAAGTAAGGAATTGACATCTCTATTCTTCACTTCTTCCTAGTTGAGAATCAAGTGTTCTTCATTAATATTAAGTTCTTATTTCATGTTCTTCATCTTACTCTTTATTTACTTTCTTGTTATTTAATTTCTTGCAAGACTTGTCCAATCAAGCAATTTACTTTCTTGCAAGACTTGTCCATTCAAGCAATTTACTTTTAAGCAATTTACATTTCCAAGCTATTTACAATGCTTTCTTTACTTGCTTTGTTTAATTACTTTATGTGGACGATGATGAGCTAAATTCCTTAGTTGGGATGCTCTAGTCATATGATGAACTCGTGAGAACTATTGTGTTGTCCAAAAGGGTGCCTCACTTACTAGTTCTTGTACTTGAATTAAACTTGTTTTAAGGTTAACTTAGAACAAGGGGAGTTGTATTTACAAGAGATTGACTTACAACTAGATCTCAAGAACTAGAAGCAAAGGCAAGTGTTTATTTAAGTCTTTGATGAGAAATTTGTTTTCCACAAAGTCACTTTAGTAATTCCATGCTAATTCAAAAGTAATTAGCATAGTCTTTGTTCATGTGTGGGGTTTTACTAAGTGGAAAGTATTTAGCAACTTGAACCACTTGAAAGGAGGCGAGGGAGTTTGACATACTTGCCCTTTCATCGCAAAAAAACAAGGGTTTATTGAGCTTGTACAGTCACCCTTAACTGATGTATCTACACTGCAAGTGATCACACCGTGTGCTCAAGCACCGAAAGACAAAGACAACATTCTCACAAGGAACTCATATGGTAAAAGCATCTCAACTCTCTCTTAAATTACATCCTCTACATGTATTTAAATTCTGTTTTTCTATATTCCAAAACCAACCACAATCTCTCGAATAGTTGTAGACACACTAGTTTACCTATGCTAAACAAACACATTAAAAATTAGTCAATCCTCGTGGGAACGATCTTTACTTACTCTTTATTACTGTGTTTGGATGTGTATACTTGCACATGCTTATTTCACACACCAAGTTTTTGGCGCCGTTGTCGGGATTGCCAATAATTTTTAGTTTGTTTAGTTAGTAAAAGAGTGTTTTTATTTTTTTATCGCTTTTTGGTAGTGTTATTTCATGCGTAACAAGTGCTTAAGCACTAGCCTATGCCAAGAAGACCACCACCAAATTTTGATTTTGATCCAGAGATTGAAAGAAGATTCAGAGACAATTAAGACTTCAGAGGGAAATCCAACAACACAAAGAATACATTTGAACCAAGAATACCACTAGGGATGCCACAAACAAGACAAATACTGTGACATGATATCTGTGACAAAGAACTCGTGCACCAAACACACGGCCTGTAAGATGAAGGATCAAGGCATAACACCATCAGAGGTAATTCAATTCCCGATGTAGGAGTAAATCATAGACATCAATTCATATACATGGACCCTATAGGCATGATTAATGATGTAGATAGGTCCATGAGGATTATGCCATGTTTGATCATCAAAATATGCAGACTAGCATTGCTAGGCCTCATATTGATGTCATTCCATTTTGAATTTAAACCAATGATGTTTCAAATGTCGCAAACAATTGGTCATTTGGGGATTTTCACATGATGACCCCATGAGCATTTAAAACAGCTTTTTAGAAGTATGTAGCAATTTCATCATACCGTGTAATTGAGGATGCATTTAGGCTAAAGTTATTTCCATATTCATTAAAAGATAAAGCTAAATCATGGTTAAATTCTTTAGAGCCTAATTCAATTCATTCATGGAATGAATTAGTGAAAAATTTCTCACAAAATACTTCCCACCAATCAAAAATGCTAGGATGAGAAATGACATTACATCTTTTAAACAAAGAGATCTTTGAATCATTGTTCGAGGCATGGGAAAGATGGAAGGAATTGCTTAGAAAATGTCCTCATCATGGTCCGCTACCATTATACAGATGGAAACATTTTACAATGGATTAGAGCCCCAAAACGTAATTATGCTTGATGCATCATCGTGGGTGTTTTATTGAATCTGCCTTATAATGAAGCTTGTGAATTAATTGATAGGGTAGCAACGAATAGTTCTACTGGCTCATCAAAGGGCAAGTGCCCAAAAGAAAGTCGGAGTACATGAACTTAGTGAAATTTCATCCCTAATCGCTTCAAGTTGCCACATTGGCTAACATGATTAAAACTTTCACTACACCTAGTTCGGTTAATTACACCTAAACCACAGAAACTTCATTTGCAAACCATAGAACAAGCACCTCAAGGAGCACCTAGTTGTGTTTATCGTGGAGAGCCCACCTCTATGAAGAGTGCTCAAGTAATCCCGTGTCGCTTAACTATGTGGATCAAAATAGATATAATAATAATAGGAATAACAACCCTTACTCTAACACCTATAATCCTGGCCGAAAAATCACCCAAATCTTAAGTGGGGACTAAGTAATAATAGTTGCTCAAGCACTGTGTGTTCAAGCACCGTGAGCTCAAGCACCACCCAAAACTCAGATATCAAAATTATCAAAGGCAACAACAAACCGCCAATGATAATTCAATAGAAAGCCCGCTTAAATCATTCATAAGTGAAACAAGAACAAAGAAGGCAAACTCAAGATGCTTCCATAAAAACTTAGAAACTCAAGTAGGTCAATTAGCAAATGCTATGTATCAAAGACCCGCAGTGTTCTACCATCCAACATGTACATCCACATCTCAAAGGCAAGGAAAAGAACAAGTAAAGGCCATATCACCGAGAAGTGGTAAGGATCTCACAGAGCCCTATGAGAATGAAGGTGTAGATAAGTGGAGAAAAACTCAAAAAGAAAAAGAAACTCAGAATCGCGTAAGCACGAAGCTTCCACTTCTCAAAAAGAACCAAATCCTGTGTTAGTTATCGAACACCCACCTCCTCCATTCCTCAAAGATTAAAAAAAGTGCATGAGAGAAGCAATTCAAGAAGTTTTTAGATGTTTTAAAAAACATTTGCACATTAATATTCCTTTGATTGAAGCTTTACAACAAATGCCTAATTATGCTAAATTTATGAAAGATATCATTTGTAGAAGAAAGAGATTAGGTGAATTTCAAACTATTGCAATGTCAAAGGAAGTTAGTTCAATTTTACAGAATAAAATTCCAAGAAAATTGAAAGATCCGGTAGCTTTACAATTCCTTTTTCTATGTGCAACAACTATACAGTAGAGAGCGCGGGGTTTGGCCCACGTGGGCCAGCCCATCCCAAGCCCATGTGGGCTTAGGGCCAAATGGGCCATGGGCCAAATGGGCCACTATCCAAAGGCCCGCAAAGGCCCCAAAGCCCATTAAGCCCATGTGGGCTTGGGCCAGCCCATGGGCCCTAGATTTCTGGTATTTTGCAAAAAAATGAAACTTTGACCCTTCCAATTTTGTGGGCTTGGGCCAGCCCCACAAATATATATGTTGATATTCAGATCAGATAACTATTTATCCTCATTCCTTGGAATCTTATATTCATATCATTCAATTCATTATCATTTACTATCACAGCAACAATAAAAGGAAAAGATTGAAGTCTCAAAATTAGATCTCATTCCTTGGAATCTATCCTTAACATAAACAAACGCAATACAAGAGCAACACAAATCAAAATTAGATCCCATTCCTGGGAATCTCATTCATATCATCCAATCCAAATCCTAAAAATAAGTAACACAAAACAACAATCTCTCATAACAAGCCAGATAATTAACAATGAAAGAAATCCAGGAAAAAAACATAATCATCTCCTAGAGCAAATCAACATCTTCATCTTGCACATCAGACTCCTCTTCTCCACACATATCTTCATCTGAAAATGCAAACAATTGAAATACAATTACAAAACCAATATTCAGATAACTATGCAAAATAAATTTAGAAGACAAACTATTACCACTAGGATTTTCGATATATCCGTGCAACCAATTCCTAGTGCAAATTAGCATTTGGATGTGTTCCGGAAGTGTAGAGCTTCGGTATTTGGTAAGAACACGCCCACCAATACTGAAAGTTGATTCTGATGCCACTGTGGTAATGGGAATGCAGAGTATATCACGTGCCATAATGGAGAGTATGGGGAACTTTTTTTCATTCATCTTCCAATATTGAAGAACATCAAACTCTTCAGGGTGTTCTTCATCAAGATCAAGCTTTGGTTCTTTCAAGTATACATCTATTTCACTCTTACTAATGGAGGAACTAGTTTCATTCAGATATTGATTGAAACCCTGTATGTATAATATATCTATATCAATAATCTAATGATTAAACTAGCATAAAATAGAAAGAGGATCGAGATTCAAAGAGAATTTTGGAAACCCAATCTCAGACAAACAGAATCAGAAACTAGCTAAGGTAATACCAAATAAGCTAATGCATTACACACTCTTAAAATTAAATTGAACACAAATAACTCTTACATGATTATCTGATTTGGCGATCACTCTTAAAATCCACAACACAGTAAACAAAACCACAACGACACATCCATCTCAAGAGATTTAAATCCACAAAACTTAAATGCCAACTCAGTGCTAAACCCATTCATATTTCAAGTAATTTGTACAGAAATCTACATAATGCACAGCCACAAAAAGCATGCAATCATGTATTGGTTCAAAGACACCGCTTAACTAAAACTTATATAAATCATCATAAGAAATATTAATAGAAGCCAATCCACAAAGACCATTAGGATCGTAAATCAAGCATCGTAAATCAAGCAAATCTGCATATGAAATTTAAAGTATAAAAACTTACAATTTTTGTCCGCTGAGCCTTTTTCTCTCTCCACCAGAGATAGACAATGAAGTAGGATCGACGGATGATTGAGAAAGAGAAATATTGGAAGCGAAAATGGTCACATACTCTTCATAAAGTTTGTCAAATTTGTCTCTCACATGTTTGACCTTTTCTTCACTAGTTAAAGGGTCAAGTTGTTCATAGCAATAAATCAAAAAGATAACCTTCATCCGTGGGTCAAGAATAGCCGCAAACGATAGTACATTGCTATAATTTGTCCAAGATTTATTAAATTTTTCTTTCATCTTCATAGACATTTCCTTAATGACACCATCATCACTATCTTGGTTCTCTTGTAATAGACGCTGAATTTTCCAAACCTCCATAAAGTACAAACTTGAGGTTGAATACGATTTAACCGGATATCAAACGCGTAATGTCAGAAAATGGTTCTAAGAACGCAGCAATTTTCTCTCCCCTACTCCACTCCTCCCTAGATGGACAACACTTAAAATGTCTATCTACAACCTTGAAATAGTCAAAAGCTCTTTGATATTCCAATGCACTTTCAAGCATAATGTATGTTGAATTCCACCGGGTAGACACGTCTGATCTCAAACCAATTCTCACATCTATCCCTGCATCTTTGACACACTCTTTAAATTTTAACATCCTCCCATCCGATTGTTTCACATAATTGACACTCTCTTTTATTTTCTTAAGTGCCCCACTAGCTACTTTTAAACCCTCTTGAACAATCAAGTTTAGTATATGCGCAGAGCATCGAATGTGAAAAAACTCGCCGTCACACAACAAATTGCTCTGCACGCAAAGATGGGTTTTCAAAATGTCTTGCAAACAATCATTTGCAGATGCATTATCAAGGGTAATGGAAAAAACCTTCTTATCTACTCCCCATTGCTTTAGGCAATCAAACAAAGTAGCCTCCAATTCAATACCGCTATGTGGGGGCTTTACTCGACAGAAGTTTAAAATCTTACTACACAATTTCAAATTTTCATCAAGAAAAGTGAGTCATTCAAACAAATATAACCTCCCCCAGAAGCCGCCCAACAATCAGAAGTCAAACACACTCTATTTGGAATCCTAGACAACATATCCTTCAGTTTGTTTTTCTCTATGGCATAAATTTTTTCTACATCTGACACCGCAGTATTTCTACAAATCATTTCAGCATCAGGATTTAGATAACGAACCCATTTCCTAATTCTTTCATATTCCACAAAACTAAAAGGAAGGTCGTGTTGAATAATGGCTTCAGCAAGCATACGACGATGAGTGTTAACATTAATTCTTCTCGTTAAACTGCTGATTGCATCTTCATCCATACCGCTACAAGGGAGATGGCGACCAAGGTGTGAAGTCCCATAATTTTGGTTACTAATTGGGTTTCTACCGATTCTAAAATCATGACTACAGTAATTACACGCAGCCTTTTCATACCCCTCCTCATCTTTACCAATTTTAGTAAAATGCTTCCACACATTTGACGTTAACTTCCTAGGAGTCTCGCCACCTCCAACTTCACCACCTCCAACTTCGCCACCTCCAACTTCCGTAAAAGGAGTTTCGAGATAACTTCAACTTCATCATTAAAATTCACATTCTTAAACTCCATAGCGAGAATATAAAAGGAGGAGATATACCAATCAAATGATCTCTCAAGTCTATCTTTGAAATTGGAAACAATTGATAAAACCATAAGAAGAATAGACACATTTAGAAAAACAAGTAATAACCCTAAAAAAGAATAGTTATCAAGAGCAGAACAAACAAAGAATACGAGAGAAGAAGGTATTCTTGTAAATGTAAGTTCTATGTTACAAATCAAAATCGTGGTTGGAGTTTCAAAAGCCATATCTAATTTCTCTCACATTCTCATTCTCAATTAGAAGTTCTATGTTCTGAGATATGGTCCACCATTTATAGCTCTTTCTATTCATTCATGATTCAACTTGAACTTGAACAACAATAACAACAACAACTCATAACTCTGTTTTTCTTTTAGTAACAAAAATACAGAAAGCTACCTATTGCTCAACACATACAACTCTTCATTCATACCCATTTCCAAACCGGGTAAGCTAATATCTCTCTCTCAACTTCGCTTTCTTTCCTTTCTAGAACTTCTAATTTTCTTAATTCATTTCTAATTTTAGTTGCATAATTAATTATTCTTGTTTTATTCAGAACCCAAAATTCATCATATAATAAATTTGTAAAACCAATTTTCCCCTTGAAACCCTAAAAATTATGGAACTCACAATTAAAAGGAAGACAAATTAAAACCCAAAATTCAACTTCAGAATCGGAAGAAAACTTGACTTACCAGGGAATTCCAAGCTTCAAGATATGAGAGTGAGAATCTGAATAACGTGGAACTAAGAACCGTGAGAATTGAGAGTGAGAATCGGAAGAACCGTGAGAATCGGAAGAATCGGAAGAACCGGAAGAATCGGAAGAACCGTTAGAATTGAGAGTGAGAATCGGAAGAACGAAAGAACCGTGAGAACTGAGAGAGAGTGAGAAGTGAGAACGATGAGGGAAAGCAGAATAGCAGATATGAGTTTGTGGGTTAGTGGGCTGACCCACATAATTTTGGCCCTAACCCACAATATATTTTAAAATATGGGTGGGGTTTAAAAGTGTCCATATAATTTAGGGCTTAAAATTTAGGGGCTTAAACAAGTGGGCTAGTGGGGTGGGCTAGTGGGGTGGGGTTGTTTTTGTGACTCTCACATACTGAGGAGAGCTCTATGTGATTTAGGTGCAAGCATCAACTTGATGCCTAAATCTATCTTTGAGAAGTTAGGAATTGGTAATGCAAAGCCTACCAGTAACATTATCCTCTTGCAGATAGATCAACAAAGATATCCGTATGGATAGTTGAAGATATTCAGTCAAGGTTGACAAATTCGTGTTTCCTGCAGATTTTGTTATTCTTGATTTTGTTGCGAGATGAAAATGTGCCAATAATCCTTGGAAGACCATTTCTTGCAAATGGTAAGACACTTATTGATGTTCAAAAAGGAGAACTAACCATGAGGGTGAATGATCAAGAAGTGAAATTCAATGTGATGAAAGCAATGAAGTATCCAGCAGAGGAGCAAGAAGAATGTTCTGCTATCTCACTTGATCATCCGTGCGAATAATTCAACAAACAAAGATGACCATCCGACTAGTGCTTTAGCATCAAGTGCTTATGCACTTCCCGAGGTGAAATGCAAGAACAAGGCATACCGACAACAGAGGAAGTTAAACCTAAGGTATGGTCTAGAACTTTTGAATCTTTAAATTTAGAAGACCACTAACCTTAAGAAAAACTTACCTTCAATTGAACAACCTCCCAAACTAGAACTGAAGGAATTGCCAAAACACTTAAAGTATGTTTTCTTAGGGGATAATGATTCACTTCCAGTTATCATTGCATCTGATCTATCATTAGAGCAGGAGCATGATTTAATTGAAACCCTTAAATAAACATAAAAAAGCAATAGGATGGCAAATGGCAGACATTAAAGGGATTAGCCCTCTATTTGTATGCATAGAATAAATCTAGAAGACAATGCTAAAAACAAGCATTGAGGCACAGAGAAGGCTAAATCCAATCATGAAAGAGGTTGTTAAAAAGGAAATAATTAAATGGCTAGATGTGAGATTATTTACCCAATTGAAGATAGTACATGGGTTATACTGTACAATGTGTTCCCAAGAAAGGGGAGTCACGATAATAGCCAACCAAAAAAATGAACTAATTCCCACAAGAAACAGAATCGGGTGGAGAATCGTATGGATTACAGAAAACTTAATAAATCAACCAAGAAAGATCACTTTCCATTGCCCTTTATTGATCGGATGTTAGATAGACTAGCGGGGAAAGGAGTTTTCATTGTTTCTTAGATGGCTACTCAAAGTTATAATCAAATTGCCATTGACCCTAAGGACCAGCATAAAACTACTTTTACATGTCCATATGGTACATTTGCTTTTAGGAGAATGCCCTTTGGATTATGTAATGCACCTGCTACATTTCAAAGATGTATGATGTCCTTGTTTTCGATTTTATTGAACAATCCATGGAAATCTTTATGGATGATTTTTCTGTCTTTGGAGAAACATTTCCTTTATGTTTATCAAATTTAGAACAAATTCTCCAAAGATGTGAAGATACAAATCTTGTTCTTAATTGGGAAAAGTGTCACTTCATGGTACAAGAAGGCATTGTACTAGGACATAGGGTTTCAAAGAAAGGTCTTGAGGTTGATAAAGCTAAAATTGAGGTCATTGAAAAGCGCCACCACCAACAACTGTCAAGGGGATTAGAAGTTTTCTAGGACATGCAGAGTTTCTATAGAAGATTCATCAAAGACTTTTCAAAAATTTCAAAACCTCTGTGTAATCTTTTGCAATTAGATACACAATTTAACTTTGATGAATCTTGTATAAAAGCATTTCAGACTGAAGAAGGCTTTGGTCATCGCACTGTCATTGTAACACCCGATTGGACCAAACCTTTTGAACTAATGTGTGATGCTAGTGACTTTCTTTGTAGGAGCCGTCCTAGGGCAAAGGTATGACAAAGTGTTTCATTCAATTTATTATGCTAGCAAAACATTAATTGAAGCTCAAGTGAACTACACTTGTGGATCGAGAAAGAGCTATTAGTCGTGGTGTTTGCTTTTGACAAATTCAGATCTTACTTAGTAGGCACAAAAGTGATTGTATATACCGACCACTCTGCCATTAAGTATCCGCTTGCAAAGAAAGATGCAAAACCTAGGCTAATAAGGTGGATTCTACTCCTTCAAGAGTTTGATCTTGAGATTAGGGATAAGAAGGAGTAGAAAATCAAGTTGCCGATCACCTATCTAGGCTTGAAGGTGATGATACGGTAATCAAGAAATCAAGGAGAGATTCCCGGATGAAGATTTGTTAGCAATATCGTATAATAATATAGTGCTTTTGCACTTAGTGCTCAAGCACCGGAGATTCTCGCACCATGGTATCTCGACATTGCTAACTATCCGTAAGTAATGTTGTACGCATGGATGGATTATCGCGCAGAGAAGAAGGTTTTTCCATATAGTAAAACAATACCGTTGGGATGAACCTTACCTATACAAGATGTGTCCGGACTCAAGTCATGAGAAAGTGTGTCCTCGAACAAGAACAACAAGCAAGTGCTTGAGCACCGCCATGCAAAGACCATATGGAGGTCATTTTGGAGGACATGTAAGCAAAGACAAAGGTACTACAAACAAAGTTATTTTTGGCCCTCTTTATTTAAAGATGCATTCTATATAGTAAAAACACGTGATAGATGCCAAAGAAGTGGTAATATATCCGAAAAACATGAAATGCCAAGAACCAACATTCTTGAACTTGAACTTTTTGATGTATGGGGCATGGATTTCATGGGTCCTTTTCTACTTCTTTTGGTAAAGAATACATCTTAGTTCTTTGTAGATTATGTGTCTAAATGGGTTGAAGCAAAGAGCACTACCTAGTGCCGATGCTAGATCGATGAGTAAATTTCTTCAAAAGAACATATTTACTAGATTTGGCACCCCTAGGGCAATCATAAATGATGAAGGATCTCATTTTTGTAATAAAATTATTGAAAATCTTCTTGCAAAATATGGGATTAAACACAAAATTTCTCTGCATATCATCCCCAAACTAGTGGGGCTGTTGAACTATCAAATAGGAAATAAAAAGAATGCTAGAAAAAATGGTTGGACCAACAAGGAAAGATTGGTCATTGCATTTAGATGAAGCATTATGGGCATATAGAATGCATATAAAACTCCATTAGGTATGTCCCCTATAGAATAGTTTATGGCAAAGCATGTCACCGCCAATTGAGCTAGAAAATAAATCCTATTGGGCAATCAAAAGCTGAATTTTGATCTAGACCAAGCAGCAAACAGAGGTTTTTAGAACTAAATGAATTAGAAGAATTGTGCACTTCTCTTATGAGAATGCTAAGATTTACAAAGATAAAACCAAGGTATGGCATGATAAAAGAATCAAACAAAGAGATCTTAAAGAAGGAGGATTGGTCCTATTGTACAATTCAAGGCTAAAATTATTCCCTGGAAAATTGAAATCCAGATGGACAGGACCATTCAAATTAGTCAAGATATATTCTCATGGTGCGATTGACATATTTGATGCAAACTCTGTAATACTTTCAAAGTAAATGGACAAAGAGTTAAAATGTATTATGGTGAGCAAATGGTGCAATCTGAAAGCACCATTCATTTTGAAAATCCTTGATCTAAAAAGGATAGTCAGGCTGTTAAGACATTAAAACAAGCGCTTGTGGGAGGCAACCCATCAATTTTTTGATAAATATTAACTATGTTTGTACAGTTTGATGTTTTCAGTGTTTTTCAGGAAATGCAGAATTTAGTGCTCAAGCACCACGTGCTTAAGCACTAACAGAAGCCCCAATGTCTCAACTTCAGTGAAGAAAAAAAAATCACAGAAAAATATGTCAAACGGTTAGAAAGAACCAGAAAAGAAAACAGCTGAAGAAGAAGAGACAGTACTGAAGGACATTGCTGAGACCTTGAAGGACTTACCAGATCAAGTTATGGAGCCATCTGCTGAAATTTCAAAGGAACCAGAGGTATGATTGGAGCTCAACCATCGATGCTCAAGCACTAACTCCCTGCACAACCTTCAAAGACACGGATGTGAAGGCCCGCGGCGGTCTTCTTCTACAACTCCAAAAGCACCAAAGCGAAGCCCAAAGCAACACCAACAAGGAGCAAAGAATGATCGAGGAGTGGTGCAAAACCACGATAAACTTTTTACATGCTTTCCTATATTAACTATGCGAAGATTTTGTTATATATTTTGCTACTTATAAACTAATGCTACTATGGATAAATCCCACATGTAATGTTAACCCCCACCCCATTTTGCACACTATTCCCTGTTTTCATCTCAACTTAAAAGCTAGTGAGGACTTTGCTCAATTTTAAGTTGGGGGAAGCACTTCAAATTCTCGATGCATGTGGTATATATATAGTATTTTAAACCTACTAATGCATTGTTTTTTAAATATCTGTTAGTATGTTAGATAAGTAGTTAAGTCTTTTGTAAATAGAGTTTATTTTCATTTTGTTTTAGATTTACTTAACAAAGCATTTTCAAAAAAATCAAATTCTGCTTTTTGAAGCAGTTTTTAAGTAAATCAATAGTAGGAATGTCTGATTTTGAAGCATGATCACTTGCTATTTCACAAATGATTTTGATGCATCTCTTTAGACCAAAATCCTCAATGAAAAGAAAAGAAAAAGAGTCCTTTTTACTTCAAAAACAACCATTGTTATTATCACTTTTACACTTTAAAGTTGATTTTTGAAAGGATCAAACTAAGTGAAAAGTTTTTCTGAAACAAACAGAATTTAAGAAAACCAAGGTCAAAAACAAAGTTTTATTAAAAACTTAGAAGAGTGTTGAGAAATAAGTTTGGGGAGATTTTATGAAAACAAAGGCAAAAATGAGGAGCTTAGTACTCAATAAAGTTTCAAAAAGAAAATCAAAAGGTGTCAAAACTATGTTTGCTTAATATCTAAACTGAACTGTTCAAAACAGAGTGCATTTGATTTGCAAACCAAGAAAAAGAAAAGTATGCATAAGGAGAACAATGAATCCTGTTCCAAAGTGCATTTGGTTTGAAAAAGAAAAACAAAAAAACAAATCAAGAAAAAGTATGCACATGGAGGTCGAGAAAGAGGGTAACATAAGTTTTAAGAAGCATCTAGTGCTTATCTAGTAGATGCTTATGCACCAAAAGAAAAAGAAACATAAAAAAAGAAGCATTGAGTCAAAAGTTTTAAACTACTCATGTCAAGCCCTTTGATATACTTAAAGCCCCCGAGCTTAAGGATCTTGTGAGTCTACTCTATGTTTTGAAACACCTTTGTGTTGATCAAAAGTTTTTCTAAAGTTTCAAAAAGTTTAAGAAAACCTTTTTTTTAGTTTGGAGCCAATCAAATTTCAATGGATCACACACGCACATAAAAGAGTTTTAATAGCTTTGGTTGTGATGAATTTCAAAGGCACAAAGACATAGAGATTGGAGGAAAGAAAGGTTCTTTTAAGAGAACATCACATTTTGAAAGATTGAAAGGAGTTGAAAGTGATCCGATCTTCTTCATCAAAAGAATCCTACTTGTTATTTTGTTATTGCTTGAGGACAAGCAACAAGTTAAGTTTGGGGTGTGATAACTCTATATTTTTATAGAGTTATTCATAGTCTTTACTTAGATAAATGTTTGAAACCAATGCAATAAACTTGTAAATACAATAAAAAGAGATGAAAATCATAAAATACATTATCAAGGAGATAGAAGTTCCATTTATATACAAATTGGTATGTTTGATATGTTTGTTGAGTACTTTTGCGCATTCTGTGATTTTGCATTAAGTGCTTAAGCATCGAGTGCTTAAGCACCAAAGCATGCAATTTGAAGCATGCGGTGAAGCAAGTAGCACAAGACCCCACATTGGAAGCACCTCAATTTGATTTCGTTCTAATGAGCCTTCTTTGGCCTCCTACTAGCTCGGTGATCACATGGAATCAATTATCAAGTTACCAAAGAAGTCATCTATGGGATAAAAACAACAAACATCATCATTACACCAAGCCAAATGTCATCAACTAATTGGACCCCTTCAAAAGGAATGTTTCCCACTCAAAGGAATGTTTCCCATTCAAAGTGACAACAATTGACACCTGCAAAATAACTAGGATAAGTCACATGATGGTCAAAGAAAACTTCACAAGCAAGCAAAGAAGTCAAATACTTGAAGACAAAGAAAACCCTCCATGGAAGGAAATCTCCTACTTCTATAAATAGGACTCTTTCATCTCTTGTAAAAATATATAAGAAAAATATATAGATTACCATATAGATACAATAGTAGTTTTAGATTAAAGTTCATCTTGTTCTTCATTTTATTTCCAAGTCTTTTTACTTCACTTTGATTACTCTAAACTTAAGAGGAAGGTAAGAAGGAATTGACATCTCTATTCTTCACTTCTTCCTAGTTGAGAATCAAGTGTTCTTCATTAATATTAAGTTCTTATTTCATGTTCTTCATCTTACTCTTTATTTACTTTCTTGTTATTTAATTTCTTGCAAGACTTGTCCAATCAAGCAATTTACTTTCTTGCAAGACTTGTCCATTCAAGCAATTTACTTTTAAGCAATTTACATTTCCAAGCTATTTACAATGCTTTCTTTACTTGCTTTGTTTAATTACTTTATGTGGACGATGATGAGCTAAATTCCTTAGTTGGGATGCTCTAGTCATATGATGAACTCGTGAGAACTATTGTGTTGTCCAAAAGGGTGCCTCACTTACTAGTTCTTGTACTTGAATTAAACTTGTTTTAAGGTTAACTTAGAACAAGGGGGAGTTGTATTTACAAGAGATTGACTTACAACTAGATCTCAAGAACTAGAAGCAAAGGCAAGTGTTTATTTAAGTCTTTGATGAGAAATTTGTTTTCCACAAAGTCACTTTAGTAATTCCATGCTAATTCAAAAGTAATTAGCATAGTCTTTGTTCATGTGTGGGGTTTTACTAAGGGAAAGTATTTAGCAACTTGAACCACTTGAAAGGAGGCGAGGAGTTTGACATACTTGCCCTTTCTTGCGCAAAAAAACAAGGGTTTATTGAGCTTGTGCAGTCACCCTTAACTGATGTATCTACACTAAGTGATCAAGCACCGGTGCTCAAGCACAGAAAGACAAAGACAACATTCTCACAAGGAACTCATATGGTAAAAGCATCTCAACTCTCTCTTAAATTACATCCTCTGTGTATTTAAATTCTGCTTTTTTCTATATTCCAAAAACCAACCACAAATCTCTCGAATAGTTGTAGACACACTAGTTTACCTATGCTAAACAAACACATTAAAAATTAGTCAATCCTCGTGGGAACGATCTTTACTTACTCTTTATTACTTGTTTGTATTGTGTATACTTGCACATGCTTATTTCACACACCAATATCACTGCATAAAAATTCTCTATCAAAACTTACTAACCACAGACCAACCTAAATGAAATCGGATGCACAAAAATAAAACTTCTTACGAAACTAGTTTCGATGCGGTCAAATGTAAAATTCATAGTGACCAAACCTATTGAGACTTTATAGACTATGGAGTAATTAACTCTAAATACCCACAAATATGACAAATGTTTCTTGACTAAATTTGATGTAGTCAAATATAAGCATGGAACCAAATTTGGCATCATGTTTCAAGGACCGAGTTTTTGCAACATTGTACATTCTCGCTACTTTCCGATTTTTGAGCAACTTAAGTTAACAAAAGTAGCAGAGGAGAGAAATCTTTGGTGTGAGAGGTTTTGAGAGTGATACATGTAAGAACAAAGCAAGATTTGGAGAGAAATATCGTTTAGACAATACAATTGATAAAATTAAAGCCCCGAATTCCTCAATTTCAGAGGAATCCCCTCATGGCCTCATCCCCACCCCACGATCTGAACCAAATTAGGAATTTTTATTAAAACTCCTCCTCCCTTCCCCTCAAACCAAATAGTTAGTAAGGTTACATAACCATTTTCATTTGTACCAAGCACGTTATGCTATGCTTATAGTGTATATATAGTAATGCAAAATAATTTTATTAATGTTTTTGACAGACTAGCTTTTGATGTCGTGAATAAATTCAAACAAGACAGATAAATAAGAAACAATCGTGAAAGAGGTGAATTCAACTGTACCAAACTCACGCCGCCATGCAAGCAAGAACCTTTCAAGCCGCCTTGCTTTCCATTCTCCAAGTAACTATTCTTTCTCGCAAGGGATTTTCATTGATTAACTTAACGAAGTGAATAAAGGCCTTCTTCAACGCATCACGATCAACTGCGCATGCCTAACATTATTGGCAATACCAACCCCATCAACCCTAGAGTGTTTGTGAGGTCTCATTTCAACAGTGGTCGGTGAATTCTCGCTGAGAGGACCACTCGGGACCAGCAGGAAAATCGCACACGGAACCCTCGAAAACCCATTAGCATTACAAAAAGTCATTTCCCTTTGCCTAGCGAATTCATCCCTTCCATCCTCATCCCCGAATTTCTCTCTTCAGAACCTAAAATCATTCAAACACTAATTAACATTAGGCTTCTCCTCAACACCCTATTCTCGAGTTTTCCTACAACTAATGATTGTTGAAACCCTAAATTGGTTGAAACATTGATTAACAATAAAGCAAAGAGGAGATGAGTGGGAGAGGAGAGAGCGATGGGAGAGAGTGAGAGAGAGAGAGCGATGGGGAGAGTGAGGCAGAGAGAGAGCGATGGGGATGGTGAAGAAGAAATGAATAGGAGAGAGAGAGGCGATGGACACACGAAGAAGGCGCAAGTTCTAAGAGTGAGCTTGGAAGAGGAAGCTCGCGTTCTGAAATTTGAGGGAGAACGCGTTCTAGAGAGCGTTATTTTTAGGTTTCTATTATTTAAGACTTTTGAAGTCACGCGATATACCAGTCTGTCTTAGATTGTTAAAAGTGTAATACTTTTGAAGTCACGCGATATATCAACCTGTCTTAGATTGTTAAAAGTTTTCACTTTTGAAGTCAGGCCGGTTTACGCTTGACTTAAACACACGCGCCTCTACGTATCAAGTCAGGCATCTGAGCGTGTGACTTTAAATGTCTAATTCTTTTCCTGATTTTGCACTAGTGCTTTCATCACTTAACTCAACTACTATCATAGAAGGCTAGCAAATTACTTGTTTAAGATTGTGTACACTTGCACAACCTTTTTCCACAACAATACTCTGTGTGTAGACAACAAGGTCCAAACAAAAAAGGACTTTAAAAGTGTTTTTTTACAGGAGTGACAAACATCACGTAAAGTCGTAAACTCACACTTGAAATGGAGGTCTAGGGTTCAAACCTTAGCAACCATAGAAAATGCTAGGTCTAACAATGTCGATTTGGTCAGTTGTGCTAGGTCTTATTTTAAAAACATCTTAACATGAATCAAAACAAGATTGCTTAATCTATCTTGTGACATGATAAATTGTAAATTTATAGAAAGAAATCATTTTTCTAGTGGTGAAACTTTTAGTCTGCTGCAAATGTCAAGAAAAGGAGATAAGTAGCTAATTTTAGGTATAATGCACTTTTGGTCCCTTTACTTTTTCTTGAAGTAGGATTTTAGTCCCCTTATTTAAAAGTGCACTTTTGGTCCCCTTGAAGTAGGATTTCATACATTTTTGCAATCCCCAATTTCTAATCAAAATTTTCCCTAATCAAAATTTCCCCCAAAAAGTGGCGACATTTGGATCCGAAAGTGGTGTTTTTTGGACCTCCAAAGTGATAACTTTTTGCATTTTATTTTCAGATTTGAAATTATAGCTAAAAATCACTACTTTTGGGCCTAAAAATAGTCACTTTTGGACCCAACAATCTGCGTTAGAACGAAAACCAAAACAATGTGTGAAATTGATAGAGCAAAAACTTAGATTTTGAAATTCAATGACTGAAATCCCATTTCAAATAAATTAGGGAGACTAAAAGTGCATTAAAGTCAATTTTTATAAGCTTCGTATATATTATGAAAATGATTAGATATCTTCAAAGAACTTAATACGATACAGTTTGATTTTAATCATCTCTAAAACTTTTATTAAAAAACTATGACTTACTTTAAATTTATATTGTTTATCTTAATATCTATATATATTGGTAAGAAATCAAAATTTGGCGGCCCTCAAAAAACAGGGCCCTAGGCAGTGGCCCCTCTTGCCCATGCTCAGGGCGACCACTAGACAATATCTTCGAGTAATGGTTAAAATGGTTTATTGGATTTAAAAAATGGTTGAACTAAATGACTAATAAATAAGTAAATATAATACATAAAATATTCAGTTTAAGTAAAAAGGGTAATTAAAAAAATATCATTTTGAGCCATTCACGTGATTCAGTTAACGGTTCAAAGTGATTTAACTATGATTCAATTTGATTTAATCTAATTTTTAAGTGGTTCAACCAAACTGCGATCCACTTCAACTAACAATTTAAGAAAATATATGACTGATACAATTACTATTTTGCCCTTCTGTTTTTTTTTACTATTGTGAGGGCAAATTTGGAAATTCAATTTTAATAACTCATTTTCTTTCATTTTTTTAAAAGTTGTGTCACTCTCCTTTCTCTCTTTTCTTTTATTGTATTTCGAATTAATCTCTTATATTTTCTAAGTTTCAAAATAAGATCTTTTATTCTCTCAGTCTCTTTTTATAAAAAAATCATCTCATCTCCCTCCCTTTCTTACTTTTCCAATTTTTCTTTTATATTCCCCTATCTTATTCTCACTCTCTTTCTTACTTTTTCAATTTTTGTTTTTCCTTTCTCCTACCTCTCTATTCTACTATTTATATTCTACTACTAACTAACGTCTCTTATTCATTATATCAATCAACTATTTATCTATTTAATTAATTCAACCACTACCAAAAATACCATACTAACCATTTCTAAATAATTTATTTAATCACTTCAACCACTATAAAAAATATGGCACTACCCATTTCTAAAACTCACTTTTTGAAGATAATTATATCAGGGTTGGGATCATCTCTCCATTTCTCAAAAGAAATGGATGATCCATTACTAATTTTTTGGTGTATAAGTACACACATTCCTAAAACAAAAAAATGTATATTAGGGATTATTATATATATATATATATATATATATATATATATATATATATATATATATATATATATATATATATATATTAATGAACCATCCATTTCTTTTGAGAAATGGAGAAGATCTCCACCCAATATATGATTCTCAATTATTCTATCTCACTTTTCATTCTTGTTGGTCTCACTTTCTCACATTATCTCTTAATTTTTTTTTATCTAACATTTAAACCCACTTTCCCCCCATTGTTATCTTTCTCAATTATCTATCTATTTATCTATTTAATCAATTCAAACACTAGCAAAAATACGAAACTACCTTTCTAAAACTCATTTTTTTAGAATAAATATGTCATTCCTAATTACTTTATCTCAATTTTTATCTTTCCCACATTCTCACATTTCCTCTTGAAATTTTTTATCTCACATTGAAAACCCACTTTTCCCCCTCTCACACTTTTATCTTTCTCAATTATCTATTTCTTTATTTATCTATTTACCCAGTTTTAAATATTGGACAGAAAAATATTTTTACAATTATAAATGAATATATTTTTTTATTATAAATCATTGTTTATCTTTCTTTTTCAGTTTTAACAGATAAATATTACATGTTATTGGCATAATTTCATTATTTTTTATTTCTTATGGGGAAACGTAACACATTGTTTATATAATCCTTTTTTATATTTGTTTCTATGAATGCCTTTATTTCTTATAAATAGATATGTTTTTTTTTTGAGATTAAATAGATATGTTTTTTGAGCCACTACAAGAAAATACTAAATAGTTTTGAAAAAAATATTTTTTATATTTTCAAACGGTAAACATTTTATGTTGTTGCTATAATTTCATTATTTATGGTAGAACGTTACACATTGTTAGAATAATTATTTTATATTCTACATTTGAGTTACAAGATGAAAGTATTACATGTTTGTGGTATAATTTATTACTGAAAAATGTATTTCGTAATGATAAAACTTGTCAATTAAAGAAAATATTCTAAAGTAACGAAACTTCATTTTTTTGTAAACTTGAAAAATTTATTGTTACAAAATTCTGTTTAAATCTATTTATAAAAAAATTATAATGTTACTCGTGCATATAATAATTAAACCAAACTAGGCATGACAACGAAACCCGTACCTGCGGGAACCCACCCGATCCCACCCCGAGTTTGACGGGGAAAACCCGCTTTGACCGGGGATAAGGCGGGGTTCAGAGATGTCAATACCCGCCCCGCCCCCGCCCCGAACCCGCTCAACAAAACATTAATTAATTATTTTCTTTTATCTTATGCATATATACTCAATCATTTTGTTTCATAAATTTTGTTTATTTTTAATTTTGATTTATTTTCAATAAAAAAAAAGTCTATTCTAACATTTTAACTTCTTTTTATCATTATTTTATAACAATTATGATTTTATTATATTAATTATCATATATATATTTTTTATTTTTTCTATAAATTTATGGCAGAATAAAGAGATGAAAAATCTGACCCCAATAAAGATAAAGGTAGGGACGGGAGATACAAAACCCAGACCTGACCTGCTCCGTTGATATGCCCAAACCAAACCCAATATTTTGAACCAACCGATCCGATCCGACTCTTCTCGAAATATGCATCAAACCATTATTTTCCAACTCCCAAGTCCAACTCCGAAGTAGAAACGGCTCAAAAGGAAAAAAACGAAAAGAAACAAAAAAATATCAATTAAGTGATTAAACACACCTATATGAATAAATAATAACAAAAATCTAAACAAGTCGAACTCCGAAGTAGAAACGGCACAAAAGGAAAAAAACGAAAAGAAAAAAAAAATCAATTAAGTGATTAAACACACCTATGAATAAATAACAAAAATCTAATCAAAATTTGGTAAAATCATTGACATCTCCTCTCTCTCTCTCTCTCTCTCTCTCGTTCTCATTCTCTCTGTGTGTGTCTTTCGTTGAAGCATAAAGCAAGACGAAGAAGAAGAAGAGAGAAAGCAGCATGGTTTCAACGAGACGGAACAGTGGATCTTTCTCCGGCCCCAACAACGCCAAAAGATCTTCCTCTTCCGAAGATAAACCTCCTTCCCCTTCTCCCAAACGCCAAAAGGTTCTTCCTTTTCTAACCAAATCCCAATCCGTAACGCTTCCTTTTACACTTTCTCTCTCTTCATCGATTTTCCTCTCTGATTCCTTCTGATTGTTTTTCTAGGTCGACAATGGTGCTGCCGCCTTGGAGAAACCGACGTCGCCTGCGGAGAATTCTAAGGAAATACGCACTCCAGAGCCTCCTGCCGATCCCGGAGAATGCGCTCAGGCCGATGCTCAGATCGATGGAGCTGCCGCAGCTGATGCCAAGACGGATGCTACACCGCCAATCGCCGAGGGTATCTCTTTGCAACTCACACTTTTCAATCTTCTATTTACCTTGGTTAATATTTATTTATTTATTATTTGTTTTATAACCGTCAAGGTTCTTCGCCGACTCTGGTGGCTGATAAACTTAGGGCTTCGTTTTCTTCGTGGAGCACATATCAGAAGCAAAACCCAAATGTTGAGGCTTCAGCTCCATGGTGCAGGCTCCTGTCCCAGTCTGCACAGGTAATTCATTTCTAAGTGAAAAGAACATGAATTTATATCTGATTGATTGTATCAGTATCCTAATTTTTAAGTGTCATTCCAAATGGGGCACTGGCTTTTCACCTGTTTGAAATTTCTACTTGAAATATCACTGCAGAATCCAAATGTTGCCGTTTGCACATCCAACTTCACTATTGGCTCTAGCAGAAATTGCACCTTTCCAATAAAGGATCATACTATAAGTGGAAATCTATGCAAGATCAAACACACCCAGGTATATCCCAGGACTAATGTAAGGATTCGTGACTGGTTTTGGAAGGTCGTGATTGTGTGGTATGGTTAGGCTTTTCCAAGCACACACCTCAGCAGTTGTTACTTAATCAGTTTATCTGGTTACTAGTTGATCTTTGACATAAGATTCTGTATAAAACTTGCCAGGAGGTGTATGCTTGGTTGCCTTCTTCCCTTTCTTTTCGTTCTAGTTGTTTGAGGTGAATATCTTAGATATGTTGTGCAGTATGATTACTGTTGTTTATCGAAATGATCAGCGCGAGGGAAGTGCTATGGCTGTGCTTGAAAGTACGGGTAGCAAAGGATCTGTGCTAGTAAATGGGACACTTGTCAAGAAGAATACCAGCTGCGTGCTTAACTCGGGTGATGAGGTGGTTTTCGGTTGTCTGGGAAATCATTCTTATGTATCCTTTTTGTTTTTTTCGTTTGAATGTCGTTTTCTCATCCATCCCGTTCTTTCTTAAGGGAGAATTCTTTTTCTCAAGTAGTACAATATATTTATATTTATATATTTATATTTATGTGTTCCCAAGGGTTTCCTTCATTTATTTTGATCTAGATTTTTCAGCAACTGAACACCGAGGTTGCTGTTAAGGGTGCAGAAGTCCAGAATGGCGTTGGTAAATTTCTGCAGCTTGAAAGAAGATCAGGAGACCCTTCAGCTGTGGCTGGGGCTTCTATCTTGGCTTCTCTTTCTAGCCTCCGACAGGATCTTACAAGATGGAAGTCTCCATCTCAGGCTGCCAGCAAATCTCATCAGGGTGCCGATGTTTCTTCTCCTTCCGTTCCTCTTGATGATACAGAAACTGAACTTGATGGCTTGGAAGGCAACCCAGCTCCAAATATTGGGGCCGATAAAGCTGCTGATGCTGGAGCTAGCGAGAAGACTTCTCCTATGGATTGCGACTTAGAAGATGCAGGCACAGAGACAGGCAATGTAAAAATCTCTGGGGTGAATGATTTGCTAAGGCCTTTCTTCAGGATTCTTGCTGGATCTAGTTGTAAAGTGAAATTGAGCAAAAGTAACTGTAAACAGGTATTGGACGAAAGAAATGGGACGAGGGAAACACAAGCTCCATCGACTTCGGGTTCATCTGTACGCTGTGGAGTTTTTAAAGAAGATGTTCATGCTGCAATACTGGATGGAAAAGAAATGGAAGTTTCCTTTGACACCTTCCCATACTATTTAAGGTATAATTAGTCAACGCCTCAGTGATTTTGAGAGTTTCTGGCTTTATTTTGGCTTTGTATATATTTGCCGAACTACAAACTGTCATTTTTTGTTGTTATTTCTTTTAGGACTGTATTTTATCTTTTTTTTCTTTTACATTTAAACAATATATTTTATTTGATGTTTTGTCTTCATTCTTTTTTTTCTTCCCCATCTAAACTTACATTTGGTTCTCATTTTAATTTTAATTTTAAAATCAATGATCAACTCTTGAACAGGGTTTTCAAATGAACCATTTGTTGAATATACCTGGATGACCACACACTCTCATCAACCAAAAAACCAATGTTTTGAAAACTGAACCAGATATTGAACCGGTGAGACATTTGGGTCATGGTTCAACCGCTTAAAATCGAACAAAATTGCTTTTAACCGCTGAAATAACCGAATCATATAGGTGTTGAGTCATGGTTCAACTGGATCGACCGCTCCGGTTGGTTCGGTTTTTAAAACACTGCAAAAATACTTTGCATCCTTTTTGATTAACCCATTATATCTACTAAATACAGCCAAAATACTTGTCTTCAATATTGGAGTATTTGTGGTATGATCAATGTGGTTGCGAGTTAGAATAAACAGCCAAGGGAAAATGGAAATTTGCTAGTCTTTCCTCAAGCGGGGGAAAATGAATCTTGATTGGAGACGTAACAGCAAGCGCATTTAAAAAATATTTAGCTCGAATGATATTTGGTGAATTGAATGAGAGAATACCAAATGGCTTATAGAGGCAGTTGCTTCATTTATAGATTTTATTTTATTCTATATTTTTTGTAATGTTATGTAAAGCATCCTACACATGTATACTCTTTTTTTGCCAAGTACTCTGGTTGCCTTATTTCTTTCTATTTTTTAATAATATTTGTTTTTTTAGTTTAACTTTTTACATTTATGTCTGTCACATGCATTTAAATTTTATATCTAGCTTGCTGCTTTTATTAATGATGTCCAAAATGAATTTTCAGCCTTGTCATTGCATGTCGTATGTCTCTTTTCTTCCAATGCTTATTTGTAGGACTTGGCAGTGGTTTAACACTTGGCTTTTGAACAATATTTTAAATTGCATTCACGGATGTGTTGTGAGTGTGAATGTACGTTCAGGCTGATGTGGCCACTGTGGTTCACCATTACGACACAATACTGCACTGAAATTTTGGTTGCGTCATGTGATGCAATTCGCAATTTAAAGCATTGATTTTGAAATATTCATTGAGGTTTCTTGAATTAAGTTTAAGACTATTCTTTGTTTGTGTGGTTTAATGGAGTCCTTGCATTTTGCTTGAAGTCATTCTTTAACTTCATTGCTGATCATACTTATATCTTTTTTGCAGTGAGAATACCAAAAATGTCCTGATTGCAGCTTGCTTCATACACCTGAAGCATAAAGAACATGCTAAGTACACTGCAGACCTTACCACCATAAATCCTCGTATTCTACTCTCAGGACCTGCAGGTGTGTGGTTATTTGCATTATTTACAAACACAATTTTAGTTTGATATGATTTTAGCTTCCTTCTCTATCCTTAATTTATTGTTTTCCTCAATTTCCTGATTTTTTTTGTTCGCAGGGTCAGAAATATATCAGGAGATGCTTGTGAAAGCACTTGCAAAATACTTTGATGCTAAATTGCTTATATTTGATAGTCATTCTCTTTTGGGTGTAAGATAAAGTTTCCTTGGTGGTCCAAAATTTGTATTAATTTTTAAATACTGCCATTCATATGAAGTGTTCTCTTTTTTTTTTGTGACAATTCTGATAAAGAATCTTCGATTGTTGGGTTGATAGGGTTTATCTTCTAGAGAAGCTGAGCTGCTCAAAGATGGACATAATGTTGAGAAATCTGGCAGCTGCACCAAACCAAGTCCTACAGCCACAGACATGGCTAAGAGCATGGATCCACCAGCTAGTGAAATAGATACACCTAGCTCTTCAAATGCACCTACTCTTCATGGCCTTGAACCTCAAGCTAAGTTGGAAACTGATAGTGTTCCATCTACCTCTGGGGCAACTAAAAGTGGCTCATTTAAACTAGGTATGTGCTCTGCCGTTTTTTATCCCATTCCCATCTTTAAGGACCTTAAGTATTGATTTTTTTCGTATATAATCTTGCAGGCGACAGGGTAAAGTACAGTTGTTCCTCTTCTGGTGGCTTGTATCAGACATCTTCATCCAGGTATAAGCTTGTAATAAATTGTTCTGAAACAGTTTCTGTTTCTCATCGGTATGCATTGTTGTCATGTTTCTGCAATTATCATACTAGCTGGAGAGCTTGAGTTGTCTACCATGCTCCCCTATGGATGCCAATTTTTTATAGATGATATAGGCCTAGGTTGAGCTATCTCCTAGTTTATGAGAGCTTTTCAACTAGAATAATTATTTGGTTCATAACTTACAAAAAAAGCCTTTATTAGTATACGGGCTTATGGAGAAAATGAATGAGGCAACTTCTAAAAAGGCTTGAGGTACAGAGGTTAATTTCTACTTGTGTAAGAAGCTATTATCTACATGAGTCCGATATTACAAGATTGTTTCAATTTTTTTTATTTTTTTAAAAGTGCTTATAGAAATCGTAACTAGCTTATAGTAGTTGTACTAGTGTAGTACGTGGAACTTCTTTTCACCAATTTTGGAGAGTCATAGCACATTTCCCTCACTTATGGTTACGACAGCAATCCAATTCGGAGGCTTTTCACTTATTATAGCTAATTTTGTAACACATGATACATAGACCCAATTTGAATTAGCTTTTACCTATATGAAAAGTGATTTTTAATTTATTTTAGTTATTGTGAGAATCTTTTGATATATTCTTTAATGTATTTGTCCAGAACTTTATCCAAATTGAGTAAGGGAGTGTTTGGATAAACAAATTTATTAAATTGCTTAACATATAAGTACTTTTGTATTAGTTGTTTTTACAATTGAAGAGGAAACAAGCAATAGGGGAGACTCTGCATAATCTCTAGATAAGCTGTATTTATATGCTATACTGGGGAGCTTATGAAAATAAAGTATGTTGAAAACAGCTTATGTGCATATCATCAGCTATTTCCATAAGCTCTTCCTTACACTTTTACTAGTGCTTATGTCACAAGATAGGCTCATATAAGCTCTTCAAGCACTTCCTAATTAGTAAACTATGCCACTTTTACTAGTGCTTAGTCATTTAATCTCTCTCTCTCTCTCTCCCGCTACCTCTCTCAGCTCCATGTTCAACTTTTACATTTTATGTGGGGAGAAATGTGGTAGGAAAGAAAATGAGGCGAAAGATAATAGGGGTGGATGGAAATGACATTTAAGAATATGGATATCAAATCTTGGATAGTGGTGTGAGTAGCCTGCCCCAAAACTGCTATTGTGGCATTGTAAGTAGCAGGGTGACTGCTATTTTGAAGCTCAACATGTTAAATATCTATACGTTATGTATATCAAAGCTCAGAAGTGAAAATATACTCAAATTAAAGATATGCTCATAATTAATCATCAAAAGCCTTTGTCTTAAGCTAAACACACTGCTTAATGACAATAAAAGTCCATGAACATAAAGGGGAAAAATCAGGACAGTAACTTCTCTGAAAGTAATACTTTAATATTGCTTCAAAATAATAATAACAAAGACCTCTCTAAAAATCAATACAACGCGACACATGAGGCTACCCTGATCTCTCTGAACACAAGACAGAATGAATCAAAGTGCATAGTAAAAATGAAAAACACAACACATATGATAAGAAAGAGACCTGTCGGAGTTCCTGAGGATGTGAACAGAGTAGAGACCAAAGAGGGTTCTGCTGTGATGTGAGATGTAGCATGGCCTGAAACAACAGTGGTCTGTTAAGGGTTATCCAAAAGCAACTGTAGAGTTGGGTCAGTTGCCAGAAAGGAAGGCAGTCAGCCTTTGCTGTGCTTTTTTGGTTTCAACTCTCAGATAGGAGCGTGAAAGAAATGCTTCTATTGTCACAAATCAGAAATACACAGGTTTTCTATTGTAAGATCTGGGAAAATAACAAAAATACCCCAACATATGGCTTCACTGGTTCAGTAATGCACACACAGGGTTTGTAAATAGGAGAGATTTCCAAGGACAGTGGGCATGACTTATGCTACTTGAAAATGCTCAGTGACGGTGAAACCATTCCAGGTCCTTCTGCAATGCTCCTCCAATATAACAGCGCTATTTATAACCATGATTAGAAGTTGGTTTCTTTCTCTCTCTTTAGGTAGTCATATAATTAAGGTTAAGAAAATGGAGAGAGGAAAACCTTTGTATTCACCTATGATCAACTTTGGCTAAAATGATATTTCTAGACTGTAATTTATAATACTATAATAGCTTAATTTATTTTCCTTCATTTGAATTTCTCTCCTTTTTAATAGAGCGTAGGTCGCGCATTGTTTTTTGTTTAGTTCCCCCATATTACTATTTGTTTCTGAACAATGTAATGTAACTTCCACGTCTCATTTCATTCCTCCCACAGCCATTTCCTCCATTTTCATCTACAATTAAGTACATTTATTTTGGTTTTTATTTTGCTTAGCAATTGCTTGTACAGGGGTCCACCTAATGGAAGTCGGGGGAAGGTTGTCTTACTTTTCGATGATAATCCCTTGTCAAAAATTGGTGTAAGATTCGATAAGCCTATACCCGATGGAGTTGATCTTGGAGGTGCTTGTGAGGGAGGTCAAGGATTTTTCTGCAATGGTAATGCCCTATCTATTTAATAAACTATTTTTTAATTATATATTCTTTGAGCCTATCTTGGTCCCTAAATCTTGAAGTTGTCTTTTTCTCTTTTCAGTCACCGATCTTCGATTGGAAAACAGTGGCATTGACGAACTCGACAAATTACTTATTAATTCATTGTTTGAGGTCCATTTTACTCCAATCTGATCTAATAAAATATTTCCTATTTCCTATAACATAACATGGTATTGTGCTTTAATCTTACAGTAATAACTTATTCATCTTTTTGTTTCAGGTTGTGAATAGTGAGAGCAAGAATACACCTTTCATTTTGTTCATGAAAGAAGCAGAAAAGTCTATAGTAGGAAATGGAGATCCATATGCATTTAGAAGTAAGCTTGAAAAGCTGCCAGAGAATGTGGTGGTAATAGGTTCACACACTCATACCGATAATCGAAAGGAGAAGGTAACAATTATGTTTTCACTGATGCCTATTTATGTAATGCTAAAATGTCATGTTTTCTATTGCACTAAAGATTTAAGAGTCGATGGCTTGATAATTCTCAGCAATGTTTTGTATGCGTACCATTTGTTTAGGTGCTTGAAATTTTGATGAAAGAATGAATTTCAGTCCAAAAATCTATATTTTTTAGGTGTGAGATGTATATATCTGGTTTAATATATAAATTGAGAAACCGGGAAAGAAGACATGTACAATAGTTGAACTGAGATATGAATTGGATATCCTAAATATGCAGTCCTTTGAGTTTCCATTTCATTCATGGTTCAAATGAATGTGTATTATCAATTATGTTGTTGATATAGAACTATTTTTCCTTGCAGTCGCATCCCGGGGGTTTGCTTTTTACAAAGTTCGGCAGCAATCAAACTGCCCTTCTTGACTTGGCTTTCCCAGTAAGAACTCTATCTCCTTTTTGAGCTCAGTATTTTTTGGGGAAGAAATGAAACATGGATTACTAATCCATGTACGCTTATGTTTTGTGTCTCTTTTTACATGCAACCCCACAAAAAGTACTTTCAGCTATAATAATGTTACACCTGTATTCTTTTTTTTTCCAGGATAGTTTCGGAAGATTGCATGATAGGGGAAAGGAAGTCCCAAAACCAAACAAAACTTTGACTAAGCTTTTTCCAAATAAAGTAACAATTCACATGCCACAGGTTTGTACAGAGAATTGCATCTCATCAGTTTTTTTCCTTGTATACTTGTTATAAACTTATTGTTCCAAAAGCTTAAGCTGTTGGGTGTTAAGTACATGTTGAAGTCTCACATCGACTAAAGAGTACACAAATGGTTTTGTATTTATTGCATCCTCTCATACAAGTTCTTTGGGCTCGACTCACTGATAATTCACAGCCACAACCTCGTAGTTAACTTATTGAAATTTCACTTTTATTCCAAAGAATGAGGGCCACAAAGATTGAACTCATGACTGCTTGGTCATAGAAACTTTAAACTGTTGGGCAAAGGTACATAAATGATTTTGTATTTGATGATGATGATATTCGTTATATATTTATTGTTTTAGGATGAGGAACTTCTAGCATCTTGGAAGCAGCAACTTGATCGGGATGTTGAGACTCTCAAAATGAAAGGAAATTTGCACCATTTACGCACGGTAAGTAACTTATGTGCTCTTTTCAATTTAATTCAAACTGTTTCATTTTTTTTACCTTACACCTTATATTTGGTGTCCACAAACATTGCTTTGGTAGATATATGTCACTTTCCATAAGAGCCATTTTCATTATGCATCAAAGCTATTTTGCCCTTTGAGCTACCTCTTGCATTTTGGCACTACTCTTAATTTCCCACAATTGTGAATAGGGGATTATTTATGTGGAGCAGGGATGACGATCATATTGGTAGAAGTTCCTGGTCTAAGTTAATTTTTGTGTGGGAAGTTAGTTAGGATACTTTTTGAACTAGGACTTCCTGTAATGTATATAATGTAATCTTTGAACTTGTTCTGAAATTATTTTGCTGGTAATGGAAAGCTTAGACATAATTCTGATCGTAAATTTGGCATTATTTTCCTTTAAACCAATGAACAAAGGTGTCTTGACTGATATATGGGGAATTCTGCTACATGTTAACTGAATCCTTGCTGCTATGGCTAATTCCTAAATCTGATTTGTTCTGGCAAAAACTTCAACGCTTATAACTTAGTGGTTGAAAAGAATGTTAGGTTTGTATAGTCGTCTCTGGATAATTCATGGTGTGCATGACTTGCAAGATGAGTAGGATAAAAGTGAATCAGTTTTATGATGTGTCAGTTTCTGGTTAGTTATTTGTGTAATAAATTTTTACACTGTCGATGCATACTAATTAAGTCCTTTTATTATCGCTGTTCTTGTGGAACCTTTTATTTTGCGTGCGCTACCATTGATCACAAGCTGCTTAAGTTGTGGATTTATAATGGAGAGGTGCAGCCATGATAAAAGATCCAAGAGGAAAAAGAATTATGTTTCTTAAAGGAACACAAACCTGTCTATCTCAAGTTTGGGTGTAGTGCTCTGCTCTTGATGACAACATGAGCCTTATCCGCTGATTCCTTATCTCTTTTAGAAAGTTTTGGAGTTTCTCATGTGCAACCAATACGCATCACTGTCATATTGTGCTCTAGAGTTTAGATGGTTAATGTGAGAAACAGGATGCACCTCAGAAAACGAGAAGCTAGACAAACTATAGTTTTATATGGTATTTTAGGGTTCAGGTCCTCTTCTGTTACTCTATGTTTCCAGTAGAGAAGAGATAGACACAACAAAATAATATTAAGAGTAATGCTATTTGGTTCGAGACGAATGGTACAAAGTTGTTGTTAAACACAACAGAGAAGTAAAGGCAGCATAATAAAACCAAAACCACAAGGCTTACACATCATTCCTAGTTAAATACTTCTTCCCAAGAAGTATTATTCTAATATTAATTTATTCTGTGTCTTTCTCTATCCTAGTAGAAACATTGGTAACCGGAGAGGATCCAATTCTGCTATTTTAATTGGAGTCGTTAATTGCCTTTTGTCAGTTATTCTGTTTACTTTCTGTTTGCCTCCTTATTTTGTTATGCTCTAACTTCCATGGTTTTGCACTCCGTATTTGGCCATATTGAATTTTGTAGCTGTTTAACTTTTTGTGTTTCATAATTTATTTATTATTGCAGCCACACGCTCCTAAATATAATTGGTCAAATTTTACTTATAGGTTTTAAGCCGTTGCGGGATGGAGTGCGAAGGACTTGAGACCTTGTGCATTAAGGATCTGACAATTACAAATGAAAGTATGTTTCACCTGCAGCACAAATCTCTCTCCTGAATCATTTATTGCTATATTGCAGATGCTTTACCACTAATTGCTTAAAGATTTGCAGCTAAAATCTCTCTCCTATATCATTCTTTGCTATATTGCAGATGCAGAGAAGATTGTTGGTTGGGCTTTAAGCCACCATCTGATGCAGAATCTTGTAGTTGATCCTGATGCAAAGCTTGTGTTGTCTTGTGAGAGGTAATTAATAATAGTCAGTTTATACTGTTTCTTATTTGATATAATTGTAAAAACGCTGTTTGAGCCTCATAGTCATGTTAATAATCATTAATTTTTTTTTTCTATAAAAAATGTTTATTCTATCAGCATCCAGCATGGAATTGGAATCTTACAGGCTGTCCATAATGAATCAAAAAGTCTGAAGAAGTCTCTTAAGGTGATTGTCATGAACTTTTGCTGCTTGTTTATAGGTGTTAGTTCCATCTGGTAGTTTGTTGGCACCTCGCCGCTTTGAATTTATTCTGTTTTGAGGGGAGGGGTGTTAATCAACTTATTTATTCTGAATCATTCTCCTGCTTGTGTTTTTTGAAATCAGGATGTTGTAACAGAAAACGAGTTTGAAAAGAGGCTTTTGGCTGATGTTATTCCGCCCAGTGACATTGGTGTTACTTTTGATGATATTGGGGCTCTTGAAAATGTCAAGGATACATTGAAGGAATTGGTGATGCTTCCGTTACAAAGGCCCGAGCTTTTTTGCAAGGGGCAGTTAACTAAGGTTTTCTTTTACTAACTGACATACATTATATTGTTTTGCATTGTGTCTGTTGGAGTTATATCCCATTATTATTGTTCTTTGCCTTTCATTCTTTTTACTATTTTTTTATTTATCCCATTATTATTGTTCTTTGCCTTTTAATTATTTTTACTACTTTTTATTTGCTTATTGACTGATTTTATGATGCTGGTGATGGGAATTAGACAATTAGTCATTTGATTCCCTGTACACTTCCCATCTAAATGGAAAGGAGGGAAGAAAGGCGAATATTTATTTATAGCCTTTTTGTAGTGTCTGGTTCCCTGTGCTCTTGTGGTATATATTTATTTATAGCCTTTGTGTAGTGTCTGATTTGCTATAAAGTGAAAGGCTTAACAACACAAAATTACTTGTCTAATGTTTGATTTTAAAAATGGTCATAGACTCATGGTACTAAACAGAAGAAAAAATGGCAGAAGCCTTAAAATTTGTCACTCAGTAAACCTGGGAAACAAAATAAAATAAAATTGAAGCCCATGACAGAAACCTTAAAAATTGTCATTCAATAAACCATAAAACAACTTTTTGTCTCATGCACAACATCCATAAGGGAAACATAAATCTTTCTGTCCTCGATGACCCACTTCCCAAGTCCCATTCTCTCCCTCAACCTTCCCCCTCCATCCTTTCTCCCCTCTATTTCTGTCAAAACTGCTAGTGTTTTTAACTGTGTTGAATTGTGTTCGAAGGTGCATCAAAAGCATCATATGTGTGATATAGGCCTCTCTGCAAGATACATAGTTCGTGTTGTTTAAATTATGACATGAAACCATGGAAATTAAAACCATTTGCAATATGCAATTGGACTTGAGAAACTGGTTTTGGAACTTTTGGGGAGCTTTGCTTTCCAACCATTAAAAAATTCTATTCGAAAATCCAAATATTGGGGCAACCTAGTTTTACTACAAAGCTCCTACCTTACAGGGTCCAGGGAAGGGTCAAATCCATTGTAGGCAGCCTTATCATGCATTTACTAGAGGTTGATTTCACAGCGCGAACATGTGACTTTTAGTCACAATCTCAAGACATCAACTCAACCTGTTGCTTCAAAGCCTCCTTTCATTTATGTTAATCAGAATTATGAAAACTATGTACAAATGAATACCACTTCATCAAAATGTTGCTCATTTTGATTTAATTGTGAATTACCTTTTGTGCAGCCATGCAAGGGTATCCTATTATTTGGTCCCCCGGGAACAGGTAAGACAATGCTTGCCAAGGCCGTTGCTACAGAAGCCGGTGCAAACTTCATCAATATTTCCATGTCAAGCATCACATCTAAGGTTAGATTTGCTTCACTGGGTTTATTTTAACCTCTTCCTCATCAATTCATTGTTCATTTTAACTCATGCTCTTTTCCCATTCTCCGTCAGTGGTTTGGCGAGGGTGAAAAATACGTGAAAGCCGTTTTCTCCTTGGCAAGTAAAATTGCTCCCAGTGTGATATTTGTTGATGAAGTAAGCTTACATAAAATGCTATTGGTTTGAAATAATTCATCAGTTGAAAAATAAATCATGGTGAAGACTAGTATGGCTTCTTGTATAGGTTGATAGTATGTTGGGCCGGAGGGAAAATCCAGGGGAGCACGAGGCCATGCGAAAGATGAAAAATGAGTTCATGGTGAACTGGGATGGCTTACGTACAAAGGATACCGAGCGAGTTCTTGTGCTTGCAGCTACTAATAGGCCCTTTGACCTTGATGAGGCTGTCATACGAAGGCTGCCTCGCAGGTGAATGCTGAGTTCATTTGCACTTTGATTTATTCGTTTTTTTTTTTTGTGGGGGTGGGGCCAGAGATCCTGAATTTTTGTTGGTCTTTGGTCTTTTGCAGATTGATGGTAAATTTACCAGATGCTCCAAATAGAGCAAAGATTTTAAAAGTTATACTGGCAAAAGAGGACCTGTCTTCTGATGTTGATTTTGCTGCAATTGCAAGTATGACTGATGGATATTCTGGAAGTGATCTCAAGGTTATGGGTTTTCTTTTTATCTTTTACCTTGTACTTTTTAAGAATAAGGTTATGGGTGCCTTCATGCTTGCTTTTCTATTGCAGAACTTATGTGTAACTGCTGCACACCGTCCTATTAAAGAGATATTGGAAAAGGAAAAGAAGGTATGGTTCCTCAGAATGGTCTCTTAGCAGTATGCTAGGTGTTTCTTGGCTGCATGAGTCACTCAAACTTTATTGAAACGTGTCTGTTATTTGACAGGAACTTGCTGCTGCTCTAGCTGAAGGTAGACCTGCTCCTGAATTATGTGGAAGTGCGGATATCCGATCTTTAAACATGGAAGACTTCAAACATGCTCACCAACAGGTATGTGAAATGAAAATCTGTTTTATATACAATATACAACCCCCTTAAGCCCTGTAGAACTCCAAAACTAAATAAACTTCAATTGTCATATTGAACAGGTATGTGCTAGCGTTTCCTCAGAATCAGTAAATATGACTGAGCTTTTGCAGTGGAATGAACTCTATGGTGAAGGTGGTTCAAGAGTTAAGAAAGCACTCAGTTATTTCATGTGAGGTTCACATCTGTACAAATGTTCACCTCCGTATTTGTAGTTTTGTCGGTCTCTTGAGGCTTGCAGGGCTTGCTGCTGAGCCATTTCGTTTGTAAAATGAAATATAGGTTTTATAAGTTATTTTTTGTTACCTATGGGATGGTGGGTTTTGAAAGGAGTGGAGCCTTGTGAATTTTGGGCTTCTTTTATTTTGTTCCTCATTGCCTGGCCACCATCGCAGAATGTGCATTGAAAGGCTTAAAGTTAATACTAGAGAAGGAAAAGTTATATGACCCTGTGAAAGTACTTATTGTCATTCCTAATGGAATTTACTGAAACAATAAGCATTTAGATCATGAGTATTTCCTGTTTTATGCTCAATAGAGCTCCCCTTTAGTTTATTAAGTATGCAAGTTATTGATGAAGATTTATTCGACGTACTCAATAGTGTACTCCTTAATGTTGACGACAAACTTTGCTAAGGTTATGTTTGGGAGTTTTTGAGGGGAGGGAAGGGGAGGCTTTTGGGAAAAAGGAAGGCAAGGAGGAAGGCGAAACTTATTTCTCTTCGCAATTCTAAAACCCTCCAAAATGGGGGGACTCAACAAATGTATTGGAGGGGAGATTTGAAGGGTTTTGTTAGGCTTTGAAAAAATCTTCAAATCTCTCATCCATTTGTTATAATATTTTCAAAATTAAAAATAATACCTTCAAAATTAATTGTACTCTCTTAGAGTGATTATTTTCTCTTTCCTTCTTCGTTCTGTAGTTCTCTGTTGCAAATAGGGCACAATAGGCATGGGATAACTGATAAGTGTCCAGTTCTAAGGAATCGTTCGTTTTTCTTGTAGCATGGGGGAAGTCTATATTAGGCTATTGTTTTTCCCACGCCCCCTTCTACTCAAAACACACCCCACAAGGGTGAAAAAAAAAAGCGCGCTAGTCAAAATCTCTTTTTTCACGAAATTTCACTGCTCGAACACGGGCTTCGAGCGAGTTCGAATGACATCATTCGTGTGTGTTAAATCTTGACTTCACACTCTCTTTGGCGTTTTTCACTGTTGAGCGAACGGTCGTTCGAGCGTGTTAAATATTGTTCGAACGACATCGTCGAGTGTGTTAAATATTGACTTCACACCTCTCGTGCGTAATTTCACTGTTCGAACGAGGTCATTCGAACGTGTTGAACAAAGTCGTCGTTGAGCGATCTTTAAACACGTGAACTCAGCGTTTCACGCGAGGTTATTTTTGGAATAAAATTTGTTAAGGGGTGTGAAAGAGTAGGAGGGGGTGTGGGAAAAGCAATGGCCCTATATTATGGAAGTAGACGCCTTTTAGCACTGAGACCCACAAAAGGCTTGAGGGGTTATGGAGAGCTACCTCTTAAGGCGTGCTTAGCCAATAATATGATACACAATTCATGAGGTGGAGATACATACATAATGATGGGTTTTCATTTCTTTGGTAGAGATACATACTTGTAAGAGATTGCATTGAGGTTGACTTCAAAAATAACATAGTAGGAATCTATTTAGTTTTGAAGGCATTCCATGAAATTCATTATCAACCTTGAGATAATTTTGTCAGATAAAGCTTCAATCTGCTAACTTCTATATAAGGTCAACCAAAAGATGCATCAAAGTAAATGTTGGCTAGCATTTTTTTAGCATACTTTTTTTGACAGTTTTTTTGAGCATATTTATGTAATTCAATCATCAATACATAATATAATCTCTACTCGATCTTAAACAATAGTTAATATGTTTGTATGACTAAACAACACCTCACATGCTATACAAACTATTCTTCTAAGTTCCCGCGTCCCTTTATTTCCTTTAAAAATTTGAGCATCCAATAGCTATTATAGACAAAATAAGCGGTTTTGATTTCCACGAGTTTAGGGATATTGATGAACAGTTTTTTTTAATTAGTAGTTCTCTTAATTATTAGGAGCCGTTTTTTTTACTTATTTACCTTTTAGTAAGAGTTTGTTTAGTACTCTAAACTATACTCGATTTGTTTTTGTGTGGGTATTTAAGTTTCTTGAAAGACAACATAACAAACATAATACAATCTAATCTAATAAACAATACAACTAACAGAAATTTGAACGAAACCCACACGAGTTACATTTCAATTATTGGAAATTATTTGAGAAGCACCCAAAAAATGAAGAATATTGCAAAGCATAAAAATAGATAGATTTGTAAACAAATTCCATCCATCAAAATATATACATGGCATGATCATATTATATATACATAAATCTCTACTGCATCATAATCCTGAATTCTTGAAAGCTAAGCACTCCATCACCATTCAAATCAAAATGGTTAATCATGGCTTTACATTCATCAACAGACTTTGAATCACCCATCTTCATAAGCATTCTCTTCAAGCTCTTTGCAGTTATAAACTCATCAGTTTCAGCTTCAACATACATATCAAAAGCTTCTCTCAAATCCTTCAACTTTTGTTCCTCTCCACCTGCTTCCATCAACGTAACCAAATCCTCTAAACTTAAAAAACCATCACCATCTGAATCAATTGCTTCAACAGCTATTTCAGCTTCTTTCAGCAAAACTTCTTCTCCCATCATTCTCAGCCTTTGCCTTAGCTCCGATGGTGAAATTTTTCCATCACCATCTTCATCGAAATACTTAAGAACATGCTCAAATCCAGCTTCCTTACCCATGTTACAATGAATGCGTAGTTTGCAAATGAAATGAAAGTGGGAAATATTATAGTGGTTTTTGGCTAATGGAATATGAATTGTGTCTGGCTCTTAAATCTTCTTGTGTCTGTATATATAGGTAGATAGAAAGTCGGTTTATTAGTAGTAACATGTTGCGGTCGTGCGTGTTTATTAGATGATAAATTAATAAATAAGAAGTTGCTGGGAATGTTCCTTCGATTGAAGGATATTATGTTATGTAGACAAGCAATAATGAAAAATTATTATTACTATACACAAACAGTTGACAAATTGATAACAATAAACTGCTTTTGTAACCGCGTCGGCAACGTGGCGGCCCAGTAAGCATTCAACATGTACTTATATATGTTGTACGTTCCTTTGCCGTACAAACCTTTGCACTTATATAACCGTGGGTGGCAAATCCATTGTTTTTTTTCAACAACACGTCTTATACTTATTGAACATATTTTATCATTAATTAATTTTCTGTGAATCTTAAATGAACTTTATATTTTATTTATTATCCTAGCAAGTGTTGGAAAGAGCGTAACCTCCTCAACTCAAGTATGGGATGGATGAATAAAACAAAACAAATTAAAATGGGATTTGATTTGATTTGATTTGAGTCTAGTAATTGATCAAAAAGACAAACACACATATTAGTGTTGTCTAGTAATGGCTATTGCTTTTCCCACACCCCCTCCTACTCAAAACACACCCCCACAAGGGTGTGAAAAGATCAAAAGACCGGTCAAAACCTCTTTTTTTCACGAAATTTCACCTGTTCGAACACGGGCCTTCGAACAGGTTCGAATGACATCGTTCGAGTGTGTTAAATTTTGACTTCACACCCTTTTGTGCGTAATTTCACCTGTTCGAACGAGGTCGTTCGAACAGTCTTTAAACACGTCCTCACAGCATTTCACGCGAGGTTATTTTTGAAATAAAATTTGTTAAGGGGTGTGAAAGAGTAGGAGGGTGTGGGAAAATTAAACGCCCTAGTAATTGAGCAACTTGGTATGGGTCTCGTCACGGACCGACTCATTAGTCTGCCTTGGTTAACAACACACACGCCCATTACAGGAGATGATGCTTAAGTTCTTCAACTTTAAGATTTTTATGCTTAGTATTGGTCAGAGCATGGTCTCTCAACTTCGTTTCAATTCCCAATCTCAGCTTACGAAACTCAATCTATTGAATTGTGTAATGTAATGTTTTGAGCCTTGGTTCAAAGATTTGAACACTCAAACTTGAGCTTGTAATGATCAAACCGAATCAATAGACTAACCACTGTAGTCCGGCCCCAGTCAGCAATTAGTGACATAGTAGTATATTGAGATCAAATTCAATTTGATATGACCATATTTTATGTGACAGTTCATCCTAATCCTATGTGATGAAAGCGTGTAGATAAACTACTGGGTCTGGGACCAATCACAAACCATGAAAACCATAATTCTCCTGGTAAGTTTCTTGTCTGACTCTCAGAAATTGCCTTGAAAACCATAAATCGCAAACAATACACCTCTAACGTCATTTAAACTATTCCACATTACACATGCTTCTGTTCATTTGACTTGATCTCAATTCAACACAACATCTGCATTTGTGTATGCATCACTCTAATGTAAGTTTCGAATATAGAATATTCAGTTTCATGCAATTGATTCAAAATAACAAGGCAAGTCTAGGAAACTTCTGAAAAGATGTCTCAGTTGCTCCATCAAGGTGCAGTTGCCTCCACCATTTCTTGCTCCACGGTGCTTGAGGTAACTGGGTAGTAATGGTAATGAAGTTCCCCAACATCATCACCAGACAATTTCTTCCATCCATTTGGTCCCACATAGTAAACTAGTATCATACAAATGAAACTCCAAGTTAGTGAGACACATCGAAAAGGTGAGGATTAGGAAGAGCACCCAAAAAACTGACACGTGATTTATAATTAAATTTATTATTAGCCATTAGATCAAACTAAAATCAGAGGTGAGGATTTGGAATAACTCTAAAGAGTAACTATAACCTTTAAAAAGAAGTGGGAGTATGTTAGTCGTCAAACAACTAAAATACTCCCACCGCTTTTTAGAAAGAGTAATTAACAAATTTAAAATTATATCTTGCTAATGTGCTCCTAAAAAATACATGGGAGTAGTGGACTACGATTAGCAATTTGCTGTGTGCGTGTGTCTTTGACCGAGATAGAACCAAAAATGTCATAATCCGATAGATGTAGCTGGGTCAATAGGGGAAGAGAAAGGAAGAGTACCGCTAGCCACTCCACCACTAGCTCCATCACGAAAAGTTGCATGATAAATCGCTCGCCGTGCCAGTTCAGAAGCTTCCTCAACTGACATGTCAAATCGATACCTAGCATGACAAGGAAAATTGTTGACAAAGTTTGGCAGAAGAGTCATACATGATAGTTAAAAAGAAAGATTAGCTAACCCGCTGTCCAATACCCCATAAGCATATGGTGAACCAGATCCAACAGAGAATCTAGTGCCTTTAAGTCTTCCTCCTTCACTGTCAACATAATATAGACCAGGACCCTAAAAAAGATTGATCATTGTAAGTCAACGGTAAAACTATATGATTCAAAATCCATTTACTGATTTGACATATGAATTACCGTCTCATCCCATCCAGCAATCATGGTACCAACAGATAACCCCATTCCACGATAAGAGTATAAAATATTTGCCAGTAACTTGGATGCTCCTGTTACTGAAATTCTCCTTTTATTTGCCAACTCATGCAGACGACACTACAGATAATATGGACCACGTATGAGAAACCATTTGTAACCTCATAAATATAAAAGGACAAAAATAGAAAACAAAATTATACGAATTCTTTAGATCATATGAACCAAGGCATTCAATTCTTCCATTACAATTAACATGGATTCAAAATTCAAGGATCTAAAAACCACAAGGAGTTAGGACTATAGGAAGGTCTAGTGATTTACCTAACTGATCAAGAAGAGAGTCTATATCATTAAACATGCATCAACATGAGTATTATAAATTAAAATAAAAATAAAAGATGAAAAGATTGTATAAGGGAAAACCAAAATACAGCAAGCAACCCATGAAAATAACATAAATAAAACAATGCATAAGTTATCGTTTTATTTTGATCAGAATACTAGCCTGCTATAATTTTGGGCTTTTGGCAAGCACCATCTTAACTAAGGATCAGTTTGTCCTCATCAGGTTAACAACAGCAGACAATATATCATTTGAAATATAAATGGGTCAATCTAAATTGAATATCAGTTCAACCATGAATGTCAATATGAAGCCTAATATATTCAAATCCAATACCAAAACCAATGAAACAACACCCCTGATGTTTATATCTAGTATAGATGCTATTCACAGAAAAGAAATATAAGAATTCACACTAATGTGCAAATATTAATATATGCATAAATTTCAGTAGCCTCCACCCTTGGGAATCGCAAAACACCCACACAGATGGAAATACATTATAAATTAGAGTCTAGAATATAATTTGATATAGGACAGCCACCAGCATAGAGAATCGAAGGAATACAAATTATTGAGGGATAAATGAAAATTGGATGAGAAAGCTATATTACACCACAAATGGACAACTAAGAAGATGTAAAAGGAATCGCATTTGAACATGTTTTCACCTTGCATAGTTGCGCTCATTAAATTCATTCTCCACATTTTAAATGAGGGAAAAATTCTGAAAAAACTTGAATAAGAGTTCGAGTACCTCTAAATTACATAACTATCCTTCTAAACAGACTCACCTTAAGAAAAATGTTATGCCGAAACTTAGAGCCTATTTGAATTTATTAAAGAACAAATTTGTTCATTAAAAATATTAGAAAACTAAAAACTGTTTTTAAAAAGGGATTTCAAACAAGCTCTTAGTAATCACAATTTTCTTCCTATCTATTTTCATTGTTCCCAAAGCAATACACAATTATTTTGGCATTTCGAAAAAAGGGAGCAGATAATTAGTTTCTACCCCCCATAGTCCGATTTTATCCTATCCACTTCCTTTCACTCCTTAATTGCGTCCTAAACACTGGAAAAGTTGCATTCTAAGAACAAATAATTTTCAAGCAGGGAGTATAAATATGATTCAAAATGGACTTAGAACTTGGCTACTTGCAACAACAACACAATAATTTCAACGAAATAATCAAGAAATGACATAAGGAAACTAGGGTGCAGCAAGCACTTGAGTAGGAGGGCCTCGCTGAAAACAAACAGGAAAAACAAAAGTAAGCATGAAGCATAGAAGGTTGTTTAGATTACCTTAATCCCAAGATTTCTGTGCCAAAATTGACAATCAGCAGCACCTCCAGCCATTGTCCCAAGCATATACGGATTGATTTCAATAATTTTCTTAACAGACTGTGATGCTGTATAAGATAGCCATAATAACTCAATAATCAGGAACAAATACAACAATATATAGAAACAAAATCTCAATGTTTAATCATAAGAAAAAGTAACATAAAAACCTTGCATTTACAAAGGAACAAAATAGTAAACCTAAAATTAAGAGTTGATAAACACTCACATATATATCCTCCCATACTAGCTCGAGAATCAGCAGCAACCATTACACCCTCCTTAAATATAAAAGCAAGAGTTGTTGTACCCTTTGCAGGTTTCACCATCTGAATAGCTTCTTTAAGAAATCCATCGAACTAGCAAAAACACAAAACACTTAGATATAAAACCCTCCTTAAAAACTTCACATTTGCCTTTTAAACTACTAACCTAGATTTCTATTTTCATTCACCCACAATTTTATAAACGAATTTCAGCCCCAAATTTATTTTGCTGGTTTCTGCGCTATAATGTAAAGTTCAAAAGTTGAGGCGGAAAACGAGTACTTACATCTTTGGAATTAGGAAGGTCGAATGATGGTGGCGCAGAGAAGTCTCCAACGACGTCGTTTACAGGAGCAATCAGTGTAGGAAAGGATTCGAGTCCACTTGTATCAAGCTTCATGATCGCAGGTTGGTGAGTGACCTAACCGAGAAGAAAACACAAAATAACACCACGATATTTCCCCTTAAATCCAAGACATATAAATAAATGGCTAAATTGATCCTTTATCTTTCTTCTAAGTTAAACTTTGGTCCTTTTTTTCCCCATTTTGTCACTCATTTTTCACTTTCATTTTATTTTGGTCCCTCAATAGTGTTTTTTGTCCATTAAGTTAACAGGCGTCATTGCTGACGTGACATCTTAAGTGTTCAATCTGATGCGTCACTCATTTAATGACATGGCAAATAGGGGACCAATTGAAACTAAAAAAATTGGGGACCAAACTGACAAAAAATACCCCATCTCCATCTTCATCTTCCCCAACGAGCCACCACCACCCTCTCCTCCTCACATCCACCGCCACACCACCACTACCATAATGCCAAAATAGAACCCTAAATCTCAATCCCAACTTTCAAACCCTAAAGCCCAATCCCAATCCTTCAAAATCGTAAATCGAATGCATTATCTACTTCTTCTACGATTTGATTTGAGGGGTGAATTGCATTTGATTTGCAGAAGATGAAATCGAAGCAGACTCGCAACCCAGAACCTTGAGACAGCGAAAAGGGATTTTCGTTTTGAAAAATAGAAACGGGGAAGAGGGATTCAGATGTAGGGATTAGAGATTGTGGAACGATTTAGAACTGGAACGGGTGGTGGGATTGTGATTTAATTAGGGATTTAGGATTGGGATAGGGTTCAAAGGTTGTGATTAGGATTTGGGGTTCTATTTTGGCATTGTGGCGGTCGTGTGGCGATGGAGGAGAGGGTGGTGGTAACTCGTCGGAGGTTGTGTGGCTCACCGGGGATGATAAAGATGGAGATAGGTTTATTTGTCAATTTTGTCTATTATGTTTTTTTAGTTTCAAATTGGTCCCTATTCGCCACATCAATAAATGAATTAGACATCATAATTGACACTTAAGACGTTGCGTCATTAGTTAACTGCTAGTGTGGCGTATGTTAACTTAATGAGCGGAAAACACCATTGAAGGAACAAAATGAAACGAAAATGGAAGATGGGGGACTAAAACGGGATAAAAAAAGATAAATGACCAAAATAAAATCTAAAGCAAATATAAATGACCAAAAGTTTTATTTAGCCTAAATAAATAACAAACAGTCACTTTAGCCTCTAAATAAATAAATATCTATAATGGATATACATTATCGAAATTGCAAAACAATGTACACTTTGATTTGCAAATAAGTAGTGGATTGGACACTAAAGTTAGGGATGACAATGAGTACCTTATGGGCAGCGTACTATAGTGCCCAAATCTGAGCCCACACATATATGGGAGAGTATTTTAGTACTTGTCCCTGTATCCTTTGGGCGCCAAGTGCCTGGAGGTACGCCCATTACCTACATTTTAACAGCAAAAAACAATAAATAACATAAAAAATATCATAACTCAATTTTAAAAGCGATCATTGTTTCTGTATTTACTAATAAAATATTACACATGATGTCATTTAGTGGATTAAAAACGTGCGAAATATTAGTAGTTTGGACTTATTTTTTTAAAAGTTGGATAAACTTAAAATTGTAATATATATATATATATATATATATATATATATATATGTGTGTGTGTGTGTGTGTGTGTGTGTGTGTGTGTGTGCAGCTCAGAGCTGCCTGGGAAGGCAGGCAAGTGCTGCGTGCAGGAAGTTGGCACTCGTTTATGCAGATAATTACCCGCCCGTTGCGGGTAAATTTTGCGGGTGCCCAATGTGCACAGATTCAATCGTCATCCCTACGTATAATACTGAACAAGGGACAACATAAGCAAATAAATGTAAAATTTACTATAATTCTCCATTCTAATATTTCTAATGATTTTATATAATATTATTAAAAAATGATAAAGAAAATTTTGTGATGGAGCAAAAGAAGAAGATAGATAAAGATCGGAGAGGGAAAAAGAGAGGCCATGAGATGAGACGAAAGAGGGAGAGAGGTCATGACTCATGAGATAAGAACATATAATACATGTGAGAGGAGAGAGGTGGAGAGGGATAGAGAGGAGAGAGGAAAAAATTTGGTATTTTTTGCTCATAAAGTTGTATTGTGGACAGAAACTTGTACCAGTTTTGTAAGGGACAAAAATTTGGACTTTTGTCAAGTCTCTTGCCCCCACTTTTGTCTAGTACCACAAACAGTTTTCCAATCAAACAAAGTACAACAGAAGTTGTCCAATCCAATTTCTTATTTTTTAGCAAATTAAACACACCATTTTTTTTTCCGTTTGGTGTTATTAGCTTTTTTATTTTGTTCCAAAACAATGGGGTTTTAGAAATCCAATGTAGATTTTTATCAATGGGGTGGCGGATAGGTTGGATCACACCCTCCTCAGACTCCAATTTTATGAGAGGCGTCGCCATGACATTCAGAGACCTTTTTGTTTCGAAAATGCTTGGTTGGAAAAAATTGACCTCCCTTCGATTGTTACTGATGGTTGGCATAACTCGTCTGACCCATGTTTCTTAAAGAAGTTGGAAAGATGCACCACAGTTATGAAGTGCAGGGAGGAACTAGATGCTTTACGTTGTTCTAGTGCTCCGAATCAGGACTTGATATACAAGGAGGTGAATGCTCGATTGTGTACTCTATTGGTTTAGGGGGAAGCGTTTTGGAAGTAACGTGCAAAAGTGCACTGGCGTCGTAGGAATACTATCACTACTTTGACCATGGACGATGGGTGAGTTGGGTAGAGTAGCACATGATTATTTTGATGATTTGTTTTAGGGGACTAGAGGGGACTATGGGCCCGTATTGACTGTTTGAATTCTAAACTTTCTGAGGTTGATAATGATGTCCTTTAGCCCCTTTTACAATTGATGAATTTAAGACTGCATTGATTCAAATGCATTCTGACAAAGCCCCGGGCCCAGGGGCAGATTCAGGGGGTGTTCCCCGTGTTATCGATAACAACCAAAAATTCATCTAAAATTACTAAAGTACCCTACATTATAATATCGGATACTAAACATATAATACATTTGCGCATGTTTCAATCAAATAGTTGTTTGGCGCAGGGGATGGAGTTATTGGTTGGAGCATTATCTACAGAGTTTGATTCCCCCTTCAGTCTTTTTTTAAAAAATAATTCGGTTTTTAGATTTTGTCCTCTAATAATAAAAGAAATCACAAAATTCATGCTTCAATGAATTTCATGGGAATCGAACCCATGCCCATGAAGCACCATCTGTTACTAATGTTATTAATTCTACAAATTTGAAGTATATGTAGTATATACGCTAATATATTTTTTATAAACTACCAAAGTTATTTTTTTTTCTTAAATTGTATATACAAACGCTTCCAAACTATGATAAAGAGAAAAATGCAATTAAACTTGGATTAAAAGGTATTTTATTTTGGAACATTATTTTCGTTGTTGTTTTTTTTTTTGTAAAATCGTACAATTGAATGAAAGGGAACACTCTATTTTGAATTACTGGATCCGCCCCTGCCCAGGCCCTAATGGGCTTAATCCAGCTTTCTCTAAACGCTTTTGTAATTTATGTGGTCCTGAGTTGTTTCATACTCGGGTGACTTGGTTGAATAATGTTGAGTTCCTGTCTTCTCTGAATGAAGCTAGTGATGTTTTAATCCCTAAGGTGGATAATCCTACCACGATGAGGGATCTACAACCTGTTTCACTTTGTAATGTGGTGTATAAATTTTTTTCCAAGGTCTTGGCCAATAGGTTGAATGTTGTGCTATCAAAATGTATTTCCCAGGAGCAATATGCTTTTGTTGAGGATAGCTCTATTTTAGACAATGTTATGATAGCTATTGAGGTGGTTCACCACTTGAAGTGTAAGGTGTGAGGAAAGGTTGGTGAGTTAGCCTTGAAGATTGATATTAATAAGACCTGTGATAAGGTGGATTGGGATTATCTTCGGAGTATTATGTGAGAATGGGCTTTCATGAAAAATGGGTTAATTGGATGGTTATGTTTGTGGAAATGGTGCATTACTCATTGCTTATGAATGGCGAGAAAGCTGGCTCAATATTATTTGGGAGATGGCGAAGGCAGGGTGACCCACTGTTTTTCAATAAATTCTAACTAACTTGACTCTATTTAATCTTAGGCTAAAATGCTCCCGAGATCCATTAACTTAATTTAAAATAACGATTTGGTCATTTATCTTTTTTTTTGTCCCAAATCAGTCCTTTATGTTTTAAAATTTTAACACAATTATCCTTTTTCGCAATTTTAATTTAACACCGTTAAAAAAAGCCTACATGGCTGTAACGGCGGTGCCCAGGTGTCTGTTTTATATAGTTATGTGGCAATAAGTATTTGCTGACTCATTAATTTTTAAGTAATTTTAATTAAAACTAAAAATAGTATGAATGTGTTCCTCATCTTCATCTTTTTCATCATGAAGACCCACTTCCCTTCACTTCCAGATCAAAGCTTAGATCCATCACACTCCCATCTCTTCAACTTCTTCTTTTTTTTGAAGCAACTTCAACTTCTTCTATTATCTCCATCTTTCTCTCATACCCAGATCTTCACTTCCCTTTTCTTTCTTCCAGATCTAATCATCCCTTTCTTTCTACCAGACTTGATTGAAACCCATTTTCTTAAATGGAAACCAAAACCCAGAAGAAACCACAACAATGGAACCCTTAGAAATGAAACCAAGCTGAAATGAGACCGAGATTGGTACCTGATTCGTACACAATTGAGCAAAAACCACAACAATGAACAATATGAGAAGAACGAAACCCAGGTTGAAACCCATAAGAAAATCGAAACCCAAAAACGATTAGAACGATAAGAACGATATGTGATACGTAGCTTTTAGATTGAACCCCATAAAAAAAAAATCAAAACCCATAATCGATATTAGGGGAGAATAACAAAATAAACGATTTATTATTATTATCTTTGTTTCATGAACGAAGTTGCAATTGTAGATGGAAATCGAAATCGCAGAAATCATTGTTGATTGGTATTGATTGTGGTTGATTAGTGCTGCAACAAACGATAGAAGAAGAAGAAGAAGAAGAAGAAGAAGAAGAAGAAGAAAGAAGAAGAAGAAGAAGAAGGAAGGAAGGGGGTTATGGGTAATTACGTTTTTTGGGTGACTGTCAAAAAAAAATTATTAATTCAAATTAAATTATGAGTCAACAAGTATATATGCCACATAAGCGAAAATAAAATAAAAATATGACTCAAATGATGACTAGACTTTTTTTAAATAGAGTTGGATGGAGACTAACGGAAAAAGATAACTGTGCAAAAATTTTAAAACATAAAGGACTTATTTGGGACAAAAAAATAAAAATAAAGAACTAAATCGTTAGTTAAAATTAAGTTAAGGGACCTCATGAGTATTTTAGCCTTAAACTTATTATACTATTTATTATAGATATCAAGAAAATAAATTTAGATTTGTTTTTTATATTTGAATTTGGAGGGAATGTGTTTCAAGATTAGCAGGTTACTCCATTCGTCTGGTAACAAGTGTTATGTACTTACTAGTCAAGTGTACGTCCTACGGACGGAGGGCAATTAATATATATGTTTAAAGCATAATCGACGTGATTACATTAACATGCAAATACAAAAGTAAACATATAATTTGATAGTTTACATAACTATCATTAAAATTATAGACTAATTTGTTGGTGAAAATAAGTTCTGATTAGTACGGTAACATTAACATACGGTAACACCAGATAACCGAATAAAGTTCACACACACAAAAGTACACAACATAATAGCAGCAAAAGATTAACATCTGAAGTCGAAACATCATGCAAAATCCGTGTAGATGACCATGGGTGGGAGACTTTGAATAGTGAACTCAGGAGCATTCCCTATGCGGAGTCTATTTTCTTCCACAAATCACATCCATTCATCTCTTGTTAGAAACTTCTCATGCTCACAACATTCTGATGTAAGAATATCCTAAAAATGAGGTTTCAGCTGGCAAAAAAATTAGTGGAATGTGAGTCTTGTACCTTGGAATGATCTTCACAATTCTTCGTGGGAAATGCTGACAAGTAACAACGTAAAATATCAAGATCGAACCTTATATTTATTTGGTCATGTTGTTTCTTTGTAAGACAAACTGTATAAAAATGCAAAGCTAATAGTTGGACATACCATTCCACCAGACCTTTTTTTTGGATATACCCTGATATACGAAGAATCCAGGTTTTATCTTCTTCTTCACCAACAAATTCCTCAGCATCTTCAGAATTGCTAAACATTTATCTTTCTTTCCTCTCAGTTCTTCTTTACTCTCACTCTTAACAACCAACCTAAAATCTATCCTACTTTCGACTCACTTTAAATTTATTGTCATTCCTTCAAAATTCTGTCCCCTTACTTTATTTTGTTCAACTATATTTTCTCATCCAAACAAACCATTTAAGTGTTGGAAATTTGGCAAGTACATTGTATTGGAAAGACGGAGAAACTGAATGCGTGTGTCTATAGATAATAGTGGCACATGAATTATGATGGGTTGAAAACATTAGTGTAGGGTAATAATGAGTGTGTAAGTTCATTATGTCATTGGCAAGATTCTTAGTAGTATAGGACCCACATAGGATGCATACTAATACTATCTATAGGTGTGGAGCTCAATACTATTTGGGTGGTTGAAGAATTATTGTTGGACACGTTGGGTATTGTGGTGTTGAATAGTAACATCAATTTGGTAGGCACGTGTTTCAAAAAGTAGATGACATAAATACATTGATTAGCGTGTTACTCAATTGCACTTTTTATTGGGAAGGTAACACATTTCGTACATAGGGATAAGACGAAAGTAGGATGCAATTATTATGTTTATAGTACTTGGCCTTTAAGTTAAAGGTGTTTGTTGGAAGTAGTTTAGTTGTTTGTACTCTATACCCTACTACTCATACTTCAACATTAATAGGGGCTACTTGTGCTTTCATGTCGTAGAGGTAGTATATGTGGGCACCCATTGTACTTGTGTGTAGGGGTAGTAAATAAGGAAGTACTCCTAGGTAGTTTTGGACCTTTTAGTAGAGCACGCAATACTCTACTACTCCCACTTCAAGACTAATAGGGCCAATAGTTGTTTCATGTGGTAGAGGTAGTATACATGGGCGTGCATGGTACTTGAATGAAGGGGTAGTAAAGACAAAAGTAGGTACTTGTAGAGCTACTAATAGAGTACTCAATTCCCTACTACTCCCACTTCAACACTAATCCTCACTACCCCATGTGAAAGTATCTCATTCATCATTGTATTGTATCTCAAAATATCTCATGTGACCTCTTATTAGGAGTTGTTTCTTCCTCATGATTTGTTTTGTTATGGGATTGGGAGTCTTGTATGGGTATCTAATATCTATTTATTCAATCAAATCACACTTAAATTATCCAAACTAACCTCTCTATTTATTTGACAACTCATCTAACTAAGGGCAACATTGTAATTTACTATCACACTTTTTTTTAAATCTCTTCTCCCAATGCATTTTATCTCACTCTCACTTTTTCCAACTTTCTCCTACTTACTTTTTTCAAATTTCAAAATTTAAACCAAACCTACCCACTTTCTTTTCCCACCATCTACTACAATCTACAAATCAACTAAAATAATCAATTGAAACTATGACATAACTACATTGATATAAAAAAAAAGATGAGATAATTGTGATCGATATATAAAAACACGATATTAATATCTTAAAAGAATAAGAAGACTTAATCACTATTTAAACAACTAAATGATATTTAAAACACATTTCACAATTATTTGTCACTAATACCTAAAAATGGATAAATGGTTGTCACCGATATATAATAAAACATGAGATACATATTTCTTATTGGTAATCTACTATCTATCTTTTACTATCTACTATAATCTACTAATAAACAAAAATAATCAATTGAAACTATGAGATAACTACACTGATATATATAAAAAACACGGGATAACCGATCGATATATAAAAAAATATAGGATAAATCGCAATAATATATATAAAGGCACGGGATAAATGCACTGATATATAAAAAAACACGCGATAACAACACTGATATAAAAAAAAACATTGCTCTGATATATAAAAAAAGACACGGGATAACTCCACTTTCTTTTCTCACCATCTACTATAATCTACTAATCAACTAAAATAATCAATTGAAGCTACGAGAAAACAAAGACGATATATGAAAAAATATCGATGAAAAATATAAAAAACACGATATTAATATCTAAAAAAAGACTTAATCACTATTTAAACTACTGATTAATATTTAAAACACATGTGACAAATATTTGTCACAAATACCTAAAAAATAATAATTGTCACAGATATATATACTAAAACGCGGGATGAATATTTATTATTATTTATTATTATTAATAGATAAAATACACTACTTACAAAATGACAATTATAGACATCTTCATTTTTTGACACATCATCACTTATTTATCATTTTTTTAATTCCATTTTCTCTTCCTTTCCCACTCTCTCTCTCTTTCAATTTCACATTTCCCAATATTTCTCACACTCTTACTTTTCCTTCTTACACTCTCTTTCATCTTTTTTTTTCTTTTTACTTTACTTTTATTTTTCTCATAAACAATTATTCTCTTTCTCTTATCACTCTACTTTAATGTTTTTAACTAACAATCTAAAAATAAGAAAATTTAATGACTATTTAAACTACTGATTAATATTTAAAACAAATATTTCTTATTGATAATCCACTCTCTCTTTTACTATCTACTTTAATATACTAATCAACTAAAATAATCAATTGAAACTACGAGATAACTGCACTGATATATAAAAACACGGGATAACTGTAGTGATATATAAAAATACACAGGATTAATATTTGTCATTGAGAATTATAATTTTTGAAGACTACTATAAATAAACCTACTATCTAAATAATCAAGAAGGCTTAATGACTAATCTAAACTACTAATTAATATAAAACAAATGTTTCTTATTAGTAATTTACTATCTAACTTTTGTTATTTACTATAATCTACTAATCAACTAAAGTAATCAATTGAAATTACAAGCTAACTGCACTGATATATAAGAAAACACGGAGTAACTGTAGTGATATATGAAAAAACACGAGATTAATATTTGCCATTGATAATCATAATTTTTTTAAGGCTTAATTACTATTTAAACTGATTAATGTTTAAAACACATGTGACAAGTATTTGTCACTAATACCTACAAAAGGACAAATAATTGTCACTGATATATAAAAAAACACGAAATAAATATTTCTTATGGATAATCTACTATCTATCTTTTACTGTCTACTATAATCTACTAATGAACTCAAGTAATCAATTGAAACTATGAGATGACTGCATTAATACATAAAAAGCAAACACGGGATAATTGCACTGATATATAAGAAAACCCGCGATAACTGCATTGATATATAAAAATACACGAGATTAATATTTGTCATTGATAATTATAATTTTTCAAGGCTTAATCACTATTTAAACTAATTAATATTTAAAACACACGTGACAAATATTTGTCACTAATACCTAAAAAGCACAAATATTTGTCACTGGTATATAAAAAAATACAAAATAAATATTTCTTATTCATAATCTACTATCTATCTTTTACTATCTACTATGATCTACATATTTTTTTAACAAAGTGACACTAATAGCCATTTTACAACTGTCCCCGAGGGGATTCTAACTCAATATCTTGAGGATATATGGCTAGCTCTTACCACTGAGCTAGCACCTCAAGTGTCTATAATCTACTAATCAACTCAATAATCAATTGAAACTATGAGATGCCTGCATTGATAGATAAAAAAACAAACACGGGATAACTGCACTGATATATAAGAAAACACGGGTAACTGCATTGATATATAAAAATACACGGGATTAATATTTGTTATTGATAATTATAATTATTTAAGGCTTAATGACTATTTAAAAGGAATTAATATTTAAAACACACGTGACAAATATTTGTCACTAATACCTAAAAAGCACAAATAATTGTCACTGATATATAAATAAACACGAAATAAATATTTCTTATTGATAATTTACTATCTATCTTTTACTATCTACTATAATCTACTAATCAACTCAAATAACCAATTCAAACTATGAGATAACTACACTGATACATAAAAAACAAACACGGGATAACTGCACTGATATATAAAAAATACGGGGATAACTGCAATGATATATATAAAACATGGGATAAATTTGAATCGATATATAAAAAAAACAAGGATAACAACACTGATATATAAAAAACACTATACTAACATATTAAAAACACAGGATAAATGCAAAATTGTTTTAAAATGATACTTTTATATTTCTAGATTTTAATACTTATCTACTTTTTTAAATTTGAAACTCCTTTTTATCTCCTTTAAATTTGTCTTTATTTTCACGGGATAATATTCAGACTATTTAATATTTTCTAAGTTTATTCATAGAAAAAACATGATAGCACCCGCACGTATGCACGGGTATCCTACTAGTACGTGTAATACCCGAATTAAAACTTTAACAAAATTAAAACCTTAACAAAACCTTAGCAACATTATATTATACCTCATGCTGTCATGCATCTTTATCCTATGTTGGATTTTTATGCAGTCATATTACATAATTCCCAAATTAAAACCTTAACAAACTTATATGAATTTGAATTAAAATTAAGAAAAACAAATTGGGTGTCCTCAAAACCCTTGTTTGAAATTCTAAATGAAGATCCATGTGGTGAAAATCTGCATAAACATAGAGAAACTTATCTAACTAAGTTTGTTATTCTTTATGCAATTGATCAACTTGCAGTGCTAATTCTATCTCTTCCATTCAGGAAAAAAATCAACACCAATACAAGTAAAGAAGTCTTAATATTCATACTTGATTTAAGAACAAAATTAGTTTATCTCTTGCAAACTATAGAAGTATTCCCAATCATCCATTTGATGCAGTTTGTTATCCAAATATAGTTACCATGCTTTATGCCTTTATGTAGTTATGTAATAAATCATCCCGATTCGGATGCATCATCATAGTATAATATCAGAAACATGATGGGTACAACAAATGCAATAATAGAAGCAAATACTCCCTCCGTCTCATAACCTTAAATGACAGTTAATATGATACGGAGAGTACTACATAGTAGCTTAGGGTGCAGACATGCATTTCCTTTTTGTCCATGCGTAGTTAATGCGCAATTGGGTTAGACAAACTTAAGATTGTGTAGAGGATATGTGGGCACGCTTTATACTTGTGGACAAGGGGTGTTAATGCGAAAGTAGGTACTACTACTATTAGACCTTTTCATAGGGCACTCAATACCCTACTACTCCCACTTCACCACTAATACTACTCTCCTCTCTTACCACGTCAAACTTGGGAAGCGATACATGTGGGGACAAATAGTACTCCTACACAATCTAACTAATAGGGCACTCATAACCCTACTACTCCTAATACATCAAATAGTACCCTACTACTCCTACTTGAAGGCTATTAGATACTCCTCCACATGCTTACTTTTAAAAAAAAAGGCTATTCATCATTACTTACTTCCCACATGGGGTCTAGTTTCCAATGCCAACCATAGATATTACAAAAGACAAAAACCACTTTGAAAGAATATTGAAAGGGACTAAAATCTCTGTCTTCTCAGCAACTTTGTCTTGTGTCTCCAAAATCTATTACTACAACGGTAGCAGTAAAAGCCAGTAAATATCCAATGAGTTATTGAATATGGATAAACAATAATTAGTTTTGTAGAAGTAGTAGGGTATTATGTGATCTATTAGGAGTAGTAGGGTTTTGAGTGGCCTATTAGATAGGTTGTGTAGGAGTACTATTTGTCCCCAAATATATCGCTTCCCAACTTTGATATGGTAAGTACACCTCATGTGGGATATGTATGAAGATCACCCTTATAATCCAATGTCACCATGCAGAAAATTTTCCAACAAAGTAATAGAGGAGACTAAATATTAGTGTTGAAAGTTTTTCATAAATGTTGGATCATATGTGGATTAGTAGCAATGTAAGAAAGACACGTGGCATTATATTTAAAAAGATTATCAATATTTAGTTCATTCAATTTTAGCTACTACTTTAAAGCTACTTTAAGTTTTATTACTCTAGCAACACGTCATACACACTAATAGAGGAGGATTTAAAACCACTATTCAGATTCAAAACCCACCTAGACTAAATCAAAACCACTCTTCTTCTCCCTTATGCATAAAACCTCACCTATTGTAACTGTACATTGACCTTATATGCCCAAACATACAACCTTTTCCCACAACAACTCATATCCTTTTTACATCCACTTCCATATCATTTAAGACAATATCACTAATTCAATATCCATGCATCCAACTACTCCAGTTTATACCCAATCCTACTCCTTCTGAATCTTTGACTTAAGTTGAATTACTCTTAATGTTAGTGTAGAATAAATTTAATAGAAACATTAACTGCACTTGACATCAATTGGAGAGACAAATAATAATAATAATAATAATAATAATAATAATAAAATGATAATATGTGAAAGTAGAAGTTAATCATAAAAGTTTGATATTTGCATATCAATAGGAGACAAATATAATAGGAATACTAATCTAAGTTCAATTCTGTCACCAACTTCTCTGCATGCTGGCGATAGGATTCATTTCCAGCTCTAAGTTCATCAGTAAGACAAATCCAATCACTTTCCATTTCTGTCCATCTCTGGCTTCCCTTCTCTAGCACTTCATAACCATTACCATGAGAAAATACACCACTTTTTTGAAATTATATGGATCTTGACAATAAAGAAGATCTAAGTTTAATTTTCAGTGTAGGTTCTGAAACAAAAACACCATGCAGTTAGAAACATGTTACTCAAAACCAGTGAGCCCCAAATGAAAACCAGACATATGGTTGGGGACTTAGAGGAAGAGCTTTGGATGATGAAGATGGATGCAAGATCCAAGTCCATGAACCTTTCGCATGATAGTGTGTCGTGTGTTTTTTATACCATCAAAGTTATCATTATTGGCTATTAATAAAGCTTAGATTTAGTTTATTCAATACACAAAATATGAAAAAATACACGGTATGCGGATTTGAAAGTCCATCTAAACATATAAGAAAATACTACCAATGGGAGATCCAGCCATACACAGATTTGAAAAATATTTCAAATTATTGTAAAAGGGAAAATAAAAGCAAAGCAAACCTTCTGAATCTGAATCAACCTCTGTTGCTTGTACACTGGTATATTGCTTAAACACTGAAATTGTATGGATCTAAGAATTTCAAGCTTGAATCTCCTCAAAGAAAGTCCCAATAGAAACTTCCAATCTTCTTTCCTGTATGAAAATATTGAACTAATCAAAAAGTTATGGATCAAACTTGATAAAAATAATGATCGTAATCAAAACCCAAAATCACTTCGGCTGCAAGCAGATGAGCTTCTTTTGGACATAAAATCTAATACCCAAGTATAATGAATTATATCACCACTCCTCTAAACAGCCCCAAAACAGAAAAAAATCATATCCAACTAAAGTTATAAAAATACCTATATCAGTCACAAAGGAATAAGAATGATTGGCCATGACTTACCTTTCCGGCGTGGCGGAGATGGATTCCGGCACGGTGGTCCCCGGAGTAAGGTGGTTGATGAAGATTTTTTTTAGGGATTTTAATGCGGACAATGAGGGGATTCCAAATATCATGTTAGTTTTCTAGTTAGAAGCCTAAGGTGGCCGGAAACGTGGAAGAAGGAGCGGATACAAAGTTTTCCGATCTACTTTATTTCATAAAAAGATCGAGACTTTCGTGTAAAGGAGAAAAAGACAAACAAAATGGTGATCTTGGTTGGGAGGGGGTGGCTGGAGTTGGCCGGAAAGCGAGACTAAGGCAGTGGTCATTTTTCAAGATGGTTCCTTTTTGAAAAATAATAACATAGGAAGATAGAGGAGATGAAGAAAATGTAGTTATTTTTTGAAATAGTAGCTGAAATCGGTTGGAGGTAAGGGAAAAAGTGGAGGGCGGTCATGGGAGAGAAGAATGAGGGAGAGAGAGAGAGAGAGAGAGGAGGACAAGAGGGGGACGAGAATGAAAGAGAGAGAGAGAGAGACAAAAAAGGGTAGAATGTAATGTTGTGGGCCATATGATTTTAGTTTTCAATGCAAAGTACAAGAAACATCATAATTGCCCCCTATTTTCCTTTTACCTCTACCTACTAATGTGTGTGTTACCTTCCCAATGAAGAGTAGTGGCCCACGTGATTTCCTCACCAATTCTCTCTCCAAAAAACATCGTACGTAAAACCTGAAATTCACCTCATTTAGCCTTCTCTCTTCTCATTTCCTTCACAAAACTTACACTTTCCCCCCATTTTGCATGAAAACTTTATACATTTCACGTGATTTCCTGCTCATCAAACAAATTCACTACTTGCTATTATATGTGCGGGATGTTAGAAGGGAAAAAAAGCTCAAAACAATTGTTTTATTTAGTCAATATAATATTAAATTTTGTAGAAAACATTTTGAAACAAAAAGAGAGTAAAAATAAGATAACACCTTCTCACCAAAAAGATAACACCTTTATACTTAAAAGCAAAAACGAAATTAAAATCAAAAAATGAAAATAGAAACCAAATATGCTCTAAACTGCTCATTTTCTATTTATATTTTTGTAGTACATTAAACAAAACAAAAAATGAACAAGTTAACGAGCTGCTTGGGGATTTAACAAGCTGGCACCTACAAGTAGAATCAAGATTTTCCTTTCACAATTTAATGTTGTCTGTGGCTAAAACGCAGAAGACATTTCCATGGTTGCTTATGGCACCAAAAACGTACCACCAACAAAAATAATAAAATCAATTATGACATACATATTACACAAACGAAACAAAAGAAGGGGGGAGGGTATTTTAAGTGGGGAATATCCTTGTTAGCTTGTGTTGGTAGAAAAGCAAAAGCCTTCTATGTTGCCTATCCCCGCAAGCCGCAGCCCAAAATTTTATGGGTTGTTACAAGAGTCGTGCAACTGATAATGGATTATCTTCTCAGTCACCATACTCAGAAGTTCTTGTAGAAAGCTCCCCAAAATATTTCTTATCTTGTCCACAACATTTCCTATCATTTTGTAGCCGATGCTTCGTCGGTAGACATTATCCTTTCCAAGTCCTCAAGATATTGCCAACTTTTCTTACTATCCTTCCCATTCTTGATTTCCTGCTTAGAATATAAAATGAGTTAGTTTTGAAATAGTGGCCATGTCGCACAGTATGGTTAATCCTTTGTCTACTTTTAAAAAAAGCAGTTAACATGGGAGAGACAGAGGTGAAAGGAAGAATCCGGGCTCCTCTTCTTTGTTGTAACCTACTCTTTGACTCTTTGAGATGTATGAGGTAGTTCAATTGAAACAAAAAATGGGTAAAAGAATTTGCCAACAATGATAGAGGAATATATAGGACCTATGCAATTGATATTTTCTATCAGCACAGAAATGAATTTATAAGCGAAATCTTCATCCTAGCTGTGTATGAAACACTTTAAGAGAGGGGTAACCTGGCCCCACCAAGTAAGCACTACTTTCACACTGAAAAAGGTGCAAGAAAATCTCTTCAAATTGAAAAGAAAAATGTTTTTTCCCCATCTTACACAAGAAAAGCAGGTCAATCACTAATGTAGTCCACTCTGAAATGCAAAGTAGATTGGTCATTGGTGTACATTATGGGATTTTTTTTCTTTTCAGATTAAGGTATCTTTGCATACAGGACAAAAAAGGGCCAGTGACAATTGGAAGAAACTAATTTTCTTTCTCACAGAGGTTTTATTGAGGTCAGTTTGGTTTGGTACAGGGGAGACATTTTTATGGATCAGTTTTCATTACAACTTTACTAAAAAAGCCCCATCAATGATTTTTACTCTGGCAAACTGACCATTAAACATAAAAAGCAGTCCGCTAGAATTAAGGATGATTATTTTAAGCGAATGCATGGTTTTCTTTATATTATCAATATCAAAAGTTGACTACAAGACGAAACAAAGTAACAAACCTCATATTTCTGTACCAAAGATGTCCACAAAGATTTGCATTGTCCAGGACTTCTGCTGATCCCATCAGCCAACAAATTCTGAGATATCTCTTCCCATAGAGCCATCCTTCCTTTCACAACTTTAAATCTGTCACGTAGGTCACTCCGCAAACCAATCAGCTTCTTAATTTCCTCAGCTTTCCATTTATTTTTCTTAACTGATTTTGAAGACTTGGGTTCAGCATTAGATGTTTCTTTAGACACGGCTTCATCGATGTCTTCAGAATCATCCTTCTCCATATTGGACTTCTGCTCCTTTCGTGAAGCATAACCATTGTTAGCCTTGATTGACTTCTCAATTGATGATGCAGTCAATGCTTTCCAAAATTCATCTGAATCAGATAATTTGCCCTCAGCTGAATCTGTAGTGGTGTCTTTCTCAGGTAATAGTCCTTTGACATCTAGGTCATCATCTGCAGTAAATGATAGAACATAGGTGAGAATAAACAAAAAAGACATCGTCTTTAAAAAACTGCACCAGAAGAAATGGATGCAAATTAGACATTGAAGGATTAACATTCATATTTTCAACTGCTAAATAAACAGTAATCATGTAGAATTTCTTAGAAATTCATTTGAAACATATGAACCCACACGACATCTCAAGATTCACAACCAATGGGAGCCATCTTCAGAGTAATCAAAACTCATTTGGTAAATTGAATGGGCCCTTCGGCATTGAATTGTTTTGTAAAGAAAATTTTCAGAGTGAAGACCATAGTTAGCTTGGTACACACAAAAAACTTCCTTTGTTCCCAAAAAAAATAGACGAGTTGAATGCAAGGACCCGGGTATTACAAGCCAATAATAAAGAAAGAGATTAGACACAAGAACATTGGTAAAAACACATAACATTACACATTTACTAAATTGTAAATAGAAGTGCAAAAGTGAACCAACAAGATTTCCATAGTTCCATATATATATATATACATATCTCAAATGTATATTGATGTCACCTCTTATTTGCAGTGTGGTTGACTGATTTTCCTTTCTACGTCCACCCACTCCTTTTCTTAATGTTGATATTCCAGGACCAACATGAGATTTGCCAGACAATTTTTTGTTCATCTCATCAGTAAGAACAGCTACAGGATTTTCAATGGCAATGGCAATTACATCGGGCCTTTTACCACTGTACTTTCTTACCATCTTCCTCAACACCTCAGATACAGTTCTTTCCACATGAGACAGTGGACTATTAACAGGACAGCTTGAAAGAGTCGCATGAGCAGCTTTGTATAATGCATCTAACAGCTTCCCCTTGTCAAGCCATAAGCATCTTGTGGTAATTCTTATCTTTGCTTTTAGGGTGTTTTCAGCCAAAGTCTCTAAGCTTTTAGGGCGGAATATTTCCATGCTGTAAAGATAGATATTAGGATACTCTAAACATGTTATACTTCTCTTGACTTATTTGAAACTTGAAAGATCTACCTAATAACAATGATGCCATCTAACGCAATTCTCAATCTTTCATCAATGAAGAGTTCACTAGATGTACCAAACGCTTTGTCGCCGTCACTATATTTCAACTGCATGAGAAAGGAAACCCAAAAAATATCTCAGCCTAATAGATACTTTCTGAAAGACAACAAAGAGAATACCGAGAGCGACCGACCTGTAAATTCTCTTTTCCAAGGGAAATGAAACCATTAGAAAGGACTCTTCTATTTCTCAAATGTGAAACACCAAGCATTTCTCCATTCTTAATAACCTGGTGCATAAAGGTCATCAGTCACCTTCAAAATTTTATGTAAGAACTCATATATTGATATACATCGCTAGCTGTGACAAAAACTGTTAAGGAAATGACTCACAGCAGTGTGCCTTATGCCAGTTGATTTTCCAAGTAATTCATGCTCCTTTAGGAACAAGTATTCTCCATGTATAGGAAGAAAATGCTGTGGTTTCACTATTCTAAGTACTTCCTCCTGCGAAAATATGTATTTTCTTTACTTTTCATTAACCTTTCCTATCAGACAAAATGTAGGTATGGAAATCACATTAAGACACACCATATGAATGAGGAAACTGAAAAGGCATTAAAATAACTTAACTAGTTTGAAAAGGCCCAATCATTCGTGTGATTTCAACAAAATCTTGCTATGGGGATATCTAACAAGGAAAAAAGACAATCACCTAATTTTTCTTTCCCAAATATTAAAGAGAACGTTGAAGATGCAGCAAAGGTGGAATTAAGATGTAATGTAACCATGTCCATATGTTTTAAACTATCCTATCTTGGTTAGTAGAATAGTAATAATAATTTAGTAAATGCTGTATATCTTGCAAAGTTGAATAGACTAATGCTCAAAAAAATTACATTGAATAGACAAGGATCAGCAAACAAAAAATGATTAGATAAAATAAAAAGGGAACAGAGAGACCTTGTTATGCAATAAAAAACTTACCAATTCTCCACGATATGCATGTCCAGATGTGTGCAAAGATTCATTTTTCCCCATCACTATTGTTGATCCAAACTCTGATATGCGGTTTAGCATTTCCATCACACGAGACTCATTACCAGGGATAACCTGACAGTTTGGTTTTAAATCAGAGGATAAATCAAACAACACAGACTGGTTTATTGATAAAAATTTCATGTTATCACTAGAATCAATTGGAATTTGGTCTGTACTTCCATAAACTGATCAATTCATTGACAACAGGCTCGTTTAATCATACAACACATACTAGACCATAAGATAAAGTTAATCCCAAATAGCTAATTCAGTATTTTACATACCTTAGCCGAATACAAAATAACATCCTCCTTGGTTAGTTTCAAAGCATGGCTACTTCCATATGATGCAAGATTTAAAGCAGCACGTGGCTCTGCCTGACACAATAGCACATATTTGGTTAGATGCCTTAAACTAGTCGGACCTCCATATCTCGCAAAATGGGGCAGTACTTTGAGAATATTGCAAGTAGCTTACTTGAGAGCCTGTTGTAACAATAAGCAGATCCTTAGGTGCATAGGCACCAATATCCTCTGCTTTCACCTATGTAAAATTAGAAATAATGAAATGCAGGGCAACCGGCATGAGATACCAATGTCGTTATAAACTTAAAAACACAATTGGAGCACAAGTAATGAATAGGTTTTATTATAAACTTAAAAACACAATTGGAGCACAAGTAATGAATTAAGCAATAATTACTTGACTAGCATGGAGACAAAGCAGATAAACACAGTTAGACAGATAGTTATTACCAGTGTTATTAAACCGGACCGAACCGGCCGGTCGGACCGGTTCGCCCGGGAAACGGGGTCTTGCTCAGTTCGGTTCGCTAGTCAGATCGCACTTGCAATTGGACCGGAGTTAACTCGGTCAACTCGACTTAACCCGGTCAAACCCGGTGTTAACTCGCTAACCCGCATTGACCCGGTCAACTTTATTACCACACATAAATTCGAGTAGCCTTACTAAAAAATGACAGAAGTGAGGTTCGAACCCACTCCCTCCTGTTCCCAGCAACAGCGCTCAACCAACTGAGCTGAATTATTACTTTGTTATATCTTTTGAATATATTATACTTAATGCATATTATATATCTGTTTTAAGAATCCTAGATTATAGTGTTATATATTACTTTATTTCATGACTTTTTTTAAAGCATCCTTACTTTATTTCATGACTTAATTCAATTGTAACATAATGTTTACATAAAAATCTTAAAAAATATATTTTTGAACAAAAATTATATTGCAATTATTAAAATGTTATACTAAAAACTAAGATTTTTTTGGGCATTTTTAGGGTATGAAAAAAAAAATATAGTTATGTGATGTGTGATTTTACATACAGTAAGCCTATTTTTAACAGTCTTTGTATGATCACGGGTCATGCGGGCCAACTTGTGACCCCCCGGTCCGACCATTGACCCTGTGACCCAATAACCTGACCGGGTCGACTAACGGTTCGGTTTTAATAACATTGGTTATTACCCCGCAAGTTTTTAAAGTAGTGAGTAAATATTGCCTGAATTTCATGTGGTGATTGTAATGAATTCCTCCCATCAACAAATTAATAAATCAATCAGATTATGGTGACATGGTATTCTGTCCAAAATCTCAAAAACCACAACTATGAGTTGCCTTAAGTGCACTGAATTACCGCTAAGAACCTAGTTAGTGAAACAAGCTGATCAGCACTGGACCTCCCTATGGCTGTATGGTACAGTTTTCAATATCTTATCGTGTGGTTTTTTTTGGGGTGAGGGGATATAAATTAGGTCCAGCCACCAAGTACACTAAATTAGGAAAAATTCTGGAGAGAAGTTTCCAAACATTCATTACCAGAGTAGACGGGTCAAATGGAGCCTTTCCATCCTTCCAAGCTGCGTCTAAGTACGTCCTCAAAGACATGCCAACAAATACCTGATATCACAATTATACAATTATAATCTCTTTAACAATTTGTCATTCTACACAAGGAAACCCAATTGTATTCAAGTATACTATCTAGGGGGAACATACCAACTTTCTGCCAGTTAAATCAGCAGCAGCTTTCACACTTCCAATGCGATGTAGATTCGATGCGAACTGGGTTGTAATAACCCTTCCTTTAGTAGCTGAAATATGCCTCATTAATGAATCTGCCACAACAGATTCACTGGTTGTCCTTCCAGGCGAGAGAACATTTGTCGAATCACTCATCATCTGAAAAGCCATGTTTGATTGTTGATAACATTTAAGATAAAGAGGGAGAGAATACATTTTAGATTTAAAAAATAGAAAAATTAACAGCCTATATGACCGTTAAATTATAAACAGGCAAGCTTCTAGCATCTAAGACATCATTTTATAAGTCAAAGAAGTATTTGATAGAACAAAGCCAAAACAATGTAAAAAAAATTCTAACAATGCTATGAGGAAAAACTATGTTGAAAATATTTAAAATAAATACCACACCAAAGAAGAACAATACAACTTGAAATTTTGAAAAAGTGGAAACATGTTGTCCTTTGAGCAGTTCTACCGCCAGTAGACTATCAGCTTAACAGAGAATATTTAGGTACTGCTCCGAGAACAGCACCACAATTGAAATAATATACCCAACTAAATTGTTAGTGTAGCCTGTGTGTGAAACCCTTATGGTCTTAAAATTGCATCAAGTTTATCACTTCCCTAACATTAAATTCAACAAATGAGCTCAAGATAAATTATCTAAAACCTATAGTTAATAGCAAAGATCTAGGTGACTTACCAATGTAACGCCTTCTTTAGAGAGTTCCTCTAAAGCCTCTCGATCAAAAACTTTCCCATCAAGAGGTGTCTCGTCAATCTAATAAGTCAACTTTTCAGTAATAGGAGGTTCAACATAAATGAAAGGACAATGCACTGAGAAACAAAGTAAATTCTGACCTTCCAATCTCCAGTGTGCAGAATAGTACCATCGGAACAGCGAAGAACTAGTCCACAACAGTCGGGAATAGAATGGGTCACCCTGATAGGTTCTATCTCAAATGGCCCAGCCACAAACTTCTTCCTTGTTCTGAATATTTTGAGTCTTGATGGAACAAAAATACCATGCTCCTTTAAACGTTTGTTTATAAGCTGCCAAAATGAAAAAGAGCAGATATCTTATGACAAAAATTGTGCGGACAAATTTTTGGTTTTAGTAGATGTTTATTAGACTATTACAGTGACAAGAATTGAAGTATTCATGAGATAGTCAACTTCAAAATATGTGGACACTAACATCCTCTATCACTTCCTAAAGAACAATGCAGTTAATAAACAGAACTGGACACATTAAAATGTAGCATTCATAGAAGGAAAAAAAAGTTCACGCCAAATACCTCCATCGTAAAGGAAGATGCATAAATTGGTGTATTGGAGTCCAAAGCTGGGATGACCTGATGTACCAAGGTACGATATGTTAAGAACAAATAAAAACTAAAGGAGATATTGCATTGTTATGAATAATCAATTAGTCTAAAAATGTAGAAGTGAAAATAGAGTATCAGAAGGCAGAAAGTAAAAGCATGATATTTCATGTAAAAGAAAAGTAACACATTAAACTTTAAGAGAATACACATGCATGCAGAGACATTGGGAAACCTATTAGCAGAATTTTAATAGACTAAACCAATACAGATAATCAAAATCATCACAAGATTATGTACAGAGCAGAGTACTTTCCTCCCCAGAACAAGCCTAATTCCAACCCTAAAGGCAGCATAGTCACTTCAGTTTCCTTCTTAAGTACGACCAATCAAGCTCTTACTCTCGTAATATGAAGTTGGACCTCTACCAGAACCTAAGCATATCTTTTGATATCAAATTATTTCTTGTACAGAATAATGACAAAGCAGCCTCTTTGAAATCTAGAAAGATATAGGAGGTTGCATAGCAGGAAATATACCCAGAGCAATAAGAGACAAAAGAAAATAAGGAAAAAAACAAATGCATACTAGCTCTGAAGAGATACTCAATCCCTTTGTGAAGAGGTGAGAAATCCCCCCTCCTCATTCCATTTAAAAATGTGCAGACAGAGTCCAAGAAGAGCACTTTGACTATCTCAAGAAGATGGGGAGAGAAGAAAAATTGTATTAGGAAAAAGAGATTATGCTTTAGAAGTCTCTGAAGTCCAAATTGAATGGATAGAAAATGTGATAAGGAATCTAGATATTTTAATGCTGTTAAGAATGCAAAAACACAATTCCAAAACGAGAAGAAAAAAAAACAACAGCTGTCAGTTGTCTATGGACTTGAAAATCACAAAAAACTAATTTCATCAGAAACAGACTTGTGATTTGTGAGGCTTGCAATTCTGTCATATATCTAAGCCAGAAAACAAATGATAGAGTCCTATGTCTAAAAATGTGCTCCAACCACAAAGCCAACATTTGGAGAATTAAGTTATTTGATGGCTGCAATTCAGTAAATGTAAATCTCTTTCAAAGCACATTTTGACTTTTTTGTTATCAAAGCAGTAACAGCTCCGGAGATAGCCTCCTTCACCAAACTTAATAGCGCTTCTTTAAGTTATGCATCAAACACTGAGCATTATAATTGATAATATCCTTTCACAAAAACTCTACAGATGCAATGGCCTATGTCAAAGAGAACTAGTAGCATCGATAAAAGGTGCATTTTTGATTTCATGGTTAATTAACAAGTAAAACCAGAAGTTCAATAGGGTTTGATTGAGAAGGAAGCATTACCCAAGGCAACGCACCAATATGATCTTCATGACCATGTGTTATAACAAGAGCTTCAATTTTATGGCTCCATTTTCTTATAAACGTAGTATCAGGTATTATCTTTTGGACTCCAAGTTCATCAAAGCTGAAACAAGCACAATTGCACAAAGCACACAAACCAACTTCACTTAATCAAAGCAAAGAAAAGCACAACGCAATTTGGCAATAATAAAAAAAATTGTATGAAATTGAAATGAGAGTTCAATCCAACTCACTCAGGAAACATGACACCAGCATCAATGAGGATATAACGGTCATGGTTTCCTACAAGCATGCAATTCATCCCAATTTCACCCAAACCACCAATAGGAAGAACACGAAGAGGTGGACCTTCGGAACCTTCGTAAAATTGCTCCATCCTGCGTTGAACAGAGTCTTCCATGCTTTTTCGAGGACCTTCTATTCTTCTCATTCTTTTGCGAGTATTAGATCCATCAGTACCTAACCATGCATACAAAATAACAGTAAATTACACTAAACGATAACAATATCTACTATCTAGAGTGATGGTATGGTATGTAATTCAAATGTTAGCTATGAATGAATGTTCAAAAGCTAGCACAGGGTAGGGTTGTTGTTCATCATTACCTGGGAGTGCGGAAACTGAAACGGAAAGCTTGGTTGGTTTTGGACGGTGGTAGAAGAGGGAGTGAGGAGAGAAGGAGGGAGGAGAAGTAAGAGCAGCCATTGAAATTTGTGCAAGAAAGAAAGCAACGAAACCCTATCAACTTCAACAACTTAGAAAGAAGCTACTGCTGCTGCTTGATAGAATGAATAGCGGGAAATGGAGGGAGATTCATTGCGTGGATTGGTTGAGCCTCCACAAAATATCTTTCTTATCAATTTCTGCAGCATGAGTACACCCAACCCAACCCAACCCAAATGGAACGTGCCTACATCGCACACGTGTGGTGTGGTGTGTGTGGGAAAGGAAACCCCCTCTTTCCTTTCTTTGCACCGTTTGCGGGGCAAAATCGTTAGGTTTTTTTTTTTTTACCCCCACCCTTTCCCCTCATACCCCCTCCACCCTGTGAAAAGACCAAAATACTCCTGCGTTTTTACAAAATCACAATTTCTTCACATTATTGGTCATATCTACGATTGACCACCACCACTCGCATATACCCCACCACCAGCCTATATACGATCGGCAATTTTTTTCCATCGTATATACCCTTTTCCAGGCGTATAAACGATTACCCAAATTTCAGCCACTCGCATATACGCCCAGCAGACCCTATATACGACGCGTTAAAGAGTAGCATCGTATATACCCCCATTTATATGTAAATACGATGAGCAATTTTTTTACTAATTTTTTTTTCTTTGCTTGCAGTGTCCGGTAGGTATAGAGGGAGATGGGAGGTATCTCCTATCGGAGAGAGAGGGGAGTCATCTTCGGCTGCTCCGAGCACGAGGACGAGGAGGCATAATCAGCTGCATGTTTCCGCTAGGAGACAGAGACAGGCTGACCCAGCTGAGTATCAGCCTGAGCCACCCCGGTATGATGAGCAGCATCACCCAGCTCATTTTCAGGATGATGGGCAGTTTTATCTTGGGGATTATCTGCAGCAGACTCAGCAGGAGGATTGGCATAGAGGGAGGTCGGTTCCTCAGTATTATTCTCAGCCTCCTCCTCAATACCATCCACAGCCTCCTCTTTACCATCCCCAGCCTATTCATTACCATGTCCCGCCTCGTATCGCAAGAGAGCGACCTCAGTCGATATGTATTACTCGCACGACCTATGTCCGAGTATCCGGGGGAGCAGACCCAAGAGGATCAGGGCATCGGAGGATCACTCTCTCTCTCTCTTCACTGACCTGGCAGATCATGTATGTAGTTTAGTACTCGCTGACCCGATAAGTTTTGCTTTTTTTGCTTGAATAATTTATTTAACTCACATAGTCTGCACTTTTTGCTTACATCATTTATTTAATTTTAATTCAGGAGTATCTGCGTGTTGTCAAAGTATGGGCTCATGGCAACAAAGTCCATACCAGACTCCATCTACATTACCCGGCCCTACTTCAGCGTACCACAGTGGTCAGGGACTCCAAACTGGCCCCACTTCTCCAGACTGGCCACGCCACAGTAGACCATGAGTTGTTGTCAGCTTTTATTGAGAGATGGGACTCAGATACTTCGTCATTTCACTTGCCATTTGGTGAAATGACGATCACTCTGGATGACATCTCCTGCCTGCTGCACCTTCCCATCCAGGGGAACTATGCCACACCTCCCACCATCACTGTGAGCTCAGAGTATGCCACACGGCTTGCAGAGACATATCTAAGTGTGTCACGGGTTGAGGCTGCTAACAACACCCGTGGGGGTCCGTATTACAGCTTCAAATGGCTGGAGCAGGTTTATGAGCGTAATTTGGAGGATGCAGTTGCTGTGAGGGCTTATCTGTTTCGGCTTCTGACCTGCAGTATCTTCACTACGAAGACTAGAGACAGGGCGGAGGCAAAGTGGCTGATCTACCTGCATGATCTGAGTGCAGATGTTCTTGGAGGTTATGCATGGGGTGCAGGTGCACTAGCTGTCATGTATGAGTCCTTGAACACTGCGTCTTTGAGGGAGACAGCGCAGTGTGGAGGGTATGCCGGCCTATTTCAGGTACACATTCTAACTTCATTTTTTTTTTGTTAAATCACACTGACTTTGGGTAAAAATTTTTGAATTAAATATGTTGTTTATTTTTGCATTTCAGGCTTGGATTATGTGGTATTTCTCTCGGATGGCGGAGAGGTTGCCCAATCATATCCAGGGTGCGGAGCCACTAGCTGGGCGCTTTAGGAAGAAGAAGTCAGACCACCTGAAGTTCAGCCACTACAGGAGGATGATTAATGAGCTGAGGCCAGAGGATGTCTAGGCGGCCATTTGAGGAGCACAGGGCTGGTAGACCCTTTGAGCAGATCTCCCTCTACAGAGGCTTCATCGGTGGTGACTTGAGTTCCCTACATGCCCGATTGGTGCTCGCGGCGGTTTGGGTACGTTCAGATCATCCCGCGTGACCTCTCGTGAGGTCGTCCGAGTCATCTTCGAAAGCGCGTCTTTCGGATCACCCACTTCATGGCATCTGTGGATGACATCCCGCGCACTACTCGGTTTGCTCGGCGGTCGGATGAGGATCAGACGTAGGTACTTACATGTGGTACGTCGTGCATCTATCCCCAGACTATTACGGCTCCACCATCACCGTGAGTTGAGGGTTCGACACCTCCCCCGAGCTACGATACGACGATCTTTGAGTGGGTGAGGAGGTTGTGATCGCTTGTAGGGAGGGATTCGTGATGGCGAGATCACGCGTGTGGCGATCAGCGACGACACTCCATAGGGTGGTGGGGATGGCAAAGACCGGATGACATTTTCTGGGAACTTAGACGACGGGGACGAGGACGAGGGTGACGACGTTAGGGATTTTGTAATTGTGTTTTTATGTATTTGTACTCATATTACTTTGATGTTGGCACTTTATTATTACTTTTTCAGATGTTATATTTTACGAGTTTCCAAATTTTTTTGATTTCATTGATTCGATAAAACAAAGTTACACAAGCGATAAAACATAAACAACTAGAATAAAAATAGACAGATAAAAAGAAAATACAATAGAAACTAGTGAGCTGGTGTAGTTAATCGACGAAGGATCTCAGCGACGGTCCTTCTGGTTTCGACGTACAGATGAATGTAACTATTCCATATAAACATAATATGATTGGACATCATTTGTCGGAGGTTATTCTCGTTGTTGACATCCACGACAGACCAGTAAAGACCTCCATCGGTCGATTTCGGTTTCCGATAAACAATACAAATTATCTCATGTTCGTCGTTTTCTGGTTGAACCATCCGCAGTAGTTTCTGCTTAAGAGCAGCAAATGATATGTCGTGTTTCAACCTACACGATAAAACATCTCTCCCATCGAAACATATACCATCATCTTGCAAGATGATGCCCTGATGATCAGCAAACCCCATATTAAAATGAACGAGAGTGAGGGAAGAAGGCTCGTAGTATGACATTAGCGAAGCCTGCATCATCTTGACTTGTATTGTGTGAGAGAAGAAAGTTGAATTTTTGGTATGAAAATAGTGATGGTGGGAATGAGTATTTATAGTTGAGGTAAAAGATTATCAACCGTTGATTTTGTCGTGCAATCCACACTGTTGATCAACTTTGAAAGTGAAATCATGATTGTTGAATTTTTTTTTTACAATATAAAAAAATACAAATTTCAAACTCATCGTATATATGTCATTTGGGACATATGTACGATGCGTAGTTTAACCACATCGTATATATGCCCTTAAAAGGTATATACGATTGGTCGTGTAAGATGCAATCGTATATACCTCTTAAGGGCATATATACGATGTGGTAAAACTACGCTTCGTACATATGTCCTAAATGACATATATACGATGAGCCTTTTTTAAAAAAAAAAAAAATTACAAAGAGCATTTTGGGGTTTTCATTGTGGGTGGGGGTATGAGGGGGGAAGGGTGGGGGTCAAAAAAAACCCAAATCGTTATGTTTGCTCGGCTTACTAACTTTTTTTTTTGACAAGCGGCTTACTAACTTATTGTAAAAGAAATTATTATTATATTTTTTGAAGATATTGTTAAGATTTTTTGCTTCAAAAAAAAGAAGATATTGTTAAGAATTTATTTAAAAATAGTTAAAATATATATAATACTCTCTCCCTCTCTCTGTGTAAATTTTATTGTTTTTTTTTAATACTGGTATGGAGTAAAAGTATTCTTGTTATTTACACCCCCTCTCTCAAAAACAAAGTTATTGGGCTACCAAACACACCAAGGCCCACAATGCACCTCCTAAATAGACGGTCCAGATCCCTTCACTCAAGCACTCTTTGACTCTATAAATATAGCATTTATGACTAAGGTGAAGGTACGCATTAATTACCACATATACTTGCATTAACTCTCCAACTTCTAACTTTAGCATCGGAGTGGCTTTGCAGGTACACCCCACCTCGTCTCGGAATATCAACATCGGACGTGACCTTCACCGATCAATCTCATTTCCTACCTACTGTCTAGGATCGGCTGACCCTTAGATACAGTACTGAACATTGGCGACCACAGTGGGAGTAACTTGAACTTAATTACTTTCACCTTCTTTTCTGATCAGTAATGGCCTCTCAATTGAGGTCCGGTCTACGTCTGGCAAGTGTCATTGAGCCGGTTGAACCTCATCCAGTTCACACTCAACCCCGTCTAGGAGGAACTCCTGAAGGGGTAGCAGTGACCCAACCTTTCTCAGATCGGAATGCATTTCATGGAACCTCGACTAGATCCCGACTTCCACCACCTCCCGCAATGCTTCCGGTACCAGTGGACGCAGTACAACAACTAGTCCAAATACTGTCTCAGCATAATGCGACTGCGCATGCTCGGAGTCTCCGTATTTCCGAATTAGAGGCCGAGATTGCTGGGTATCAAGCTAGGAATATCCCGGATCGGAATTCCCCGGAACGTTACATTCCCCCACCATGACCTTCTAGGACCATTCCCAAAGGCCCCAGGTAAAATCAAATATTTGATTGTGGCGGTAGACTACTTTACCAAATGGATTGAGGCCAAACCGTTATCCGTCATAAGTGCGATAAACTGTATTTCTTTCTTCAGAAAGGAGACTATAACCAGGTTCGGGTTGCCTGAGGTTGTAATTACGGATAACGAAACTCAATTTGCGGATAAAGGTTTCAGGAAATTAATGTCAGATCTAAAGATCAAACATCGTTTTACCTCTGTAGAACATCCTCAAACTAATGGTCAGGCGGAATCAGCAAACAAAGTGATTCTTAACGGTTTAAAGAAGAGGTTCGACGATGCTAAGGGAGACTGGGTTGAAGAACTCCCTTATGTCTTATGGGCATACAGAACTACACCTCAAAGCTCTACTGGAGAAACACCGTTCCGACTCTCTTATGGAAGTGAAGCAGTTATTCAGGTAGAAATTGGAGAATTAACTTGGAGGACTTCAAACCCAAAATCACCTGAAGATAATAATCAAGCTTTGAGAGAAGAGCTTGACCTTGTGGATGAAATCCAAGGTCACACGTCCCTTAAAGAATCATTGATAAAGCAAAGGGTGGCAACTCGTTACGATCAGAAAGTCGTCCCAAGAGATTTCGACGTTGGTGATCTAGCTTGAGAAGGGCCGACGTTGGATTAAAAACGCATCACAGGGTAAATTGGCCCCGAATTGGGAAGGCCCATATCGTGTCATTCTCAAAACCGGAAATGGAGCTTTTGAGCTAGAAACACTGGAAGGAAAGGCGATTCCGAGAACATGGAACGCCATTAAACTCAAGAAATATTACAGTTAAAACCCGAGGACAAAGTATGACGCTCAGCTTATGAGTTAATTTATGAAGCTTTATGAAAGTCGGCCTTCCGACATTACTCAATTTATAATCCCGTATTATGAGTTGAATTCTCTGATTAATAGACTTAGCTTTTTCAAGGCATTCTATTCCGACATTATGAGTTGGATCTCTTATTAATAGACTTAGCTTTTTCAAGGCATTCTATTCCGACATTATGAGTTGGATCTCTTATAAATAGACTTAGCTTTTTCAAAGCATTATATTCCGACATTTCATGTTAAAACACTTATTCCGACGCTAATTGTTTGATAGTCTTTTTTCTAGACTAATATTTTTCAAAACTTCGACATCGTAGAAAACAAAAAACAAACAAGGGGCGAGATAGACCCCAAGTTTGTCTCGCTCGGAAACTTTCGATCCTGAGTTAAAACACGTTTTCAATGGCTAAAGCAACATATAACTTGTTGAACCGAGTCCAATGGAATCATGATAAAGAATGTTATAAAGGCGAAATAGAATGCGAAATAGTTATATTTTACAGACCATCCCGGATGAGGTCGGGTCCATAAGTTCAAAAAAAAAAAACTGGAAAATTACATAGATCCAAACAAAGTAAAACTAATTATCGGCTGGAGGCGGATAGATAACCCTTGACACTTGGTCGGTATTTGGATCAAACTCAACAATGTGACCGTCATGAACGGGATACTCCGGTTTAAAAATGCTAAGATCGCAACAAAGTCGGGTATAGCCACATCGACTTGATCAAGGGCATTATTGAAAGCTTCAACAATGTCGTCCTCTCCGAGTTTAACTGCTTCTTTCTTAGCAGCCATGGCAACATCCCTTTGCTGAGTTAAGTGTTTGATCCGAATTTGAAGATCGAAAGAAGAGGAATCTCCTTGAGCAGCTTTAAGTTCGGCCAGTTGTTTGTCCCGATCTTGTAGGGCTTCGGCATCCTTTTTGGCTTGTTCTTGGGCCGAATTCAGCTCCTTTTCCAAATTTTTCCGCTTATCTTCCTCAACCTTTTTCTCCTGCTTGAGCTTCTCAATCTCCTTTTTGGCTTTTTCCAACTCACTTAAAGTCGGCTCCAAGGTTTTCTGGACCTCTGCAAGTTTCGTTTCAGCATTTGCAAGAGAGAAATTAAAAGCATGAGAAGTGACAAAGTCAAAATATGCTTGAACGGACGAGATAAAGTGACAAAGTTGTCTTACCTTTGATCCTAAGATCGGAATCCTTTTTCTGATCTTCAACAAGATCAATCATCCGAGATAAAACAGAAAGGGAAATTCTGAAGGGATCTTTCTTGAAATCCTCAGCTTTAACATTCATGAACTCTTTTGGATCGAAAGGGGCGGTCTTGTGATTGCTTTTCCGATGTTGATGATCGAAACGATCGCTCACCTCAATAACCCTCCTTTCACGTATCTAGTGTCCCGGACTTTGGGGGAAGGCTCTTATCAGCTACATTTGTTCTCTTTTTCCTCTTAAATGGTTGTTCATCTTCATCGACTTCATCAGCACGAACCATAGAGATAGGTCGGGCGTTGGTAGTTTTTATGGTCGGGGTTTGAGAAGCCGGTTTATTGATTGGATCGCCAATTTCCCCAGCAGCAAGATTGACATCAGCATCGGCAAGGGCCTTTAGGGATGCCATTTTGTTTCTTGGAGCCATCTCGTCTGTAAAGAAGAAATAAAACAAATACAAGTTAAAATTCAGCAAAGATAACAGGACATATTCAAGAAAACAAAAGTACCCTACCCAGAAACCTAGCTACAGTCTCAAATTTAAGAGATTCAACCAACGACTTGGTTTCAAAACCCCACCGATTCGGCTTAGTGGGATTGTTTGTGACGATCCTATTGGCTATGTACTTCAGCATATGCAAAGTTTTCCGATCCTCGGTTTTTAGTTGATTAGCTTCCACGGAGTATCTCTTAGTGGTACGGTTGAAGTGGCGAAGATTCCATCCAAGAGGAAACTTCGTGGTCAAAACTATGTCTTTATCCTCATTATAAGTTCCAACTCGGTCCACGGCTTCAGACATCACGGGTTCGACCCAGAAAAACTTGTTTTTCCACTTATTCTTCAAACTATCGGTATATGGACGAAAGACCTTGACCCCTTTCCTGGATCGGAGACTAACGTGTTCTTGACGGCCGGGTTTGCCACTATTGTCTTCTTTCCTCCTGCTAACCTCAAACATATGGAAGAAAAGTTGGAGAGAGACAGGCCGCTCCAAGTGGATACATACGAGCTCAAAAGCACGCACAAAGGCCCATGCATTTGGATGAAGTTGAGAAGGGGCGAGTTAGGTCTCGCGCAAGCATTGTTTGAAAGCAGTAAACGAGGTCGAATCTTCATATGGGCCAAAGTGGTCCAATAAATCACAAACTTCAGAGATGTCGGATAGGTGGCCACATGCTCACCAGCTCCCATCCCGTAGGTCCGCCATCGGGAAGGGTCTTTCCAATAAATTATCTTGGCATGTTTGCTGATATCAACCTTAGAAGTAAATACCGACTCAGTTTCCCGAAGGGTTTCAGATACCCAAGAGTATTCTCGAGGAGTACCCAGTGGAGGTTCAACGGGAATGTCCACATTGTTGCATCCAGAATCGGCATACCCATATAAAAGCTCAAAACTTCTGCTAGCTTCCTCTTTTTTACCATCGATTTCCTTCCTAGAATCGTCTCCAGACGAGATATCTTTTTGATTACCAACTGGATCTTCCCCATTTCTCCCATCTGATTCAGTGTCCGATTTGAAGTCGTCAGACGAACTCGGATCGGAATCATCAGGGATGACTTCATGCATAGGAGTGTTACGCACCGAAGGAGCCGGAGTAGACTCGCCATCCGAGATTTTCTTGCTATCACTTTCTTTAGGTCTAGATTGTTGTTCTTCTTGAATCTCGGGGTTGTCCACTTCTTCATTCTCCCGCGGGTGAGAATCAGTTGCTGAGTTTGCTGCCATTAATTTCCCGATATCAGGATGACGAGCTTGAGCTTGATCTATCAATCTAAGGGTCTCGGCACTGGTAGTTTGCTTGGTCCTTGCCAGCTCTAACCTACAGGAATGGGGGAAAAAGGTCAGGTAACTTCGGTATGATGGTTTCTCGACAGGATCGAAACCCGACCTGACAACCTCCACCCTGACGGGATATGGACAGGCTGGGGGCACGATCCCAGCCCGAAGAAAATAAAAGAGAAAGGAAAAATTCTAAAAAGGAAAAGTTTAAAGAAAAGTTTCAAACCTCGAAAGAAGTCTTTGTCAAATCTCGAAGAACTCGGATATTGTTGGAACCTCCAGGTCGAGTCTCAGAGCAACTGATTTGTTAAAAGCGTAAAAAGGAGCTGTTCTCACCCCTATTTAAAGTAAATTTGGGAAGGCCAAAGAGTTTCGTGTTGGACGACGCATCCAATCAATGAACAGTTGAAGACATTGCACAGAAATCGAAGCGTTATCATTATGAAACGCCTCAAGCGCCTCAACGGCCACATCATTCGAATCAAGTCATTTACAGTTTTTCTGAAAAATCATTACACAAACTATATCAAGTCCTGAAACCAACAAATTTCGAGAATTGAAAGATCGTCTGAAACGCCCATCAAGATCGGAATGAAAAGACAGATTCAGACATTTTAATCTCGGTAGTTTGAATAGGAATCAAGTCTAGATCACCTTGTTCAGGCGACCCGACTTGGGAGGCAACTGTTATGGAATAAAAGTATTATTGTTATTTACACCCCCTCTCTCAAAAACAAAGTTATTGGGCTACCAAACACACCAAGGCCCAAGTCCACTCATCAATGACTCACAATGCACCTCCTAAATAGACGGTCCAGATCCCTTCACTCAAGCACTCTTTGACTCTATAAATATAGCATTTATAACTAAGGTGAAGATACACATTAATTACCACATATACTTGCATTAACTCTCCAACTTCTGACTTTAGTATCGAAGTGGCTTTGCAGGTACACTCCACCTCGTCTTAGAATATCAACATCGGACGTGACCTTCTCTAATCAATCTCATCTTCTACTTACTGTCTAGGATCGGCTGACCCTTAGATACGGTACTGAACAAATATTATTAGTGGTTTCTCTATTATACTTTGGATTATGTATTACACATCACACTTATTTCTTCAATGACAATAAATAATTAAGAATATAATTAAAAAATAAGTAAATAAGATGAAATCCAACCACTTAAATTGTGAATTATCAAATTATCTCTATCGTGGGGAAAAAAGTCTCTACCAATTTTTGTTTTTTATTTTTACCTTTATTTAAATAACACTATTAAAAATAAAAAACAAAAATTGTAACTCATTCCATTATGTTCATTTTCCAAACAATAGAATGAGAACATCTTTCCCTTACATTTTTACTCAAGAAAGATTAAATTATAACCATTTTAAGCTAATTTGCAGACAAAATATGAAAAAGAAAACAAAAACAAAACACCAACTCGAGCATAGGAAAAATATAATGCAGAAGGATAGGGGCTAAGCAATTGAGTTATCATTAATTTCAGTAGACAATATTTAGTAACCTGCTTTTGCTACTTCATGATACATCAAAGCCTACAAATACAACATTGACCTGATCAAAAATTTGGCACTGCAAACATTAGTACAAGGATTGTGAAAGTTTGGTTTCTTCTGCATAGTCTCCACATAATTAGCTTTTTTGGATCGCTTTGGTGCGTAATGGAAACCATTTTCGATTCCCTCCCCATTTTGTGAGTTCTATTCATGTAATCCTCATGTTAGATTGGTGTATCCAGAAAACCAGGGTAATCCTGTTTGAGAACACTGTTTTGCTTCTGAGACTGGAACAATAGGCCCCAGAAAGATACGCCACAAATCAAGTATTATTGTGACTAGCATTGCAGCACCCAAAGCATCAACAGCCACTCTGGGCAAGTCCCATTTATTGCCAGGTTTCTCGTCAATCCTGCATAGTCACATGAATCACCATCAATAATGACATATTTCCAGTTCTTGTAATAGGGTCTGTAACTTCCCTAAACACAGAAAGAAGCAACCCAAACAACTGCTAGTAAAAAACATACCTTAAAAACATCGGGAAGCTTACGATAAAGTAGATGGCATAAAACAATGATCCAACTTTGTACATCGAATCTCGATCCACAAATTGATAATAAGGGAACTGCATATATCCAACACATATTATTCTCAAAAATGTAAGGTCAAAGACAATACTGAAATAAAATTTAGCATTTCATCAAGGCATTTGCAGAAAGGATAACAACACTAAATCTTGCAGTAGAACAAAAACTAAGTGATTACATGTCCACTACATAAAGGTACTTCTGTGCCATGCCCACTAATTTTGAAAATTGAAATAGCATAAGACAATATATCATTTTGATATAAGAAAATATCCATCATATTGAAGATCTGAAGTTTCTCAAGGAATATAAAAAAAAATGAGGATATGTACTTGAAGATAGGTTCAATAGCACGAAAGAAGCAAGAGAATTTAGGCAGCAGATATTTTGTAAAAAAACAGAAAAAGAAGGGGGAGACAAATAAAGACATATGAACAACTATTTGGAAAAATAAACTGATGTAAAAGCTAAATACAAAGTGAGATCCTTAATTTAGAATAGCCAAATCAATGTGCATGGATCCCCAAAAGTTGTCTTTAGCCATGTCTAAACTCAAATGGGAAAGTTAGGCTCATATATAAATACTATGATACCTCGAAGCAATTACAGTCAACAGAAGCTTATCTAAAAAAAAAAAAAACAGTCAACAGAAATATTCAAAATAACTCATGAGTCATAAGTGAACAAAATATCTTGAGCTATCGAAAGACAGTGGTGTTGCTTATTTCATGTAGCTAATTTTACATAATAAAATAAGACTTAAGAGAATAGTATAAGATGGTTTGCCTAAATGCTGCAGAGATGGAGGAAACAAGCTGCAAAAAAGCAATAAATAGTTGCACAACGAATGCAGCCTTGGAACATACATATGCACTGAATAAATTAGATAAACTAGAGACTACATTTCGCAAATAAAATGTTAGATAAACTAGAATAACAAAGAATAAGGCATTTCTAAATGCTTTGATACCTCAAAACTATACTGCAATCCATGAATATATCCAAGAATATACGATTAAACAAAGATCATGGTTATTAAAAAAAAAACAAAGATTGCAGTAATAAAAAAACAGCAGAACAGTTTGTTGCAACATACATTGGAAATAGCTAATGTCTCCAAGTATGCTATAAAATAAGAAAGAGCGAGAATCCATGCAGCTTCCGCAGCCCATTGAATGTTTTCTGGCAAATCAGCAATAAAATGTCGTAACCGGCGCAGTGTCATGTTTGATGCAACATGATAAAAGAGGAAGCAAGCATGAGTGAGCAAGAATGTTGTGTGTGGTACCTGCCACCAACAAATAGAGCAAATCAACACAGTATGTGGGCTCACTAAGAGGCAATTAATTGGTCTTGGCTTACATTGTTCATTCTCCAGGATGGAAAGGTATAAGATGCACCCAGAACTGTGAAAAAGTAATGAGTCCAGAAGTAATTCCCAACATAACTGAAGATTATTATCCAGAGACTGGCCTGTCAGCATTATACATATACGTACATGTTAGGTTGTGAGGAGGAGGTCAACAGATTTAACACAGATAAGTATATGAGTAGATTGATCCAATAGATCCATAATAATGATTATGGAGTAGTTAGTTCCATCCTTTATCACACTATATACAAACAAAAAAAAAAAAATACATACATACATACATACATAAGCACTGAAATCCATTTTAGGATGCAGAACAACTAAATCTGACTAAAAAAGGGAACTGCAAAGCCCTCAAATCCAGACATCAAAAATTGCATCAATCACAATCCAAGTCATCCCCCTTTCCTGCTAGGAGGGGTTTGCTTCCCTTCCGTTTTGGATCTTGACTTAAAGAGTTAGGTACCAGAAGTTAGGTCCAAAGCTTTCTCTGACTGGAGAGAATCATTTTGTTTCCAATGAATAATGCCTCAAATAGATAAATTCACAATCTAGTAGTTATTTTTATATCTCGATATCTCACGTTGCATCTTTCACCCTTGTGTGTCATATATGGTAGATGTCACCTAAGAAGTAAATATGATGCGTGGCAACGGGATAACGGAAAGTGTGTACTCCAAGTATACACCACTTGTCAAAATATCAATCACTTTAGTGACCTGGCCAGTTCTAGTTCTAAAGAGGCCGCTACAAACTTGGGGGGAATTGAATCCCACAAGCAGGTCCCCCCGGTCTAAGAATTGGGTCTTGGGGAGGTAACAGCAGATCTGGGCACACCCAGTAAATACACAAAATAACACTTCAATATTACTAATATTTTAAGGTTCACACTACATAATTCTTATTAAACCGATGGTACAATACAACACCGGTAATGATTTGGAAAAATGCAGCACATAAAAACACTTGCCTTGACCCAATAGCGGTCCTTCCAATATATGCCTCTATCAGCCTGCAAAAAATTAAGCCACTCTCAGCTCACATTGACAATAGTTTATCAGCATGAAAAGAAAATAATTACATTCTTGGTGAGTCAGTATTAGTAGTAGTACTGAAGATAATGAACTGTAATAAATAACACATTAGCCGTTGTCCCTCCGTTATAGAATATAAGCAAAAACTGGTCGACAAAAGTTAATGTATCTAGTTCAAAATTTGGACTAGATACATCAATTTTTGTTTACCAGTTTAACGGTAAGTATGAATATCACAATAAAGAGGGGCAGTACAGGAGAAGCAAGTAGCTGTTTGTGCCTCAATCCATTAAATTAAATTACTATACCATAAATGTGATAGGAGTATCATATAAAGTCACACATGCGTAATGCAGACCAAGTGTTTGAGGGTTTGAGCTTACCTTTCCAACGAGCAACATTGGAATGAGGAAAGAAGGAACAGCAGAGACCAATCCAAGAAGCAAATACTCCAATTCTGTGAAGTTCTGCCAAGTAGCAAGCAAGCAAGCAAACACAGTGTGAGTTTGAATGAAATTAAAGATAGATAGAAGAAATTTAAAAGGGAGAAAGAGAGGAACCTCGTAAAGCTTGAATGGAACAACAATGCCGAGACAAAGGGTGAGCCAGAAAGGGGTGTAAAGAAGGAAGAAGATTTCGCCCCATCTTTTGCTGGGGTTTGGAGCCAACCACAAACTTGGACTCGCTGAAACAAAACAGAAACCCTTATCTACACCATGGATTCATGAATAGGAAATTAGAGAGAAATGAAAATGGAGTTACCGCTCATTTTTGGAATACCGATCTGGTTGTTGAAGAGATGCGAGATGATTGAGATATGCAATGCAATCGAATCGAATGAACTTCTTCTCTTCCCTTTGACTCTTCACACTTCACTTGTGTCATATCATAGTAGTACTCGCCTGGTGTCGGGTGAAAATGAAACACAGTCAAATCTGAAAAATGAAATCGGTAATTTCGGCAATTTTTGAAAAAGTAGGGTATTTAAAAAGTGGGTTAAAAAGATGTGAGTTCCACTCTCTAATGAGTAGGATATTTAAGGAATAATGTTCAAATCAATTATTCTTATTTAGTAAGATTAGAAGTTTATCATCCTTTCAAAACTATATTTTTCATTAAATGATTATTTAACACATTTAATTACACGACTTAAATAGGGGTGATTTTTTTTGACAAGGAATTTTGCTCTAGTTTCAGAAAACTTGCACGTTGAATTTGTTAGGAAGAATGCTAACAATGTTGCTCATATTCTTATACTGGTGGCATTGTCTACGACTAGTCCTCACTTTTACTCCAAGTTGTATTTGGTCGGTTATTAAGAATAAAATGCACTAGAAGCTTCTCCTCGAGAAAAATCTAAAATATACATGCACCGAGTCGGTAGGTTTCATCATGTACAATTTATATTTTTTAGGACTAGTATTTTTTTGTTGAGATTCAAGTTGATTGGTTATTTTGGTTTACTAATGAAGGGATTTTGCATAATGCAATAATTTGTGCTATCAAGTGGAATCCAGCAAGTGAGAATGGGATAGCTTATGGGCCACAAGTGATTACCGTGATTAGAAACACGTGTTCTTATCTTCTCTACTTTCGTTTGGGTCGGAAAAGGAGTTCATGACAAGATTAAATAAAATGAGAAAGAATTATTACATTTAAACACAAAATATTAGACACTGTATATGACATTATATAGTTTTACTCTATCTCTCACTTACTTTTCATCTTAAATAAGTTTCCATAATTACGAAAATACACAAATACAAAACAATAATGTTATTTAGTCTAAAAGTTTCAGTCAAAAATAGACAAAAACCAACTTACAACATCAATTAACTAAGTTTTTTAGATCATTAACCAACCTACTTTTTCACAGTTTCTTAGGTCATTGATTAAAAACTTGGTTAATTAGTTACTTGGTTAATGACTTAAAAAACTTGGTTAGTTGGTGTTGTAAGTTGGTTTTTGGCTGAAGATTTTTTGGCTAAATAACATTGTTGAACACAAAAGGACACCGTATTTTTGTCAAATTTGTGTGTTCATTTAACATATTTTTGAATAAGAAAAGGTTCGGAATGGATTATCTCTCATGACATTATAGAAGCAGTGAAATCTGAACCACCTATTGAATAAGATAAAAAGTCGGAGAGAAGTATTAAAAGAAGTGAGAGAGAGGATTGAATGGTGCTAATTTAACACTTGAGAGTGTCAAGTGAAAAGTCCAATAGGGAGAATCCCCTTCCAAAAAGGTTAATGATTGTCTCATGAACATGGCTTAATGGTCTGCTCTCTTTGTGACAATGTTATTTAAACCCGACCGACGGTCGGTCGGCCGACCGCGGAAAAGCGCAGTGCCTTTCGTCGGTTCGAGTCACCTATTGGATCGTGGTTGTTCGCACGGCGACCGACGCGACCGCGGCGGAAGGCCTCGACCAGTCGCGACCGACTTGGCGGCGGTCGGTGCGACCCGGTGTTGACCCGGTCCGAGTTGTTGATTTGTGCTTGTTTTTATTTTTAAGTAAAACGACGCCGTTTTGCTGTTTTTTTTTAAAACAAAAGCTAAATTTGGATTCAATCTTTCTTGTTGATTTAACTTTAAGGTTTTTATTTAATTTCGATGCATCTTTTATGAGTTTTATCATTGCTCTAGCTTTCTTCAATCTTTCTTTTTCTAATTCGATTAAACTTTAACATTAAGGTTGTTATTCATCTTTCATTTCGGTTTAGAAATAATTGTTTTGATTTATCTTTAAGTTCTTTCATAATTTCAATTTTAAGTTATGTGTAATGTTGAAGTTGTTGAATGTAGATCTTTGAATCTTTAATCTTGAAGTTTGTTTTCAATGAAGAATGATATTTAGTTCTTTGTAGTTGTTGTTGAGTTGAATATTATTCAATTTTAAGTTATGTGTAATGTTGAAGTTTGTTTTCAATGATGAATGAGTAGTGAGTTTTTGGACAATTTTATTGTATGGTAAAAAAATTCATAGCTCTGCGATATGTTAATATACAACATGCCTAATTTTAACAGGTTTTAGTAGTGTCACGGGTCATGCGGGTCAACTACTAACCCCTCGGGTCGACCACCGGTTCGATTTTAATAACATTGCTTTGTGAGGGCCAAAGTTACCTTATACTCCCTCCGTTCCTAAACTTTGGTCCTTTTGGCCTCTTTTTTTTGTTCCAAAACTTTGGTCCTTTTGAGATACCAATATACATTTTACCTAATTTTTCCAAGTTTACCCTTTATCAATTAATTGTCACTATTCACAATATGAACTCATTTGGATTCCCAAGTTAGTGGGTATTAATGCTACAAAGGGGTACTTTAGTCTTTAAGTATACAAATTTATGATTTATTAATTTATGTGAAACGCTCTAAAATGACCAAAGTTTAGGAACGGAGGGAGTAATAAATAACTTGTAGTGAATAAATTCATAATAAGTTTTTGGTATTATAACATTTTTCATTAGTTTATAATATTTTTTTCTCACGTTTTTACCTTAATTATTTTAATTGATTTTTCCATTAATTTATCTCCATTAAATGAATATTTTCTCTCATTTTTAAGCATAAATTACAAATATGGGTGGGAATAGGCCGGACCGCCTAACAGGGGCCTACGGCCTAGTCTACGACAGGCCAAGCCAGACTTTTTTTGAAAACAGATAAGGCCAAGGCTTTTTCAAAAGCTTATTTAGCTAAATAGGCTAGGCCATAAGCCATCGAAAAAGCCTTTTGGGCCTATCAGACTGGCCTATTTAAATGAATATAACTAATTTTTTTAATTACTAATATTAATTTGTATTAAATTTGGTACTTTGTATTAAGTCATAACTTGGCTAACATTTTTTGTTAGTTTAAACATTTTAACCAACATCAATTTTTGACATAGTTGAAGTTATTATTATAAAATAGAATTTTAATAGGATGTCATATAAAGATATTTTCCTAAAAGATTTTTTTAGATCCCAATTAGAACTTAATCTTATTGACCTATTAGCTTGTTGGTCTATTTAAGTGGCTTACACCATTGAAGTGTTGTAGGCTTTCTTAAGAAAATTGTCAAATAGGCTTTTAAACAAGCTTTCAAGCCTTGTCGAGCGCTTTCAAAAAGCCGCACTGCACCTAGAAATAGGCGCTTCGGACAGCCACGCGCCGAGGCAGCCAGGTCTAATGTTTTCAACGTGAGCTGCACTGCGCCAAGAAAGTTCTCGGCTCGGCTAAATTTATTCCCACCCCTAATACAAACATCTATTTATGTCATTTATATTTATAAGTTAGTTAGACGGTCAACTTCACCATCACCAAACACTTTTCGCTAGTTTATGTTAGTGTTTTATAAGAGGTTGTGCGATCTTAGCACTTATCCATGTTTATTTATTTGATCAACTGCATGTATATAGTAGAAATATAGTAGAAAATGGATTGTCTTCGTGATTAAAGAGCAACAATGGGCCACTAACAAAGTTGACCTTATTAGGTTGGACATTTTCCTTAGTTACTCAATTTCGAATCAGAGATTTCTACTTTGTGTGTGTCATGAGTTTACGAGTGGTATTTGTCATTCCCACGTCTGTAAAGAGAAAAAAAGATATATTTAGCTAAGATGGTTTGGAGGGCTAAAAATGCAACTTCAAATTGCTTATAAATTGTGGTCTTTACTCTTTACTTATGTGGCCATTAGCATTACTGGTTAGATTCATACTCCAGCATCTCCTAGTGGGAGGGACTGTGTGCTACAACCTTCTCATCGCATTCGCATTGCATTGCCTACGGTGAATGATATGTCCTAACCTAATTCGTCAAGTTAGACACCCATTGTGTTCCCTTCAATGAAATCCTTGATTATCTAAAAAAAAATTCGTCAAGTCTATAATTATGAGGATTTTATAATAAGTATCTGCAATCATCAAAAATTCACTGACCCAAAATTTCATTCTCTATTATCATACACAAAAGATTAAGAAACACCACAAAAATGACAAATGTTATTTGGATCAAAAAAGTGTACTAAAAATGTATTAAAATGGGAATACGTGTGAGATACAAAGAGAATACGTGTATAATATATTTATCATTTATTTTAATTTAAATATATTATACACGTAAAACACTGAACTTAAATATTTAAAATAAAAATAAATAAATATACTATATGTGTATAAGGTATTCCCTCCATAATCATATCTCATTCATATTCGTATTTTGATATATATATTTTTTTTTTTCCAAATAACATTTCTGAGCGAAAATAGCCATGCACCACATGAACTAAGAAATGCGACAATTTGTTTTGTCACACGTACCAGCAAAATGATTGCCTTATAGCAACCGTTCCAAATCGCGTACAATCCAAATAATTAATATGGTAGGGCTGGTGGGATTTGAATGGTACACTGCCTAAAAAAGTATGTCAAAATTTAAAGTTTTAACCATGAAAAAGTTTTACATTTTGTTATGTATGCAGTTTAAGGTTTTGACACATCTTTTAAGAAAAATAATTGGGAGTTTAGATTCTTTAAAAAATGTTGTCTAATTTACAATTTAATCATTTATCTCTCTACCTAGATAAATGTGAATCTTTTATTGTTGATAAAAAGTTGTCATAATTAATGAGGGTATAAGTGTAAAAGAACCTTAAAAGTTTCATTGAAAATCTAAAACAACAATCAATTTGGGACAAATTAATTTTACTAAAACAACAAATAATTTGGGATGGAGGGAGTACTTACTAGTTATAAAATCTAAACTGAAAAGGTTGCTACAGGTCAATACTTTTTATTATGCTTTTCCAACTAGGATCTCACCATGAAATTAAAAGTCTCGAATATCTATGATAAGAAAGGTTAAAATACCTTTGATAATGGTTTAATTGCTGTCAAAAATAGTTATGATTTAATTCATGCACTTAATATTTTTTTGTTAATATTGAAAAGAGTTATAATAAAAAAACCATCACATAATATATAAAGTGTCATTAAATAACTGACAATTAGAATTGTTATTAATTGACCAAAAAGTTAACCAACACCGTACTAATGACATAAGCTACCCTGAGACACGATGGTCGATATGGTGCTCCCATGTTTGTTTCCCGGAGTGACAAATTCGGTGTTACCCATGAAGAATTTGTTCCTAAGCATGAACGCATATTAGTTTTAATTTCATTGAAGACGTTGGGATATTTTGTAGATAGTTAGTAATGGTACAGATAAAAAACTGACTCCACGATTTTATATTTGATAGTTAATATTATGATATTAATAGTGTCATATAATTAATTTTTTGATATTTTTATTAAGTTTTAAATTAATGTTTTTATGATTTAGTTTCTAAATATATAATATATTTTAATCACAGAAGTAGTTTTGTATTAAATAAATAGTTAATATTTTCAATAATATAAAATTATCATTAAATACAATTATAACTTCTTCACTTAAATAAGTTGATATCATTATTAATTAATCAAATATTTCTATCAAAATTTTTTCTATAATGATTGACAATTAATATTGTTATTACTATCTAGTAAAAACAAATATAGTTAATGCAAGCTCGTAATTCAAGAGTATAATGGTAAAAATAATGCTTAATAATTATACTTCAATTTTGAAAAAAAGGCTAAAGTTTTGAGACAAAAAACAAGAAACTAATACTACAGCGCCTAAGTTTAATTAATACTACTCCTTCCCATACCTATTGACATTTTGGCCTTTTTTACTTCCCAAAATGCTTGGGGCTAGGTTTCTGCAAATTCAATGTATTTAGGTTAAATTTTGTAAGAAAATATCTAGAGAGTGTTAGTGAGTTAGAGAAGCAATTAAATACCCTTTAATTTAACCCAAATACAAGTGAACACAAGTGATATAGGGGACCAAAAAAAAGAAATTGAGGAAAAAAATAAATTGGTTGTTGGATGCAATACCTCATTGCAAATTTTGTCTCTGTCTCTTTTTGATCTGATTTTGTATTTTAGTCCTTTTAATTGTCTTTTATTTTTCGTTAGGTCAGTTTGTTTTTGGGAGTCTTTAGCCCCCAGGGTTCCCTTTCTTTGCTTTGACTTTAGTTTATCTCTTGTCAAGGGTCTTGGTTTAATCCCCATTGACATCTCTTCTATGTTTTTTTTTCCTCTTTTTTAATAATATTAGTTTCGTTTGCTTAAAAAAGTGATACATGGGACTTCGAATTTAGAGAATCATAGTCTTTTTTAAATCCATTAAACACCCCTTAATCAATGTACTTAAACATCAATATATTTAAGCCCTATTTGGTAAAAAGAAGCGGAGGTATAACACATAAATGTGTGTGTGTGGGTGGGTGCGGTGCGTGCGTGCGTGCATGCGTGCGTGCGTGCGTGCATGTGCGTGCGTGTGCGTGCGTGCGTGCGTGCGTGTGTGAAGTTAAAATTAGGATATCAACCCTTAATTTTATCAAATCCTTTAAATTCACACTAGTACCTTATCTTTATAAAATATCTACTATAAGCTATCCACTAGCCTACTCACTAGCTAGTTTATTCGCTATCTACTATTTTTTACTAAACATAGCCAATGTAGCATTTAAAAAATGTCATAAACTAGTGAAAAGTTATATAATTTATTTTTTTTGGTAAATCAATGTATCCTTCACAGCGACTGTAGAATCTAATCATTTGAGGTATTGGAGATCCACTTAAGGGGTTAATCTCTTCAACTAATATTTTTCCATACACACCGACCAATGATCGAACTCAGGACAAAATGATACAATTTTTTTCCCCGAAAAGCAAAGTGGTTAGTAATTAATATTTAGTTGTTAGAGGAGAAGGGAGATCGGGGTTCGAACCCCGTACGCCTATATTTCCACCAAAAATATCTCTTTCACTCAACCATGTGAGCTACCATTCTGAGACCAAAATGATATAAATTACTAGTACTAAATATTTACAACTAACGTATCCGCTATAAGTTAGTAGATCGATAATCTCAGTCATAGCCTTAAAAAGGAGATATTACATTAATGAATGTAAAGTATCAATCAGTACACATATTTATGACTTTCTACTTAAATAATTCACAAGTAAAAAAAAAGCGTTAGAACATGTTTGTTCTTAAAATATTTTAGAAAATTAAAAATTGTTTTTGGAAAACGAGGGGCGAGCCCCAAGCAAAAGATCAATTAACTAGAAATAAGTCGGGGAATCGAAATTCTCATACAATCAGTGAGCACAAGAGGTTCCACACTAGGTGGAATATGCTCATAAACAATCAAAGCATTACTGTGAGGTAACTAGTATTGGCTAAAGCATCAACACATGCACATTTGTTCACTTCTCAGAAAATATGGATAATCTTCACTTCCAAAGGGCACATTAGCTTGCGAAGCTCTCGAACAAGACCACTTCCCTCAACCCGTTGAACACTAGTGAGTGAACGGATAAATAAAAACACTGGTTAGTATATATTTGCCACAATATAACTTTATTGTGGCCACCGAATTTTTTCATTGATGGGACGGAGGGAAAAAATGATACCACTAGTTGCTAATTGCACTTTACATTCATTACCATTAAATTATACATCAACTTAAATTTTTTTATGACTAAATAAAAAAGCTCAAATAATTTAATATCATGATTAATGATTCATAAGACAAGAATGACCGTAATGAAAGGGACAGTTACATAACATCACTAAACATTATTGCAAACTGACAGAAAAACAAACAGAAGAACACCTGGTTTCGATCAAATAAAGGTGAGTGAGTGTCTGAGTGAGTGAAGTGAAGTAGTAGTAGGTGCTCACACAGCAAATTCAAGATGGCTCAGTTGAATGCAGTTCTCACATACTCATCCCCTGCCATTGCTCCTACTCGATATCAACATGCAAGAGGTGCATTTTTTCATTCTATCCTTCTCTGATAATATTTCATCTTGAAAAAACCCCATTGATCATATATCAAAAAGTTGACATTTTGAGTGCTTTATGTTTGCAGATCATCAGTTTTGTAAGACAAAGCCTTTGACAATCAAAGAGGTTGTTTTATACTAACTCCATAAAAATTCACAAATTAACAACATGGAAACATAAAGATCTATTTTTTCAATTTGTCTTATTTTGATATCCATGTCTTTTGGTGTGTGTGTGATCTGATTATTCTTCTGCTTGTAGTTGGGTCCTAAGACAAGTGGAATTGGTGCTAGTAAACCTCAAGGTGAGTATCAATTGTAAACTCAACTTTTTTCATCTTCAGCATTGAGATAGGTATATAAGCTGTGATTGAAGTTCTTTAATTTGATAATATGTAGTTATAAAAGCAGTGCTACAACAAGATGTAGTAATTTCTGAAAGAAAGAAGGTTGAGGGGCTAAGAGGTAAATTAAATAAGGTTGTGCTGGCTTACAGTGGTGGCTTAGACACATCTGTTGTTGTCCCCTGGCTAAGGTTTCTATCTTCTTTTCTTCCTTTTCAATTCTCACTATTAAATTTCTAACATATACCATTGGATTTTTCTATTTTTTTTTTTGTATATGAGGGATCAGAATAAACAGATGTTTTCTAGAATTGCTGTTTTTTTTTCTCTCTCTTTAAAGCATATAGATCATAAGCGTTTAGATTTTATTGCGGATCCGGTGAAGTCTATAAAGTACCGACACAGACACAAATATCAGACAAGGCACAGATATGAACACACAGACAACGGTTTTAATTTGAAAAATACTTGAAGTGTTGGTGTTCGTGTCCGATATGATACATGTTGGACATCGGACACGTCTTCAACCGAAAGTGTCGGTGGTACAAAGGTTGAAGTTTAGTAGTTATGTATGGCAGCAAAAAAAATTCTTAATTTTTAAGGAATACATGATCTGATATATGGGATGGTGATCAGTGAATAACCCTGTCAATTTACACCTGTTCTGTTTTCTTATTGAATTTTTTGAACACATTTTTATCTTTTGCAATTTCTACTTATAAATTATAACAAGGTTTTTATACTAGTTTGTCTTTAATATATCTCTTATTTGATGATTTTGGGCTTGCAGAGAGAATTATGGTTGTGATGTTGTTTGCTTCACTGCTGATCTAGGCCAAGTATGTTATAATCTCTGAACACTCACTCCACTTTTTGCAATCACAGTTTTTATGTTCTGCATGTGTGGTAACAAATGCTAAATTCTATAGGGTGCACAAGAATTGGAAGGCTTAGAACAGAAGGCCAAAGCCAGTGGAGCTTCTCAGTTAGTGGTGAAGGACTTGAAGGAGGAATTTGTTAAAGATTATGTATTCCCTTGCCTGCGTGCCGGCGCAGTTTATGAAAGAAAGTATTTGCTTGGAACCGCTATAGCCCGCCCCGTAATTGCAAAGGTACCCTTAGAAATATTCATATTGATTTGTGAAGCCATTTCTTCAGTTAGCTTTCAGTACATCACCTTCTATACATTGAAAGAATCATAAGATAAGACCATTATTATTGAGCATATTATATAAACATGTCTTTTTTGTTACCTACTGACTTGATAGGCAATGGTGGATATTGCTAAAGAAGTTGGGGCTGATGCTGTCTCTCATGGCTGTACAGGAAAAGGAAATGATCAGGCATGTTATTATTAATGGTCACAACACTTGATTATGTCAATTATTTTCTTGTCTTGTGACATGTTCTATGTTTAATTATTCAGGTTCGGTTTGAACTCTCTTTCTTTGCTCTGAATCCCAAGTTAAATGTTGTGGCTCCTTGGAGGGAATGGGATATTACAGGGAGAGAAGATGCTATTGAGTATGCTAAGAAGCATAATGTACCTGTTCCTGTAACCAAGAAATCCATATATAGTAGGGACAGAAACCTTTGGCACATAACCCATGAGGTAATTGACTCATTCCTATGTTAAAAGTGCAAATGTCTGTCTAGTTTGATTTATGTATATAATTTACGTACAAAATATGGGTCATATGGCAGAGTGGTGTTTTTTTTCTAATGTTTGTACAATTTGAAAATATTGAAGGGTGATGTTTTGGAAGACCCAGCAAATGAACCTAAAAAGGATATGTACATGTTGACTGTTGACCCACAGGATGCTCCAAATCAACCTGAGTAAGCAAGCTTCTTGTTAACAACCACACTCACGAATGCGAGACACGACACTTGACACGGAGACACTAATAATAATTTGAGAAAATTAAACATGTGTTGATGTTGTACACCAGACATGCAATCAATCTGAAGTGTCGATTGTTACATAGCTCACTGTAGACACAACACAACGTTAAAAGAAGCCACATTTAATTACTTATGTTATGTCTTGCAGATATGTAGAAATTGGGATAGAGTCTGGTATTCCAGTATCAGTGAACGGTAAGCGACTTTCGCCGGGAAATTTGGTTGCTGAGCTGAATGAGATTGGTGGAAGGCATGGAATCGGTCGAGTAGACCTAGTTGAAGACCGCATTGTAGGCTTAAAAAGCCGAGGAGTTTATGAAACACCAGGTGGAACAATTCTCTTCACAGCAGCCCGCGATTTAGAGACTATAACACTCGATCGAGAAACACTTCAGCTGAAGGACACGTTGGCGCTGAAATACGCAGAGTTAGTGTATGCTGGGAGGTGGTTTGATCCACTTCGTGAGTCAATGGATGCATTCATGGAGAAAATCTCAGAGACCACAACAGGTTCAGTGACTTTGAAACTTTACAAAGGTAATGTTATTGTGACAGGTCGGAAGAGTCCTTATAGTCTCTATAGGGAAGACATAGCTTCTTTTGAAAGTGGGGAGATTTATGATCATGCTGATGCTGTTGGATTTATCAAGCTGTATGGTCTTCCTATGAAGATCAGAGCAATGATGGAACAGGGTATTTAAGTTAGTACTACTTAACAATAATGTTTGTGGGATATTTGCTACTGTGGTAGCAGAAATAAGTGGCTTTGAAAATTGTATTCCAATAAATTGCTTATGGATAAACTTGTTTCAAAGTTAAATATAAGGGGATTAAGTATTGTCTGCTTAACTGGAACGATAATTAAACACCACACACACATTATCAAATGTACACACCCAGTTGAACTCAGGTGTCGCTAAAATTGCCAATGCAACTAGCAGTTAGAGACTAAATAGTAAATACAAGGGAATGTTTTGCCATTCAATTTTTACACTAACTAAAAATAGAAAATAATAGGAAAAGTAGGTACGTATTAAAATAATCAAATCTCATCTCCTTGAAAACACCGTGCAGTGGACAATGCACATCTTTTATTATCGATCGGAATAGAACTTGAGACCTCGAAATTTGCAATACTTTTTAGGTATTAGTGACAAATATTTGTCACGTGTGTTTTAAATATTAATTTGTTTAAATAGTTATTAATCCTTCTTTTTTTTAGATAGTAAGTTTATAGAAGTCATCAAAAATTATAATTATCAATAACAAATATTAATCTTGTGTTTTTTATATATCACTGAAGTTATTCCGTATTTTTTTTTATAAATTCGTGTAGTTATCTCGTAATTTAAATTGATTATTTTAGTTCATTAATAGATTATAGTAGATAGTAAAAGTTAGATAATAAATTATCAATAAGAAATATTTGTTTTATATTAATTAGTAGTTTAAATAGCGAGCCTTCTTGTTTTTTTAGATAGTAGGTTTATAATAGTCTTAAAAAAATTAAAATTATCAATGACAAATATTATAATACCGTGTTTTTTTTATATATCAGTGCAGTTATCTCGTAGTTTCAATTAATTATTTTAGTTGATTAGTATATTATAGTATATAATAAAAGATAGATAGTAGATTATCAATGAGAAATATTTGTTTTAAATTAATCAATAGTTTAAATAGTCTTTAAATCTTCTTGTTTTTTAGATAGTAGATTTATAGTAGTCTTCAAAAATATTAATTATCAATGACAAATATTAATCCTTTGTTTTTTAGGTATCAGTGCAGTTATCCCGTGATTTTTTATATATCATTGCAGTTATCTCGTAGTTCCAATTGATTATTTTAGTTGATTAGTAGATTATATTAGATAGTAAAATATAGATAGTAGATTATCAATAAGAGGTGATAATCAATAAGAGGGTAATCAGATTTCAGAGAGAAATTTAGTTAAAAAAACTGAAGTGAAGTGATAATAGGAAGAGAAGAATTGTTTTTGGGGAAAATAAATGTAAAGTAAAAATAAATAAAAAAGTAAGAAAGAGAGTGTAAGAGAAAAGTGAAAATGAGAAAAGATAGTGTAAAAAGAAAGAGAAAAAGAGAATGAAACAGAGTGTAAAAGAAAAGTAAAAATGAGAAAAGAGACTGTAAGAAGAAAGAGAAAAAAAAAGTGTAAGAAGAAAAAGTAAATGACTTGTTTACCCTCAAAAAATCAAGGTGTTAATGTTCTAAAGTTACCAAATTGATATTTTCAATTGTGGTTTGTTTGTTTAAATATAGTGTTGAATACTACTTACACTAGACTTTGGTGGTGAGCAATGCATATCTTCAACTATAGTTTCATGCAAATCGGGGTATTGGAAATTGAATGGTCACCTCTTTTAGTGTAAAATACCAATTTTATTACAATAATGTTATATAGATAAAATTTTCTAGACAAAAATAGACAAAAACCACATTACAATACCAATTAATCAAGTTTTTTAAGTAAATAATCAACCTATTTTTTCACAATTTTTGATTGAAAAGACAATTTAAAAAAAAAATGAATGGGGGCTACACTTAATTTTTTATGGAGGCATTTAAAAATTTACTAAGTCTATTTAAGCAAAAACATTTTTACTAATGAGAGCAACTTCAGTTTTTTATATTTTTGTTCAAACTTTTAGATCTATCTATTGCTTTTTTTCTCCATTCATTGGACTTCTTATTATTCTTATTATTTCAGGTTATCATTTTATATGTGGGATTTTTTTGGTACCCCCACTACCTCCCTCCCACCCCCATAACCCATTTTATTCCAAAATTACCCCCCAATTTTTTTTCGAAAATACCTCACAAAATGGTATTTCTGGTTCGTATTTTTTTTAAAATAAAATACGTTGGTGATTCTCAGATTTACCTCATAGGTAGGTAAATCCGGTTCGTAAAATACGAACCAGATTTACCTACATATGAGGTAAATCCGAGAATCCAATTTCTTATTTTGGTAAATCTGGGGGGTGTTTTAGGGATTCCCGGATTTACCAAGAATTTAAGTAAATTCGGTTAGCAATTTATGTACCGGATTTAGGTGTAAATTCGGGAAAAAATTGCCAAAATGAATTTTTTTTGCCAAAGTGAACCGAATTTAACTATAAATTCGGACACTTTTCCGAAAGCATCATAATGTGAACCGGATCTATGTCATTTGTGGCTTTTGTTGGTTATTTGAAGGGTATTTTTGTCCAAAAGTGCAAAAATGGGGGTATGGGTGACAACTTGGGGGTGCAAAAAAACATCCTTATATGTATCATACTATTATAAAAGGAACAAAGTTTGACAACCACAAATCTTGGGTAAACACCTCCATATTCATTAAGTTTTGTTGGGTATTACTCGATCTCCAATCACTCAATGACTTCAGTGTTATTCGCATTAGCACGTGCAAAAATCAAAATAGTTGCAAAAATCATAAGTGGCAGTAAGCATCAAGTTCTATGATCCCCATCAGCAGTTGTCTGAACTTGAGAAGCATACTGCAAGTTCCAAAGGACATCCTCAATGGATGGTCGACTCCATGACTCTTGAGAAATACACTTGTTTGTTATGGAAATCACAATAGATAGAGATTCTTTACAGCTACTACTTTGCACAACTGGCTCCACCATTTCTTTCCACTCATCCTGACTATTATTGAATGTTGCCTGTAAATTTAATTAAATATCTTAGTCACTTTGGAAGATTATATGTATATTATTATTATGTAGTGTGCATACCATTGCATTTAGCACAGTTGCTTCTCTTTTATCAGATATTAAAGGTCCAACAAGTGCCTCTAGTAATATGAATCCAAAGCTGTAAATATCATCCTCTAACTTTTTCATTTGCCTGAAATGAAGTTACACATATTCAGAATCTTTAAGGAAGGATCCAATAAAGTTGTTTAACAAAGTGATGATATTCTGCTAAATGCTAAATTTGTTAAGAATTTATCAAATTTCTTGTGTATCAAGCAAGCATACCATGAATTAGGGTTTTCTCCTTTTACCTACAAACCAAAAAGTACCCTCATAAGTATTTAAATCATTGATGAATTGAAATGAATATAGGCAAGTCAATAGAGGGAGAAATTAAACCATACATACCCCACTTGCATCAGTTTCTTCTGAGATAATTGACAATCCATAATCACTCAACTTTGGCATCCAATTCTCATTAAGCAAAATATTGTTAGTCTTAAGTCTATTTTTGAAGAAACCAGGTATCATTCCAGTGTGTAGAAAGTGCACAGCCTTAGCAATACTGATTAGAACAGACAATCTCTCTGACCAATTAAAAACCTTTCCACCACCATCTCCTGAGTGAGCATACAACATAGACACTCATCAATACGCGTCATGTCGTGCATCAACAACTGACACTTCAATTACTTCTATTCTCTCATATTATTATCAGTATATATGTGTTCATATCAGTGTCGCGTGTCTGTGTCAGTACTTCATAGTGTGTAATATATATCATGTGAAAAAGTGAAAGAAACATTATATATGCTAATGTACCTGAGAGATGAGTGTGGAAGGTTCCATTTGAAACAGATTCATAAATGAGATAGACTTTGGAGTCATTACGTTCACCTATAATAATACCATCAATGCAGTGTCCCAAGAGTGATACCAAATGTGGATGACGAAGCTTTGCAAGCAAATCCAATCTCAGTTTAAAATTCCTAATTGAATACTTTTTTGACAAAGGTAGACACCTTATTACTACAGCCATCCCACTCTCTAGTTTCCCCTTGTAAAGCTGCAATATCAATCACAAAATTCTCATCAACATCTCAACTTAGAAAATGATGCTTTACTTTAAATTTGCAGCAGTCGATAAGCTTGGAGTCGTCTGATCAAGATCAGATAGTTCAGATTTTAAGTTCGAATTTTATATTAAGCAAAAATCAGAAACTACGCTATCTAGACCGTCCGATCTTGATCGGGTAGCTTCAATTTTTTGACTGCATGACTGCACACTATCTCCGAATGCCCTAAAACCAAATTCTTTAAATTTGGATATTACCTTCCCATATATATTTTCACCAATAAAAGTAGAGCTGTCAAAGTTATTTGTAGCTTCCTTTAGCTCTTCCAACGAATATGACCGACACGGCGGGATGTTTTCTTTGCCTAACTTTGCAGCTTCAGAAACATATCCTGAAATTTGTAACAGAATAAACAAAAACAAAAAAATGCAGTCAATGTTCATGTCCTTCAATTTATCACACATGCCTAATAGAATACCCTTAAGGTTTTAAATCACAGTCGCATTTTTTATAGCAGTCACATCGCAATCCTTGATATTGTTAAGAATCACAGTCAAATACATCTGATACGACCTTAATCACATTCACAATGTGATTGCAAACACATCAAAAACCGTGATGTCGCAGCCCACATCGCAGCAACCTACATTTATTTAAAACCCTGAGGGTACCCATATTTTTCAAAATTTTCAAGAAGGAAGAGAAAACCTACTTGCATTTGTAACAAGCTCAGAGGAGAGACCAGCTGAGTAACTATCTTGAACTGTTTTATGCAATAGGTGCTGTTCTGATATCCCTCTAGAACAATACCTTTTACAACTAAAAACAATGCACAAACCCAAAAGCACAATCATCACAAGAATTCCCACAATGAAACCAATCAAAATTCCAACTTTCTCCTTCCCATGAACTTCTTCTGTGCAGTAAGATACTTCATGCTGATGCTTCAAATTCCCAGATAAACAGTTTCCATCACTCTTCACAACTCTTTTTTCTGTCAAAGAATAAGGCAATTCCCCCACTAACCTATTATTTGATATATCAACAAACTTAAGCTGGTTTCCACATTTCATATGATTTTGAAGTTGTCCATTCAACATATTAGATGCCAAATTCAAGTAACTAATATTAGGCAAAGAAAAAAGTTCAGAAATATCAATAGCAGTTCCTGTGAGTTCATTGAATGAAATATCAAGTTGCTGAAGCTTAATTAGTTGACCATATTCTTTTGGAATTTGACCCTTCAACCTATTGTTCTTCAAACTTAGAATTGTGAGATTACTTGTTGAATTGAACAAACTAGGGATACTACCATTGAAGAAGTTATCACCTAATCTAAGACTTTGAAGGTTCACCATTGTGGAAATCTTTGGAGGAATTGATCCAAAAAGATAATTTGAACTCAAATCCAAGTGTTCAAGTGAAGTTAATCTATGAATTCTATCAGGTAATGGTCCCCAAATACCCAAAGAAACAAGATTAAGAACTCTCAAGCTAGTTAACCTTGTAAGAGTAGCAACAAAAGAATCCATTGAGAAGGTTAATGATAGTGTTTTATTTGGTATAACAAATCCATCAAAATCTACACCCTTGTTTGGCTTATCACCCAAGATTGTGAGTTCTGTGACAAAATTATCCTTGCATGTGAGTTTGACTTGTGGAGAAGAGATGAAGCAAAGTTCTGACCAACGATCTTTCCATAGTTCTAATTGTGTTGGATATTCCAAGTGTTTTTTTAATTGGAGAAGAACTTGTGTCTGAGAAGATTGTAACTGAGCATTGGAACTAGCCACATAGTAAAAGAAACACCAAGCAGAACACAATAGGAAAACAAATTCATTACACCCCATGAGAAAGTTCTGTACTTCTGTTCGTCGGAGCGGTAACTGGTTTCGGATCCTACTCGAACTTGAAACCTTCAAGGAGGAGCAAGTAGATAGTAGAAAAGTGTCCTAAATACATAAAAAAAGAGGTGCCATTAAAATACTTGTAAACTAGAAACTGTGACCAACATAAAAAATAATTGTATGAGGATGACTTGCATAGACACTAAATTTGACTTCACCAGTGGTAGTTGTGCAAACATTAATGCATAGAATGCAGATATCAGATATCAGTATCATCAAAGGTTGGTACGAGCTGTAACTGATTTCGGATCCCACTCGAAGGTCTCAAGTTCGAGTTGTGGATGTGGCGAAAAGTTTATTTGGAGTGGAGTACCACTGCGCACTGCGTGGTCGGTGGGTTCCGGACGTAGATACATTATCAAGAAAGTCGATCAAAAATACTATGCACCAATAATAAAAAAGAATGCAGAGATGAGTCAAGCAAGATGAGTATTGGGCTGTGAAGGAAGTAGTAAACATTAATGGTAGCTGTGTGGAAAGCTCATTGTTATTGTGGCTATATATGACTAAATCAATAAACAAAAGAAAAGATCAAGATGTGTGGGGGTACCTAAGTTAATGCATTTACTGCTTCCACATGGTGCTATGTTCTTTCTCCTGCAAACAGCAATAATGGTGAGTGTGGTCTTTGCCCACTAGCCAAAGGAAACTGAAGAAAATAGGACAGCTTCTTCTGAAACAAAAGAAAACTAGGAAGGAATTTAACAGCTAAGATGAGAATAACCAATTACCATTTACCAACTTTATAATATATCATATAATAAAAATATCTATTTTTTCAGCTCATGTTCAAGTACAATAGACACCGAAGACAAATGGCTAGGTGAAGAAAATGGAAATTGGTGAAAACTGTGGCTATTTTGGGTGACAATTCCAAACAAATATAAATCATGGAATATAAATTGTGAAGCACAGAAGACAAAATAATAAAAACATGGGGGAGATGGGGCCATGCCATGTTGATATAAATTTCTGGTATATAAATCTATTAAACTTTTATGGGGGGACCCCACAATCATTATAGAAGAATGTCTACATCTATCCTTTGATTTTTCACTTGCTCATTTTTGTATTATTTCGGAACTCAATGCAGTTAGACTTCATTGTTTTTTTGGATAATGAAAACTTCATGTTACCACATCTTTTTGATTAGTTTAGAGGGTGACCTTTCTTAATTCTTTTTTGTTGACCTTTCTTAATTCTTGTTTCTAATTATGAGAGAAGTGCAGAAGTTGATTAGTGTCACATTTTGGTCCCTAATTTAATCTACAACTAGTAGTAAGGTACAAGATTACAAGAACAAGAAGGGTAATAGGAGTTATGAAGTGGAATAACCTAGCATATTTATCCGAATCTGATGAAATGAAAATGATGATCATCTTTTTCACATGATAAGGAGTAAAGACTCATAAGCTTTACACCTAGCATAAGCTCTCAAACTTTTGTTATCCTTAATACGCATGCATGCAATCATGTGCATTATTTTTTTATATAAATAAAACGGGGCAAATAGTCCAAAAAGCGACTACACGAGAACTAAATGAGGAGTAGGAACTCCAATAACAAACTGACCTTCCTCTTACAAAACACAACAAAGAGCAGCAAGGCCATCCGCCACTCTATTAGCCTCCCTATAAACATGTTTGATAGTTACCCTCCACTCCAAAGCAAGCAATTGCCTGATGCGGCAAACAAGGCTATGACCTTCGGAATTACCAGTAGAGGCACCCGGAATGCACTTAGCCACAGAGTCAGAATCCAAATTGAGAGGGCCAACACCCAGAAAAGAAAAACTAACATAAAAAATTAGCAACGAGTCCTAATGTTTGTGGGGGATTTCCAAAATAATAGAAATCTGATAGCACTAATGTGAAAGAGAAACACAATGTTTCTTGTTCTAAAGGTGTGTCTTTTGGTGGCTTTCACTAGTGGTTGTGTTCTTTCATTATTGTGAAGAGACACTTATCTTCACCAAATGGTATGAGTTGGTCTATATATATAGAACAACTTTACAAGTAGAAAGAACATTCATATAGATTGTTTTTATGCCCATGACAAAACTCTATCAAATTCAACATTCCAAATCATTCTCTTTCTCCTCTTATGGGCAAATTGAAGTTAGGGAACTATTGTTCTGTAAAATACTATTGACGATACGCTTGGTGTGGGTATGCAAACCATGTCAAGGAACTCCATTGTATCCTGAAGGGGATTCGCCGGTCATCCTATTGCATCCAATCTAGAGTGATTGGTGGGGGCGAATCGAACCTAAAGCCTAGTGTTTACACACGCCTTGGAGTCTTACGCAATGATAAATTCATCTTCTCATTTGTCCTTTATTTTACTTATGATGATTTTCTATTTTTGTTTGTTCTTCTTAGTTGCAGAATTATCCCGCCGACAAATTTTCTCACAATGTTCCGAGGCATAGGCGTCCCAACCATATCATCTGCAATTATCCGAGTAAGGCCCACATGAGGTTCTTCTAGAAAAACGGTATCCATGCTATCGTTTTGTAGACTAGGAGCAACTAGCCAATCAACACACATGTTTCCTTCTCGCCGAGTGTGGATGATCTTGATTTCACAATCCCCCGTCAGTAGCCTTTTGGTGGCAAGCGTAAAGTGGACGCCACTGTCCACCTCGTTTCTTGCCAGCATGTCCACCAATAATTTGGTGTCACTTCCTATAAGCAACTTTGTGATGCCTCTCTGTTTTTGCCATATGGATACATCCCCAACATCATTTGGAGTCGCTTTTTATATGTTACATGCAATCATATATTTTTAGGAGTGTTTAATATTGTGAGGAGATGACCATTAAAAATACTAATCCGTAAAAAAATGAACTTATTTTTAGAATAAATACATCCATTTTTTGTTTATATTTTAGTATGGTTAGAGTGTCATACCCCAATTTTGTCCGACTAGTTGAAAATCAAATAAAATTGTATTTTTGTAAATACCCAATTTTGATAAGTTTTTTTTCTCGTTTTCAGAAAACCCCAAAATATGCATATCGTTTTGTAGGTCTCGACTGCACAAAATGTGTTCGTTATCAATCTAGCACTTCTTATTCTCACCGTGCGCGCATGTTCATTTCGAATCGTGTGCTCGTACTTTGTCTCGTTGTTGCGCGTATTACTATTCGTGTGCGTGTTTTGATTCTTGTGTGCGCACGCTCGCGTCTCGTCATTTGCGCGTAATGGTTTCGTTATTTATGTTAGTGGTATTTAGTTGTTGTTAGTAGTTACCAAAATAGGAGACATAACCAAATAATCAAAGGTAATATATTTATTTAAATCAGTCCCCATTTGTTACAAAAAAGGAGAATCAAATAATCACATATAAAATAAGAAAGAGAGGAAAAGTCAGACAAAAATTAACAAGGTATAGGCGTTCAAATAGAGAGACGTTGCTGAAGACATTTTGGGCTGCAAGCTCAAGTTCTTTCATCTTGTCTCTTTGGCTCTTTCACATTTTGAGAAAAAACACTGCAGGTTTTGCAGCACCACCTCCACCCCTTGCTGCTTCCTCCTGCATCCACAGTTTTTGTCTCCCATGAGTTTTGTTCCCCTGCTCAAATACCACACCTACACCACACAAAGCCCCAATATAAAACAGATGGTAGGAGAGGAAAAACGGGGGATACGGAGAAAAATATTCAGCTTCAACTTCACCTTCCTCAACCTCAAATCAGCAAACACAAACACAAAACACAAACACACAGAAATACACTGAGAACAACACACACAACACAGAGCACATTGAAACAGAAAACAACAACCAAAACACAACACACACAGCAACCGTGAGAAGGAGAGGGGGAAGAAACACACACAGACACTGAAAACAAAAAACACCAAATTGAGAAACAGGGAGAACACACGCATACAAGGAAGAAGAAGAACAGTAAATAGGGATGGCAATGGGGCGGGGCGGGTGCGGGGAGTACTCTCCCGCTCCCCGTCCCCACCTCCCAAATTGTCCCCCGTCCTCATCCCAATTCCCCACCTCGGGGACATTTCCTCCCCCATCCCCATCCCCACGGATCCCCACGGTCCCCGCAGGGGACCCCAATAGCTAACAAAAATATAAATTAAAATATTATAAAGTTAGAAAAATATATAAAAAGTAAGACTAAAATTCAAAAGTTTAACATTTTTATTAAAAAATATAAATGTTAGTCTTAGTTTTCTATTTTAATATTTGGAAAGTATAAAAGTTAGAACAATTTAATATTTTGTTAATATTTTAAATTGAAAACACGTATAAAAAGACTAAAAAATTAATTACTCATAAATAATATATATCTATAATAAGTATATTTATGTAATTTATTGATGGGATCATGCGGGGTGAAGTATGATTCCCATCCCCATCCCCACTTTGATCATGGGGATTTTTCCGTCCCCGCCCAGTCCATGGGGATCCCCACTTGCGTGTAGAAATTGCCACCCCTAACAGTAAACTCACAGAAACAACCAGCAATCCCATAAACAAAAACCACCGCGCGCCACCCTCTTCCTCCTATCAAAACCTCAGTCGCTCTCGTTCTCCACCATCTTCGCCGGAAGACCTCTGTTCGTCCTCTCCATTGAAAACAGCACCGCGCCACCCTCTTTCCTCCCATCGGAACCTAAGTCAATCTGGTCCTTCACCACCTTCGCTTCCGTCGTGACCACCACGCCTCCGTCGCATCTCTCTCTCTCTCTGTCGCGAGCCCCGCCGTCCCAACAACTAGCAACACGACGACGCCGTCGTCGTTCCTCACACCGTCGCCTTCCACCTCTTCTTCTCTCCCTCTCGCGCGGTGTCTCTCTCTCTCTCTCTCTCTTCGAAAGGAAACAGTGCAGAAGGATTGGAGATGAAGTGAGAGGAATTAGGTTATGTCCCTTTCTATTCTGTTAACCTTAATTATGTTTTATGTTTAATTTATTTTTGTTGTTCCAACTAATATTCACACCACCATATTTACTTACTACATCCCCCACTTTTAAAAGCCCATTCGCATATTAAACCCAAAACACTGGGTTTCGTTTTTGCACCCCCTATTTTGATAATACATCCCATTCTGATAACTAAACCTCTATTTTACTATTTAACCCCTTTCTCGTTTTTTTCCTTAATTCTTTTAACAAACAATTTCTCTTACCAAAAATTCACAAATAAATAAATATTTTTCTATCTAAAATACCAATAGGTGATTAGGCCGGTTGTACAACTAGGTTAATCAGCGTTCTAAGACGAATGAGCTGTACAGTTCAAGAATCCTAGAATACCTATTCTAAAATCAAACGTTGTTAGTAGACTTGTGAAGCCTTTGCTTGCATGATTACTAACAATGAGGTACTAGTGGTGATCACTTGGAGCCTTTGCTCAATTGATCACCGTGAATGCCTATTTTTCCTAAAGATTCCCACTAAAATCGAAAACTTTGTTAGTAGTCTTGCGAAGCCTTTGCTTGCATGATTATTAACAATGGAGTGCTAATGGTGGTCACTTGGAGCCTTTGCTCAATTGATCATCATGAAAGCTCGATTTTCACAATTAAAAAGATTAAAAAACAAAAACCTTTTTCAGGACAACCAAGAACTACGTAGCTTTGAATTCTCCATCGCACTAGGAGATACGTAGGAGCGAGAGGCCAACTCTCGTCAAGCGCCAAAAATAAAATTTTTCATTAAGTTTTCTCATTCATCTTCAAACAATAAATAAATAGGCAAATCTAGGTATTTTTCAAATCAAACGTTAAAACCACACACTTAATTAAAGGTTCCCTCTCAATAGAGAGGACGCGTGGGGTGCTAACACCTTCCCCGCACGTAATCGACCCCCGAACCCATATCTCTAGTTTTCGAAAGACCATCCGCCTTGCTCAAAAGACCTTTTTTCAATGTTTCGGTCTTAAAATTAAAATATTGGTGGCGGCTTCAAAATTTTTCCACGTTGTACATTGAGAAACCCAAACCGGATTTTTCGGGGTGCAACATAGAATAAATACATTCACCTTTTTGCTTATACTTCCTCTGGTCCTTATTATAAGAAAATTTTCCAGTTTTGGATTTATTGAATAACTGATGTATCTGGGTTATAATATAAATCAGATACATCAGTTATTCAATTAATCTAAAACTGAAAAAAAAAAATTATAATAGAAACTGAAGTGAGTATTTTTGTTAACAATACATAAGTTGCATAAAAATTGAAGCTACTTGACTACTTGACATCTCAAGAAATTGAAGCTATGGGTTTATTGGAAGCTCTTCGTTGGTTGACTCAATTGGAGATCCATAATGTTGATTTTGAGCTTGATTGCAAACAAGTGGTTGATACCATCAACGGTGGGCTCAAGTTTACTAACGGACTTGGAGTTATCATTTCCAGCGGTAGACATATGTTTTCTCATTTTCAAAACTGTACCATCAGTTATATTAGGCGACAAGCAAATTGTGTTGCTCATACTTTAGCTAGGCGGCTCAATCTTATGCTAATCACCAGGAGATATTACTATTCCTTATCAAGGAACTCCATTGTGGGTATGCAAACCATGTCAAGGAACTCCATTGTATCCTGAAGGGGATTCGCCGGTCATCCTATTGCATCCAATCTAGAGTGATTGGTGGGGGCGAATCGAACCTAAAGCCTAGTGTTTACACACGCCTTGGAGTCTTACGCAATGATAAATTCATCTTCTCATTTGTCCTTTATTTTACTTATGATGATTTTCTATGTTTGTTTGTTCTTCTTAGTTGCAGAATTATCCCGCCAACAAATTTTCTCACAATGTTCCGAGGCATAGGCGTCCCAACCATATCATCTGCAATTATCCGAGTAAGGCCCACAAGAGGTTCTTCTAGAAAAACGGTATCCATGCTATCGTTCTGTAGACTAGGAGCAACTAGCCAATCAACACACATGTTTCCTTCTCGCCGAGTGTGGATGATCTTGATTTCACAATCCCCAGTCAGTAGCCTTTTGGTGGCAAGCGTAAGTGGACGCCACTGTCCACCTCGTTTCTTGCCAGCATGTCCACCAATAATTTGGTGTCACTTCCTATAAGCAACTTTGTGATGCCTCTCTGTTTTTGCCATATGGATACATCCCCAACATCATTTGGAGTCGCTTTTTATATGTTGCATGCAATCATATATTTTTAGGAGTGTTTATTATTTTAAAAATATCTCTAAATTAATTCACTAATATTGTGAGGAGATGACCATTAAAAATACTAATCCGTAAAAAAATGAACTTATTTTTAGAATAAATACATCCATTTTTTGTTTATATTTTAGTATGGTTAGAGTAAATACATTCACCTTTTTGCTTATACTTCCTTTGGTCCTTATTATAAGAAAAATTTCTATTTTTGGATTTATTGAATAACTGATGTATCTGGGTTATAATATAAATCAGATACATCAGTTATTCAATTAACCTAAAACTGAAAAAAAAAATTATAATATAAACTGAAGTGAGTATTTTTGTTAACAATACATAAGTTGCATAAAAATTGAAGCTACTTGACTACTTGACATCTCAAGAAATTGAAGCTACGGGTTTATTGGAAGCTCTTCGTTGGTTGACTCAATTGGAGATCCATAATGTTGATTTTGAGCTTGATTGCAAACAAGTGGTTGATACCATCAACGGTGGGCTCAAGTTTACTAACGAGCTTGGAGTTATCATTTCCAGCGGTAGACATATGTTTTCTCATTTTCAAAACTGTACCATCAGTTATATTAGGCGACAAGCAAATTGTGTTGCTCATACTTTAGCTAGGGCGGCTCAATCTTATGCTAATCATCAGGAGATATTACTATTCCTTATTGTATCAACTCTATCTTAATGAATGAAATGACTTAAGTTTGTTTACGTAAAAAAAGTTGCATAAAAATAATTACTCCTCCAAGGCTCCAACCACACTGTCGGTTGGTTCCTGTCCCTGCCTGCCTACAGTGCATAAATCAACCATAGTAATAGATCAGTGATGGAAAAACAAACGGAAGAAATTATAATATCTTATCATATCATATATTATGAAAAGTAGCTAAGTCTATGCTTAACATGGCTTCTCCAAAAGGGGTGTAACTGTAACCCCACATTCATTTCATGGCATTTGAACCACCACAATAAAATTAGGTCCAAAGTAGAATAGGCAAACTAATATGCAACAAATAAAGGATGATACACCATCACGATAGTTATAGATCGACTAACAATTAAAATCTAGAGCAATGGTATTTCTTACGAACACCATTTATGAGTAGGTGTCCCCCAACTCATAAATGATGCAATAACGTCTGATTTCTTCAAAAAGAGATTTTTTTGGTGGAATTCAAAAACAAATTACTTGGGCTGGTTTTATTTCTTGTATTGGGCCTTTATAATTTTTATTAGGCTATTATTAAAGACACCCCTTCATATTTGAGGGAGACTACTCCAAATGTGAAAGCCCCAAAACACCTTCAAAATTTATTCTAAAAAATAAAAATTACAAATTTTGTTAATCCACCGCATCTAACTAGGGGCCTGTTTGTTACGAATTTAAAAAAAATGATTTTAGTACTTCATAATTTAGAGATTATTTTTTAGAGATTTTTAAGAAAAAAATTATTTGTTACGGCTAATTTAAAAATAAAAAAAAACATTTTCCTTTAAAAAATAATCATTTATGACATGCTGTCTATTTGTTACAGATTCTTAAAAAAATGAAAAACTGAAAATAATCTAAAAATTGTTTCATATGAGAAGCTGTTTTTAGTAGTTTCTCATAAAAAAACATTTTTTTGAAAATGATTTTTTAAAAAAATGATTTTCAGTATACACAAACACAAAACAACTTCTCATTATTTTAAAAATTTCTAAAAACTAATCTCTAAATTATTTAACAACAAAATCACTCATTTTTTAATCTATAACAAACAGGCCCTATGTCTATTATTCATACTACTTTTCTTATTTTATCCTTTATATATAATTCCTATCTCCTTTGATCAATTACTTCGGTATTCCAAGATTGTAGCCATACAAAATTAATTAGAGGTCTATTAGTCAAGAAATAATCAATGCAGTAGACAACTTAAAAAGATGACATACATTTTGGGATAAATGAAATTCTCAAAAGGGACTTACATTTTCAAACTGAGGGGGTAGTTAGTCAGAAGTTAGCAATTAGTTGTATTGAGTCATCATAAAATAGCTTTATAAATACTGACCTAGTGCGATCAATAAAGTACTCCTTCTAGTCTTTATTATAAGATAATTTTACTGTTTTAGGTTCTTTGAATAACTGATGTATATGGTATAAATTATTGATCAAATAGATCAGTAATTCAATGAACCTAAAACTACAAAATTTTCGGCACATACTTCCTACAACCCCCTCCCTAAACCCGCAAATTTTTTGACACCCCAAATTTTTTAAAATTCCAAATACCCTCATGTGGAACACGTGTGGGGACCCATATGCACTAAAGTGAAGTAAGATTCAGTGATCAATTTCCGGAAAGGTACGGGAGTAAACTTCGGTGGCAACAAAAAATAATGGTTTCACAGTTAACTTCCGAACCGATTCGTTAATCAACTATTGTGTCTATTATTGGGAGTGTCTGGTAACAAACACACATAGGTTAGTTAACTTCCGAAAATGTTCGGAAATATAGCTCTGAACATTTCTGATAGTGCTAAAAACCAACAGTTTCAGTATTGGCCCAAAACTAAATTGATTTTACTTATAAAAAAAACTTCCTAACAAAAAAATACTCATTGTACTGAACATAAGATTGATTACATGAATAAAATGTATTGTTTGAATACAATTTCAATAGCATATTCAAATAACCATCAAACTTTGGCTTAATCTACAATATAATGGGGTGTTATATCTAAGTTTAATGACTTTCATTGTTGTAAGATAGGTAGAACAAGGATAGAGAGAGAACTTTTTAAAGACTGGCAGGGGTATTTTTGTATTTTCATAGGGGTAGGGGGGTGTCTAATGAGGTGGGAGGGGGTTGTAAGAAGTATGAGCTTGTTCGCATATTCATCATTTCTAGTTTTAGCAATATGAAATTTGTATTCTTTTCGATGTAATCCACCGATTTGAATGAATGAATACATTTTTTTAGTAAAAAAAAGAAAGAAGTATGGACTAAATGTTCTTATAATAAAAAGACCGGAAGGAGTAGTTCTCATTCTAATAAAATTTCCATCTATTCATTAAAGTGTGAAGGGTGTGTTTGTTCTCTCTAGTTATGCCCTTCTCCCTCAACTTTAGGTTCCACGTGTATATTGGTTTTGCAGTGAGTAAAATTAATTTTGATAAAATTGATGTTGCAGAAGCTACAAATAGTTTTTTTTTAGATAAACAATAATTGAATTGAGCCATTGGAAATAGTTACAAATAGTTGCTTCAAGGAAAATTAATCCTAAGAAGAAGAATCAATTTTACAATTAGAACCCAAACATATTTTTTTCTTCTAAAATCACGAAAATTAATCTCAAAAACACTTCTAGATACTCTCACCACTAAACCAAACATGCTCTACATCTAAAGGAAAGTCTTCTTCGATTGAACTCCATTTAAAAATAAGTAGTTCAAAACACATGGATTTTAATACCAAAACAAATGTTTAGCATGTTTGCCACGCAATAAGCAATTTTTTTATGAATAAGTGTTAAGCATGTTTGTCTGTATTCAATGCAAATAATTTATTTATGTAAAAATACATTGATTTTTCTCACTTTTTTATCTTCTTTCTCAATTTTCTATATTCATTCAAAGAATTAAATTTCAATTTTGAATGATTCAAGAAATGATAAATAATTCTCAAGTCCCAAGTATTCAATAAAAGACAGTCAAATCTAATAGAATTAAACTTTCAAAACTTTTGATTATTATTTTTTTATCAAAACTTTTGATTATTATGAATTTACTATAAGAATTAAATATTTTTTGATGAGTCAACCTAGCCTATAATATAAAGGGGACAACCAATGTTAGTCATCTAATAAAATTAGATACCGTACTCAAAGTGTGTCGATCATGCAGTTTTGAGACTAATAAAATGCAATTTTTAATGGCGCATTTGTCAAACAAGTCTGGTGGTGGTTGTCGGAAAAGAAGAAGATGAAGAAGGAAGAAGAAGATGGAGAGTGATTGGTGTTTTGTGTTTGTTTCAATTTGGTCCCTTATATTTCTTTTTTGTTTCAATTTAGTCCTCCATTGGCCATGTCATTTAATTATTACACACAAAATTAAAAAAAGACTAATTGTATAAGTATTGTCATTTCAAAGTGCTAATGAAACATATTAATTTTTTTAATAATAATATCATACCAAAAATGTTTCATTTAATAATAATAATAATAATATCACATAGTCCAATACAATAATAAATACAATACAATAAAAATATTTCATTTGGCTATCGCACTTTGTAATGATAACACCCACACTATTTTAAAAAAAAATTGTGGCATTTGGGGAAATAATGCCACGGTCATGCCATTTTTGTATTTTTTGCATTTTTTTTGTGTTATTTAAGAAAAGAGTTTAATTTACATACACAATAGGTGTATTGACTTTTACAATCACTACCAATCACAATTAATGGAGTGAGTGGTTGCTAATTGACTAATTGGTGGTTACCAATTGACCAATTTCTCTTTAATGATATGTTACTATGTGATTGGTAAATAGTGTAAAACATACCTACACAAATTAAATCCTTAAAATTATAATTAACCTAATAATATAATAATTAACCTAATATTGATGATTGTGGTGGGAAGAAGAAAGGAAGAGGAGAAGAAAAGAAAGAGAAAGTTTTGTGAAGATGGTACCTAGGTTGTTTTGTTGTTAAACAGATTTAATTTTAGAAAAAAGGAATAAGAAGTTGTGAACAATAGTTGATTCATTTTAATTTTTAGTTTTACTTAATTTTACATTTTCTAATGAAGGGTGGTGGTGGCTCGCCGGCTCGGTTGGAAGTAGTTGTGGTAGTCGGAAAAGAAGAAGATGAAGAAGGAGGAAGAAGATGTAGAGTGATTGATGTTTTGTGTTTGTTTCAATTTGGTCCTCCATTGGCCATGTCATTTAATGATTACACACACAATTAAAAAAAGACTAATTGTGTGGGTATTGTCATTTCAAAGTGCTAATGAAACATATTAATTTTTTTAATAATAATATCATACCAAAAATGTTTCATTTAATAATAATAATAATAATAATAATAATAATAATAATATCACATAGTCCAATACAATAATAAATACAATACAATAAAAATATTAAAATATTTCATTTGGCTATCGCACTTTGTAATGATAACACCCACACTATTTATTTATTTTTACAAAACACCCACACTATTTTAAAAAAAAAATTGTGGCATTTGGGGAAATAATGCCACGGTCATGCCATTTTTGTATTTTTTGAATTTTTTTGTGTTATTTAAGAAAAGAGTTTAATTTACATACATAATAGGTGTATTGACTTTTACAATCACTACCAATCACAATTCATGGGTGAGTGGTTCTTTAATCGACTAATTGGTGGTTACTAATTGACCAATTTCTCTTTAATGATATGTTACTATGTGATTGGTAAATAGTGTAAAACATACCTACACAAATTAAATCCTTAAAATTATAATTAACCTAATAATATACTCCCTCCGTCCCATATTAAATGTCTTTCTAGCCAAAAAAATTTGTCCCAAATTACATGTCTTTTCCAAATACCAATAAAGCCTAAATTATGTTTTTCCATTCATCCCCTTCATTATTTAATATATTTCTTCCTACAATTTTACTTTTTATGTTTCCAATATCATTAATGAGGGACAATTTGGTAAACTAACTCACAATCTCTCTTTCCCATACAAAATTAACTACTTTTCTTAATTCCTGTGTCACAACCTTAAACGACATCTAATATGAGACGGAGGGAGTAATAATTAACCTAATATAAAAATTATGAAAAAAAGACTTTTACGGTCAGCCACTGAGAGCATTCTAATAATTATTCAATCCAACAAATAACATCATCACTGCGTGTACTATCACGTTCAGGTTCAGCCAGCCACCAGAAGAAGAAGGAGAAAAGACACGAGTGTCTGAGTGTCTTATTGAAGTTCAAGCACTTCAATCCACTAATGGCGATCACCGACCAAATCCTAACAGAAGCGAAGAACACAATCGATCCAAACAGCGGTTTCTGTTCTCAATCTAGAACCTTCCACAGCCTCCGTCCAAACGTCCCTCTACCTCCGCCTTCTCAGCCACTCTCTCTCACCGACTACATCTTCTCTCTCATCCCAACCACCGCAATCTCCACCAACACTTCAGCCCTCATAGACTCCGCCACCGACCGTCACCTCTCTTACTCCCTCTTCCTCCGACAAGTTAAGTCCCTCACATTTTCTCTCCAATCCCAAACCCCTCTCTCAAAAGGCCACGTGGCATTCATCCTCACCCCTACTTCCCTACACGTCCCCGTACTCTATTTCTCCCTTCTTTCTCTCGGCGTTACCATCGCACCCGCTAATCCACTCAGTTCCATTTCCGAGGTAACTCACCAGGTTCAACTCACTAAACCCGCCATCGCCTTCGCCACTTCCGCCACCGCATCCAAACTTCCCGCCGACCTCCCAACCATCCTCCTCGACTCTCCTTCCTTCCTTTCCATGCTTGATGCTGGTACAGCGACTCCGACTCGCCGAGTTGAAACGAGTCAATCAGACTCAGCAGCGATTCTATTTTCTTCTGGCACAACGGGGATGGTAAAAGGCGCGTTGTTAACCCACGGGAATTTTATTGGGGGATTTGTTCATCTTAAGCACTTTGATAAAGATGAAGATGCACCACACCCTGTGTCGCTATTTGCGTTACCGCTATTTCATGTGTTTGGATTTGTTATGCTGGTGAGGGCTATGGCTATGGGTGAGACCTTGGTATTGATGCAGAGGTTTGATTTTGAAGGGATGTTGAAGGCAGTAGAGAGGTATAGGATTAGTTATATTCCGGTGTCGCCGCCGTTGGTGACTGCGATGGTTAAGTCGGAGTTGGTGAATAAGTATGATCTTAGCTCACTTCAGTTGTTGGGGTCAGGTGGCGCGCCGCTTGGTAAAGAAGTGGCTGAGAACTTCAAAGCGAAATTCCCCAATGTGGAAATTGTGCAGGTTAATTTCTTCTCATTGCATTTGTTTTTAAAATTTTATGAAACTGTACACATTAGTTATGATCGATTGAATTCAACTTGATTTCAAGGATTAATTTGATAAATTTTACAAACTTCATAGACTAATTATTTTCATACACTTTATTAAGAGAACTTGTAAGAAAAAAAACCACTAGATGGCATCCAACCAAAATATGTAACGTCATTTTGTGTCGATTGTGATTAACTCATTATCACGGTTATTATTATTTTTCAACTCTTTTCAAAGGGAATGGGACCACCAACATATTCTATATTCTATTTATTCTATTTAGAGAGAAAAAACAGGTGGTAAGTACCATAGTCTTTTTAAATACAAACGACTTCTATCTATAAAATAAAATACAACTCGTAGGCTCGGTTTGAATTTCAAATATATTAGTCACCTGCAATAGGTCTTAGCCGCCGAGTAGGCTTAAAGGTACGTTTGGTCCCTTTACAAATTACAATACCTAAACATAAAAAAAACCTGGGACGGTTGGAAACAGGCCATGGAAAATCAATTCCTAAAGATTGCTTTTCACTAGTCCTATGTCCCGTGCTCCGCACGGGGCTTTCCTTATTTTCGTTCGTTAAACTGAGGTAAAATCACAATAAATGGTTAAACAGTAGGGTTGGATGAAAATATCCAAAAAAATAGAGGCGCCCATACTAAGTTGACAAAAGATGATACGTGGTTCTATTGTAAATGTAGTTGAAGTTCTCGTGGTAGTAAATACTTGAAGATAAGTGATTCATTCTTTTTGGAATGTGGCCACCAATTGAGTTGCCAGGAAATATAGTTGCATGGTTGCAGAGAAGAAAACAAAATTAGAAAATGAAACACACGTGTCATACATGGTTGGATGAAAACAACCAATAAAATACAAGCATCCATAGATAGTTGAAAGAATATGATGAGGGTTCTTTTGTAAATATGATTGAAGTTTTTGTGAATAAAAATTACATTAAGATTATCAATTAAATAAGAAGACTATAAAATTCAAAAAAAAATACATTGAAATTGAACATCCATAGATAATAAGAAGAAAAAGTGTAAAGAATGTTAATAACATAATCCATTTTTATCATGTAAATACAAAAATTAACACTTAGTTAGAAAGAAAAGAAGACAACACAGTTAGAAAGTGAAAGAATATGATGGGGTTTTTTTTGTAACTGTGACTGAAGTTCCCGTGAAATACATGAGTATGATGCATGATTGAATGAAAACCACCAATAAAATAGAAGCATCAATAGAGAGTTGAAAGAATATGATGAGCGGTTCTTTTGTAAATGTGGTTGAAGTTCTCATGAATAAAAGTTACATTATGACTCTCAATTAAATAAGAAGCATTCATACATAGTTGAAAGAATATGATGGGGCTCATATTGTAACATAAGCTATATCTATCAAATGGAAATATAAAACTTAAACATAACAACTTAACCCATAATTAAAAAAAAAAAGACAACACCATCATAAGGTGAAACACGTGGGTATCATGTAGGGTTGGATGAAAACTGCCATTAAAATATAAACAACTATACAAAGTTAATACACGTGGGTATCATGTGGGGAACAAATTTAAGCATGTTTCTAATATCTGTTTGTGTGAAATGACAACATAAAATGACGATATAAATAAAAAGTAAAACACGTTTTCCTATAAAATTTAATAAGAAGAAATATAAAAAGAAATTGTTTTCTTAAAGCGGTGAAATTAAGGATTAATTTTTTCCCTAGCACTAAAGAATCCATAAACACACTGTTTAGCATTTCACTTTAAGTATTTTGTTGCAGAACTATTTTTTTTCCACCAAACCGGTTATTGAGGAATAAACTTTACATTTTTAAACCGTTCAAGTTTCTTGCGAATGCTAAAGTACCTAAAACACATTGATTAGCATCACACTTTACAAATTTTGTCACAAAATTATTTTTTATTTTTCAACAAACCTGTTTTTAAGGAACTAACTTGGCATATTTGAACAGTTAAAAAATTTTCCGAACCATAAAAAATTATGGGTTTCAAAAGAAGATGAGAAGATGAGAGACGAGAGAAAGGAGAAGAACAAAATTTCAGAGAAAGAGGAAGGAAAGAGATGATGATGATTTGGCATCTATGTTGGCAGCCACATCAGCATCAACTAATGGTGTTAGCCAAAAACTAACGGCAGGGACCAAACTAGAAGAGTTTGGTATTTGCAAGGACTGTTTTAAAAAAAAATTAAATTGCGGGATGAGACTGGATTTTTTGGGTATTTACAGGGACCAAACGTTTCTTTAAGCTTAGCCGAGTATACTTGTTTTATGACCAAAAATTTATATATATTGAATCCAGATTCCAGACATCCTGATTCCAAATACCCTGTTTATGTGTTGCCAAATATTCCTCCTAGCATTAGTATTCAGTAGGCATGACATAAAGGGATACCTAAAAATATTCTCTTTTTGATCCAGAGGAGAAATATTTAAGCATTATATAAGGGAATTGACACTTGAGGCAATTGGGATCAAACCCTGCCTAACTTGGAGGTGCGGTTAGCTCTTACTCTAAACCACGTGAGCTGGTACTGTGGATCAAACCTGGAAATAAAACTCAACAGGAATACAGTGGATTAAATTAACATACTTTATAAACATTTTAATAAGTTTTGTTCTTAAGATGAGATTCCAAACAATGTTTTCAGTGCTATTTTTACATCTATATAATATAATTCATACTGCTGAACCTGCTGTCCTGCACTCAAAAATAATAACAATTCAGTGCAACTGCCTTTTACCTTACTTTTTTTGGTTTCATTCTGAATTTTATTTATTTTTATTGTGATTTTACTGATAGGGATATGGTCTGACTGAAAGTGCAGCAGGAGCAGCAAGAATGATAGGGGTTGATGAAGCTAAGCGCCACGGTTCAGTGGGTCGACTCGCAGAAAATATGGTGGCCAAGATAGTGGACCCTGTAACTGGACAGGCATTATCTCCTGGCCAGAGAGGCGAGCTGTGGTTGCGAGGACCAACAATCATGAAAGGTAATTAATAAGACCATCAACTTAGCAACACTAATCTATTAAAATATCACAATAAAATTTTAAATGTTTCTAGGATTGCTTCTTCATTTATTGGCTGCATATTTGCCTTTAGTATTTTGCCAAATTCAAATGTGTAACATGTTTCATGAATGGTGTTGTGGTTATGGTGGCAGTGCAGGCTATGTAGGAGATGACAAAGCTACTGCTGAGATACTGGATTCAGAGGGATGGCTGAAGACTGGTGATCTTTGTTATTTTGACTCTGATGGTTTCCTATTCATTGTAGATAGACTGAAGGAATTGATCAAATACAAAGGTTATCAGGTAATCTGTTATTTCCAATTTTCTACTTCGAGCAACATTTTTTTGCTTATTTGTACCTTTTACTACCTTTACATTTTCCTCACTCTTTTTTTCAAACAAAATTAATGCAGGTTCCTCCAGCTGAATTGGAACACATACTTCATAACAATCCTGAACTTGCTGATTCTGCAGTAATTCCGTATGTATCTGGGGCTTTAATCTTCTGGCGTGTGTTCAAAGTTGTTTTCGATTCAATTCTATGTTCTGTAATTGTTAATTTAGCCAGATTCTAGATCCTGTGAAGTCACCAATAGACTAAACATTTTATTTATTTTTTTGAAAAATTGTTGATCTGTTAGTCAATTTGTGAACTGTCTTATCTTGGCCTAATAGAAAAGAGTGTTGCTGCAATTTGCTTGGTTTAGTAATTAGCATACATGACTTGTTTTAATAAGAAGGTTCACTAAGTCTACTAATTAATATTTTGGAAACAGGTATCCTGATGAAGATGCAGGGCAGATTCCAATGGCTTATGTGGTAAGAAAACCAGGAAGCAACATCACTGCAGCTCAGGTCATGGAGTATGTGGCAAAACAGGTATGCATCTAAAACCTTGTTTTCTAAAATGTGGGTATTTGGTGAATAAACTACCCATTCAATCTTGTATTGTAAATTTGCAATTGCTCAACTCATTTTTGCTTTGTAGATGAACTGAGTGATACTCGAACCATCAATTTTATGCTTTAATAATATGGCGTTTTTTTTTCTCTTGCATTGTTGCTTTATGTATGCTTATTGTTGCAGGTTGCACCATACAAGAAGATACGACGTGTTTCTTTTATTAACTCTATCCCAAAATCTCCAGCAGGCAAAATTTTGAGAAGAGAATTGGTTAACCATGCTCTATCCAGTGGTTCATCCAAATTGTGATCAGGATAACATTGGACAGTACAATAGTACTTCAAATTATACCTTATCGGGGTAATATTGGACAGACAGTACAGTAGTATTTAAAGTAGGGTGTTTTGTTTTCCACCCCCTCCTTCTCTCTCACACCCCCCATTTTACCAAAAAAACCCAAAAATACCCTCTGTTTTTTTTAAAAAAATAAAAATAACTTTCTAAGATTTGGGATTTCCGGATTTAGTGAACCGGATATACCTATCTATGAGGTAAATCCGGGAAACCAATGGGGGGTTTTTGGATTTCCGGATTTACCTCATAAATAGGTAAATCCGGTTCACAATTTGTGAACCGGATTTACCTATCTATGAGGTAAATTCGGGAAACCAGTACAGGTTTTGGGATTTCCGGATTTACCTCATAGATAGGTAAATCCAGTTCACAAATTGTGAACCGGATTTACCTATCTATGAGGTAAACTGAATCCAATGCACTCTCCCACCAAAAGCGTAGGTATTTTCGAATTTTTTGTAAAATTAGGGGTATTTTTGTCTAAAATGGTATTTATGGGGGTGTGAGAGATAAGGAGGAGGTGGAAAAAAAACCCTTTAAAGTATACCTTATAAGATAACTTGTTTACCAATCCAAATTATCTAAATGTTCATATATATATATATGATCATGAAAATAATATCAGATGATTCAATTGGTTAATTTATTATTCAATAAAAAGTTATTAAGTTATGTTCTCACTTCACTAGTCTTGTGTTTTTCACCATTCTTTCTTTTCCTTTCTCTTCTAAATATGGAAATTGAATGTAAACAGTAAAAGATGAACATTTTTTTACAACCGTGAAAGATAAAGACCCGGTGATCAACCTGGTCAGGTTATTGGGCCACTGGGTTAATGGTCGAACCGAAGGGTCGCTGATTGGCCCGCATAACCCATGACCCTAATAAAACGTGATAAAAATAGGCATACTGTGTATAAATTCACTCATCACATAGCTTTGAAATTTTCTATCATACCTTAAAAGATGTCCAAAAAACCTCAAACAATATTAACATAATTAAACTCTTTACTCATTCATCAAATTCAAATCTATCACCTAACAACCATTAAACAATATTAGATATTAAATAATTAAGATATATATGTAATATGTAATATATAATTAAGCCTACATATAAGTATAAAAATACATATTAAATAGATATACTTAATAGGTAAAAAGGCTATTGTTAGAAATAAAGAAAGAAGTTTGTTAAAAAAAATAAAATAAAGAAAGTGGTATTAATATACACGTTACAAATGTATACCAGCAAAAGTTGGTAGCTCATTTGGTTGAAATGCAATGTTGTTGGGTGAAAGGAAGGGGTTCGATCCCCACATTTAGGCACTGAAGCAGTCTTGAGTCGGTGGGTTTGCAGATCCCCGTCCCCCCCTACCTCTAGCGAGGGTCGGGTTTTATATCCCCATCCCCGTCTCAAGCGAAGTCGGGTTCATGGCATACCGTTTCTTCATCACTAACTTATGCAAAAATAAAAAAATTATATTTACTGAAAATTAATTAAATAAAATAATAGCTATTATACAATGATAAAATAAAGTTAAAAATATTAAAATAGACTTTTCTTTTCAAAATAGATCAAAACTTAAAATAAACAAAATTAATTAAAACAAAATCAATGAATATATTTGTATAAAATAAAATGAAATAAATAGTTAATGTGTTGTTGAATGGGGTTTGAGGCGGGTCGGGGTGGGTATCGACATCCCCGAACCCGCCCTCGCCGATCAGCGGGTATTAGATTCAAGCTCGGGTCGGCCTGGTCGGGTGGAGTACCGCGAGTTCGAGTTTTGTTGCTACGCCTACCCACATTTGGCTTTTCTTGGTAATTCATTGTGAATTTAAGTTGTTGAAAAATGAGATTTGACCGAGTCAACCCGGGTCATGGGGTGGACGGGTCACCGGGTTAACCATAAACCCGACCGGGTTTCACAGGCGCGAATTACATGAGCGATCCAAATAGCAACTCGAACCGAGCTCGAACCGGTCGCGGTTGGGCCCGGTCCGACCCGTGGGTCGGTCCGAGTTTAATAACACCGCTGCTAACAATGATATGGTGTTTGTTTATCTTCATCAAAAATGCAAAAGGTGGTGAAAAAGGAAGGGTTCGATCCCACATTTGGCTTTTTTTGGTAATTCATTGTGAATTTAAGTTGTTGAAAAATGAGATTTGACCGAGTCAACCCGGGTCATGGGGTGGACGGGTCACCGGGTTAACCATAAACCCGACCGGGTTTCACGGGCGAATTACATGAGCGATCCAAATAGTAACTCGAACCGAGCTCAGAACCGGGTCGTGGTTGGACCGGTCCGACCGGCCGGGTCGGTCCGGGTTTAATAACACTGCTTTTAACAGTATGGTGTTTGTTTATCTTCATCTTGCATTGTTGCTTTATGTATTCTTATTGTTGCAGGTTGCTGCACCATACAAGAAGATACGACGTGTTTCTTTTATTAACTCTATCCCAAAATCTCCAACAGACAAAATTTTGAAAAGAGAATTGGTTAACCATGCTCTATCCCGTGGTTCTTCCAAATTGTGATCAGGATGACATTGGAAGTATAGTAGCACTTTAAAATATTCCTTTATAAGATAACTTGTCTACCAATCCAGTTATCAAAAAATATCTTAAAAATAACAAAAGGAAGATTCAATTGTTCAATTGGTTAATATATTATTCTATAACAAATCTGACATTCGATATCAATTGATCCTGTTCTATGCGCTTGCAATAGAACACTTCACTATGTCTTTCACCATTCTTTCTTTTCCTAGCTCTTCTAAATACAGAAATTGAATGTAAACAGAACAAGATTAACATTGAAATTAGAATTTCCGCTGCCTTCCTATCTCTCTTCTATATCCTCCCTCTGTCTCTCTCCTCTATCCTCTCCGACTCCTCTCTTATCTCATTGTTCTCTCTCCCTCCCTCTACCTCCTATCTCTCTTCTATATATCTTTTCATATAACAACCTCTCTCCCTCTCCCTCTCCCTCTCCCTCTCTTATCATCTCTCTCATATTATTTTCACTATAATTTTCCGAACCGGTTCGTTAATCAACTATTGTGTCTATTATTGGGGGTGTCTGGTATAACAAACACACATACGTTAGTTAACTTCCGAAAATGTTCGGAAATATAGTTCCGAACATTTCTGATAGTGCTAAAAACCAGCAGTTTCAGTATTGACCCAAAATTAAATTGATTTTACTTATAAAAAAAACTTCCTAACAAAAAAATACTCATTGTACCGAACATAAGATTGATTACATGAATAAAATGTCTTGTCTGAATACAATTTCAAACTCAAATTCAATAACATATTCAAATAACCATCAAACTTTTGTTAAGTCTACAATATAATGGGGTGTTATATCTAAGTTTAACGACTTTCATTGTTGTAAGATAGGTAGAACAAGGATAGAGAGAGAACTTTTTAAAGACTGGCAGGGGTATTTTTGTATTTTCATAGGGGTAGGGGGTGTCTAGTGAGGTGAGAGGGGGTTGTAAGAAGTATGGGCTTGTTCGCATATTCATCATTTCTAGTTTTAGCAATATGAAATTTGTATTCTTTTCGATGTAATCCACCGATTTGAATGAATGAATACATTTTTTTCAGTAAAAAAAAGAAAGAAGTATGGACTAAATGTTCTTATAATAAAAAGACCGAAAGGAGTAGTTCTCATTCTAATAAAATTTCCATCTATTCATTAAAGTGTGAAGGGTGTGTCTGTTCTCTCTAGTTATGCCCTTCTCCCTCAACTTTAGGTTCCACGTGTATGTTTAGTTTTGCGGTGAGTAAAATTAATTTTGAAAAAATTGATTTTGCAAAAGCTACAAATAGTTTTTTTTAGATAAACAATAATTGAATTGAGCCATTGGAAATAGTTACAAATAGTTGTTTCAAGGAAAATTAATCCTAGAAAGAAGAACCAATTTTACAATTAGAACCCAAACATCTTTTTTTCTTTTAAAATCACGAAAATTAATTTCAAAAACACTTCTAGGTGCTCCCACCGCCAAACCAAAAATGCTCTACATCTAAAGGAAAGTCTTCTTCGATTGAACTCCATTTAAAATAAGTAGTTCAAAACACGTGGATTTTAATACCAAAACAAATGTTTAGCATGTTTGCCACGCAATAAGCAATTTTTTTATGAATAAGTGTTAAGCATGTTTGTCTGTATTCAATGCAAATAATTTATTTATGTAAAAATACATTGAGTTTTCTGACTTTTTTATCTTCTTTCTCAATTTTCTAAATTCATTCAAAGAATTAAATTTCAATTTTGAATGATTCAAGAAATGATAAATAATTCCCAAGTTCCAAGTATTCAATAAAAGACAGTCAAATCTAATAGAATTAAACTTTCAAAACTTTTGATTATTATTTTTTTATCAAAACTTTTGATTATTATGAATTTACTATAAGAATTAAATATTTTTTTATGAGTCAACCTAGCCTATAATATAAAGGGACAACCAATGTTAGTCATCTAATAAAACTAGGACGATTCGATGCGATGCAGAGAGAGGTGTGATTAATGCGCCTGAGATGTAGTTTCAAAAACATCAACATTTTATAAGGGGGTATAAAAATACGCAACACATATATATAAGACGAAAGACAACAATAGCCCTTGGTGGGATGAGACAACAATGTCTTACCCAAAAATATAGAGTGAGGGTATATTGGTAAGCAGAGAGGTACAAATGAGGGTACATTTTGATAAAAAAAAGTCTTGGACAAAAAAATTGTCGGGGTATGTCGGTCCAAAAAAATATAGAGTGGGGTATATTGGTAAATAGTGAGGTACAAAATGAGGGGTATATTGGTAAATGGTGGGGTACAAAATATAAAGTGTGGGGTATGTCGGTCCAAAAATATAGAGTGAGGAATGAGAGGGTATATTGGTAAATGGTGGGAATAAAATTTTCCCACCAAAAGTGGATAAAAAAAAAGAGTGTTGGCCAAAAAAAATTCGAGGGTTATGTCGGCCCAAAAATATAGAGTGGGAGTATATTAGTAAGCAGTGAGAGTACAAAATAAGGGTATATTGGTAAATGGTGGGGTACAAAATATAGAGTGGGGGTATGTCGGTTCAAAAATATAGAGTGGGGTATATTAGTAAGCAGTGGGGTACAAATGAGGGTATATTGGTAAATGGTGGGAATAAAATTTTCCCACCAAAAGTGGATAAAAAAAAAAAGAGTGTTGGCCAAAAAAAAATTTATCGAGGTATGTCGGTCCAAAAATATAGAGTGGGGGTATATTGAAGTGGGGTACAAAATGAGGGGTATATTGGTAAATGGTGGGAATAAAATTTTCCCACCAAAAGTGGATAAAAAAAAGTGTTGGACAAAAAAAAATTGTCAGGGGTATGTCGGTCCAAAAATATAGAGTGGGGATATATTGGTAAACAGTGAGGTACAAAATGAGGGGTATATTGATAAATGGTGGGGCACAAAATATAGAGTGGGGGTATGTCGGTCCAAAAATATAGAGTGAGGGTCTATTGATAAACAGTGGGATACAAAATAAGGGGTATATTGGTAAATGGTGGGAAAAAAAATTTCCCACCAAAATGGCTAAAAGATGCCTAAAAGATGCGATTGTCTTTTAATAGATAGAGATTAGATAATGTACTCAAAGTGTGTCAATCATGCAGTTTTGAGACTAATAAAATGCAATTTTTAATGGCGCATTTGTCAAACAAGTCTGGTGGTGGTTGTCGGAAAAGAAGAAGATGAAGAAGGAAGAAGAAGATAGAGAGTGATTGATGTTTTGTGTTTGTTTCAATTTGGTCTCTTATGTTTCTTTTTTGTTTCAATTTGGTCCTCTATTGGCCATGTCATTTAATTATTACACACAAAATTAAAAAAAGACTAATTGTGTGGGTATTGTCATTTCAAAGTGCTAATGAAACATATTAATTTTTTTAATAATAATATCATACCAAAAATGTTTCATTTAATAATAATAATAATAATAATAATAATATCACATAGTCCAATACAATAATAAATACAATACAATAAAAATATTAAAATATTTCATTTGGCTATCGCACTTTGTAATGATAACACCCACACTATTTATTTTTTTTTACAATACACCCACACTATTTTAAAAAAAATTGTGGCATTTGGGGAAATAATGCCACGGTCATGCCATTTTTGTATTTTTTGAATTTTTTTTGTGTTATTTAAGAAAACAGTTTAATTTACATACATAATAGGTGTATTGACTTTTACAATCACTACCAATCACAATTCATGGAGTGAGTGGTTGCTAATTGACTAATTGGTGGTTACCAATAGACCAATTTCTCTTTAATAATGTGTCACTATGTGATTGATAGATAGTGTACGACATACATACATAAATTAAATCCTTAAAATTATAATTAACCTAATAATATAATAATTAACCTAATATAATAATACCCAACAAATAACATCATCACTGCGTGTACTATCACGTTCAGGTTCAGCCAGCCACCAGAAGAAGAAGGAGAAAAGACACGAGTGTCTGAGTGTCTTATTGAAGTTCAAGCACTTCAATCCACTAATGGCGATCACCGACCAAATCCTAACACAAGCGAAGAACACAATCGATCCAAACAGCGGTTTCTGTTCTCAATCTAGAACCTTCCACAGCCTCCGTCCAAACGTCCCTCTACCTCCGCCTTCTCAGCCACTCTCTCTCACCGACTACATCTTCTCTCTCATCCCAACCACCGCAATCTCCACCAACACTTCAGCCCTCATAGACTCCGCCACCGACCGTCACCTCTCTTACTCCCTCTTCCTCCGACAAGTTAAGTCCCTCACATTTTCTCTCCAATCCCAAACCCCTCTCTCAAAAGGCCACGTGGCATTCATCCTCACCCCTACTTCCCTACACGTCCCCGTACTCTATTTCTCCCTTCTTTCTCTCGGCGTTACCATCGCACCCGCTAATCCACTCAGTTCCATTTCCGAGGTAACTCACCAGGTTCAACTCACTAAACCCGCCATCGCCTTCGCCACTTCCGCCACCGCATCCAAACTTCCCGCCGACCTCCCAACCATCCTCCTCGACTCTCCTTCCTTCCTTTCCATGCTCGATGCTGGTACAGAGACTCCTACTCGCCGAGTTGAAACGAGTCAATCAGACTCAGCAGCGATTCTATTTTCTTCTGGCACAACGGGGAGGGTAAAAGGCGCGTTGTTAACCCACGGGAATCTAATCGCATTAATTGGGGGATTTGTTCACCTGAGGCACTTTGATAAAGATGAAGATGAACCTCACCCGGTGTCGCTATTTCCGTTACCGCTATTTCATGTGTTTGGATTCTTTATGCTGGTGAGGGCTATTGCTATGGGTGAGACCTTGGTGTTGATGCAGAGGTTTGATTTTGAAGGGATGTTGAAGGCAGTAGAGAGGTATAGGATTAGTTATATTCCGGTGTCGCCGCCGTTGGTGACTGCGATGGTTAAGTCGGAGTTGGTGAATAACTATGATCTTAGCTCGCTTCAGTTGTTGGGGTCCGGTGGCGCGCCGCTTGGTAAAGAAGTGGCTGAGAATTTCAATGCGAAATTCCCCAATGTCGAAATTGTGCAGGTTAATTTCTTCTCCTTGCATTTGTCTTTAAAATTTTATGAAACTGGACACATTAGTTATGATCGATTGAATTCTACTTGATTTCAAGGATTAATTTGATAAATTTTACAAACTTCATAGACTAATTATTTTCATATACTTTAATAATAATAAGAAGAGAACATGTAAGGAAAAAAAACCACTAGATTCCATCCAACCAAAATATGTAACGTCATTTTGTGTCGATTGTGATTAACTCATTATCACGGTTATTATTATTTTTCAACTATTTTCAAAGGAAAAAATGGGACCACCAACATATTCTATTTATTTACTCAGAAAGAAAAACAATAGTCTTTTAAATACAAACGACTTCTATAAAATAATATAAAACTCATAGGCTCTTGGTTTGAATTTCAAATGCATTAGTCACCTGCAATAGGTCTTAGCAGAATATACTTGTTTTATGACCAAAAAATTATATATTGAATCCAGATATCCTGATTCCAAATACCCTGTTTGTCATGTGTTACCAAATATTCCTCCTAGCCTTAGTATTCAGTAGGCATGGCATAAATAAAGGGATACCTAAAAATATTCTCTTTTTGGTCCAGAGGAGAAATATTTAAGCATTATATAAGGGAATTGACACTTGAGGCAATTGGGATCAAACCCTGCCTAACTTGGAGGTGCGGTTAGCTCTTACTCTTAACCACGTGAGCTGGTACTGTGGATCAAACCTGGAAATAAAACTCAACAGGAATGCAGTGGATTAAATTAACATACTTTATAAACATTTTAATAAGTTTTGTTCTTGAAATGAGATTCCAATGTTTTCAGTGCTATTTTTACATCTATATAATATAACGCATATTGCTGAACCTGTCTTGCACTCAAAACTAATAATAATTCAGTGCAACTGCCTTTTTCCTAACTTTTTTTTGGTTTCGTTCTGAATTTGATTTATTTTTATTGTGATTTTACTGATAGGGATATGGTCTGACTGAAAGTGGAGGAGGGGCAGCAAGAATGATAGGGGTTGATGAGGCTAAGCGCCACGGTTCAGTGGGTCGACTCGCAGAAAATATGGTGGCCAAGATAGTGGACCCTGTAACTGGACAGGCATTATCTCCTGGCCAGAGAGGGGAACTGTGGTTACGAGGACCAACAATCATGAAAGGTGATTAATTAACACCATCAGCTTAGCAACACTAATCTATTAAAAAATCCAAATAAAGTTTTATAGGTGTCTTGGAAGGCTTCTTCATTTATTAAACTGCATCTTTGCATTTAGTATTTGGCAGTGAAGATGTGCATTCAAGATACCAATTTTTGGTTAAGCCATACAAGATGAATGATGTGTTTGACCAAATTCAAATGTGTAACATGTTTCATGAATGGTGTTGTGGTTATGGTGGCAGTGCAGGTTATGTAGGAGATGACAAAGCTACTGCTGAGACACTGGATTCAGAGGGATGGCTGAAGACTGGTGATCTTTGTTATTTTGACTCTGATGGTTTCCTATTCATTGTAGATAGACTGAAGGAATTGATCAAATACAAAGGTTATCAGGTAATCTGTTATTTCCAATTTTCTACTACGAACAACATTTATTTGCTGATATTACCTTTACTACCTTTACATTTTCCTCACCGTTTTTTCAAACAAAATTAATGCAGGTTCCTCCAGCTGAATTGGAACACATACTTCATAACAATCCTGAAATTGCCGATGCTGCAGTAATTCCGTACGTATCTGGGGCTTTAATCTTCTGGCGTGTGTTCAAAGTTGTTTTCGATTCAATTCTATGTTCTGTAATTGTTAACTTTATCCAGATTCTAGATCCTGTGAAGTCACAAAGAGACTCTGTTAGTCAAATTGTGATCTGTCTTATTTTGGCCTAATAGAAAAGAGTGTTGCTGCAATTTCCTTGGTTTAGCAATTAGCATACATGACTTGTTCTAATAAGAAGGTTCACCAAGTCTACTAATTAATACACTGGAAACAGGTATCCTGATGAAGATGCAGGGCAGATTCCAATGGCTTATGTGGTAAGAAAACCAGGAAGCAACATCACTGCAGCTCAGGTCATGGAGTATGTAGCAAAGCAGGTATGCTTCTAAAACCTTGTTTTCAAAAATGTGGATATTTGGTGAATGAACTACCCATTCAATCTTGTATTGTAAGTTTGCAATGGCTCAACTCATTATTGCTTTGTAGATGAATTGAGTGATACTTGAACCCTCAATTGTATGCTTTCACAATAGTGTTTGTTCTTTTTCCTTATGCATTCTTACTGTTGCAGGTTGCACCATACAAGAAGATACGACGTGTTTCTTTTATTAACTCTATCCCAAAATCTCCAGCAGGCAAAATTTTGAGAAGAGAATTGGTTAACCATGCTCTATCCAGTGGTTCATCCAAATTGTGATCAGGATAACATTGGACAGTACAATAGTACTTCAAATTATACCTTATCAGGATAATATTGGACAGTACAGTAGTATTTAAATTGTACCTTATAAGATAACTTGACTACCAATCCAAATTATCTAAATATATATATATATATATGATCATGAAAATAATATCAGATGATTCAATTGTTCAATTGGTTAATTTATTATTTATTATTCAATAAAAAGTTATTAAGTTATGTTCTCACTTCACTAGTCTTGTGTTTTTCACCATTCTTTCTTTTCCTTTCTCTTCTGAATATGGAAATTGATTGTAAACAGTAAAAGATGAACATTTTTTTACAACCGTGAAAGATAAAGACGAAAATATAATTTCCCTTGCCCGAGTTCCATTCACCTCATTATCATTTCAAATATATATATATATATAAGCAACACCCTTTAATCATGTTTTGACATTTCTTTCAGATCGGAACAATTACTCAATTGTAGTTCACATAAATCACCAAAATAAAGAAACGTAGTTGACATTAAAAAATGGTTAGTCCTTTTTATTTGTCAATAAAAAAACTGGTTAATTCTAAATTGTCGTCGGATTTTGGGTGTTAACAAATGTGTTATTGTTTTTTAGACTCAGGAGCGTGTGATTTTAGGCTCAATAATTTCGCTTATTCAGATTTTGGGTCCCACTTTTACTGTTATGGCATGAGTATTTTAGGCCCATCAATACAAATCAATCAATATTAATATAATAGAATCATATGCTAGAAAAATGTCATTTTTAGTCTACTTATAAACATGTCATGTGTCTAAAAATGAGGTCAAATAGGTAAACTCATCACTATAGACAATAAAGATAGTTGATAATCCTAAATGTTAAAGATAGTTGCTAGAACTAAAAGTTGTATGATTTTTACTGCTTTTGTATGATATAGAGTGGTTGTAGAGAGTTTTTTTCAAGTTCAATCTCCATCAACTATTTATCAACGGGTATTTTAAGATTCTCAATATGCATGAATGGTATGAGTCTTAGTCTATTTTGACAGGAAAAATGTTAAAAGGTAGTTGCTGGGTTTGGGAGAAGAACTCGCAGAAGCCACATTGGCCACTCGACATGACTCGAAATCTTTTAAATGTTGCATGTTATCGTTTATGTGTTATTCTGTGATGGTTTTTTTCACTATAGGTGTCTATTTGCATTTAAGGCTGTTTGTTGCTATTTTTATGCTTTTCTAATGTTAAATAAGTGTAAAATGTGAAATGACTCAAAATGTGAGTCATTGTGTTCAAGTAAGTGCACGTACAAGGCTGAGCAAAAAAAAACAGATGATTTTTCTTTACCTTGCTTTGCAATTACGGGTACTTTGAGCTGTTGTGTGCAATTATTTTGGGTGGAGTTGGGGTGGGTCAAGGGATTCCAGTATCTAATCAGTAGTCATAATAGTCATGACTAACTCATTATGTAATCTTTTCTTTGCCCAAATACATGATTTTTCTGCACTCAATTTTAGTGGTTAAAATAGAGGATAGTTTCTCATGCTCGGATACACCATACTAATTTCACATAGCTCATGGACTGTCAGTGTGGAAGTTAACAAAATATAATACATGATTGGACTTCACCCTATACCAAACTGATAATTGTAAGGCATTCTGGAAGTTGGGTTTTATTTCTCTTCCTTTACCTTTAAATGTGTCATAATTAATAAATATAGTACAAAGTAATCAAGGAATCAATGACTTATTGAATCATAACTAATAAAGTTAGGACTAATGAGTACAAAGTAACACATTTGTTACAATAATTTCACTGGGAGGATTCACATTTGTTACAAAGTAACACATTTTTATTTTACTCACTACTGGTTGGATGTTACTAACAATTAGTGTCATATTATGTTGTTTTTAAGCCGATTCAATGCTATTACTTTTGGTTTCTGTCATTTCTTTATTTTTGTACTATAAATAAGTCATGAGGAAATGTGGCACAAATTGGGTTAAATATTTAACCTGATGCATGATTCATCATGTTATACATGTACATAATTCAACTTTGCTCTTGAGATTTTGATTTTTTTAAAATCAAAGGTGTTTTCCCTTTCAAACTGGAGCAGGGGCAAAAGAAGAGGAATCCATTACCTGGTGAGATCAATATTCAATCAATAATGCACTTGGAAGAATTTGATCAATAAATCAACATTGAACAGGGTTTGAAAAGATATTTTTTTCCTTCTCAACTTTTAAAGCTTGCAGATACAAATTGGGATGACAAATATGCAGTGGTTGAAGTATAATAGCAGCTCCTCTCTAAATATAGTGGAAAGATCTTTAGCTCAAACGAGGAAGCTATATAGGAAAGGAAAACAAATGACACAATCACAAAATTCTGCTATAGAAGGACAGTTGGCCTTGGCAGCATAACAAAATTCTACAACCCCAAGTACTTTGTTGATACTGTAAATTGTATATCATTTGCATTCTAACTTAGAGTCATTTGAGCAAAATGGAGACTTCCAGTTTTAATTCAAATGAAGCTTTGAATTGAATATGTTGGTCATATTAATTGGGCGTGGCCAAAGGGAAGGGTTTGAAAGCTTAAGTTGCCATAGATTTCTTTAAACAATATATATTTCAAAGTTTTCAAAGTAATTTCTTTGCATTATAAACAATATATACACTGCATTTGTCATTACTAAAGTATTATTTGATTAATACTTATGTTGTTGTTAAAGTATTTTTATATATGGGTTATCACTACTAAATTATTATTTGATTTCACGGGATCTCAAAATTATAATATATAATTATATATATAAATCTAAATTTAATTTCCTACTATTATATAAATATTTAAATAGTTGAAGTAATTATCTTACGGCGTCTAAACAAATGAATTTCGACCCGTGCTGGCACGGGTAAATTATACTAGTATATATATATATATAAGCAACACCCTTTAATCATGTTTTGACATTTCTTTCAGATCGGAACAATTACTCAATTGTAGTTCACATAAATCACCAAAATAAAGAAACGTAGTTGACATTAAAAAATGGTTAGTCCTTTTTATTTGTCAATAAAAAAACTGGTTAATTCTAAATTGTCGTCGGATTTTGGGTGTTAACAAATGTGTTATTGTTTTTTAGACTCAGGAGCGTGTGATTTTAGGCTCAATAATTTCGCTTATTCAGATTTTGGGTCCCACTTTTACTGTTATGGCATGAGTATTTTAGGCCCATCAATACTAATCAATCAATATTAATATAATAGAATCATATGCTAGAAAAATGTCATTTTTAGTCTACTTATAAACATGTCATGTGTCTAAAAATGAGGTCAAATAGGTAAACTCATCACTATAGACAATAAAGATAGTTGATAATCCTAATAATATATTCTTTTGAGAACGGCCCACCATGACTTTTGCTTGTTGAATGAAATATTTTAAGTAGCTTTGTGTGAAGTGTTTAAAAGGGATTAGATGAATATGTGTATTTGGGGGTGAAATAACTTCATAAACAAGTGGTGTTTGAATGGAATATTTGAAGAGGATAAAGTAATAAGTGTAATTAAATACAAATGAGCCATATAAATAAGTGAAATTTTATCAATGACTGAAATAAAAGTACATGATTTTGATAAAGACACTCTTGGCTACTAGAGAAAATTAGCCTATGTTTCTACTAGAGAAACACTAAGAGAGAAACTCTTTTACAACTCATCTTATTTTTCTCTATATTTTACATGGCTTTGATGAAGCCTTATTTATAGCCAAACTTGTACATAGGTTCCTCCATTAATGATTCACATGGCACCCGCTATCCCGTTTGGAAAACGTGACGTAAGCAAAAGAATTTATAGAAATTACGTCTTTGTAAAAAAAATTATGTCAAACGAAATAACAAGTATCATGAATAGATGAGTAAATACAAATCAAAGTCAAAAGTAAGGGTACAATAAAAACCCAAACAACCCTGTGTCACATGTCTTAGAACTTTTACCACTTATTACAATATCGAAAAGCAGACAGAAAATCAAAAGATAATAACTAAGGCCTTCCTCTCACGCAAACTAATCATCGACGTCCACGTTGACACATTCACCACCATCTGCTTGCGCACCACCTAAACGTGTACAATGGTACACGAGTAGCTACAAAGGAAGAAGAATGAGGAAATCACATAACATAGAAAACAATCAACAGTAGTGGTTACAACTTTCATAACACGCATGCACAAACAATCCTTAACTAATCCTCAGCTAATCCTAGTGTCACGACCTCACATATAGTCCTAATACTACAAGCAAAAACAGCCAAAACAACAGCAACAACAACAACAGGATCTGGATACCTTGTCAGATACTGCCTTACAATCATCATCAACGACAACAACAACAACAACTACTACTATAGGACCAGGATACATTGCATGAACGGGATACCTTGCCCGATAACGCCCTATAGGGAACAACATCGATAGGACCGGGATACCTTGTCCGAACAGGATACCTTGCCCGATAACGCCCTACAAAGAACAACGACACGAGGACTCAGAGGACCGGGATATCTTGCCCGAACGGGATACCTTGCCCAATAATGCCCTTACAACGACAACAACTATTGAGGTACGGCTCACCCATACTGCGACGAGTCCTTGCCCATACTGCGACAAGGTTCCTCCTACAACTTAAATTACTAAGGTACGACTCGCCCATACTGCAACGAGTCCTTGCCCATACTGCGACAAGGTTCCTTAAACATCATCATCATCAACTATTCATTGCCCATACTGCGACAATGTTGCTTAAACATCATCATCATCAACTATCATTTAACTCTTGTAACTAACTATTCCTTCTCACTTAAGTTATTAAACTTAATTAGGAGTAACTATCATGCTATATCCATGCCATATCTACTCATCTATGTCTGAGCGTCATCATCTATCGTCTATAACTTCATTTACTTCGTTAAGCTATAAAGTGTCCTGAAGTTAACTAGCACTAAGTCATTAATTAACTATGGACACCTATTATCTTATGTTACTCGTGATTTGCAACTAGCTCGACAAGTCTTTCTGTCACTAAGAATTATTCTTGAATTCATTTTTCATGTTTTTATTATTATAATGAATTACAAACTAGTCATGCTTCTGAATCCTTCCTTAGTTCCTATCTTAATGAACCATTCACTACTAATTGTCAATTGATCATTCACTATTATTTATTAATTATGAATATTTCTTTCTAATTCATTAAAAAACTCCAAACATATATTCGTTAATAATAACTACTCTAATTTGTCAACATTTTACTCTAATTGATTAACACTAGTCCAAGACATCTCCTATGTGATTCCACCTACTCTACTCAAATACTAAAGTCAACCTAATCAATTACCATAATCATCTATGTCTAGAAAGCATTCTAAGTCGTTCTCACTTCCAATTAAATCATCAAAACTATTAGGGACTTTAGTAACATCAAATCAATCTTCTACGCTAAAGTTTGACATTGTTACTTATCTTAAAGACAATCTAAACTCTGAATACATCATCAATCTTCACTTATAGCTATCATATAATAATATCATTAACTTATTCAAGAGTTAAGTAAGGTTGACTACCCTATAGTTCATAACTACCCAACTACAACAATCATTATAACAATCATATCTCCTCTAAGGAGATAGCCATTAGGCCTTAACAATGAGACTCAATTCCATAGAATTGGTCTCTTATCATCATCAACAATCACAAGTTACACAACAATAACAACATCTAGCCATAAACTGTTCAAAAACCACACATAACATTTATACATATAATCAACATTATCACATTATAATAAAATCCTTGCTCCTACAAAGACATAACTAAATTATAGAATAAAACACATAAGACCCATTGCTCATACAATGGTTTGCACACAAATATAATGTCAGCGTAAGACATAGGGATCATGGGACATCCCAGTTACGTCAATTGCATCCTAAACTACCATGTTCCCTAGTTATCATTCCCCCTCTTCTTGTTGAAAAACATGGCATCCATGGAAGATTAAAGAGGAAACCCTTAAAAGTCTATTATATTGAAATTGATAAAATATTACTAATGAGGAGAAGATGATTACAAATGAGTGTACCATCTACCTTATATACTAACCAACTAATGGGCCTTACTACTAACTAATGTGCTTACTATCTATATTTTAATAGTCTCCCGCAAGTTGGACGGTGTTCACAACACTTTCAGCTTGGGATAAGCAATACAAAGATACTATAAAATATGGAAATTAAAGAACAATCCAAATTGGTAGCAGTTGAGGTGCATAGCTCCTAGAAGTCTTCGACCAACTATCAGGCCCCTTCAAGCTTCTTCCAGCGTCTCCACAACATTCACTCTAAAAGAATCAACAAACTCCACTTTTGGGCATAACCATCCAAGTGCCAAAGAAGTCATCAAATGCTTAACCATCGGGCAGAAACGACAACTCAAGGTTTAACCACTTGGAGGAAGCAACAAACCAACACTTAACCAACAAGGAAAAACCACAACTCAAGGCTTAATCACTTGTAGGAAGCAAAAACGCTTAACAACCATAAGGCAGAAGCAAACATCAACAAAGTCATAGGGCCAAAGGCTTAACCACCAAGCTGAAACTATACCTCAAAGTTTAACCACTTGGCAGAAGCACAACAACGCTTAACCATCAAGAGTACTCAATCACTCAAGACAGAAGCAAAATCTCAATGCTTAACCATTTATAGCAGAAGCATTAGGCTTAACCACCACAAACAGAAGCTAACAACAAGCCAATTAAAGCTAAACATCAACAAAACAACAAATAGGAAAAACACCAAACACTTAGTGTGCATAAAAGTCATATAGGAATCAAGTTCCACTGTTTAGCAACTTCCAAAGAGAAGAATAATTGCTATTCGGGTCTCCAAAGTAAGCAAAAAACATCTTATGATAAACATCCAAGCCAAATTCAACTATCAACACCTTGCATGAATGCCACTGGAGTGTGAGGCATGTAGATGTGAAAGGAACCTAATATCGTGTGTGGAACACCATCCTCCCATTTTTGTTTTACAATTTCCACCAAGCACCATTTAAGAAGCTACTGTTTTCAATCTTTCCTTTCATAATAGAAATTAAGCACAAACCGTAATTATGGATGTCTCCACGTCCATTCACAATAACATCAAATAAAAAGCTCACAATCAGCTAAAAAGATTCCCTTTTCTCCTCTTTTTTAACCACACTCCACAGTGACACAACAACAAACTACTAATCTAAAATTTCAATTCCGTCAAAACACCATGCTACCAAGTTATCAAAGGTCACTTTAATTCAAAAATCATTTACCTCCATAGAAAAACATCAGCAGGTTTTCCACCACATTTCAGAACCTCCCTAAAGGTTGCATAGCAATTATAATAGTCTCCAAGCTTGGCAAACCCACCAATTAGCTTAGAAAAAACCATGCAAAAAGACCCAACAATTCCAAGAAATCCCTTCAACAGAAATACCTACAACTGCACCAACAACAAAGCAAGACCATTGAAGAGCTTCAGCCAAGTTGCAAAGCTATACACGACCAGCAAAGCATCCTGCAGAACCAAAAACACAATTACACCGAAAGTGCAGGATGATGACGAAATGCCCACCATCAAACCTTCGTGCCGTCACACTGTTACGCAGAACCAGAGAAGGAAATCAAACTCAGAAAGTGATCCAAAAGAAACGAAAGTGCAAATGGCAAATACGAGGAAACAGTGAAGGAAGTAAATCAGAAGCCAACAACATGAACAACACAGAATCTAGGGTTCCGAAAGGGGGAAATCACATGAAATTAGGTTTTGAACTGAAAACTGAAACGAAGGTCAATTCACACAAGGGAAATCAAAGGAACAGAAACAAATGTTTCACAAAGAGAGGAAATGAAATGTAGATCGCTACATAGAAGAGGTGGAATCGCGAGATTTAGAGAATCTGAAATCACAAAACCAAGGAAAGGTAGAATCGTACAATCAAGAAAGGGAATCGTAAAATCAAGAAGGCATGAAATGAAATCCTGAAATGAAAAAGACTGATTCACACAGAAATGAAACGCAAACTGAAATCAAAGGGAAGAAGACTACTTATTTTCTTGATTGAATGGAAAAGAAACTAGTAATAAAAAAAAAATATGAAAGTAACCTCTAGCGGAAAGTAATTTTATGGAGGATATCATGTTTGTTCTAATACCATGTTGAAAAACATAACATCCATGGAAGATTAAAGAGGAAACTCTTAAAAGTCTATTATATTGAAATTGATAAAATATTACTAATGAGGAGAAGATGATTACAAATGAGTGTACCATCTACCTTATATACTAACCAACTAATGGATCTTACTACTAACTAATGGGTTTAATATCTATATTTTAATACTTCTTACCTCGAATCTGATCACGAACGATGATACAAAGCAATAACAACAACTTATGTCCTCCAAACAGCATCAATTCCTCTTATATTATTCCCTTAATGATTTCGGAAGTCACGTATAACATTTGACAAAGGTATGGTATTAATTATTTGACGGTAGAGACTAAAACGACTAAAAACATGGGCTGGGGAACATACCACGAAATTATAATATAGAAGGCTGAAGACTTGTTTTTATAGCGTTAAGAACGTCGTTACGAGCGTGTAGCTTCAAACGGTGTGCGAATTTGACGTCGGTAGGAAAAGTTAAGCCAAAAATACTATTTTACGATATAAAGAACTCAAACAAATGATTAGAACATGATAGATATTGCTTACCACGAAATCAGACCTGAAAGCAGTAAGGGAGAGGATCTTTAATTGATTTGAATGTATCTTGACATCCAATGAATGAAAGAACTGATAATCCTATTTAGTAGTGCTCAACGGTAACGAAGAACAGTCAAGAATAACCATTAATGCAAGTGTTGGTATTAGTAATATTGGTTAAGGGTAGTTTAGGTAATAGGCCCTTAGTCAAAGTCAAAAATGTAGAGCAATTGTGCTTGATGGTTAGTTGTTAGTTACATGGATACAGAGTTAGTTATAAACTCTGAAACTATACTTTGTATATTAACTACTCAGTGTATTGGAGTTAAACTCAATTGAATGAAATCAGTTTCCTTTTCTCTCTTCTTCTTGATTCTGTTCCAACAAACTGGTATCAGAGCTCTCTCGAGGGCCTGATCCAGAAGCAAAAGTTTCACGAGAGAGCGAAGGTTGATTTGGTGTGAATCGAAGATCGTTGCAATGGCTGAACGAGAGTTCCTTACACCATCAGTTCCGAAATTTGATGGATTCTATGAGCACTGGGCGCTATTGATGGAGAATCTTCTCAGATCCAAAGATTATTGGAGTGTTGTGGAGGACGGAGTTCCATCGGTGAATGAGAATGCTACGCCGGAAAGTGTGAAGGCCAACGAAGATGCGAAATTAAAGGACTTGAAAGCAAAGAACTACCTCTTTCAATCAATTGAGAGAGGTATCATCGAAACAATGATTTCACGAAGCACGGCGAAAGAAATTTGGCAATCGATGAAAGAACGGTATCAAGGCTCAACGAAAGTGAAAAAGGCACAATTGCAAGCACTCAAGAAGGAGTATGAGAAATTGCAGATGGGCGATAGTGAGAGCGTGGCGGAATTCTGTACCAGAACCTTGACTCTTGTAAACAAGATGAAGGCTCAAGGGAAAAAGATGCATCAAGCTGGGGTGGTTGAAAAGATTCTTCGATCTATGAATATCAGGTTTGAATATGTAGTGTGTTCAATTATAGAATCGAATGATATTGAAACCATGTCCATAGATCAGTTACAAGGGAAGTTACTAGTTCATGAGTCTAGAATGAAGAATCTTGAAAACCCTAAGAATGAAGAACAAGCTCTTAAAGTTACTGTAGGTGGTAGAACTGGTAATAATGCTAGAGGCCGAGGTAGAGGAAGAGGTAGAGGCAGACAAAATAATAACAAGGATCATATTGAATGTTACAAGTGTGGAAAATTAGGTCACTATAAAAGTGAGTGTCCTAATGGAGAGAGGGGCTAATTTCATCGAATTTGATGATGAGGAAGTCGTTTTGCTTATGGCAAGTAGTAATGAAGGAAAGAACAATGATATAGACAGGGGAAGTCTGTGGGTGATAGATTCTGGTCATTACACAAGTGTGTGTATGGATGATGGTGAAGGTGTGTTACTCATGGCGAGTAGTAATGAGAAGAAGAGCAATGCTGTAGACAGAGGAGATCTGTGGTTTTTGGATACAGGATGTTCCAATCATATGTGTGGAACAAGAAGTTGGTTCTCCACATTTGATGGAACATTTGTTGAAACAGTGAGACTTGGAAACGGCAGTATGAGACTTGCGAGTGAAAGGCAAAGGGGTGTGAAGTTGAAAATTAATGGGATAGTGCAAATAATTTGGATGTGTACTTTGTGCCTGATTTGAAGAACAATCTTCTTAGCCTTGGCCAGATACAAGAAAAGGGGTTGAAGGTGGTGATTGAAGACAATGAATGCAAAGTTTTTCATAAAGAGAAAGGTCTCATCATCACAAGTACCATGACCAAGAACAGAATGTTTGCTATAACAGGTCATGTACTTAACCTTGCTCTAATTTCTCGAGTCATGTCATAAAATTGAGGATAGTGATCTACCTCACTTATGGCATTGCGAGGAGTTGCACATCTCGGTCATAAAGGATTACAAACTCGGTTCAAAAGGAAATGGTGCGAGTCCGCCTAATCTCCAGAAACCCAAGAAGACGTGTGAGGATTGCTTCATAGGAAAGCAACACGGAGAAGCATTCCCAAAGAAGGTGCACGGAGAGCGCCAAAGTATTGGAACTTGTTCACTCGATATTTGTGGGCCAATCACTCGCCTCCAATGACCACAAGAGGATGTGAAGTTTTTGAAAATGAGAAATGGGATTTGGAAAGACAAGAATTTGCAAAGAAATACGATCGTGGATTTAGACAACATCAACACCATTCACTGGTCTACATCAGAAACCAAGACTCAAGTCAATGATGATACTAGTGGAACATTCTCTGGCAGTGAACCTGGTGGAAACAATGCTGATAACAGTAATGAAGAGCATAACAGTGACAGTGAAGAGGAGAATAATGGGCAGGACACTAATGCTACTGGCAGAACAGAGGAAAATGAACAAAGAAGAGCAAGGAGAACCCCAGCTTACTTAGCAGACTATGAAACTGACAATATGAGTCTAGCTGTGTTTAGCTCAAATGATCCCACAACCTATGAGGAAGCAAAACAAAGCATAGTGTGGCAGCAGGCCATGGATGCTGAAATAAGTGCTATAGAAAGAAATAACACTTGGGAACTTGTTGACTTACCATCAAAAGTGAGTCCTATTGGTGTTAAGTGGATTTACAAGACCAAACTTAACGAGGAGGGCAAGGTAGAGAAGCATAAAGCCAGGTTAGTGGCTAAGGGGTATGCTCAAAAGTATGGAGTAGACTACAATGAAGTATTTGCCCTGGTGGCAAGGTGGGATACAATTAGAACATTGTTGGCTATAGCTGCTCTTAAAGGGTGGACAGTGTACCAAATGGATGTTAAGAGCGCTTTCTTGCATGGTGAACTCACTGAAAATGTATATGTGACTCAACCTAGAGGGTATGAGGTCAAGGGAGGAGAACATAAGGTCTACAAGTTGAAAAAGGCACTCTATGGGCTGAAGCAAGCCCCTAGAACATGGTATAGCAGAATTGAGGGATACTTCTACAAAGAAGGATTCAAGAAGTGTGATTATGAGTATACTCTATTTGTCAAGACTGAGAATAATGGAAGTATAGTGATTGTCAGCTTATATGTAGATGATTTGATCTACACTAGTGATAATGCTGAGTTGTGCAGAAAGTTTAAACACTCTATGCAGCAAGAGTTTGAAATGAGTGATCTAGGGAAAATGAAATATTTCCTAGGAATTGAAGTCTCTCAAACTGATTCAGGTATTACCATTTGCCAACAAAAGTATGCCAGGGAGATACTTGAGAGGTTTGGCATGATGAATTGCAAACCTGTCAACAATCCTATAGTAGTTGGAACAAAGCTAAGTAAAGATGAAGGAGGTAGAGCTGTAGATACAACTACCTATAAGCAAATGATAGGTAGTTTAATGTATCTCACAGCTTCTAGGCCTGATTTGATGTATGCAGTAGGGCTAACCAGCAGGTTTATGGAGAGGCCTATAGAGACTCACTTTGCAGCTGTCAAGAGGATCCTTCGCTACATTAGAGGAACTCTTATCTGAGTCATGTACAAGAGACAAAGTCTGAACCATCAGTATAGTTGCAAACTCACTGGCTTCTGTGACTCTGATTTTGCCGGTGACATTGATGATCGCAAAAGCACAACTGGATATGTTTTTATGCTGGGAACAGGTGCTGTGAGCTGGTGTTCCAGAAAACAACCAGTGGTTTCTTTATCCACTACTGAAGCTGAGTTCATAGCGCAGCCTTGGCCTAGTAGTTGTCAAAGTCGTGTGGATGAGAAGAATTCTCAAGACAATGGGAGAAGATCAAGATGAAGCAACTATTATCTTCTGTGATAATAGCTCCACAATAAAACTATCAAAAAATCCTGTCCTCCATGGGAGGAGTAAACATATAGACCTGAGATTTCACTTCTTGAGAGATCTCTGCAAGGAAAAAACAATTGATCACAGACCGCAATATCGATGCGATCAGTTGCGATATGATGACAAAACCACTAAAGCTGGAGAGCTTCAACAAGCTCAAAACCATGATAGGAATGAAAGTGTTAAACTGATGCTTGATATATCAAAGGTGTTCTGCAGTGCTAGTTGTGATGTTCTGAAAATTTTTGTTTTTCTTAGTTGTTTTGTAATCTGTCTGTTTGACACAGGATAGATTAGGAGAGGCTATGTTGGTATTAGTAATATTGGTTAAGGGTAGTTTAGGTAATAGGCCCTTAGTCAAAGTCAAAAATGTAGAGCAATTGTGCTTGATGGTTAGTTGTTAGTTACATGGATACAGAGTTAGTTATAAACTCTGAAACTATACTTTGTATATTAACTACTCAGTGTATTGGAGTTAAACTCAATTGAATGAAATCAGTTTCCTTTTCTCTCTTCTTCTTGATTCTGTTCCAACAGCAAGTGCTCTTTTCAGTGAGTCCAAAGAAAGTTTTAGATATTTAAGATGATCTACGGTGTGGCCACAAATGAAACCGGAAGTCGTTAGGCCATTTTTCAACTTCACCAAAATAATAAAAATAATACCTTTTTCTGAAGGTTTCGACGAGAGGAATCCAAATACGATGTCTGTTTTTCCAAGCGATGACCGTAGTGGCCAGAATCAGCGATATACAGTACGAAATACGGTATAATTTCTATCTCTGATGACCAAAATGATGCTATAAACGGATTTAGAAGGTGATTTTGTATAGGACTATGAAGTTTGGTAATTTTTGGTGATCAAATAAGAGAGAATAGGAACCGAGAAGAAAAGAAAATATTTTTATGACTATTGACGACTGCAAAAAGAAGAAGAAGGAACGTGGAGAAAAGGGAAGGAGCGTAGGGTGTGGTAATGAATTGATTGTTTTCACTTAAATCTCAATTCAAGTGAATATATTGAATTGAGATTTAAGTGAAAACAATAAATTCATTACCAATGAAGTTTGGTAATGAATTTATTGTTTTCACTTCAATCTCAATTCAAAATATTAAATAATTCAAAAACACAAATAAATATATAATCTTTAAACTTATAATTTGAAATAATAATAATAATAACTTCTGACTAAAATTTAAAATAAAATACTAAAATAATAATATACTTCCTCCGTATCATTTTAATTGTCTCTTTAGAAATTTCGCACATATTAAGAAAAATGGGTAAAAGGAGGAAAGAGATGAAAATTTTTACATAATTAACCTTATTGGTAATTGGTATATTCACCACTATCATAAATACAAAGTAGATGATAATATTTTGGGAGTGATGCTCATAGTATTAATTAGAGGGTAATATTGGTAAAAGTTTTATTAAAATTAGAAAGTGACAATTATTTTGATACAGAGGGAGTACTATTAAAGTATGCTAATGAACAAAACTACTAATATATCTACACATATATACACACATATTAACAAGAAAATCGGGGTGTTACACTTCACATGACACTATAAGACACCTTCCATGACACATTTACTTTATGACACCTCTTTTTTACCTTTTTGTCTTCTAGTTCTTCCTTACTTGTCAATTCATGAACACTCCATCTATGCATGCAATTCTCAATCTTCCACGATGGGTGCAAAGTCCTCGGCTTCTTTTTCATTATTTGAATATTTTTCTTGCACACATCTTTCACATGTGTGATTAAGGCTTTGCTTAATACTTGTACATAACTGTTCAAGGACAACTGGACTATACTTCAACATTGGTGTGTCAAATGCGTAGAAAGGGAGCTCAAAACTTGCCACTAGACTTAAATCTCTTTCTTTTGTTGGCTTCCCATTAGTCTTGTTTATAATCGATTTTTATATAGTGCCTTGATGCATGAGTTTTATTCGATCCCTTGACATTGGGAAAAAATACTTATTAACTGATTTGATATAGTCATAGTTAATTTTTCTTGACTATATATTTCTCCATTAGGCTAATCCCTTAATGGAAATTTGTTATTGCTTACTCCAATAAGGACATAATGCATCGCCTGTTGCATAGTGTTGAACTCAGGATAAGCTGAATAGAACTTCAGATAAATAGTTCTTTCTTTTGTAATGTTTCTTTGGAACTTTTGAACTGCATCTCTGAAACCATGTGGGAATAATCCAATTTCTTCAAGATTATTGCTTAAATAAAGACACTCAATAAGTCCAAATTGGAACATATTAAATGTCAGTATTTTGATAAAGACACTCTACGTGTACTTTTATTTCAGCCATCAATAAAATTCCACTTATTTATATGGCTCTTTTGTATCTAATTACACTTATTTACTTTATCCTCTTCAAATATTTCATTCAAACACCACTTGTTTATGAAGTTATTTCACCCCAAATACACCAACATACACATTTCTTTTTTCCCGTTGGGCAATATTTTTTGTGTGTTTGTCTCTTTTTTCTAAAATACTTTCTTCTAGCATTTTTATAAGCCTTTTTCTTTGAGTAAGTTTTACTTAATTGAGGTTTTCGGTCTCTTCTGTAATATTTTATAGGTCTTTGTTTATTACAACCATATCTTCCAGGTTGAACTAATTCTGGAATATCACAACAAATTGCCCCACTCAATCTTGTATTGTAAATTTGCAATTGCTCAACTCATTTTTGCTTTGTAGATGAACTGAGTGATACTTGAACCATCGATTTCATGCTTTTAACAATATGATGTTTGTTTATCTTCGTCTTGCATTGTTGCTTTATGTATTCTTATTGTTGCAGGTTGCACCATACAAGAACACACAACACTTGTTTATGACTTGCGACTTCGCTCATTCAGTTTGGTTAGCCATCGGAGTTTGGTTAGGCGTCGATATTGATGTCTTCTCGAGCATCAGGGACTTTTTTTATGAGTTGCGAGCATTGGCTAAGAGAAAGAAATCAAAGCGGGCGAAACACTTATTTTGGCTTTCTACGTGTTGGAGCATTTGACTTGAAAGGAATGGCGTCATCTTCAAAGAGGAGGAATCGAGCGTAGATAGGGTGCTAACCTGACTCAAGAGCTTATGTTGAAGTTGGTGTCTATACAAATTGACATGTAAATCCCCTTTATCTATTTCTTTGTGGGGTTCTCACCCTCTCTCATGTCTCAAAGGTGAGAGAGGGTGAGAAACCATGGGTTGACATTCACACTGTTAGCAATCTACATCTGTTTTGAGGTACTCTTTTTTCCTGTCTAAGTCTTTTTCCCACTTGATTTTGGCTCAAAGAGGTTTTAAAAAGGCTCTCCCCTTCCATTTCTGTATATGGGTTGGCGCACTCCTAATGCTCTCATTACTACAATTATTACTTATAAAAAAAAAGAAGATACGACGTGTTTCTTTTATTAACTCTATCCCAAAATCTCCAGCAGGCAAAATTTTGAGAAGAGAATTGGTTGACCATGCTCTATCCAGTGGTTCATCTAAATTGTGATCCGGATGACATTGGACAGTATAGTAGCACTTTAAAATATTCCTTTATAAGATAACTTGTTTACCAAGAATGACGTGGATCTATTCCACTTGACTGAAATTTCGGTGCCTCTTTTCTCCCTTTTTTAAAGTAATTAATAATTATATAATTAATCTATCTATCTAATATCTATTTATACAAACAAACAACTTACAAAATTACCATTTTAGACATCTTACTTTTTTGACACATCATCACTTTAATTTTATTTATCATTTTTTAATTCTACTTTCTCTTCCTTTCTCACTCACTCTCTTTCAATCTCACATTTTCCAATATTTCTAACTTCTTACACATCTATTATTAGTGGCCCCCACACCCTTTATTTAAAAATATTTTTTTCCCAATTTTTTTTAATCCACTATATATAATCTAATATAATTAAATTAATATTAAATAATGTACAAATTACTCCTATTTACTATCTAACTTAATATCTATTTATCTATTTATCAATTTACTCTTATTTTCAATTTTCAAATTTCTTCTCCCAATGCACTTTCTTCTCACTCCCATTTTTTTTAACTTTCCCCTCTTTTTTTTTCAAATTTCAAAATTCAAATCAAATCAAATCTACTAATAAACTAAAATAATCAATCTAAACTACGAGATAACTGCACTAATGTATAAAAACGCGGGATAACTTCACTGATATATAAAAAACACGATATTAATATGGAGAAAGAAAGGAAAACTTAATGACTATTTCAACTATTGATTAATATTTAAAACATGGGATAATTGTACTGATATATAAAAACACGGGATAACTATGCTGATATATAAAAAAACACGGGATAATTGTACTGATATATTTGATAATATACTATCTATCTTTTACTATCTACTATAATGTACTAATCAACTAAAATAATCAATTGAAACTATGAGATAACTGCACTGATATATAAAAACACGGGATAACTGTAGTGATATATAAAATTATATAGGATTAATATTTGTCATTGGTAATTTACTATCTAACTTTTGTTATTTACTATAATCTACTAATCAACTAAAATAATCAATTGAAATTACAAGCTAACTACACTGATATTTAAAAAACACGGGATAACTGCAGTGAAAATTATAATTTTTGAAGACTACTATAAATCTACTATGTAAAAAAAACAAGAAGGCTTAATGGCTATTTAAACTACTAAATAATATAAAACAAATATCTATTATTGATAATTTACTATCTAATTTTTACTATCTACTAATCAACTAAAATAATCAATTGAAACTACGAGATAACTGGACTGATATATAAGAAAACACGGGGTAACTGCAGTGATATATGAAAAAACACGAGATTAATATTTGTCATTGATAATCATAATTTTTTAAGGCTTAATGACTATTTAAACTGATTAATGTTTAAAACACACGTGACAAGTATTTGTCACTGATATATAAAAAAACACGAAATAAATATTTCTTATGGATAATCTACTATCTATCTTTTACTATCTACTATAATCTACTAATCAACTCAAATAATCAATTGAAATTATGAGATGACTGCATTGATACATAAAAAGCAAACACAGGATAACTGCACTGATATATAAGAAAACATTGGATAACTGCATTGATATAAAAAAATACACGAGAATAATATTTTTCATTGATAATTATAATTTTTTAAGGCTTAATCACTATTTGAACTAATTAATATTTTGTTGTAAAAAACCTAATTAATATTTAAAACACACGTGACCCATATTTATCACTAACACCTAAAAAGAACAAATATTTGTCACTGGTATATAAAAAACACGAAATAAATATTTCATATTGATAACCTACTATCTATCTTTTACTATCTACTATAATCTACTAATTTTTTTTATCAAAGTGGCACTAATGACCATTTTACAACTGTCTCCCAGGGGATTCTAACTCAACACCTTGAGGATATACAGATAGCTATTATCATCGAGCTAGCACCTCGAGTGTCTATAATCTACTAATTAACTCAATAATCAATTGAAACTATGAGGTGACTGCATTGATAGATAAAAAACAAACACGGGATAACTGCACTGATATATAAGAAAACACGGGATAACTATATTGATATATAAAAATACACGGGATTAATATTTGTCATTGATAATTATAATTTTTTAAGGCTTAATGACTATTTAAACTGATTAATATTTAAAACACACGTGACAAATATTTGTCACTAATACCTAAAAAGCACAAATAATTGTCATTGATATATAAAAAAATACGAAATAAATATTTCTTATTGATAATATACTATTTATCTTTTACTATCTACTATAATCTACTAATTTTTTATTATCAAAGTGGCACTAATGACCATTTTACAACCGTCCCCAAGGGAATTCTAACTCAACACCTTGAGGATATGCGGGTAGCTCTTATCACCGATCTAGCACCTCGAGTGTCTATAATCTACTATTCAACTCAATAATCAATTGAAACTATGAGATGATCGCATTGATAGATAAAAACACGGGATAAGCGCACTAATATATAAGAAACACGGGATAAGCGTATTGATATATAAAAATACACGGATTAATAATTATAATTATAATTTTTTAAGGCTTAATGACTATTTAAAACGATTAATATTTAAAACACATGTGACAAATATTTGTCACTAATACCTAAAAAGCACAAATAATTGTCATCGATATATAAAAAACACGAAATAAATATTTCTTATTGATATCTACTATCTATCTTTTACTATCTACTATAATCTACTAATCAACTCAGATAACCAATTGAAACTATGAGATAACTGCACCGATACATAAAAAACAAAAACGGGATAACTGCACTAATATATAAAAAATACGAGGATAACTGCAATGATATATATAAAACATGTGATAAATTGATGACTCGATATATAAAAAGGGATAACAACACTGATATATAAAAAACACTATACTAACATATTAAAAACAATAGATAAATGCAAAATTCTTTTAAAATGATACTTTTGCATTTATAGATTTTAATACTTATCTATTTTTTTTATTTGAAACTCATTTTTTATCTACTTTAAATTTGTCTTTATTTTCACAGGATAATATTGATTTATTTAATATTTTTAAGTTCATTCATAGAAAAGAACATAATAAAGCATCGCCGCGTATGCATCATAGTATCCTACTAGTTACAAAACAAATGCCAAAGGCTTGGGTGTTTCATCTCCATCACACGTTGCATATAAGGAAAATTCAATTGTTCAATTGTATAACAAATCTGACATTCGATATCAATTGATCCTGTTCTATATGCTTGGATATAGCACACTTCACTAGTCTTATGTCTTTCACCATTTTTTCTTTTCCCATCTCTTCTAAATACAGAAATTGAATGTATAAACAGTACAAGATTAACATTGAAATTAGAATTTCCGCTCCTCCTATCTCTCTTCTATATCCTCTCTCCCCTCTCCTCTATCCTCTCTCCCCCTCTCCGACTCCTCTCTTATCTCATCATTCTCTCTACATTCTATCTCTCTTCTATATATCTTTTAATATCTCGACCCCTTCTCCCTCTCCCTCTCTCTCTCTTTATTTTAACTATAATTTTTAACTATATTATGATTATGATAAATGTTATATAAAGTTATTATAAACCATATAAAGAGAAATATAGTAAATTTTACATTTTTTTCTTGTGTTGTGTTGTGTTCACCAAACAATACTTACCCGTTTGCGAATTAAACAGATCTTAAAGCAACTAATTATATTTGTTAAAATTAAAATTTTTGTTTTATAAATAAATTATATATCAAAAATATATAAGAACAAAGTGAGTCGTGTGAATGTCGAGCATCTTGTTAGTTTTGATATTCTTAACTGGGGAGCGGTGCTGAATTTAAGTTTGGAGGTGTTTTTAAGAAACCCAAAAAGAAATGTATCACACGCGTATTTTGTTTCTCTATTGTCATTTTGGTCCGGTTGTGAACCGGCCTAGTTTTTTAACCAGGGTTCTCTTTGTTGGGCCCTTGTGGCTTGTATTGGTTTGGGTTTTGCCCTATTTCTTAACGATGTTTTTTTTTTACCCCCACCATGATATCTTATACCTCCACATCCATAGTGAAACACCAAAAATACTCTCAAGCCTTAGTGAAAAAAATACAAAACAGACTTATCTATTAAAATGATACATTCGTTTTGCATTTTTTGTAAAACGAATTTATCATTTGCGTAGCTTTAAGTGGGGAGGGAGTGGTGAAATTAAGTTTGGAGGTGCTTTTAAGAAACCAAAAAAGAAAGTTATTAAAAAAAACTCTAATACCAAAAAAAAAAACTCGATAAACATTAAAATAAGGGTTTTTTCTTTTATACCCCCACCCCATCCCCTCCCACCCCCACCCCCACCCATTTGTGATATTCCCATAATACCCCTGCCATAATTCAGTTTTTGACTTTCATTTATTTCTCTCTCGATTGGGACCCATTAAGATAACGCATCGTATATACCTCGATGGAAGGTATATACGATTACATTAATTAATGAACGACGACGAAAAACTACTTCATCGTATATATGTCCTTCAAGACATATATACGATTGCATTATTAAATGCTTCGTTGATTACTCATCGTATATATGTCCTTCAAGGCATATATACGATTGCATTATTAAATGTTTCGTTGACTACTCATCGTATATAGGTTATATACGAGTGGGTCTGTGAAGATCTAATCGTATATACATCGGGCCATGTATATCGATGTGAAAAAATACCCATCGTATATACATGGTTGAAGAGGTATATACGATCGGGCTATTTTTTTCGTTTTTTACTGAGTTGCTATCTGTTTTGTTGGAACAGATATTGACCCGCCTACAGCAGCAGATGCCGACTCTCAGTTGGCGCCTGTTGATATTGATACTACATTAACTTTCACGACGGATACGGTATAATTTTGTTACTCAAGTTTGGTAAATGGAATTAATTTACTTAAGTACTTAGTAAGTTATATATTTTGTAGATATTTTCTACACGACAGGCTGTGGAGGAGTGGGCCAAAGCTGTTGGTAGAACTATCGGTGTAGTTGTTGTTATTGTGAGATCTGAGAAAGCAGCTGGAAAGAGGGGAAGGCGAGATAAGATTGTTTTTGGTTGCGACAAACAAGGCGGGTTTACTAATGATTCAAGGGTTTTCGGTTCTAAAAGGAGAGGATGTCCTTTTAGATTGAAAGCTACTTGCACTGTTAGCCGTGGGGGTTGGTGTGTCACGGTTAAATGTGGTAGACACACGCACGAGTTGCTCAAAACTTCCGTTGGTACTTGTTTATTGGGGCCCGTGCATGCGAGGCGCAAAAGGCTCAGTTAACGAGCATGCGGATCTTGATGTCGGACCGAAAGCTACTATTACTGCTTTGAAGAAGCTAGATCCGGAGAATGTGACTAGTCTTCGTCAAGTTTATAGGCAGCGTCACAAACACCAGGTCTACAAAGAGGGTCCTAGAACGGACATTCAGGAGGTGTTGAGATTGATTGAATCCCATAATTATCTATGTTGGTCTAGAAAGATTCCGCAACTGATGTCGTCGGTGATATCATGTGGGCTCATCCCACTTCTATAAAGTTGCTCAAAGTTGTTTCCCAAAGTTCTCATTCTTGACTCAACCTACAAGACCAACAGATATAATTTGCCTCTTCTACAGATTGTGGGAGTCACAAACACCGAGATAAGCTTCCACGTTGCATTTGCTTATATTGGGCAGGAGCTTGCTATTATTTTTTCTTGGGTATTGAGCAGCAATTTGCGAGGTATATGTGAGTTGCATTCTATTCATCCTCGAGTTTTCTTGATGCAGACAGAGATCTCGGTTGTATGTCCGCTATTCTTGATGTCTTTCCCTTTGCTACAAATTTATTGTGTCATTGGCATGTTACAAAAATGTCAAAGCCAAGATTAAGGAGTTGGTTCACAAGGATGAGCGGGAGGAGGTCGAATCTCTCTCGGCTATGTATTATTGATTCATTGATGATGAGTCGAGTATCTATCTAATCAAGTTTTTTGAGGTCGCTTTGCTCGATAAACCCGCTCTCATTAAATATGTGCACGACACATGGTTGACCACGCACAAGGAGCGATTTATCTCGGCATGGACTAACCAGATCCCACACTTGGGGAATTCCACAACCAATGTGTATTTCTATCCGTTACTCGATTTTTTTGACACGTGGACATATTTTTTTCGTCGATTAAAATTCTTTGACACTTGTTTATTATTTCTATCCGTTACTCGATTTTTTTGACACGTGGACATATTTTTTTGTCGATTAAAATTCTTTGACACTTGTTTATTATTTCTATCCGTTACTCGATTTTTTTGACACGTGGACATATTTTTTTGTCGATTAAAATTCTTTGACACTTGTTTATTATTTCTATCCGTTACTCGATTTTTTTGACACGCGGACATATTTTTTTTGTCGATTAAAATTCTTTGACACTTGTTTATTATTTCTATCCGTTACTCGATTTTTTTGACACGTGGACATATTTCTTTTGTCGATTAAAATTCTTTGACACTTGTTTATTATTTCTATCCGTTACTCGATTTTTTTGACACACGGACATATTTGAGCGGAATCCTTGCATTGGTCTTTGAAAAGACGGTTGAAGACTTGAAGGGTGATCTATCGAAATGTTTGATATCTATTGATGACATCTTTGGCAATACATTTTGATCAAATTATCGGGTCTTTTCAACGAAGCATCGCAGAATTGAAGTCAAGTCCAATATTCCTTTGTTTAAAAATCTTCAAGGACTTGTTTCTTTATCTGCACCGAGACACATGGTTAATGAGTTTGAAAGGTCGTAAATCGGGGTTGGATACGACAAAGGCGGTCTTGCGGTGCATTCAAAGGAAGACACATCTACTTCCTTGTGCTTGTGAGATAGGTATTTTTCATGCTTCCGCAATTCTATTCCGCTTATCGTTGTTGATGATCACCGAAACAGATTGAGTTTAGATGCAATAGATGATAAATCCACTCGGGATAAATCATCCGGATGCGATATTTCTTACCGGTTTGATGCTATCTTGGCAAGATTTAAAAAAAGTGAGTGAGGAGGAGAAGTTTCTTATTAAGAGGCGGTGAATGAGATAGCTTTCCTTCTACTTCTTCTATGGTTGCACCTAAATCAAAAGTCGAGCTAAATGTGCACCAAAGAAGAAAAAGGGAAATTTTTGATGCTAAGCGTGATCCTTCCGGGTGGGAGCACGTGGATGAGAGGTAAAGCAGATCAAGAATCCAGGGCTTCCAAAATTCCTACACAATGGTCAACCAAATTATCTCGTGGTGCTTCTAGAGTATTATCACAGCAAGTGAGACTAAAATCCACTTACCGTTTCTTCCACCACACGCATGCGCAACTATGTTGAAAAAATTGTTGATGTTGAAGGTGACGGTGAATCGCGGTTTTAGAGCGATCGGGGTTGGACTTGAGATGGGTGAGGACTCGGCCTCGATTAGGCAAGCTTTGATTCAGAAACAAAGGACAGTGGAAACCTTGTATTCGACATGTTTGGGAAGAACCGATCGTTAGAGAGCTTCGCAAAGCTTTAACTATCGAGTCATACGGACGTCACCGAGTCAAAGTGGTTTGATTTGCTCGAGATGGGGTATATGGTTGCAAACGGTGTATAATGTTGCATTGGTTCGCTTTTCTTTACCTATGAATTTCACTTATCCGCCTTTGAGAGGCACTTACGAGTTCATCTAAGTTGAAAATCATATACATTCGAACAAGCAAAATGTACACTTTGGTTGAATCTTTCAATCTCTCCCACTTGTCCGTTGCCTCCTATTGCCCCCACAGTGGTACCAAAGACTACGCACCGAGTCCGCTTCATGGTTGCATCCGTATGCCGACGCGTTTTACCCTATGGCGATCTATGTGTCCTCCCGCGCGCCTCTCACTCACAAAGTGATGCGTCTAGATGTATAGATTTAGCCGATGATTCTATTGACGGCTTGTAGATAGATTCACACATATTTTGTATTACACGTGTATATATACTATATCGCGTTTTTGTAATTATACGCGTTTACTTTATCCAATAAAGACTACGCATCATTGATGTTAATCAAATCGCGAGACTTCAAATTATAAGCGGTAATAAAATCATAAGCGCTAACAAAAACAAAGCCCATCGTATATATCTCTTTTGGGACATATATACGATGGGAAAAATTTTGACATCGTATATAAGTTCATTTTGCGATATACGATTGACTTTAAACGCATCAATCGTATATACGCACAATGAACATATATACGATGTCAATCTTTTCCCATCGTATATAGGCCACAAAAAGATATATACGATTCGTGTAATTTAGTGAAAAAAAGATTTTTGAAAGGCGTTTTGGGATTTCACGTGGGTGGGGGTTTAAGGGGAGAGGGTGGGGGTACAAAAGAAAAAACCCTTAAAATAACTCGATAGCGTTGGACCAAAAAAAAAAAAACTCGATAGCGTAAACGGTCGTAGAATAGCACTGCATCTACGAGCTGCGAAACCACCACGCAAAGCTAAGCAACAGAGAGGAAGTTCTCCTATTACACTAATCTGATTACAGGTAGAATCTGAAAATACCATGGCGAAGGAAGGGAGCCACGACGTCGTTTCTGATTTCATCAACTTCCTCAACGCATCTCCTACCGCTTTCCACGCCGTCGGTAAAACTAAAACCAACTCTTCTCTCTCTCTCTCTCTCAGATCGCTAATCCTCATTCACTCATCGATTCCTTTTTCAGACGAAGCCAAGAAGCGGTTGCAAACCGCAGGTTACGAGCACATCTCGGAGAAGGAAGAGTGGGAACTGAAAGCCGGTCATAAATACTTCTTCACTAGAAACCACTCCACCATCGTCGCCTTCGCCGTCGGCAAAAGGTTTTCACTGACTACGAATCGGAAACTTTTAATAACCAATCGTTTTTCATTTTTTAACTTATTTTTTGTTAAATTTTGTTGTTAGATACGTTGCTGGAAATGGATTCCATATAATTGGAGCTCACACTGATAGTCCCTCTCTGAAACTGAAGCCGGTGTCGAAGGTAATTAATTTTGGATTAATATCAATTGATTTAACCGTTTTTTGATTAGTTAGTGAGGTTTGGGTTTGTTATGGAAGGTTGTTAAGGGTGGTATATTGGAGGTTGGTGTTCAAACCTATGGAGGTGGTTTGTGGCACACTTGGTTCGATCGGGATTTGACGGTGGCCGGGAGGGTTATCTTACGACAAGAAAAAGCTGGTTCTGTTTCGTATTCGCACCGCCTTGTTAGAATTGAGGAACCAATAATGCGGATACCGACTTTGGCAATTCACTTGGATAGGTTTTATTGCTGTTAATACACATTCACATTGTCTCTTTGTTTTGCTTGATTAAATTTAATTGTGTTATCAATTTATCATGTTCTTCTTTTGGTTGACTTTGTATAGGGGTGTTAATGATGGATTCAAAGTTAACACGCAGACTCATCTTCTTCCAATCCTGGCAACAGCTGTGAAGGTAGACATGCATATCCCGTTGATTTGAACCTTTTTGATGGTTACTGAGTTTTCCATGGAAATTGTTGTGATGTCCAGGTTTTATTGCTTCAAGTCCTGCATTAGATGCTTATTTTGTTATCATTTTTATTGTTATGGGAGCTGTTAATATGCATTTTGGTTAAGTGTGCATTCCGGTGCATGAGAATGTCTCTTCATTACAAATGGGGTTTGTGCTTTTAGACTTTAGTGGCATGCAATGTTACAAGTTAGTAAGTTTCTTGTCTTTTAAAAAGTTCATTGAACTTTGTCATGCAGGCCGAGGTTAATAAAGTGTCCTCTGAAAGTGGTTCAATTGAAAGTGGAAAGAAAGAAAATGATACGACGGGTTCTAGCAGTACGAAGCACCACCCTATACTTTTACAGGTTAACAAGCTTTTAAGCTCACAATGCCTTCTTGATACTTTTGTAGTATTTCAGTTTTCCTTTTTTCTAAGGTATAATTATAACTTGTAAGTTTTAACTCCTTAACTTGGACCTCGGCATGTATATATTATGACAATTATGAGTCTCATTGTTGTGAATTGTTTTCTTCCCTCTTTTCCCCAGTTGCTTGCAAGTAATCTTGGGTGTGAACCAGATGAAATTTGTGATTTTGAATTGCAAGCTTGTGATACACAACCAAGCACAGTTGCTGGAGCTGCCAAGGAGTTCATATTTTCAGGACGGCTTGATAACCTCTGCATGTCATTTTGCTCATTGAAGGTTTGCGTTTTATTGAGATTGATTCTGCTTGTCAAGATCCAAATGCATGTATATAGATATGAACTTGGAAATTTAACCTCAACCTTGAAATGTGCCACTCTTGATGCATTATGGACTTAAGTTACCCTACAGGCAAGGGATGTAGAAAGTTATAATATTTTATGCTTTTATTGAACGATCACTGCTAAGTGCTAACGAATTCTGGGATCAATTCCATCTTCCTTCCCTCGATGAACTTGTGAAATGATGGATCTCTAATCAGACCCAGATGGTTCTCTCTATCTCTCTATTGTAGCATCTATTGATGATTTGATGTATTAGGGGTTAAAGAGAGATTAGTGATGTTTTTGATTATGTTAATATCTCAATTGAATGAAGTCTTTATCTTTCATGACCGTAGATTTAGATACCAATGTATATGTGATACCAGTTCCCATATGATGAATAATGAATTTACAATGGAAAAGATCTCTTCTACACACTTTCCAGTCCTCACTCCTCTGGTCTTCCCTTTCATATCCTTACAAATTTTAACATAATTCTCCTACCTTATTTTCTCGATTGTCTTGTTCGTCAGCCTGGCAGCCCGTTGGTCATCAAGTTAGTCACTCAAAAAGATTTTAAACACCATCTTTATTTGTCCTTACGATAGATTAAAGTGATGATACAAAAGGCGAATATGATGACTATTTGTGTATTTTTAAAGGGACTGATTCAATAAAAAGGAAATCTATGAAGGTCTGATGTGGTGACATGTTAATCTTTAAGGGAATAAATTGGGGAAAAAAAATCCTTGGAAGACTAATGTGATGACACTAATGTGGTCCAAATTAAGGGTTTGCTATAAAATAGTCCTATTCCTATACTCCTATTTGCAATTACGGGGTTTTGTTTATTCTTTCACTGTCATGTCCTATGCTTCACAGAACAAAAATCATTGGTGTTAGCAATTAGATCAACCATTTGAGTCTTCCTTGTTTTTGCTCTCTCTCTCTCTGTGAATAATATTATGTTTAGATACTGTTTTGTTTGCAGACCCAATTCATACTTGGTTTTTGCTATAGATATAAGGATCTAAGGATCTTTAGAGAGAGAACACTTTTTGTGAATGTGTTAGTAGCACTGTGCAGCTAGACTGCTACTTCTAAAAGTAAATAGATAAACTAGATAGTACACCATATTATAAGAGTACAGCTGTAGCATTAAGTATGTCATATATACAAAAATTATTTCAGTGACTATGATCCATTGAGTCCAACGTTTCTGGTAGAGACGCTTAGTGCTAGATTGTGAGTAGGGTACTTCCCTTCAGAAAGTGCCTTTGGGGTGGTTTCTGTCAAGCTTGTGTCAAATGATACTGAAACTTACAGTTAGGCCCCATGTCTCTCGGATACGAGTTTTCAGTGTTAGTGATGATGTTGAAATTGTAGTCTCTTGGTACTAGACCCAACCACAAATCCAATCCACATTGGTTTTTGGCCTGCGAACTTGGTGGAATGCAATGATCCATCATTCTCCTATATTGGTGTTATGGGAAGCTTTGTATGGGTATGTACATCATTGTGCTCTTTAACTCTTCCCCCTCAACTACTAATTATTCAGGGTGGGTTCTACATTATTGTTCCGCATTAATATTTGCTTAGTCATATTTTGTTATGCTTTAAGTTGTTAATCTTAGATTTAGTTCTAGTTAAGCAAATTTCTTGGGTGTTCCTTGCCCTTGGCCCTGGGGAAAATTCAAATCAACTTCAGATTGAATAGTTCTCTTCCTTTTTGGGAAATTTTGATATCACAGCTACAGATGGCAGATGCCACTAGATGTTATATGTCTATGATATGTTGATAGAAGTATAGAACAGAGGAATCAAAACAGAAATTGAGAGGGGAAAGAGTGTTCTATCGATACTGAAAATCAGGAAAATTGAGAGAAAAACTCTCAGCATTTGTAGCCCAGAGCCTAAGCTCCTCAGAGAAAAGGCTTCCCTCCCACTCTCTATATCATCATTCCCTTTCCAACTAACTGCTGCCAGGTAGGTAACACCCCCCACACTTTCTTTTTCTTACATGCATATACTTTCCACACACTGGTGTTGGTTACCCTTGGGCTCCACATCCCTATCTGGCCCAACATTAGTTTAATCCTATCATACGTTAAAAAAAGTTTAGCATTTTGAAACTTACTCTAAGAATTATGTGATTGTGTACCCTGAAATTAGAATGTTTCCATGTATAATGTGTAAACTTCTTAAAGTATTATGGTAGTTTCCTATTATCTTGTGCTAACATTCTGGTTTCGGTTTCAGGCATTACTAGATGCTACATCCTCTGACAGCAGTCTTGAGGAAGAGACTGGTGTTAGAATGGTGGCTTTGTTTGACCATGAGGAATGCGGATCTAATTCTGCTCAAGGAGCTGGCTCTCCCGTCATGTTAGATGCTTTGTCTAGAATTACAAATTCCTTCAGCCCAAATTCCAAGGTATGATTTTCTTGTTATTGTTTCTCCCCTTTTTTGTGTCTACAGGCTTTCATCAATGACTCTTTAGTGTGGCTGAGCAACTATATTATTGTCTACCTTTTATCACACGTTAGGATAAATTGCACCTTCTTTCGAGTTTTTGTCCATATCAGCATCGTTGAAATCCTACAAATTACATTCATGAATTTTCCCGAAAACTCATATATTCATAACTGAAATGATAATTTAACGCTAAACTTGCAGAAAATTAGCAAGATGCATTTATATTTAAATTCTAAGTTCTAACCTATAGTAGTAGAGCAGGTTGTGAGCTCTATGCACAAACAAGGAGAATAAGGATGATGCTATAAATTCTGACTGAATAGTTTAAAATGAAGCATTCCAAAAAGGCTATATATTGTTTTGTGGCAAAGAATAATACCATATCCATTAGTCAGTGGTCTTTTCTTCATTGTTGTTTCAACTAAACATTAACAGTTTTTCTGAATCTTCAAGGGGTTCAGTGGGGTAAAGGGATTGTTTCTGAAACATGAGTGGAGGAATGTGAGCCTTGGTGTACAGAAATTGAGGTTAAGCACTTCGTTTATTACAGCACCTTTGCACAAGTTCGTGTTCAAGATATTTAAACTGTGGACAGTGGAATGGCTGCTCTCTAATTATGGTTTCAGACTTCAGTAATCTAGTTAGATTTCTTCATGGTGATTTTGTTTTAGGTTCTCGAGAAAGCAATACGAAGTAGCTTCCTTGTATCTGCTGATATGGCACATGCACTACACCCCAATTACATGGTACGTCTACTCGACGTGTGCTTTGATTTACTGTTGCCAATAATTCAAACCGTTGTTTCTTATTGATATTCGAGACCTGATTTGTTGCAGGATAGGCATGAAGAAAATCATCAGCCTAAACTACATGGAGGACTTGTCATTAAGCACAATGCAAATCAACGCTATGCAACCAATGCTGTCACGTCCTTCATATTCAGGGAGATAGCATCAAAACATAAGCTTCCCGTTCAGGTAGGTTTAGTGAAAAGTTTTACCATCTTCTTCCTCTTTCTGATTGGAACAGATTGTGCCTATAGACGAATATACAATATACAATCATGGACAAAAACTTTTTTTTAATAATATTTATAGTATTTTAAGGACCAAAATTATCTGATATTCAATTCTAGAAAACAACACTGAAAGACTGGAATTATGTGAGCACTAGTATGAAATAATAAATTATAACGAGGTGTGTTTATGTAGGACTTTGTGGTGCGCAATGACATGGCCTGTGGTTCAACAATTGGTCCTATCATTGCGAGTGGCGTAGGTATTCGCACTGTCGATATTGGTGCACCACAGTTGTCAATGCATAGTATCCGAGAGATGTGTGCTGTTGATGATGTGAAGCATTCATATGAGCATTTCAAGGCATTTTTCCAAGAATTCACTCAGCTTGATGCTAATATTGTCGTGGACATATAGGTTACATCTCCACAAATTGCCCATCAATCCATGCTCAAGATGCTGTTGCTTAAGGGGTCGTGATTTGTAACTTAGTGGCGTTTGTTTTTCGGTAGAAGAAAAGAGAAACAAGGGAAACAATATTTTAGATTACAGTGATAAAATATTTAACATTTTGTATCAAAAAAAAAATCTTTATTTTTGACTCGAAAATGCAACATTAGCGATTACTTCAGTTGTGCTTGTTTCACTTTACTTGAATAGTCCACATCCATGCTTCTATTGACTGCCTCTTCAGATGAGAAATATCTCTTCTAGAGTAGGGGTTCACTTATTTCTTTAGCAGCATGCAGGCCAGCAAAATAATAGTGTTGTTACCTTATGACTAATATATGTTATATTTTGAGAGTATTATAATAAGATGGTTAGGATTCTCACCAAAAAAAAAGATGGTTAGGAATTTGTTTCTGAGCCCTCTCAAACCCTACTCCAATATATTTTTTGAGTTCTCTCAATTTGAAAAGTTTTAGTATTGTTAAAAATAATTTTTTCATTCAAGATGGGACTAACATTTTTTTTTCCCTTTTTTCCTTCCATTTTCCCTAACTCTCTCGTTGCCTCCCAAACGTAGCCTTGAATGATCATTTAATTGTCGATACTTAAGAGTGTGGATTAATCGAGAATGGTGTGCAGATTAATCATGTATTGCAAGAAGGCAATTCGGTTACCAATTCATAAGCTAGGTTGGGGTCTGATCTTATGTAGGGGATGCGTATATGTATTTTTGACTTCCCTCCTTTTTGTTCTCTACTTTTGAGAGGTTGAGAGTTGAAAAACACATGCTCTTAGACATTCTAGCATGTGGTGGCTCTTAACATGGGCAGTATTGGCATGTTTAGGGCTTCATTTTCAAGATACCAATTTTCTTAACTTAGTAGTGCATACCATCAAAAAATTCTTCAAATGCACACAATCAAGCATTGAGTATGTTGAGTCTTTTAGTATATAGTATTCTTTTTTTTTTTGAAGCAAAGTATATAGTATTCTTTATGTCTTCTATATTTGGCGGTTGAATCTTCAACTAAAGGATTTGAGTAGTATAACACATGAGGTGATTTTTAGCTTTTTGTTTGATGTTGAAAGGCTTAGATCATTCTATGATAAGAACTTGAAATGACATTCAAGCATCTTGAAATTTACTTAAAGCATGATAATTCTTGTGATCTTTTTTTATGAGATATTTCTTGTGATCTTCATGACCAAATTATATAAAAAGAATTGAAAGTCGATTGAGGTTTCAATAATGGACTCTAAATCAAGTTATTTGATATCAAAACTCTGAAGACATTTAATAACATATAGAATAGAATAACATTAATTGTCTTTATTACATTTTCATGTAGTGAAAAAAAGTTGTTTACAAACTAAAATTGTTAAAATCTTATTTGCAATATACTATGCTACGATCTAGATCAAATAGTCTTGTTTTGACTTCAATTATAGACTTGAAACAAATTCCATAGAATAGTATTCATAAGTATGTAGTTTTATTCAAAAAAAAAAAAACACACCTCATGTTAACTAATATCACATTTTTTGGTCAAAAAAAATCACCTTTAGTTATTTGTGAACACTTCAATTGTTCTGAATTTTGTTGAGTATGATACTCAACTTCCAATTAAATAATGACATGTCATTTTTTATATTTAATTTTTGATAGTAAATTTAAATTTTGAATTAAAACCTTTTAGGTATAAATTCTTGGTTGTTATTTTTCGTACCCCCCTAATCCCCTACAACACCCCCATAATATACGTTTTGGACAAAAATGCCCCTAGGAATATATAAAATTTCGGAATTACCTGAGTGAATTGGTAATTCCGGAAGGAGATAAAAGGATTTCCGGAATTACCAAAAATTGAGGTAATTCCGGTTCAAAAATTGTGAACCGGAATTACCTCAATTTTTGTAATTCCGGAAATCCTTTTAACTCTACCGGAATTACCTAGTTTTGAAGGTATTTCCGAAAAAAAAAATTATTTAATTAAAAACAAATTAAAATTAATTAAAGACGCGTTTTCGATCACGAAACGATACAATACATGAAATTGATGAAAAAAAATAACATAACGCAACAACAAACGAAATAAAAACACGGTACAAACTAGTGAGATGGTGGTTGGAGACGTCGAAGGATCTCAAAGAAGCGGTCCTTCTACCGTTTCGACATACAATTTGAATAGGACTCGCATGATCCGAAATATGTCAAAAGTGTCCATCATCACTCGAACGTCATCGTTGTTCTTCACATCCATGGTGGACCACTGAACACGATTATTATCGCCCATAGTCGGGTAGCGATAAATGATCCGGGTGACTTCTCGCTCGTCACCCTCCAGCTGCACCTTGTTATAGAACAGAAAAATGCAGAGTGAAAGTGTACTGTTCCATTGCCTGAAGTTGGCTATTTAAAGCCAAAGTTTACACCAGATAGTTTGTTACATTGCTAAACTAACTAACTAACTAATACACTTCACTAATACAAGATTTATCTCAACAATCTCTCCCTTAAGCTAAAGGTTACAAGAGTAGCATTTAGCTTACTCAAAGACAGAACTATATAAAACTGAAGCATTTGCAGAAAACATGACAGATCTGCAGAGGGCCAAGCTCAAAAAAAACCATCTTCAATCAAACTCAACCATTCCAATTTCCTTTCTAAGTCTCAGAAACACCTCTTTACTTACTGGTTTGGTAAACATATCTGCTACTTGATCCTTTGATCCACAGAAATTCAGTTCAATTTCTCCACCTTTGACAAGTTCTCTAAGATAGTGATATCTCACCTCGATATGCTTGCTTCGCCCATGAAGAATTTGGATTCCTTGAGAGCTTTATAGCGTAAGAGTTGTCACACATGATTGTAACACTCTTTCTCTAAGCATTGAAAGCTCCTTTAGTACTTTCTTCAACCATATTGCTTTGACAAGTCACGCCTGCAGCACTACAAATTCTGCCTCAGTCGATGACAATGTCACTATAGGTTGTTTTTTAGACATCCAAGCCACTGCACCTCCACTCATCAAGAAAGCATAACCAGAGGTACTTTTTCTATCCACTACATCTCCTGCATAATCACTGTCAGTGTATCCTACAAGGTTTATTCTATCCCTCTTCTCGTACATTATTCAGAGGTACTTTTTCTATCCACTACATCTCCTGCATAATCACTGTCAGTGTATCCTACAAGGTTTATTCTATCCCCTCTTCTGTACATTATTCCCATGTTGATGGTTCCTTGTAAGTATCTTAAGATTCTCTTAGCTGCTAGCCAATGTAGTTGAGTGGGACAACTCATATACCTGCTAATCAAGCTCACAGTATACATGAGATCAGGTCTGGTTGCTGTTATGTACATCAGGCTTCCAACAAGTTGTTTATACAGAGTTTGTTATACCCCAATTTTGTCCGAGTTCCTATTCATAGTATATTAATTTATTAAGTCGCATATTTGTGAGTCTCAGAGTCCAATTAGCGTATGTTCACATTATTCGAGCTCGCTCAGACATCTTTTGGTTGAAACGAGACTATTCTAATAAATTGGGCGTATTCTCCTATTTGGGCCTATTCTAGCGCATCGTTTGGTTGGGTTCAGTTTTGCTCTTGGTTTAGGCCAAACTCATATTCTAAAAGCTAAAGTCGTCATGGGTAAGCATTTTCAAATTTGTTTTCTATTACTATTATCATCGAATCTACACTCAAAATTTCATTTCTTAAAGATAGTCGGTCATCTAAAATAAAGAACAAATATCTCAGTGGGTACTTACATAACTATGTGATGTTGAACTAATTATATAATCTGTCACATGGATAAAGGTTTTGTAATGCATTGATTCGTTCTTGCTTGTTGACTCCGTGAGCTAGCTAGTTTAAATTAATTTCAAGTGAGAAAAGATGTGTAGAGTAAACATTAAGAGTTTGTGAACTACATAATGGGAAAGGAAGTGAAGATAATGAAGTGCGAGATAATGACGTGAGGTTTGGAGAATGGGGAGTGAAGAGTTGGTGGCCTTGAGCATGCTTGCCATGTGGCGGATGGAAACAACACTATATTGCTATGCTCTTGATGTATATATAGCAACTAATTAGTACGTAAAAGATTCAAAGAAAACAAAGTACAAAACCGTAACGTCTACATAATTTTGAACTGCAAGCACCACAACGAAGCATTAGTATTCTGGCCGATTAGAGAGGATAATGGAGAAGATCCTAAGTCTGCTCTCAAGCCTCCATCTCCAATTGAAGAGGCTTATTCTTGCTTGGAAGAACAAGTATGCAAGGAGGGTCGAAGAAAAAATTCAAATACATGGAGAGAAGAAGAGAGAGTGATTATATCTCTAAGCTATATCGTTTTAAGTCCCACATCGGAAAAACATAGAAAGGATAGCTGGGAGTTTGGACTATAAAAAAGGTGTTTATCAGCTTAAAAAAGGGAGGAGATCATTGGCGGGTTAAGTGATCTATTGGGTCAAAGCGATAGCGGCCCATTTCACTAAAAACCTGTCTTTGATCATTTGGACGTTTTGAGTCGGCTTTCCGATTCTCAAAGCGGTTCTTGCGGTCTTGGAGTCAAAATGGACCAGATTGGAGTCCGGTTGGTCGCTTTCGATCCGGCTCGGCACTCGTCGAGTCCAGGTTAGTTTTGTATTTATTTTGTTTATTTTTATATACATATTTATTTATCATTTATTTGTAATATAATTTATTTATTTATTGTTTATGTATATATCTATTCATATTTATTTACATATATAGTTATTTATTCTTTTGCCTAGTCTTTATTTAATTATCAGTTTTTGTCTTTTTTATTTATTTATGCACAAATTAGTTTATTTCTCCAAAAATTAAATAAAAGACTAAGTCGGTTGTACAACCGGATTAGTCATCATCCTAGGACCAATGAGTCACATAGATTCGGTAATCCTAAAAACGTATAAGAAAATAAATAAATCATTTTTTCCTAAAAATAGGGGACTAAGTCGGTTGTACAACCGGGTTAGTCAGCATTCTAGAACTAATGAGCTGTACAGTTCAGGAGTTCTAGAATACCTATTCTAAAACGGACCCACCTCATATAATCTTCTCTCAAAAATTCAAAAATCATTTTCAAAAAGTAGGGGACTAAGCCGGTTGTACAATCCGGGTTAGTCGGGCGTCTAGAATCGATGGTCATGCAGTTCAAGGAATCCTAGGACCCCTACACTAAAAACACCAACCCACAAACCTTTTTCAGGAAGAACTACGTAGCTTTGATTCCTCCATTGCATCCGGAGGTACGTAGGAGCAAGACTCAACTCTTGTCAAGCACTAAAAACCAAAAATCTAAATAAGTCTTTTTCTATATAACTAAAAGGGTAATTATTAAATAAATCTAAATTAATTAGACAATGGATGTCGTGGGGTGCTAATACCTTCCCCACACATAACGACTCCCGAACCCTAACAATGCCTTGTCCTAAGAATCAAAAGGGATTTTCCGAATTTGCCCTTAAACTAAAATTTGGTGGCGGCTTCCTAAGAACCTTTCGAAGAATCCTTTCCCGGATTTTTCGGTCGCTACAGCTGGCGACTCCACTGGGGATTTAATTCTTTTAGAGAGTCAAAACCTAGTCTAATTAGTTATAGGATTAATTTAATTTTTACCCTTTTATTTATTTACTTTTGCACATTATGTTATTTATTTGATGTGTAAACCTTAGGATAGAAGACTTTATTTTGTATGAATGTTTGCTTTGTTTGCAGCTTTGGGTTTGTTTTAAACTGCTCCTACACACACTACACCTCTACACATCACACACATGTGAGAAAAGTCATCTACCCGGACTCGAGTGCAAACCTAAGTTAGAACGAGATTGCGTAGTGATGGCCTGCGGGACGTACGTCTCGTTGGGTGGTCATGAAAAACTCACCTAGAGTTTGATTCCTTTTAAGGATGCTATCCCTTCTAATAGCTTGCCTATTGTTGGGGTCAGTATTCTTGACTGGGGTCCTTGGCTCTAGGGACCATGTGTAGGATTCTTTAGAACCATCCTTGTGAGGTTCACTATAAAAGAAACCTTAGACCCACTCCGTAAGTTACCTTTCTAGGGTCACAAAGGAGCTTCATACCCTTGCATTCAAACAAATATTTGTGCTTACCATTTTTTATCCAAAAATCAAAAAGTCACAAACCCAAATCATTATTTACCGCAAGTTTCTTAGAAACCAAACCTCATGCATTTTTTTCTTTGCATTACAAAAAAACAAAAATAAACATCTTATGTTACGACTGCCTGAGGATTAAAAGCTTTATTTTGGAGAGAAGCCATGCATGCTAAAGTCAAAGTCAAACTTTGTACTTTACTCTCCAAACGTAAAACTTATAATTCTCCGACGCGATAAATAAAATCATATATTATCATTTCATGCACGTACATTATCATTGCATTCGCATTTCACATACATCCATTCGCATATCATACACATTCATTCATTGCATACTTACATCATGTATTAGTGGTGAGAAGTGAGACATTCTTGTGAACTAAATCATTCTTTTTGGAAAAGTTTAGTCATACTTCGCTGCAAGCTCAAGGTGTTTCAAGGCACTCAAATTTTCAAATTAGCAGCACGTTCACATCAAAGCGTTGCATCTTATCCACCCCATGATGAATGACCGAAATGGTCCGCCAAAATTTTCTTTCATGTTTTAACTCATGTTAACTCCCTACGAAGCATTCATGTAGAAATTTATGTGTGACATGTGTCTTCATTCTTGTTTAAGTCAGTTAACGTCCTTACCTTGTCATCACCCCCCGTCCAAGTCCAATCCCACCCCGACCACCCTAAAGTACATACTCCCCTACCTAGTCAACTTTTTGGTTTGTTCTCACTGATGAAATAACACTTTAGGTCCTCCATACTGGGGCAAATTTGTGATCTCTAAAATACCTTGTCAACATTGTATTCCCTTTGTGCAAGTCCTTAACAAAAAAATCAAAAAAGCTCGTTAGGTTGAAAACTCGTAAGAGCAGCCTAAGCAAAAATTAGAGCATGAAAAGAAACAAAAAGAGCAAATATTTTGTAAATAAGTAAATTATTGCCCTTAAGTTAATTTTTGAGAAAACGAGCAATCATGATGTGAAATGAAGTTGAACCATCTTTCCATACCCTCAAAAATCCTTTGCCACCCACCTTAAGCCAAAAATCCAAAAACCTTTCAATCACCCTAGACAAGGATCAATTCTACATCAAAGATAGTGTATCACTTTTATCTGCTCACTCAGCTCAAGAGAAAGAGAAACAAAAATCACAAAAGAGTGAAGTCAAAAAAAAGAGGATTAAAAAATCCCAAAAAAAACAAAAAAAAAAAAACAAAGACAAAAGTAGTACAAGTCGTGAGCTGTTGCTTCACACCATTAAAGCATAAGAGATCCTTGTCTAAAACAAACCTCAAACCATTCCTTTGGCCTCAACATCCTATCCTCCATAAACCCTTGGCTACATTACAATTCTAAACAAGTCCATCCTACCATGAGACACATCAATTACTGTCTCAACAAAACCTCAAACACTCATTTGAGCCTAATAACCATTTCCTTCATAAACCATTAACCATCAGCCACGTTACAACCCCAAAAATCCATTCTGATCAATGACCGATTGTTTTTGTTTTTCTCAAAGTTTTAATCTTAGGACAAATAAGTTTATTTATTTACAATATGTTTGCTCAAAAAAAAAAAAAAAAAAAAACTAAAATAAAGGAAAATCAGAGGACTTGCACTATAAGATCCATCCAAGTTACAATTATACCAAGACAAGGTCTATTGATCACCAAGTGTAGCTTTCATCATAGCAAGCTCAAGGCCATGATAGCCTGAGAGTCATTCTTAAAATAACCAAAAGTTCATGCTAGGATCGTTACCTAGATCCCAAAGTGGGGCACCCCTTTTACCATCTATTCCATTTGAACTTGGGGAAATTTGTCCAGTATCCATCCCATGCCACTCCCAGTCTATACAGCCGCATTTGACCATATCCAAAAACCCATAACCCTAATTCTGTCACTTTTCCCAATCTCTCTAAAGCCAACCATTCGAAATACCATTCCAAGTGGGGAAATCCCGTCGCTCTTCACTCCACCTTCAAATGGGAAAATTCACCCTACACCCATCTCATCCCCTTGCCATATTCACAGCCAAAAAACATACCGGGGCAATTTCTCAACTCACTATCCTAAATGTTTCTACTCTAGTCGGGACAATCTTGTCCTTACCATAATTAAGGAAGCATCAAACTCTATGAGTTGAGACAACATCTCCTACTTGCCACCTTTCATTCCAAAGCCAATGCCTTCCCGATTCATCATCTTCTACACCCCTAGCTTGTCACCACTAGACAGGGGCAAGTTATTCACTCACCGTCATCAAATCTAAATTGGGGCGATCCCGCATTTCTTGGCTTGGGAAAACCTACCTTTCATGACCTTGACAAAGACCCGGTCGATCGTTCACCCCTTCATGTGCCACAAATGTCCACACCCTAGGTCTTTAGAACCCCAAGTTAACTGACTCATTCATCTATATATACACTACTATACATATTTACTAACCAATGCTTCAAAGAGAGAGAACACAAGTTGATAATATGATACTGAAAATCCACTTGGTTAACTTTGTGGACCCAAATTTCGGTCATCATGGGGCATCAAAGTGGAAAAGAAAAAGAAGCGAGCTTGCAAATGTAGTACTTTTTCACATCAGTGTCTGTAAATAACAACTTTGAGATTGTCGAAGTTTGAATCAAAACTAATTTTTCCAAAGAATGATCAATATTCATCTCCGCCTCTCATATCCAAAGCCTCACATCTCATCATCACAAAAAATGTTTCTACACCCAATCAGTCATTTCATATCATCGCACCATGAACCATAGCATTTGCATTCAATCATTTCATTTGCATCATATTCACATTTACATTTCATGCATTTATTGTGTAACAAGCAAAAAAGCAAAAAAACAAAAAAGAAAAAATCATTCCACCGGATACCAATCATTGCACGTACGCGTGCACTATTAATTGCACTGCCAAAAGAAGAAAGCTTTTCCCCCCTCGGGTAGATGCATTTGTTAGGTGTGCTCGGATAAACACGATAGGTGTTAGTCCCTATTTTGTTCCTCTAATATCAGCGCTTTAAGCGTTCATGTCACAGATCACCAAGTTGATCCCTCAGACCCCGAGTGGTCCTTCAGAGCACTACGCTCCTTCAGTGCCCTAAGTGGCCCAGGTCGCAACGTCGGAGTCGAGCCGGCGGACCTTCGCGCTTCGACCCAGTGGTCCTTCGGACTAGTTGTGTCACCTAAGACACGTGGGCGTCCCTTCATGGTCAACATATCGATTCTAGACCGATCTTGACCCATCATGGCGCTTTCGAATATAAAGGCCCCCGCATCCGTTTAACTAGTACCGTAGCTAGTTGCGCTCCTTCGCACCACGATGGTCCTTCAATTAAGGCCTAGGCAGCCTTCCGGACCTCGAGTGGTGGTCCTTCAGAGCCTTAGTGCTCCTTCAGTCCTTGTTGACCCTTCATTCAACTCTCGGTTAACGCGCCAAGTATTAACCACTCCCTCTTATCTCTCAAACCTTCCACTTCCCCTTAAATGCAGACAAAATTAGCGTCTATCTTATCTTTATTCCTATTTCTACTACGAAAGTTCGAGAACTCATCACTTTCTAGTAAAATATAAATAAAAAGAGAGCAAATTATTATATACCCCAATTTTGTCCAGAGTTCCTATTCATAGTATATTAATTTATTAAGTCGCATATTTGTGAGTCTCGAGTCCAATTAGCGTATGTTCACATTATTCGAGCTCGCTCGGACATCTTTTGGTTGAAACGAGACTATTCTAATAAATTGGGCGTATTCTCCTATTTGGGCCTATTCTAGCGCATCGTTTGGTTGGGTTCGATTTTGCTCTTGGTTTAGGCCAAACTCATATTCTAAAAGCTAAAGTCGTCATGGGTAAGCATTTTCAAATTTGTTTTCTATTACTATTATCATCGAATCTACACTCAAAATTTCATTTCTTAAAGATAGTCGGTCATCTAAAATAAAGAACAAATATCTCAAAGTGGGTACTTACATAACTATGTGATGTTGAACTAATTATATAATCTGTCACATGGATAAAGGTTTTGTAATGCATTGATTCGTTCTTGCTTGTTGACTCCGTGAGCTAGCTAGTTTAAATTAATTTCAAGTGAGAAAAGATGTGTAGAGTAAACATTAAGAGTTTGTGAACTACATAATGGGAAAGGAAGTGAAGATAATGAAGTGCAGATAATGACGTGAGGTTTGGAGAATGGGGAGTGAAGAGTTGGTGGCCTTGAGCATGCTTGCCATGTGGCAGATGGAAACAACACTATATTGCTATGCTACTGATGTATATATAGCAGCTAATTAGTCTATAAAAGATTCAAAGAAAACAAAGTACAAAACCGTAACGTCTACATAATTTTGAACTGCAAGCACCACAACGAAGCATTAGTATTCTGGCCGATTAGAGAGGATAATGGAGAAGATCCTAAGTCTGCTCTCAAGCCTCCATCTCCAATTGAAGAGGCTTATTCTTGCTTGGAAGAACAAGTATGCAAGGAGGGTCGAAGAAAAAATTCAAATACATGGAGAGAAGAAGAGAGAGTGATTATATCTCTAAGCTATATCGTTTTAAGTCCCACATCGGAAAAACATAGAAAGGATCGCTGGGAGTTTGGACTATAAAAAAGGTGTTTATCAGCTTAAAAAAGGGAGGAGATCATTGGCGGGTTAAGTGATCTATTGGGTCAAAGCGATAGCGGCCCATTTCACTAAAAACCTGTCTTTGATCATTTGGACGTTTTGAGTCGGCTTTCCGATTCTCAAAGCGGTTCTTGCGGTCTTGGAGTCAAAATGGACCAGATTGGAGTCTGGTTGGCTGCTCAGTCCGGCTCGGCACTCGTCGAGTCCAGGTTAGTTTTGTATTTATTTTGTTTATTTTTATATACATATTTATTTATCATTTATTTGTAATATAATTTATTTATTTATTGTTTATGTATATATCTATTCATATTTATTTACATATATAGTTATTTATTCTTTTGCCTAGTCTTTATTTAATTATCAGTTTTTGTCTTTTTTATTTATTTATGCACAAATTAGTTTATTTCTCCAAAAATTAAATAAAAGACTAAGTCGGTTGTACAACCGGATTAGTCATCATCCTAGGACCAATGAGCTGTACAGTTCAGTAATCCTAAAAACGTATAAGAAAATAAATAAATCACTTTTTCCTAAAAATAGGGGACTAAGTCGGTTGTACAACCGGGTTAGTCAGCATTCTAGAACTAATGAGCTGTACAGTTCAGGAGTTCTAGAATACCTATTCTAAAACGGACCCACCTCATATAATCTTCTCTCAAAAATTCAAAAATCATTTTCAAAAAGTAGGGGACTAAGCCAGTTGTACAATCGGGTTAGTCAGCGTCTAGAATCAAATGTACATGCATAGTTCAAGGAATCCTAGGACCCCTACACTAAAAAACACCAACCCACAAACCTTTTTCAGGAAGAACTACGTAGCTTTGATTCCTCCATTGCATCCGGAGGTACGTAGGAGCAAGACTCAACTCTTGTCAAGCACTAAAAACTAAAAATCTAAATAAGTCTTTTTCTATATAACTAAAAGGGTAATTATTAAATAAATCTAAATTAATTAGACAATGGATGTCGTGGGGTGCTAATACCTTCCCCACACATAACGACTCCCGAACCCTAACAATGCCTTGTCCTAAGAATCAAAAGGGATTTTCCGAATTTGCCCTTAAACTAAAATTTGGTGGCGGCTTCCTAAGAACCTTTCGAAGAATCCTTTCCCGGATTTTTCGGTCGCTACAGAGTTTCATCAACCTTCTCACCTCCTTCATCCTTATTAAGCTTAGTTCCTGACAATATCGGTACCATGACAGAATTGCAGCCTTTCATATCAAATCTTTCAATAATTTCTGCAGCATACTTCTTTTGCACTATTCCAATGCCCTCAGAGGATTGAATTACTTCAATTCCTAGAAAATACTTCATTCTTCCCAGATCATTCATGCTAAATTCCTTTTCCATTTCTTTCTTGAAGTCTGTCAGCATATTCTCACAGTTTCCTGTGTACACTAAATCATCCACATATATGCTTACCATGAGAATTTTTTCATTTTCTCCATGCTTTATGAATAAGGTCTGTTCATTCTTACTAGCTTCAAATCCCTGCTCTGTGAAATATCTCTCAATCCTATTGAACCAGGCCCGTGGCGCCTGCTTTAGACCATACAAGGCTTTGTATAGTCTATACACTTTGTGCTCACTTCCTTTCACGACATATCCCTTTGGTTGCTCAATGTATACCTCCTCAGTCAGTTTACCATATAGAAATGCTGATTTCACATCCAATTGATACAAAATCCACCCTTTCTGTGCTGCTATTGCCATGATCATTCTTATGGTATCGATCGCTAAGCTGGAGCAAATATTTACGTGTAGTCAACCCCCTTTTGCTGTGAATAACCTTTTGCCACAAGCCTTGCTTTGTATTTGTCTACTTCACCATTCTCATTTAATTTGGTCTTGTACACGCACTTTACTCCAATTCTTTTTGCTTCTCTAGGTAAATCAACTAATTTCCATGTTTCATTCTTAACTATTGAAGCTATCTCATTATCCATAGCTTCTCTCCATCTTGCATCTTTGACAGCAACTTCAAATGTATCAGGGTCAGAAATTGCTGCATAAGCTTCCTCTTCTTCTTCAGATAGTCCTTCACCTGTCACATAGTCTCTTAGATGCTCAGGTGGTCTTCTCACTCTTCTTTCATTATCTGTCATTACTTGTCTAGTTTCACTTCTCATTGTTTGATTCTGTTGTACTTCAGTTTCTCCTTCTTCTATGTCACTGTCCTCATCATCACTTACTGCAATTCTGGAGTTATTCCAACTCAACTCAGCATTTACCTCTTGTTTATGATCTTCCAACCAGTTCCAGACCTCATTTTCTTCGAATACCACATCTCTACTCACTATTATTCTTCTTTCAATTGGATCATACAACATGTATCCTTTTGTCTCACTACTCATTCCAAGCAAGACACATTTCTTACTTTTCTCTTCAAGTTTAGTTCTCTTGGCATCGGGAATGTGGACATGTCCTATGCATCCAAACACTCTTAAGTGTGATACACAGGGCTTACAACCACTCCAAGCCTCTTGAGGTGTTCTATTTTTCACAGCAAGTGTAGGTGACCTATTCAATACATACACTATCCAATTCAAGGCCTCAGGCCACATACTCTTGGGCATTTTCTTACCAATTAAGATTGATCTCACCCCATTCATTATCGTTCTATTCTTCCTCTCAGCAACTCCATTCTGCTGAGGGGTGTATGCTGCAGTCAAATTCCTTTTAATTCCTTCTTCTACACAGAATTTGTTAAAATCATTTGATGTAAATTCACCTCCCCTATCAGTCCTTAAACACTTAAGCTTAAGATTGCTTTCCTTCTCTACCAGAATCTTAAAGTGTTTGAACTTTTCAAAAGCCTCAGATTTCTCTATTAACAAATATACCCAAATTTTTCTAGAAAAATCATCAATGAAACTAAGGAAATACCTCTTATTGCTGGTTGAGGTTGGTGTTATTGGTCCACATATGTCAGCATGCACAAGTTCTAATCTTTCACTTGCCCTCCATTTGCTTTTCTTTGGAATTGGATCTCTATGTTGCTTTCCCTTCAAGCAATCCTCACACACTTTCATACTATCTTTCAATTCTGGCAGACCAGTCACCATCTTCTTACTTGCAAGAACCTTCAAATTTTTCATTCCTAGATGGCCATATCTGCAATGCCACAGATATGTCTCATCCTCATTTGCAACCTGCAAGCATTTCTCATCTGTTTTCTTGCCTTCAATTACCAGGTCAGATATGAGTTTATACATTCTGTTGGTCTCCATCAACGATTCAAACATCAATCCTTTCTTCTTATGATATATTTTGCAATATCCCTCATCAAATAGAATGGCCAAACCCTTCTCTTGTAGCTGTCCTATGCTCAAAAGATTACTTCTTAGCTCAGGAACATAAAACACATCTGTAATTGTGTAGATAATTCCATTCACCTTGACTCTTATGCTTCCTTTTCCTTCCACCTTTAACCTTGCATCATTTCCCAACCTTATATACTTCTTGAATGTCTCATCTAGTTCAGTGAACCATTTCCCATTCCCACTCATGTGGTTGGAGCACCCTGAATCAAGATACCATGATTCCACCTTGTTTCTTTCCTTCTCTTCAATTTGAGAAATTGCCATCAGTATCATGGATTCATTTACCATCATATATTCGTCCTTGTCCTCTTCAATTCTGAGATATTCACCTTCATCCCAGGTTCTTGCCATTAGCAGCATTGATTCTTCTTCCTCAGCCTCTGCATAATTCACATCCTTGTCCCATTCTGGACACTCGTTTCTATAGTGGCCCAATTTCTTGCATTTGAAACATTCCACAGTCTCCTTGCTTTGTCTGCCACGACCCCTACCTCTTCCTCGTGATGCAACACCTCTTCCTCTTTGGTAACCACTACCAGAGCCTCTTCCTTGTGTCTCAGTCTTTAAAGCCTGTTCTTCCTCTTTCTTTTGAAATCTTGTTATATTCTGCTCATGAACAATCAGAGAACTATGCACTTCATCCACTGTCATTTTATCTGTATCATGCGATTCTGATATTGAGCATACAATATGACTATACTTCTCAGTCAATGAACGCAAGATTTTCTCCACAATGACTCCATCATCTATCTTTTCACCATGAATGCGCATCTTGTTTGCTATTTGCATCACTTTAGGTATGTATTCAGTGACTGTTTCTCCAGACTTCATTTCCATTGCTTCAAACTCCTTTCTCAAGCCTTGTAGAGTTGCTCTCTTGACTCTATGATTTCCTTGATACTTTTTCTTCAAAGAATCCCAAATTGCTTTTGAAGTATTCTTATCAGAAATTGTCTCAAGAGTGGAACGATCAATTGCTTGAAATAAGTAGTTCTTGGCTTTCAAATCCTTGAGTTTAGACTCCTCTATCTTCTTCCTCTGAGCTTCACTCACCGCGGCCCCCTTCTCTGGGTCTTCAACTCCATTCTCAATCAAGAACCAGTACTCCTTTGATCTGAGAAAATTCTCCATGAGCAAGCACCAATGCTCATAATGTCCATCCAATCGAGGTATGGATGGTTGCATGTAGTTGCCTTCACCTCCATTCGTGTTTCCGTTCGTCGCCATTGTTGATACTCTTGAGAAATTGAGATTTCTCGGTTTGCTATTTCCAGGCCCTTCAAGAAGGGCTCTGATGCCAATTTGTTATAGAACAGAAAAATGCAGAGTGAAAGTGTACTGTTCCATTGCCTGAAGTTGGCTATTTAAAGCCAAAGTTTACACCAGATAGTTTGTTACATTGCTAAACTAACTAACTAACTAATACACTTCACTAATACAAGATTTATCTCAACACACCTTCGTTGTTATTTTTTCTTTCAGAGCTTCAAAGGTGATGTCGTCCTTAAGCCTGCATAAAATGGGGTTTGGACTCTCGAAATAGACACCATTTTCTCTGTTTGTTATTGTGCCCTGATGGTGAAGGGCAGTGAGTGCAGAATCACGAGAGTATTGTGTATTCAGAGTATCCATGAGAGTGTTGTGTGTGTGTGAAATAAGTGAAATGGAAGGGTGTATTTATAGGGAAAAATGAAACCCTTGAATGAATTTCCACCGTTGATGAAAAGTGGTCGGCAAAATCTGGACCCTTTAAAGTGTTGGGAAAATCTAGATCGTTAAAAGTTGTCGGCAAGATCTAGGCCGTTAATTAGTAATGAAATAAAAAAATGTTTTATTACTTGAAAAAAATGACTTTTTAACTATGTTGTGGTCAATTTTTACCATGCGTAATTTTTTTAAATTTTTTAAAAAATTACAAACTTGTAGAAAAGTATAATACTACGATATTGAGGTTAAAAAAACGAGATACAAAATTATTTACGACCTGTAATTGTACACCAAAGTGGCCTAAAAAACATGTTTTTTAGTGTTAAGAATGACTTTTTGACACTTGTTTATTATTTCTATCCGTTACTCGATTTTTTTGACACGTGGACATAATTGTTTTAAATCGATTAAATTTCTTTGACACTTGTGGATTATTTCTATCCGTTACTCGATTTTTTTGACACGTGGACATATTTAAATATTCTACGATCGTTAACGTGTACAAAAAAACCAACAAATAATAATGTGAAATTATATAAACAATCAAGATGTGATATCTACATAATCATATGGTGTCATTGGAACATAATCGGAACATAATGCGGAACAAAAGAAGACCATAAGCGCATGCGTCCAACGTATGGATATTGCCACGATCTAGCTTCATCTGAGACGTATCGACCCCAAGAAGGATGTGCAGGAGGGATAGGGCTAGTGTGGTTCAACTTGACAAGAATCCAATGATTCCTATGGATGAACCCAACACAAACCAAGCGACTGATCGAAACACAATCTCCCCTCAAAGGGAAGAATGTCCAGTTCTCATGAGGCGACAACATAACCACGGGTCTCTGATATCTAGTAGCTATGACATGTCCTGTGTCTCGCATGGTCATCCACTTCTCAATAGGTTGTTCCTGTCTGTTTGGGATAGAAACTAATGAATCTCTAATGTTCGAACATTGTCACCCATCAATCGTGTGTGTACTGAAACCAGTTGTCATCCATCTCACTAATTAAATCATTAGAACCATCACGCCAACCGTGCTTCGACCGGTCTAGTGAAGTAGAGATGCATCTAAAGCCACATTTCCATCCCCGCGACATTGATAATGTCGTCAATATACCTATGTAAGAACTCGGAAAGTGACTTACCAAGTGGATGTCATCTTTGTGCCCGCTCCTTTCTTTGACCTGCGTGACGGTAGCTCTCGATGGTACTTGTGATGCTAGTTGTAAAGACCGTCGGGAGGTATCTTTGAAGGTGCGTCGATGGTACTTGTGGGGACCGTCGGGGAGGTATCTGTGTGGATTTTTCTAAAGATGCATCAAGCGTGCTCCCACGCAGATGGATCTCTCTTCACGTCATACTCTTTCTTCTTCTTCCCCTTCTTGATTGCACCCCTAGTTTTGACTTTGTGGCTAGGTGGAACCATGGATGTAGTGCCTCTGAATACATAATCATCAAGACCTCTCTTCCAAACACATCTCTCCTCAAGGTGCATGTCATTCCACCGCCTCCAAATCTCCTCATTTGTATAGCTTAAGTCACCTCCTTCGACGCTTCTTTGATCCGCTCCTCATCCATTGCCTCCAAACTCGGTCTCTTCCAATGAGAGTCAATAATGTCCAATGGTATTGGTAGTCCCATTAGGTGTAACCTACCAAGTTCACAAGAACAAGGTAACCCATGAGTAACTTTAATGACACAACCAAAGACACTTTTTCTTATCCGTGCCCACACCATCCATCATGTTATCAAACTCCCGGCAATATGATTCAACGCCTCAATAGACACCAAAAGTGTAGATTCTTGTAGAATGGAATGTTGTGTTGGGCATCTATACGGTTGATGCTCTTTTGAAAAGAATCCACAATTTTATTAATTTGTGCATTGATCATCCCATTAATTGACTCCCACTTTTGCATAAATCACCACCACTAGAACCCAATGATCTCTTCAATGCCCAATGGGCAGCCTCAACCCTATGGCACGTAAGGCAAAATTAAAACAAAGAAACCACAATCATATACTTAAGGCACATAGAAAAAAATTGCGTACCTATTAGTCGTGGTATTTCCATAGTGTCTTACTTTATCCAATCCACGGGCCACAAAATCTTTCCTTGTGAGGATACAACCATTGTCTGTTCACATATGCAATAAGTAGGGGTATGTCGGTGAGACGATTGCTCAAAATCATGCAAAGCCTCACTAAACTCATCATCAAATGTAGCATCAACTACATGATGCCAAAGTGTCATCAGTGAATCCACTCTATCTCCCTTCACCAACTTCTTAATTTTAGCATGAACATTTTTGTTGATATGATATCGACAAAGCAAATTCACGACCTCGGAAACACAACCTTGATAGCGATCATCAAAGCCTCCTCACAATCGGTGAGGATAACTTCGAGAAACACAATTCACACGTTCTATTAGAAATGGAAAAATAAAAAAAAGCGGTTATGTAATGGCAAAAACTAAAGTCGATTAGCATTGACTTACTTGAGGAAGTGCAATATCACAAACATCAAATCTCGTAGGCTCTGCGGCACCCACGTGTAGTCATCATAACGCTCATGAGACGGATATGCAAAGCGCAACAGAAATGTCAACTCGGTGGAAGTGACACCAACAATCTCCAGCAGAGGCAATGCATACTTGTTGGTTTTAAAAGTACGATCCATAATCAAAGCAAAGTGGGAAACATCCTCAATAACTTAATACTATCGAGGATGTGACCACATGATCTCCTCAACAATATCACTACCTTTAAGTCGTCGTCTCGCCCAACACAAGTAATGGTTCTTTGAATCGGTGTCATAAGCTGCTTTGATCTCGGTCATATTACCTCTCTTTCCTTCCGAATATTGGCGCGGGTTCTATACAACCGAGTAATGTTGCTCAAGTTGTTCTTAAATTTGTTCTTTAATGCTTCAAGACTTTTGGATGCTTTCACTCCCAAGAGACGGATGCTCCACAACAATTGATCGCTCGTCCTTGCTAAACTTACCAAATATATTTGCTCCAAACAAAGTCTTATGAGGCTCATGATTGTGAATCCCATCCACCACTCTCACCATCCAATCGAATTAGGAGGTAACATTGGTTTAGCTTTCAATCGAAACCTACAACCACATCTTTTCAAACTCTTGTGTCTACCGGCCCGAACACCCAACATCTACTCATTTGTATGTGCCCGCTCTCTCACGACCATAAACAACCTTGTTCTTTTTCCCTTTCCCATTCTCCGTCGTCTCGGATCGAACAATAACCACAATGACTCGCTCGCTTCCCAAGTATCTCTAACCCAACGTGTCATTGCATCACGAGTGGGAAATATCTCGGATGTAGTAAAGGGCACTAGGTTAAATCCGTAATAACCATCTATTTAAAAAAATTAAAATGTTAAAAAAAAAAATTCGGAAATACCTTTTTAAAAGGTATTTCGGTTCTATTTTGTGAACCAGAATTACCTCAAAAAGGTATTTAGAAAATAATTTAATTTAAAAATACAAAATTTCGGAATTACCTTTTCTGGAGATAATTCCGGTTCAAAAATTGTGAACCGGAAATACCAATTTTCTGCGCTAATTCCGGAAATAACACCTCCAAAATTTCGGAAATACCTCTTTTTTTTGCTAATTCCGAAATTTTTTTTTATGTAGGGCCGGTTCGTTTTTATTTTAAATGCCAGGGGCATTTTAGGCATTTTGGTACTTATGGGGTGTCGTAGGTGATTAGGGGGGTACGAAAAATAACAGCCTAAATTCTTATATACCCTTATTAAAAAGTTGGGTGATGTATCCTAATGCCACGTTTTACTTTCAAACTGGGGTCTGTTTGGATCGATTATTTGGACTTATCTACTGCATAAGTACTCGTGAGACTGTTTGGAAGAGCTTATGAAAACAGCTTCTGACATGTCCATAAGTTGTTTTCAGCTAAATTTCCATAAGTTTCTCGGTATAGCTTATGAAAACAGTTTGTGACTTATAGGAAATTATTTTATCATTTATTATATAAACAACTTATGCATAAACACTTATATGATAAGCGTTTATGCAATAAACGCTTGATTAAGCTGTTTATCCAAACGGACCATTGGTATGTACCAATATTTTACAACTCATTTTTTGTTTTCTAATTTTCATTTCCTTGTTTCTCAGTTTTTAAAAATTATAGTACTACCCACTTACAGTTTGAATTAGAATTCCCCTTTCTTATTCCCTAGTTTCTGATTTCTGCTCATCCTTTATTTTGCAATTGCTCATTTCTCCTCGTCATTCTTAACTCCACTCATAAGATTTGTTTTTCTCATCGTTGACAACCACACCCTAAAAAATTGCATTGTGTTAGTTTGAAAACTACATCATTGACACACTTTGAGTACAATACCTGTTCCGGGGTGTATCAGCAATTACAAGAGCTTCCAATAGTAATTGGGCCGTCGGCCCACCCATAAATGTCGGCCCAAGCACGCCGCTTGAGCGCATTCTCATAACCGTGAAAACTTCGCAGAAAGCGGTCGGACCTCTACAAGATATATATATGACATTCGCACATGGCATCAGTGCGTTCTCTTACTTGTGTTATCCGCCCGAGCGATTTCTTACTTGATCGTCGGAGTGTTTTTGTGGGTAACCGAGAGTGCTTCAAAGATGAAGCCTGCAGGCCGGTCCGCTCTCTCTCCTATTCAACGACCTGGTCGGTCTATGACAACAACTTCAACACTTTATTGGTCAAGGTACGATCAATACCTAACTTTACTTGATAGGTACATTAGTTGCACCTTAATTTTATCTACACAATATTGAAACCCAACAAAACTCAATAATATCGTGTATGCTTAGTTATTTTTAGTGCGGTAAAATCTGGGTTTTAAGCTCACTACTGCAATGCTACGTGTCTCCCTCTCCCACTGTTTCCTTCTGCCACGTAACCCTCTCGCACGTGTCTCCTTCCATCTCACGTGTCTATCCACGGTTCCTATAAAGTAAACATCGTCCTTTCTTCTACCTTGCACCTGCCTTTGGTGTTTCTGGAACATTTTTCCAAAGTTGCTTTTTACCTTTCTCTCTACACAAACACACTCACACAGTCACACTCCACAAAGCAATAACTTCCATGGAAGGTAGAGGAGGGTGTTGCATCGCTAGGTATGCAACCGGTACGTACGAGATGTCCAAAGTGGACAGAATAATGTTGAGGTATCGCCCTATCGCCCCTAAGCCCGGCACCACCTCCGACGGTTCTTCGTCGGAGAGCACCGCCGTGGAAATCTTCTCCAGATCCGGAGGAACCAGAAGAAAACACGTAAAAGATAATACGGGGAATAAACGGTGCAACCGAGGGCTCCGTCGGAGGAAAACCTTGCCTCCACAACCGGCAGTGACTCTTCCTTTGCTTCCGGAGACTCCGGATCCGAGAGAGCCTCCAAAAGAGAAGAGCAGGAACGAGTCAGTATGGTCAAGCTTCGAGAATCGCGGTCATGATGCTCCTCCGGCGAAGGTAAAACCGGTGACGGTAGGGTTGGGAGGATCGGTGGTGGTTGTTGAGTCCATTACAGAGACGTGGCAGGAGGAGTTGTTGGGGAGAAGAGAGGAGGAAGTGAAAGTGAAGTTGGGATCGGACACGTGTCCAGGGTTTATATCAGACGGTTACGGAAAGGTGACGTGGACGAATGGGGCGTATAAGGAAATGGTAGGTGAGGGTGGAGTGTGGTTGGCAATGAAGGTGAGGGTTCCGTATCCGAATCGGTGGTTCACGTGCAGAGTAAAGGTGCAGTACGCTTGTGGGAAAGAGAGAATTGTTCCATGTGACGCTTGGAGAATGGACAGTGGTGGTTTTGCATGGAGATTAGACGTTAAAGCCGCTCTTACTCTCAGCCTCGCTTTGTAAAACCTAGCTAACTAGCTTGCTTCACCATAATAAACTGCAAAAACACTGCTACGTGAATCTGAATGTAAATATCGTACTTGTTAATTAGTTTTATGAAATTGTTTTGTTTCAAAATGGATCGTGTACGACGTTTGATCTAATAAGTGTTTTTTCAACCAGATACTACTAGATATCACCATGGAAAGCGGAATTTAGTAAAATATATTTATTTATGGAATAAACAAATTAAATTGATTGGACTGTATTATTATTTTTTATGGATCTATTACTATTAGGTTGGTTTAGTGGTGATTTGGTTGAGGAGGTATAGGGTGAAATGGGTGGGACAGATGGTGGAGAAGGAGTGGGAGAACCTGTAAGACTGTTGCGGATTGTTTTTAGTCGTGATGGATGGATGGGTGAAAGTGAAAGATATAGCTTTATATATTTGCTTGAGATTCACATTCACTATTAATCTCTCTGTAAGTTGTTGATTGCACCACGTAGATGGATATGAGCAGAGCATGCATACTTTAACTTATAGTAGTAGCTTTTCCCTTGTCAGTATTATTGGTATCAGATTTCTCTTTCATGGTGGGTGGTGTGGTGCATAGAATAATGCAAAGTCTGTGATAAGTGCCACCTTAAAATAATACTATTAATGGTAAAGCCAAATCGCATATTTGACCCAAACTCCAATCCCAGAAGTAGAAATTTGTTCCGTAAGTTCAGTGATTATTTTATCAGAGTTTTGTTAAGTTCAACCTGTTCATTGATTGCATTCGTGATCAAGGCTACTCCGCTCCTGATTGGATTAGAGAGATTTTTCTGTATCTGTATGTAAAGTTTAGTAGTAGTAGTACTAATTTAAGCCAAACAAATTATCATTAAGTTGTTATGTTTGTTGTCTTGGTGCGGCTTTGTTGTGTTTCTTGTCTTGTTGCGATGTTCGTTTGATTCAGATTGATAGATCAGATTTGACCGTTACAAATCAATCAATGATTTGGACGTCAACATTACAGATATCTGAAGGTATGAGTATTCCGATGACTTTGATTTTGTTAAAATTATATGCAATTTATCGTTTTATATGCTATTAATTTGGGTGTTGTGTGTTTGTTCCCAAATTCATCATTTACGGTTTTAACAATTTTGAATTTGTGTTGTCACCGATGTATCCTATCAATCTAAATGAAGTAATAATATTTTTTTGCCAATGAGGGTTGACTTAGTTGGTAAGGAGTTGGCTCATTCCCCACAATGGCGTGGGTTCACACTCAAAGAGCCTCTATTAGTAATTGGTTACACACTGTATTTGTTATGGTTTGCTATGATCATTTTAATACTTTGAAAATTGTTAAATTTAATTTTAAAAAAATAAAAACTCAAAAAAAGACTATATTTCAACTTACTTAAAAACTCGTGTTGCAAAAAGTTGAAAAAAAATTAGTATCTTCTTCTAATCTTAATAATAGAGTAAAAATTAGAAAAAAAACATGAAATCTAATATAAAATATGCACCCCCGTTGTTGTTCACGTTGCAGCTCTCATTGCTGCTCTTATTGCCACTCCCGTTGCCGCTTCCTGATCCCGCTCTTTGTTGTTTATCCTATTGTTACTCTCGTTGTCCCTCTGCCCTCCTATTGTCGCTCCTGTTGTCGGTCTATCATTGCAGTTATCATTGTCGTTTTCTCGTTGCCGCTCCGATTGTAGCTCTCAGTTGCTTCTCCCGTTGTGATCTCGTTGCCTGTCTTCATTGCCGCTTTCGTTGCCTCTCCCGTTGTCAGTCTCTCCTTGTCGCTAATGTTGTGTGTTTTCGCAACCATACAAAACATTATCGCCCTCTCCCTTCACTCTTTGCAGCTCTTTGCTTCTTTTTGTTTTTGCCAAAACGTCACTAACGGAAATTGAACGCATGACCAGGGCACTCTCAACCCACACTTTACCGCAACGCCAGCCATTGTTATTAATTGTAAATTTACATCAACTTGATAATCTATTAATAATACATTTAAATAGGTTCCTCAAGGCTGAAAATCCTAGGTGTCAACCTCTCAGTCCCTCCACATAAGCATTGCTATTTTTTTTGGCCTAGCTGGATTTTTCAATCCATGTCACTTGCCAATATTGCATTAATTTGGCTTGATTTGTCAATTTGGAATGAATTAAAACCAAACAAAAACTGATATTTTTTAAAGATTATTATTGAGTGATGACAATCAATTCATAATTCAAATCCTATCGTAATTATTTTTCAACGTTTTTTTTCAAAGAGTAACGTTCAGATGTTATATATAATTTACATTTATATCATTTGATTGAATGCCAGCGTTCAGCCGTTATATATCTGATATACATATGGTGGGTTTTGCTCCGGTGTGCTCTCTTAAAATTTTTATTCCATGTTGGTTAGTGCTCCATTCGCATGCAAGAGATACGAGAGAGAGAGAGAGAGAGAGAGAGAGAGAGGGCATGTGGGAAGGGCTTGCGGCGATCTAATGGAGCTGTTCAACAACGACAAACAACGTTGTGGGTTTATTTAGATTCTCAAAAAACAACAGGCTAATACTTGACGATTTAAAATTTAGATGAGTTGCTTTTTGTATGCTTGGTTGTTAGGAATTCTCCAATAGTTCCATGAATTATTTATGAGCATTCCTTCTTGAGTTTTTATTTATTTTTCCTTGGTTGCAAATAGAATATTAGAGTTGAACATTGGGCATATAATTGATCTGCAAAAGGTGACGTGCAGTTAATATTATGGAATTATGTAATAATATGAGCATATCAATTACTCCATACTCTAATCCTATTTGCATTGAGATCAATTTTTATTAAGCTTCAGAGGAAGTCTTGAACTATCATGCTTGGAAATGAAGCACGAGCGTGCATGTTACTTTAAAACCTCCAAGTTCTTGTGCATTGAAAATCGAATATTGAGTTTCTTTTAAGTACACCAGTCAATTACACATATTTAACTATTTTTTATAAACAAGCTTAACTCTACCCATTGAATTTTAATATCTTAGGAACATGTTGCATATTTGTTCGAGTCCATTTTCTAATTATTCCAAATCCTTCGATCAATTCTCTTTCTGCATGACTGATATTGCAAAAGAAAACTGGCCAGCATTTGATCAATTACTAAAGAAAATATATAAATAAAATACTTGCATTGATTTTATTTTGTTGTTGATTTAATTATTGTTAGAGACACCATGAGCTGTTGAAATCCGGTTCGTCTTTTTTTTATGTTATTATTATTATTATTATTATTATTATTATTTGTTGTGATGGTGTTGTTTGATTTATAGGGTTTTATGCTCACTACTCAAGGTTGAAGATGAAGAGGATGTTTAGTCATGATTGAAGTTTTTAAATTTTTTCATTTGACTAGCAAAATATGGTTCAATTGATGGTGTAGCTTTTTCACAGACAAGTTGACCTGTGAATGGGTGCTATTGACAGGTGTGTCAAAATAAGACGGTAAATAATGCTACCTATTTCAACAATAGGTCCAGCATTTCTTCATCTTTGATGTTGTGAACATGTTTCATTGCTAATTTTTTCTACAATTTGGTCACATATTAGTTTTCAAACTACGATTGCATATCATTTTCTTATTTCCTTTAAGAAATCAAATTGTTCCCTAATCACAAATATTGCACAAATTTGAGAGGCCTAATATTCACCATTAATTCCTAATTCAAATAAAAAATGTTTCAATTTTCAATTGTCATTACTCAAATCTACACTTATATACTAAACAATTCTCATTAAGCAGATTATCATAAAAAATAAGCACGTAAAAAAAATATGAACTCATTTGGTAGATTAATTAGCATTCAAGTGTTAGTAAGTTACATATTAAAATTTATTCAACTTTATATAATTTTTTTTTGACTGAAGAGTTCAAATTTTCTAATTGAATGTTCTTCATTTTTACTTACGTTACATTTTTGTTATTAAATAACGTTTTGATTTTTAATACTACTTTTTATTACTTTTGTTGAAAGAGTGCCAAGACCACAAGATGATAGAGGAGTACAACCATATAAAGATCATTGTTTCATGCTTCAAGGGAGGTTTTTGAAGAGACAAAAGTTATTCTCTTCTACTTAATTTTTGGTTTTGATTTTGGGTATTGTTAGTGAAGTTTCAACGTGTTTGTCCTGGAGTGCACAAGTCCGAACACGGTGCTTTGAAAACCTTGAGGAGTAAATCGAATTTTGAATTGCATATTAAATCTACATGAATTTGCTTTCAAGACAGTTAAATACAAATGGTTACTCTATTCTTTTTGTTTTTTTGGTACCTTTGCTATGTTTTGTGTTATCCACGGTTAAACAGTCTTGCTGTAGAACAAGATGATGTTTATAATCTTAAGAGGGACTGTGAAGAGAAGGAGAAAACAACAAATGAGCTAACCACTCTACTAATCTCTTCTTGGGTTGCTGATAGCAAGATAATATTTCCATTTTATCCGTTAAAGTTGGATTTTGAAACTTTTTTTTCATTTTTCCACTCATGATTTTTACTGCTATTTACAACAGAGAGTTGCTAAATTAGAAGACATTATACAGAGGAATATTGAAGAGTCATTACATGTAAAAAAACATAAAATGCCAGCTATGGAATGGGTCGGGATACTACATCGCATGGGTCGGGATACTGCTTAAATCAAAAATTTACATTTTTAACATCGTGATGAATGTCAGTTATGGAATATTAAAGAGTCACTACATGTAAGAAAACATAGCTCATGTTCTGAGATGAACGTTGAAACCTAACTTAGGAGAATGCATAATAGTAATGTTATTGATTTGCTTTATTGAATTAAAGGAGTATATCAAGGTACCATTGACAGTTCTATTAGTCTTTTTAATTCTCTCTTCTTTCAACAATAATGAATGTGTACTTGATATGTAAAATGTTTAAAGATTGTTTAGAACATTTGTCAGCAATGATTCTTATAAAACAAAGAAAATAAAATAATAAAAAATAAAGGGGATAAATTATTTTGGTATATTTTTTCTGATAAAGATTGTGTTGGTGTATTGATCAACATGAAAATAATAAATGGTTGTTTCAAAACCTCCAAATGGGTAGATTAAGTGACTAATCTCAACGACTAATAAAAAATTAAGTGTTTGTAAAAAAAATGGTTGTAAGCTCTAACACATTTTGTTAGCATAGGACTTCCCCTAAATATTGCAAAAAAAAAGAGGTCAGAAAAAAGCCCAAGAAGGGACTAAGCCAAAACCCTTGAAAGAAACAGATTACCATTAGTTTTCTTATCAAGGTTACTTATTTTACAATCTAAAGTAAGTTGATCACTTTAGAGAATCCAAATCAATAAAAACCTTATATTATCAAATGAAACAAAGTTGTCAAAAAAAATGAAACGAATTTGTTCCCAGCCGACCACCCAGGAAGGCTCGGATATGACACGCCTCCTAGCCGATCATCTGGGTTCAGAAGACGAAGGCCGAAGTCCTTGCACCCTCATCACGAAGTTTCGTCGCAACGTATCAAGGCCGATGCATGGACTACCTCCCAATCGGAGGCCGACGCCTCTAAAAGGGCTCTACCAAAGTAAAGCCCCGTTAGATATATTAGGCAAGCCCGAGAATCTCGCTTTGAGATCTCGGGACATTCATGTACCATTATGAGCATTTATGACATTCTCAATATAAATATACGCCTAGAGGCCAATGAAAGAGGACAGACATTCTATTTTCTTCTCACATACTACTTTACGTGTTCTTGCTAAACCCTACTCCGAGGAATAGTTAGGAACATTGGCGCCCACCGTGGGGCCCGGTAGAACTTCCCCACCCCACGTCGAGCAAAGAAACCCTACTTCACCATGGTAGGAACCAGAGCTAACGGTGGTGCCTCAACAAGCACCACGGATCCCGTGATCCTTGAGTTGATGGAAGCAGAAGAGCGCCGGGAGCGAGAATGTTGAACAAGCACGGAGGAACGAAGAGCAGACCCTTCGTGCCCAAGCGCTGGAAAACAGAGAAGCTCGGCTCCACGAACAGCTAGTCGCCCTCCAGAACAACAGAGCGAGGTCGTCCGATCAGCGCCCGAGGGCGTTTCACCATTTATAGGAGAGATCGCGGTGTGCCATCCCCGGTTCGAGAGCCCGCCATTGGAACTTACGATGGGACGGAGATCCCCGAGTCATGTTGACGCTTTCGAGACCGGATGATGATCGGTGGGGGTAATGACGCCATCCTGGCCGCAAGATGTTCGCAGTACGCCGACCGACGCCGCTCTCAAGTGGTTGAGGGTTAGCCGCTCGATCCATCAATGGCTTTGAGGACCTTGCCACCGCGTTTCGTCCAACAATTTCTCGCCAACAAGAAGAAGCTCATCCACCCGGGAGATTTGTTCGATCTCAGCGAGGACCGACAGAGAGCTGAAGAAGTACTTGGAGCGCTTTAACAAAATCACGAAGCTGGTGGAAGACCGGACGAGAAGTTTTTCGTGGCGTTTTTCATGAAAGGCCTCCAAACGGGACCTTTAGTGAAGCAATCTTGTCTATCACCACTCCCGGGAACATGGGACGAGGTCGAGCGAGAGCGGACAATCGAGATTTTGGTTTTTCTTGGCTTAAGGTGGGTAGGAAAGGGACTTTCTGGGATTTTGGGATTTTTGAGGAGATGGCCAAACTTCATTTCAAATCCTGATTGCTTATTTATTTTTTGTAAAACATGAAAACTGTTCATCTATCTATATGTGCTTGCTCCTTTCTTTACATTTTTTTTTTTTTTTTTTTTTTTTTATATATGCCCTAACTTTTGCCTGGACCGCTCTTTGCGAGTTTTCAATCCACTGGGCGCTTTTTTTTTTTTTTTTTTTTTTTTTGTCTAGGCCGCCCTTTGCGGGTTTTCAACCTAGCGAGCTTATTTTCTTGTTTATTATTATTATTTTTGAAAGACTTGCACTGCTGAATATGATACTAACAAGGGAAATTAGTGATCACAGAATTGCCCCAGCATGGAGGACTTAAAGTGTTAGTAAGAATGAACCAAAAGTCAATTATGCACTGATGGGAGAAAATATGCGCTTTATGGGTGGACGGGGGCGAGATTAGACTTTGGATGGAGAATGATGATAAATGAAGGAAATTGATCGACTCAAACAAGAGAAAATGCACGTGGCATGCATGCTTACTAGAAGAACGCTTCACGGAGAGTTAACATTGGTTAAGACATGATATAAAACTTTTTTTTTTTTTGATCAATCTGTTTTGATCTTTTATCATGGAATGGACGCAATGCTTTTTATTCTTTGAAGGAAATACAAATGAGCTATTGACGTGAAAAACCGAATGCCTTGGAACACCTTGAAATTTTGAAAGAATGATTGTTTTGCAAGACCATCTCGCTCTCTCATCAAAACTCTTTATTGTATGTGAAAACACTATGATATGCAAGTGGAAAAATGATCACTTGAAAAGTGTAATTATTCTAAAAGGTTTTTATGATTTTGATGTAAAATGAAATGCATTTTTGAATGATGCGAGAAAGATACTTTTTCAAAATGAAATTTTTATTTGTTATGCTTGACAGGCGGACCCGGCTCCTACGTATCCTCCCGTGATGAGGAATCAAAGCGCACGTAGTTCCATCGTGTCCTTTTTTTGAAATAATGTTTATGCATGAATGCCATGTTTTGGATGAACTTGGCGAGGAGCTTTTTCCTCTTTGATTATAAATGAAATGCTTATGCTATGAAGATGATAATTGTTTTTCATTTTATGCAATGAAATGGAACATAAGACGAATGATTTTTCAAAATTGGAACTTTATTTACTGCAAATGATGCAATGATGTAGGATGCAAGATACTTCTTTTTTCAAAATGATTTTTATAGAGGCAAGACAAAATATGAAATGCCGATGCCCCATTTTCTTTTGAATGATGAAAGATGCAGAAGTGATGCTTTTTTCCTGAATGATGATTTTTTTTAAAGGCAAGGCAAAGTATGAAATGCCAATGCCCCTTCCTTTTTTTGAAAGATGCATGTATGGAGGAATGATGTATTTGAACTAAAGTGATGAGGTTAATGAAATGATGCATGAATGCTACATTTTGAATAAATTTGATGATGATTTTTGTTCATGATTATGAATGAAATGCTTTCTTGTTTTCATTTTTTTGTGCAATGAAATGTATGATACTCACAATGATAAAAAAATGCATGGAAAGACATGATTTTTTTTATTGAATGGAATTGCATGCAAAATGAGAGGTTAATGTATTATTTTTTCATGATGTATGAAAAAGGAAAACAATGATGCATGAGACGCGCTACTAATAAGACACAATTTTTTTGATCTTTCGAAAAATTTAGGAAAAAAACCTTAGTTAATGGAAATGCACACGTGCGGAGAATGCACTCCTAACAAACCTTAATGAGATAGAGAAAAATACATGTATGAATTTTATCAAGTTTTTGTTTTATGCAATGCAAATTATGTCTTTATATGAAGATGACGGCGATAATGCGACTTGACATGCATGAATGAATGCATGATGAGGATGATTGAAAGAAAATTATTTACAACATAGGATTTTCAACGGTTGGAATTCGGAAAAATAATCGTTTTTCAAAAAGGTTTGGATGCGAGGGTATGTAGCTCCTTTGTGTCCTACAGGGTTTCTTAGGAGACAGGATCTAAGGCTTTTCTAAAGGGGTACTTCAAGGTAAGCACTAACAAGAGGGCCCTAAATAAGGTTCCTAGAGCCAACGACCTCATCCGAAGCGCACCGATCAGCAGGACGCACGCCCAAGTGATGAGCCCTTCGAACAAAGGCAAACTCTAGGTGAAGTCTTCGCAACCACACGAAAAGACGTACGTCCAGTGTGCAGCCACTAATGACTTCGTTCTAGCCTAAGATATACTCTAGCCGGGTATAGGGCTGTCTCACCAAAAATCACACAAGGGTAAAAGCAAGTGAAAGTGTGTGTAGGAGCATAATGATGCATATACCCCCCACCGCAAAGAAAATCCAGAGAGGCAACCCGGACAAAGAGAGTCGTCTACCCTAGGGTTTTGCACATATCATTCAAGTCTAAGCAAGAAATCAACCTAAGGTATTAACAAATCATCTAAAACCCTACTTACCTTAAGAAGAGGAGCTAAGAAGAGGGGATCATAATAGAAGGGGAAAAATGCATGAACTTACCAAAGAAAGGGAGCGGAGAAGAGGGGAACATGCGAGATGAGGGAAATATGATGCATAAGCAAAGAAAGAAAGGGTGGGATAAGAAACAAGTGTGGAAATAAACAAATGCACATGAATGCAACACAATGTACACAATAATGCAAGAGAAACCATCAAGCATCACAGACAAAGAAAAGAAAAAGAAAAGAAAAGGAAAAGAAGAGATAGAACAAAATTTCCAAATCAAACAATTTAAACCACGCATCAAATTAATTAGGTTTGACCCTCGCTTTTTCTTTAAAAAGAAAAAGTTAGTCCCGAGTGAAGTCGCGGTTGTTGCACCCGAAAAATCCGATTTGGACTTCTCGATGTACAACGTGGGAAAATATGAAGCCGCCACCAATATTTTAGTTTTGAGACGAAAACATTGAAAAACGTCTTTTTATACAAGGCGGGTGGTCTTTTCGAAAACAAGAGATGTAGGTTCTGGGGTCGGTTAGGTACGAGGAAGGTATAAGCACCCGCACCTCCTTTCTACCCGAAAGGAACCTTTAATTTGATGTGTGGTTTTGAAATGTTTGATTTGAAACGATCGTTCTACTTCTTTTCTTTTCTTTTGATTGAGAAAATATTTTATTGAAACGAGAAAAAGAATATTTTGGATATCCTTGAAAAGCGGAACAAAACAAGGATTTTTAAAAGCGTGCTTGCGGGACGACAGAACCCGCTCCTACGTACCCTCACTGAGATGAGGGATCAAAGCTACGTAGTTCTCGTTTTGTGCGTCCGAAGACGGCTTTAGTGAAAAAGAAGTGTGTTTTTGCATCCGAAGACGGCTTTAGTGAAAAAGAAGTGTGTTTTGCGTCCGAAGACGGCTTTAGTGAAAAAGAAGTGTGTTTTGCGTCCGAAGACGGCTTTTTGATTTTCTTGAAAAGAAGCGCGTTGGTGTTTTTTACTGTAGGGGTTCTCGGTCCTAGACTGTACAGTCCAATAGACCTAGAACAAAGACAACCCCGCCTGTACAGACGACGTGCCCCACTACTTTTTGAAAAATGATCTTTTTGATTTTTTTTAGGAAAAGGGTTTGAAATTATTAATTATTTGTTTTATTCCTCACAAGTATCCTAAGACGTTTGAGCTGTACAGCTCCGGTCTTAGGACGCTAGACAACACCGGCCGTACGTCCGACTTGCCTCCTTATGAGTTTTGAAAAAAATTATTTATTGACCTCAAAAGATTTGATTAATTTATGAAAATAATTTGAAGAGTATTGACTCTTGGAAAAACTTTTTTGACAAATAGATTTATTAGAAAGGATAAGAAAAGAATTTGAGGGTGGCATTGGCCACAAAGAAAAGAAAGTAGAACATTCAATCAATTTTTAAGTCAAAACCAAAACACAATACTTATTAAATTGCAAACAAAGTAATCCACAATATAATTAGGACACAAGCATGCCCATTATTATTTGCAACAAGAATGCACAAGAATGACATTAAAGCATCAACAATTAAACAACTAGCCTAAGGGTAAGAAATTGGGTCATGCTAAACTATCCACAAATGGCAAGCAAATCATGTCATAACAACTTGAGAAAAATTATTTTGAACTACAATTGCACCTTAATAAATCAAAAAGCAACAAAACCCTAATTCCTAACCAAAACTTGCGATCCAAACAACAAGGAAAACCCCCTTTATTCAACACATTCAAGCCAAGAGATGATTTAAATACTAAACCCTAATTTGGGGACAACATGCGAAACAACAAAGGGACAAGATTATGCAAGCAAACTTTATAACCAAAGATTAGAGACATGTATTTATAAGGTGGAGGCATTAAACACAAGAATCAACAATTAGGCATGCTTCATTTTGCTTAGGCGAAATAGAAAAGGAGATTTGCAACATCAAACATTCATTTGGACAAGGATTCACATAGCTAAACCAAAAGGTGTATCAAAATCAAAGCAAGGCCTAATTTATTCAACACATGTGAAATGTACATGATCTTAAATCAACATTTATTACATCAAAAGATAAGCACTAAGTGAAGTAAACACAACCATAATTTATTAAATCTCAAGAATACCTAAGCATATAAACTATAAAATAAACTTGAATCCTTTCTTGCAATCTTCACCACTCTAAATCAAAAGTACTAGGTACTTAGTGGGAATCCTCTTGCAAAATCATCAATAACTATATAATAGTATAACTAAAACACAAGACTAATAAAAGCATAGACCAATAGATTAAGTAGAGTCATTTCTAACTCTCTTCACTACTAAGATCAAGGTGCATTTTGCACTAGTAGGAATCATAGAGTTAAATCCTCAACAATTTACAACAAGCATAACATCTAATAAAATATTACCAACTAAACAATAGGTAAATTAAAACACAAGAGTTAATGAGTGCATAGGCTAATAGGTTAAATAGAGTCATTTCTAGCTCTCTTCACTACTAAAATCAAAGTGCATTTTGCACTAGTAGGAATCATAGAGCTAAATCCTCAACAATTAATTATAAGCATAGTTAAATCACTAGAACAAATAACATGAATTGAATCCCTTCAAGCCATCTTCACCACTTACATCAAAGTGCACTAAGCACTAGTGGGAGTCATATGGCTAGATCATCAATGACTAACTAACAATAAGATGAAATAAAGAACCATGAAAATCAAGTTGAACATATTTTTTAGCAAGATCATGCGAATCTTAGAGGAGCATGAATCCACATTTTATTTAATGAAGTGACACCAAAATTAACATAAAGCAACAAGAACCCATTTATTTAAGGGTGAGATGCCAAACCTCACCCACCAACAACAACAAGCTACATTATAAAGATGAAAATGATGAGTATGCTAAATAATGAAGAGAATATGAGAGGAAAAAAAAATAAGTTCTAATGCAAAAAAAATGCTTGAAGATGATGCAAAAGTAGTAGAGGTTTCACCTTATCTCTAAACTAAGAAGAAGATTGAAGAGATCAACTAAAACAAATTAGCAAATCTTCAATGAAATCCCAAAAACACTCCACGCAAAGAAGGAGAAATAGGGAGATGATGATGATTTTTTTTGGTTTTTAGTAAAAGATGGATGTAGTATGTGTAAGAGGAATGGAAGGGAGGAAGGTTAGGGGTGTTTTAATGGGTGAAGGTGAAAGAATGGAGGAGAGGGAGTAGGGTAGAGGTTTTGGCTGAGAGAGAGGAGGAGAGGTTTTCTTCTAGGTTTGCAAAAATGAGAGTGTGTGAGGAATAGCCCAAAGATTCATGAGGTGGGGAAATGGGAAGTATTTATAGGGGTTTTTAGGTTTAAGGGTATTTTAGTCCTTTTATCTTTGATGGGCTCTAGGATTGGGTTTTAATTTTAAATGGATGGCTAGGATTATTAGTCACATGGATTAGGGGTATTTAGAAAACACAAGTGTGTGAGAGTGGGAGTGAGGGTGGCGCATGAATGAACAAAAAATGAGGAGAAGATTTGTGAACAAAAATCTAATTTTGGAATGGTGACTCTTGTAAGGTAGGGTTAGGGGTAATTTGGTGAGGGAATGTTACTAAAGAGGGAAGTTTGTATTTTTTGGTGAAGGGGTTAGTGTAAGTGGGTGAGATAATTTACCAAAATGGGCAAAAGGAAAATAAGATCAAATCTTATCTTAGGGAATAAGAAATGAGAAGTGTGTAGAAGATTTTTATGAGAGAGGAAGAGATATTTTCGTGCATAGGCTGAACATGGAGAGGGAAATTAGAAAAAAACTTGTTTTTGGTCTTTTGTCTTATTGAAGACACTTTCTCCTTTTGTTGTATTTTTGAAATTTGAATTTTGGTCATGCAAATAAAAATGCACCTATTGAAAATATGTTATATGTTTTTGGGCACCATAGAATAACCTCCCCAATTATTCTAGACAACCAAAAATTGTCACTTAATAATTGGAGAAATTTTAATGGTCTTTTAGCATTTTTTTATGCAATAAAAATAGGGAAAATGCATTTTAATTATTTTAGACTAGGATATTTTCTCTAAAAATTGTACAAAAATTTCTTTGGGTAGAATAAAAATGTACCTTTTGTGTATGCATATTTTTGTGAGAAAATCATCCTGTCGTGAAAAATGACCAAAATGCCCTTTACCCTAAAAACTCTAATTTGCTCAAAAGTGTATTCCAACTCCAAAAATGATTTTAGAAACTTGGAAATGACTTTTAAAAACCTAAATGCAATGCATGATGCTCTTTGTTCTTCTACTTATTTATTTTTGGGGAAAATTAGGGTTTTGACCTAAAGCTAGGACAAAATGGGGTATTATGCAATTTGCCCCTCTTTATTTGGATTTTACCAAGAAATATGAATTCTTGCGAGACATATTTGAAGGTAAAATAGAAATAAAGAATTTAAAAATTATACCAATTTTGTCCATTTGGAGAAACCCGAATTTTCCCTTTCTCTTTTTAATGAATGAATCAACAACCTCGAAGAAAGCAGAAAGCAGAAATGAATTGGTGCCAACCTCCATTAAGCCAAAGCGAGAAATGAATTGGTGCCAACCCTCGGTAAGCCAAAGTAGCGAAATGAATTGTCAACCCTCGGTAAGCCTACAAAAGCAAGAAATGAATTGGTGCCAACCTCGATAAGCCAAATAAAGCAGAAATGAATTGTCAACCCTCGATGGCGGCACAAAGCAAGAAATGAATTGGTGCCAACCCTCGAGTAAGCCAGAAAGCGAGAAATGAATTGTCAACCCTCGTGAAGCCGACAAAAGCAAGAAATGAATTGGTGCCAACCTCTCGAAGTAAGCAGTGAGCAGGAAATAAGGCAATAAAGAAAGCGATAAAGAAAGCGAAGAAAGAAGGTATCGGTCCTCGATGAAACCGACATCGAGGTCGCTAAAGCCTTTTAACGAACGCGCGCGACGATCCGAGTTTGCTAACGGGCGAGGTGGTCTTCAGAGCGGCCGGGGAGACAATACCAAGTCTAGATCTCGATACTTCTCAGGATTGCGCTACGTCTTAGGCCGACTACGGCTATCCTTTTATTTGGACCTAACGAGGTGCGAAGGACTTACTCGTAGCTCGAATACGAGGTGAAGTCCGAAGGGGCGCCAGGTCTGGGCGGACGCCAGGTCTGAAGGGATTCACGAATCTGTTGGTTGATTGATTGATTGAAATGGCCAATGCTACCGCGACTTTGGATTGAGGTACTGCATACGCCACCGGTGATGCGAGGAATTGAGATGGAGTGTGGATGCATGTTATGCGTAAAGCATGTTATGCAAGGGTGTGTTATGCAAATGCATGCAATGCTATGATTTTGGTGTAATGATGAATGCTAGGAGATGCTATTTTTGATTTTCTTTTGTCTTTTGTCAGCTTTTTTTTCCTGACTATTTTTTTCTTTTGCTTTTTCCATGAAACGCAAACATTAATATGACGCAATGCTCTGATGTTTGATGCAATGATTTTTGTTCTTTTTCTTTTATGGAAATGCTAACGTTAATATGATGCAAATGCATTGCTTTAATGTCTGATGATTAAATGACAAAGGAATGTTTGTGAAATGATGAATGATATGGAGTGTTGGATGACAGGGAATGTTTTGATTTTCTTCTTCTATTTATTTATTTATTTATTTATTTATTTTTTTTTTTTTTTGAGGGTCAACACTTTAAGTCCCTACAAGATACAACCTAGTCCCGAAGGATGAAGGCGAGCACTAAAGCCCTACAGGATAACAACCTAATCCCTAAGGATGAAGGCGAGCACTGAAGCCCTACAAGATACAACCTAATCCCTAACGATAAAGGCAAGCACTAAAGCCCTACAGAATAACAACCTAATCCCTAAGGATGAAGGCGAGCACTGAAGCCCTACAAGATACAACCTAATCCCTAAGGATAAAGGCGAGCACTAAAGCCCTACAGGATAACAACCTAATCCCTAAGGATGAAGGCGAACACTGAAGCCCTACAAGATACAACCTAATCCCTAAGGATAAAGGCGAGCACTAAAGCCCTACAAGCGGTCAACTTTGGGCGACCCTCATGCGCCAAGATAACTGGTTAAAGAAATTTTCCATACTTTTCTATGTGAGGATGCAAATGCAATACTTTGATGCATGATATGACATGAAATGATTTTGTTCTTTTCCTCTTTATGAAGTGGCGAACATTAATATGATGCCAATGCAATGAAAAGATTTTTGCTTTTTCTTTTTACTATTTTCCTCTATGAAATGCAAATATTAATATGGTGCAACAGACGTGGAACACCTTTTTTGTTTTGCTATGTGATGAATGCACAAAATGTGAAGATGCAAATGTAATGCTTTGATGCATATGCTATGATGAATAGATTGAAATGCCTAGATGCATGAGGTAAACATTTTTGTGATGACGAGATCGCGAGACTTTGGATGCAAGGAATTGAGATGATTATTGACCATTCCGTTGAAAAGTTGAATTTGATTCAAACTCGGTGTTCTCAAGGTTTTTATTTACAAATAGCCTCATTTGTTTTCTCTTTCCTTTCCATGATGAGTGAATTTGGATACCACGTAAACAACTTGTGTTCTCTCTTTTGAAGCATTGTCTAGTAAGCATGCATAGGAGTGCAAATGTGAATGAGTGAGTCAGTTCACTTGGGATGGACATTCATGACGAGTGAAGGAATGATGAGACACGATTATTGTCGAAGCTCATGAGGATCAAGAGATACAAGATTGCCCCAATTCAGGTCTTTGATGAGTGAATAGCTTGCCCTGTCTAGTGGTGACAACAACTAGGGTGTAGAAGATGATGAATTGGGAATGCTTGGCTTTTGAAATGAAAGGTGGGCGCAGAAGAGATTTTGTCTCAACCCATAAAGTTTGATGTTGCCCTGGTCATAACAAGGACAAAAGCGCCCCAATTAGAATGACGGGGCCTTGTTTAGGATAGTGAGTTGAGAGATTGCCCGGTGAGGTTGAATGAGGTGAAGGAATGGGAACGCCTTGCCCCCGCTTGGAGGTATTGACAAGCTGGAGTGACATGGGAGGGCATTGAATAGACATTCCCAAGACCGGGGTGGGCGGGAGGTGAAGAGAGTGCCCATCTTTTGGATCTAAGTAGTGTTCTCGGTGCAAATGTCTTGACTTTTAGCGTGAAAGAAGCCTCACTTGGTGATCACTAAACCTTGTTTTAATGCACTTGAATGGGTTTTTGAGTGCAAGTCCTCTTTTTATTTTGTCGACTTTCTTTTTTCTCGATTGTTTGTTTTTATTCCTCATTTCTTTTTCCGAGGGTTTGTTTTTTCTTGATCGACTTTCTTTTTTACGATCATTTGTTTTTTCTTTTGAGCAAACACATCGTGAGACAGATAAACTTAGTTGTTCTAAGATTTAAAATTTGAGAAAACAACAAAGAATCCATCATTGATCGGAATGGACTTTTCGGGATTGTGGTGTTTTGTGGACGAAGGATGATTGGGCTTAATGAAGTATTTGGGGGTAATGGTAGGATGATTTTTATTCAGCGTTGGTGACGATCGATGATTTATGATGGTTATTTGGCTTGATGAGGTGTTTGGAAGTTTTATTCTGGCTAAGGGTTTGTGGAGGCAAGGTGCCGAGGAAGTGTTTGCGATTTATGGAAGAAGGGTAGTTATACACACAAGGTGTTGGAAGATTTATTGAGACAAGGATCTCTTGTGTTTTGTGGTAACATGTATCACTCACCACTTACATTTCTTTTGTATTTTCCTTAGCTTTGGGATTTTCATTTTTGAATCCCCTTTTTCTTTCTCTTTTTCTTTTTTTTTTTTTCTTTTGTTCTTTGACTCTGGGTGGTGATAAGAAGTGATGCACTGCTTTTTTTTATATTTGAGGTGATCCTTGTCTAGGGTGATTTTGGATTTTGGTTTTCTTGGCTTAAGGTGGGTAGGAAAGGGACTTTACGGGATTTTGGGATTTTTGAGGAGATGGCCAAACTTCATTTCAAATCTGATTGCTTATTTATTTTTTGTAAAACATGAAAACTGTTCATCTATCTATATGTGCTTGCTCCTTTCTTTACATTTTTTCTCTTTTTTTTTTTTTTTTTATATATGCCCTAACTTTTGCCCAGACCGCTCTTTGCGAGTTTTCAATCCATCGGGCTTTTTTTTTTTTTTTTTTTTTTTTTTTTTTGTCTAGGCCGCCTTTGCGGGTTTTCAACCTAATGAGCTTATTTTCTTGTTTATTATTATTATTTTTGAAAGACTTGCACTCTTTGAATATGATACTAACAAGGGAAATTAGTGATCGCGTAATTGCCTTGACATGGAGGACTTAAAGTGTTAGTAAGAATGAACCAAAAGTCAATTATGCAATCGATGGGAGAAAATATGCGCTTTATGGGTGGGCGGGGCGAGATTAGACTTTGGATGGAGAATGATGATAAATGAAGGAAATTGGTCGACTCAAACAAGAGAAAATGCACGTGGCATGCATGCTTACTAGAAGAACGCTTCACGGAGAGTTAACATTGGTTAAGACATGATATAAAAACTTTTTTTTTTGATGATCAATGTTTGATCTTTTATCATGGAATGGACGCAATGCTTTTTATTCTTTGAAGGAAATACAAATGAGCTATTGACGTGAAAAACCGAATGCCTTGGAACACCTTGAAATTTTGAAAGAATGATTGTTTTGCAAGACCATCTCGTCTCTCATCAAAACTCTTTATTGTATGTGAAAACACTATGATATGCAAGTGGAAAAATGATCACTTGAAAAGTGTAATTATTCTAAAAGGTTTTATGATTTTGATGTAAAATGAAATGCATTTTTGAATGATGCGAGAAAGATACTTTTTCAAAATGAAATTTTTATTTGTTATGCTTGATTGAGGCGGACCCGCTCCTACGTATCCTCACCGTGATGAGGAATCAAAGCGCACGTAGTTCTCACTGTGTCCTTTTTTTGAAATAATGTTTATGCATGAATGCCATGTTTTGGATGAACTTGGCGAGGAGCTTTTTCCTCTTTGATTATAAATGAAATGCTTATGCTATGAAGATGATAATTGTTTTTCATTTTATGCAATGAAATGGAGCATAAGGCGAATGATTTTTCAAAATTGGAACTTTATTTCTGCAAATGATGCAATGATGTAGGATGCAAGATACTTCTTTTTTCAAAATGATTTTTATAGAGGCAAGACAAAATATGAAATGCCGATGCCCCATTTTCTTTTGAATGATGAAAGATGCAGAAGTGATGCTTTTTTCCTGAATGATGATTTTTTTTTAAAGGCAAGGCAAAGTATGAAATGCCAATGCCCCTTCCTTTTTTTGAAAGATGCATGTATGGAGGAATGATGTATTTGAACTAAAGTGATGAGGTTAATGAAATGATGCATGAATGCTACATTTTGAATAAATTTGATGATGATTTTTGTTCATGATTATGAATGAAATGCTTTCTTGTTTTCATTTTTTTGTGCAATGAAATGTATGATACTCACAATGATAAAAAAATGCATGGAAAGACATGATTTTTTTTATTGAATGGAATTGCATGCAAAATGAGAGGTTAATGTATTATTTTTTCATGATGTATGAAAAAGGAAAACAATGATGCATGAGACGCGCCCCTAATAAGACACAATTTTTTTGATCTTTCGAAAAATTTAGGAAAAAAAACCTTAGTTAATGGAAATGCACACGTGCGGAGAATGCACTCCTAACAAACCTTAATGAGATAGAGAAAAAATACATGTATGAATTTTATCAAGTTTTTGTTTTATGCAATGCAAATTATGTCTTTATATGAAGATGACAGCGATAATGCGACTTGACATGCATGAATGAATGCATGATGAGGATGATTGAAAGAAAATTATTTACAACATAGGATTTTCAACGGTTGGAATTACGGAAAAATAATCGTTTTTCAAAAAGGTTTGGATGCGAGGGTATGTAGCTCCTTTGTGTCCTCTGAGGTTTCTTAGGAGGCAGGATCTAAGGCTTTTCTAAAGGGGTACTTCAAGGTAAGCACTAACAAGAGGGCCCTAAATAAGGTTCCTAGAGCCAACGACCTCATCGAGCGCACCGATCAGCGAGGGCGCACGTCCAAGTGATGAGCCGCCGAACAAAGCCAAACTCTAGGTGAAGTCTTCGCAACCACACACGAAAGACGTCGTCGTCCGGTGTGCGACCACTAATGACTTCGTTCTAGCCTAAGATATACTCTAGCCGGGTATAGGGCTGTCTCACCAAAAATCACACAAGGGTAAAAAGCAGTGAAAGTGTGTGTAGGAGCATAATGATGCATATACCCCCCACGCAAAGAAAATCCAGAGCAGTCCGGACAAAGAGAGTCGTCTACCCTAGGGTTTTGCACATATCATTCAAGTCTAAGCAAGAAATCAACCTAAGGTATTAACAAATCATCTAAAACCCTACTTACCTTAAGAAGAGGAGCTAAGAAGAGGGGATCATAATAGAAGGGGAAAAAATGCATGAACTTACCAAAGAAAGGGAGCGGAGAAGAGGGGAACATGCGAGATGAGGGAAATATGATGCATAAGCAAAGAAAGAAAGGGGTGGGATAAGAAACAAGTGTGGAAATAAACAAATGCACATGAATGCAACACAATGTACACAATAATGCAAGAGAAACCATCAAGCATCACAGACAAAGAAAAGAAAAAGAAAAAGAAAAGGAAAAGAAGAGATAGAACAAAATTTCCAAATCAAACAATTTAAACCACGCATCAAATTAATTAGGTTTGACCCTCGTTTTTCTTTAAAAAAGAAAAGTTAGTCCCCAGTGAAGTCGCCAGCTGTTGCACCCCGAAAAATCCGATTTGGACTTCTCGATGTACAACGTGGGAAAATATGAAGCCGCCACCAATATTTTAGTTTTGAGACGAAAACATTGAAAAAACGTCTTTTTATACAAGGCGGGTGGTCTTTTCGAAAACAAGAGATGTAGGTTGGGAGTCGGTTAGAGTGCTGGGAAGGTATAAGCACCCGTACCTCCTTTCTACGAAAGGAACCTTTAATTTGATGTGTGGTTTTGAAATGTTTGATTTGAAACGATCGTTCTACTTCTTTTCTTTTCTTTTGATTGAGAAAATATTTTATTGGAAACGAGAAAAAGAATATTTTTGGATATCCTTGAAAAGCGGAACAAAACAAGGATTTTTTTAAAAGCGTGCTTGACGGGACAGGAACCCGCTCCTACGTACCCTCACTGAGATGAGGGATCAAAGCTACGTAGTTCTCGTTTTGTGCGTCCGAAGACGGCTTTAGTGAAAAAGAAGTGTGTTTTTGCATCCGAAGACGGCTTTAGTGAAAAAGAAGTGTGTTTTGCGTCCGAAGACGGCTTTAGTGAAAAAGAAGTGTGTTTTGCGTCCGAAGACGGCTTTTTGATTTTCTTGAAAAGAAGCGCGTTGGTGTTTTTTACTGTAGGGGTTCTCGGTCCTAGACTGTACAGTCCAATAGACCTAGAACAAAGACAACCCCGCCTGTACAGACGACGTGCCCCACTACTTTTTGAAAAATGATCTTTTTGATTTTTTTTAGGAAAAGGGTTTGAAATTATTAATTATTTGTTTTATTCCTCACAAGTATCCTAAGGCGTTTGAAATTTGTCTGACTCCGGTCTTAGGGCGCTAGACAACACCGCCGACGTCCACGTCAGACTTGCCTCCTTATGAGTTTTGAAAAAATTATTTATTGACCTCAAAAGATTTGATTAATTTATGAAAATAATTTGAAGAGTATTGACTCTTGGAAAAACTTTTTGACAAATAGATTTATTAGAAAGGATAAGAAAAGAATTTGAGGGTGGCATTGGCCACAAAGAAAAGAAAGTAGAACATTCAATCAATTTTTAAGTCAAAACCAAAACACAATACTTATTAAATTGCAAACAAAGTAATCCACAATATAATTAGGACACAAGCATGCCCATTATTATTTGCAACAAGAATGCACAAGAATGACATTAAAGCATCAACAATTAAACAACTAGCCTAAGGGTAAGAAATTGGGTCATGCTAAACTATCCACAAATGGCAAGCAAATCATGTCATAACAACTTGAGAAAAATTATTTTGAACTACAATTGCACCTTAATAAATCAAAAAGCAACAAAACCCTAATTCCTAACCAAAACTTGCGATCCAAACAACAAGGAAAACCCCCTTTATTCAACACATTCAAGCCAAGAGATGATTTAAATACTAAACCCTAATTTGGGGACAACATGCGAAACAACAAAGGGACAAGATTATGCAAGCAAACTTTATAACCAAAGATTAGAGACATGTATTTATAAGGTGGAGGCATTAAACACAAGAATCAACAATTAGGCATGCTTCATTTTGCTTAGGCGAAATAGAAAAGGAGATTTGCAACATCAAACATTCATTTGGACAAGGATTCACATAGCTAAACCAAAAGGTGTATCAAAATCAAAGCAAGGCCTAATTTATTCAACACATGTGAAATGTACATGATCTTAAATCAACATTTATTACATCAAAAGATAAGCACTAAGTGAAGTAAACACAACCATAATTTATTAAATCTCAAGAATACCTAAGCATATAAACTATAAAATAAACTTGAATCCTTTCTTGCAATCTTCACCACTCTAAATCAAAAGTACTAGGTACTTAGTGGGAATCCTCTTGCAAAATCATCAATAACTATATAATAGTATAACTAAAACACAAGACTAATAAAAGCATAGACCAATAGATTAAGTAGAGTCATTTCTAACTCTCTTCACTACTAAGATCAAGGTGCATTTTGCACTAGTAGGAATCATAGAGTTAAATCCTCAACAATTTACAACAAGCATAACATCTAATAAAATATTACCAACTAAACAATAGGTAAATTAAAACACAAGAGTTAATGAGTGCATAGGCTAATAGGTTAAATAGAGTCATTTCTAGCTCTCTTCACTACTAAAATCAAAGTGCATTTTGCACTAGTAGGAATCATAGAGCTAAATCCTCAACAATTAATTATAAGCATAGTTAAATCACTAGAACAAATAACATGAATTGAATCCCTTCAAGCCATCTTCACCACTTACATCAAAGTGCACTAAGCACTAGTGGGAGTCATATGGCTAGATCATCAATGACTAACTAACAATAAGATGAAATAAAGAACCATGAAAATCAAGTTGAACATATTTTTTAGCAAGATCATGCGAATCTTAGAGGAGCATGAATCCACATTTTATTTAATGAAGTGACACCAAAATTAACATAAAGCAACAAGAACCCATTTATTTAAGGGTGAGATGCCAAACCTCACCCACCAACAACAACAAGCTACATTATAAAGATGAAAATGATGAGTATGCTAAATAATGAAGAGAATATGAGAGGAAGAAAAAAAAATAAGTTCTAATGCAAAAAAAATGCTTGAAGATGATGCAAAAGTAGTAGAGGTTTCACCTTATCTCTAAACTAAGAAGAAGATTGAAGAGATCAACTAAAACAAATTAGCAAATCTTCAATGAAATCCCAAAAACACTCCACGCAAAGAAGGAGAAATAGGGAGATGATGATGATTTTTTTTGGTTTTTAGTAAAAGATGGATGTAGTATGTGTAAGAGGAATGGAAGGGAGGAAGGTTAGGGGTGTTTTAATGGGTGAAGGTGAAAGAATGGAGGAGAGGGAGTAGGGTAGAGGTTTCGGCTGAGAGAGGAGGAGAGGTTTTCTTCTAGGTTTGCAAAAATGAGAGTGTGTGAGGAATAGCCCAAAGATTCATGAGGTGGGGAAATGGGAAGTATTTATAGGGGTTTTTAGGTTTAAGGGTATTTTAGTCCTTTTATCTTTGATGGGCTCTAGGATTGGGTTTTAATTTTAAATGGATGGCTAGGATTATTAGTCACATGGATTAGGGGTATTTAGAAAACACAAGTGTGTGAGAGTGGGAGTGAGGGTGGCGCATGAATGAACAAAAAATGAGGAGAAGATTTGTGAACAAAAATCTAATTTTGGAATGGTGACTCTTGTAAGGTAGGGTTAGGGGTAATTTGGTGAGGGAATGTTACTAAAGAGGGAAGTTTGTATTTTTTGGTGAAGGGGTTAGTGTAAGTGGGTGAGATAATTTACCAAAATGGGCAAAAGGAAAATAAGATCAAATCTTATCTTAGGGAATAAGAAATGAGAAGTGTGTAGAAGATTTTTATGAGAGAGGAAGAGATATTTTCGTGCATAGGCTGAACATGGAGAGGGAAATTAGAAAAAACTTGTTTTTGGTCTTTTGTCTTATTGAAGACACTTTCTCCTTTTGTTGTATTTTTGAAATTTGAATTTTGGTCATGCAAATAAAAATGCACCTATTGAAAATATGTTATATGTTTTTGGGCACCATAGAATAACCTCCCCAATTATTCTAGACAACCAAAAATTGTCACTTAATAATTGGAGAAATTTTAATGGTCTTTTAGCATTTTTTTATGCAATAAAAATAGGAAAATGCATTTTAATTATTTTAGACTAGGATATTTTCTCTAAAAATTGTACAAAAATTTCTTTGGGTAGAATAAAAATGTACCTTTTGTGTATGCATATTTTTGAGAAAATCATCCTGTCGTGAAAAATGACCAAAATGCCCTTTACCCTAAAAACTCTAATTTGCTCAAAAGTGTATTCCAACTCCAAAAATGATTTTAGAAACTTGGAAATGACTTTTAAAAACCTAAATGCAATGCATGATGCTCTTTGTTCTTCTACTTATTTATTTTTGGGAAAATTAGGGTTTTGACCTAAAGTAGGACAAAATTGGGGTATGACACCAGCGTCGCTCTCAAGTGGTTCAAGGGTTAGCCGCTCGATCCATCAATGGCTTTGAGGACCTTGCGGTAGTTTCGTCCAACAATTCTCGCCAACAAGAAGAAGCTCATCCACACGGGAGATTTGTTCGATCTCGAGCGAGGGCCAAGCAGAGCCGTGAAGAAGTACTTGAGCGCTTTAACAAAATCACGATCTGAGGTTGAAGACCGGACGAAGTTTTTCGTGGCGGCTTTCATGAAAGGCCTCAAAGCAGGACCTTTAGTGAAGCATCGCATCTATCACCACTCCCGGGAACATGGGCGAGGTCGAGGCGAGAGCGACAAGCACATCGGCCGAGGACACTGCCGCTTCAAGGCGCCGAGAGATGCTAGAGGACCCGAGAAGGCCACGATCGCCACGAAAGAGGAAGCGGCCGAACCCTTACGGCCTCGGCCGCCGAGACCAGGGAGGAAGAGCTTCATAACAGAAGTCCCGCCCAATCCGGAAAGCACTTACACTCCGCTCGGGCCCGACCTCTGCCATTCTAAGCGATGGTCTCGTAAGCGGAACCATCACGGCCGGCTCCTTTCGTCGGCACCATGGGTAAGCATCCCGAAGCTTATTGCGAGTTCCACGGGAGAGAGGCCACACCACCCCGACGCATCGCTGGACTTTGAAACAAGATCGAGCGACTCTCATCCGGCGAGGATTCTTGAAGAAGTTCGTACTCTCGGAGGAACAAAAGAAGAGGCGGGCGGAAAGCCCACGTGGAAGACAACCCCAGAGGGAGGACCAAGGAAGGAGTCGCAGCGAAAAAGACGGCCATGAAGTAGCCGGCCAGGGAGTAGTCAACACCATCTCGGGCGGATTTTACGGTGGAGGCCCCTCATCCTCGGCCGGGGAAGAAATACGCCCGGTCCATCATGTTCGGTCTCAATGAAAGCACCGCCAAAGATCCGATCCGATCTACCGTCGATCTCTTTTGACATCACAGATTTCAATGGAGTCCAGCCCCATTCCGATGACCCAATTGTGATATGTGTCACCACCAGCGGATACAAAGTAACCCGAGTGCTTGTAGATGGAGGGAGCTCCGCCAACGTAATGTATTGGAAATGCTTCAAAGAGCTCAAGCTACGGAGGAGCTTTTGAAAAATTACCAGTACACTTGTCGGTTTTGCGGGTGAAGCAGGTGGAGGTCCGAGGCTACTGGACACGAGAACAACCTTCGGCGAGGCAGAATCCGTCAAAACAGTGGTGCTAAGGTACATGGTGGTGAATGCAAAATCTTCTTACAACATAATCGTTGGCAGGCCCACCCTCAACGCTCTAATGGCTGCAATCTCTTATCCTCATCTCTGCCTCAAATACCCCCTACCCAACGGGGAAGTAGGAACAGTGAAAGGAGACCAAAGCGATGCGCGCGCAAATGTTCTGAAAGCGCCAAAGATCAAAGCGGCTCGGAAGGCGAGAGCGAGGAAAAACAACCATTGTAGCTTCCTCGACCTGGACCCCAGAATGTATGATCCAGCGAAAGAAGGAAAGAGGCCACGTCCAGCAGGTGATCTAAAAGAAGTTCTGATAGGCCCAATGCAACACCAGAAGACAAAGATAGGGACGAGACTCTCGGCGGAGGTTGAAGACCAGCTCCTAAAGCTCCTTGCAGGCAACGTCCACATATTCGCATGGTCTCCCCAGGACATGCTAGGTATCGACCCAAATTTTATCTGCCATAGATTATCACTTTGAACCCCTTCATTTCGCTTTGTGTCCCAAAGAAAAAGAAAACAGGGTCAAGAGAAAACAGAGGCCATAAAGGCAGAAACAGAAAAGTTGCTCTCGGCTGAATTCATCCGGGAAGTGAAGTACCCAACATGGCTGGCGAACCCTGTACTTGTCAAGAAGTCCAATGGCAAGTGGAGGATGTGCATCGACTATACAGACCTCAACAAGGCCTGCCCAAAAGACGCGTATCCTGCCGCCGAGAGCATTGGCGGCCTCGTCGACGGGCGTCCGCTTCAAACTACTCAAACTTCATGGATGCGTACTCTGGTTACAACCGGATCGGGATGAGCCACACCGATGAAGAAAAAATGCGCTTCATGACCGGCGCTCCAACTATTGCTATCGGTGATGCCGTTCGGTTTGAAAAAATTTGGCGCCAACCTATCAGCCGATTGATGGACCGAATTTTTGAAGAAGAGATCGGCAAGACCATTGAAGTCGTCGATGACATGGTGGTAAAATCGCAGCAGACCACGATCATGTGACCAATCGGCCAAGATATTCAAGCTACTAGAAAGATATGATCTTCGCTCAACCCGCAGAAGTGCTCGTTCGGTGTCGAGCGGGAGAATTCCTAGGCTACATCCTCTCCCACCGAGGTATTGAAGCCAACCCCTCCCAATGCCGAGCAATAATCAATGCGAAGCCCATCCACGGCCAAAGAGGTGCAGTCCTAGCAAGGCCAAATAGGAGCGCTTTCTCGATTCCTTGGGCGCTTTCGGCGGACGAGGTAAAGCCATTTTCCGATTACTCGGGAAAAATTCAAGTTTTTAGTCGGAAGAATGTGAGCACGCACTCCAACAACTCGACGATGCACGGCATCACCTCCAATTCTCACAAAGACCAAAGCAAGGTATACCCCTACTACTATACCTAATTTGTTTCCAAAGACGCTTGCGATGCGATCTGATACAGAACAAGAGGCGAGCCCGATTCCGATATACTACATCGCCAGAATGTGGAGAGGGCGAGGTGAGATACCAAAAATTGAGAGAGAGCGCCTATGCGATCGTTCTTGCAGCAAGAAAGCTCGAGCGATGACTTCCAAAGCTACTCGGTGGTGGTGAAAATCGATTCGCAAGTCGCCAAGTCCTAGCAAAGCCGGATCTAGCGGGAGAATGGTAGCGTGGTCTATTGAATTATCGAGTTTGACATAAAGTATGTGCCCGGAGGCCCCATCAAAGCACAAGCAATGGCGATTTCGTGGCGAGTTAGTGGAAGCGAGAGAATGAGGCGCCCAACAAGACCCTTTTGGACACTGCGTGGGCGGATCCTCCAACACAGAGAGGAAGTGGTGCGGAATAACTTTAGAAGGTCCGGATGGTATCCTCATCGAGCAATCTCTCGAGTTCAACTTCAAAGCCACCAACAACCGAGCGGAATACGAGGCACTAATCGCGGTATGACCGCACAACCGACCTCGGCGTCAAACACACGAGAGTGCGGGGCGACTCCTCCTAATAACCGGACAGTTACCAACGCCTTCAGCGCCAAAGATGAACTACTCAAAGCAAATCTGCGGCAGCAGGGGTGAGCAGTGCGCGATTGCAAGAAAAGGAGGTGAAGAAATTTAGAAGATGGCGCTAAATACATCCTCATTGAGGACGAGCTATTCAAGAGGGATTCTCCAGCCGCTCCTCAAATGCTGGCGGTGAAAAAAGTGAAAAAGTCACGAAGGAAATCCACGAGGAGTATGCGTGCAGCCACATAGGAGGACAAACCTCGCATGTGAAAATCCTTAGAGCCGGCTATTGCGGCCGAGTCTCAAAAAGGGCGCCTTAGAATATGTGAAAAAATGTGACAAGTGCCAACGCCATGCCGCCGTCCCAAGAGCTCCCACCAACCAACCTTCAGGCAATGGTCTCCCCATGGCCGTTCGCCGTATGGGGAGTTGATATTCTCGGTCCATTCACCCCATGATGGGGCCAGTCGGATACTTGCTCGTAGCCATCGACTACTTCTCCAAATGGATAGAAGCGAGCCCATAACCACCATCTCAAAGCCACGAGAGGGTGAAGAAATTCTCTTGGCAAAGACTATCCGCGCGCCGGTATTCCGGCTACAATAGTGACGGACAAGCGGCACTCGGTTCGCCTCGGACTCGATGAGATGGCGAGCTCTGCAGAGAAAGTGGAGCGTCTATCAAGCCTTCACCTCGGTCGAGCACCCCCGGACCAACCAGGCGGCCGAGGCTGCAAACAAAGTCATATTGAGCGGACTCAAGAAGAAACTCGGCGACTCCAAAGGAGGATGGGGTGAAAGAGTTACCACTTGTCTTTGTGGTCCTACAACACCACTCGCGATCGTCCACTCGGGAGGCCCCCTTTCGGGTGGTATACGGCGGCGACGCCTCATCCCCATAGAGGTGTTGGAGCCTAGCCCAAGGCGAACTTTTCCTGAAAGCAGATCCCCAGATGAAGCCTCCTCTCGAGCAAACTTAGACTTGGTAGAGGAAGTAAGAGAGGCGGCAAAGGTAAAGGAAGCGAGCGTGAAAAACAAATGAGTGCGAGAAAATACAACAAAAAAATCGCCAAGAACTTTGAGGCCAGGAGACTTAGTGCTTAGAAGATCAAGCCGTGTCGGCGCCACGGCTGTAAACTATCAAGAACCGGGAGAGGTCCGTTCGAGTAAAAGAAGTCATCGCCAAGGAGGCGTTCAAAGGTGGAAAAGTTAGATGGAGGCAAAGTCCCGAGGTCTGGAACGCAGCCAACCTCGGTTTTACTCTGATTGAAATCAAGCTACTAGTCATCGGTTCTCACCATCACCCGTCATTCACTTCATGTAACATTTGTATGTGGCGGTATAAAAGCCCCAAATGTAATCCATCTTCATCATGAATAAAGAGAACCGATTTTCAAAGCATTTCCAAAAAGCAACGCTTATCTTCTCCAAATAAAATAACGCAACAAATCTAATTGCGAGAGTCAAAACAAGAATACGGCCAAAATAAAGAAGTCCGATGGCGAGGACCGAAGCGGCGTCGATGTCGCCGCTTGGGCAATGAAGACTAAAGTCGACGACGGTGAGGCGGCCGACGAGCCATGTCCCACCCAGGCACACCCGGATTCGGTTCGGACGTAGGCCTTCGCCACCGAAACCGAAATGGAGCTTACATCGCATAAGCTAAAGTACTGCCGACGGCGCCAACACGCTCGGTGCGGTGTAAGAGCTCTTCAAAAAGATGAGGCGATGCTAAGCGCTCGCCAGCCGGGACCAACGTGTCGGCATCGAGAGAAGAGCCCATTAAACCCAAGACGACCCGACAGTGTAGATCGCCTTAGAGCGACATACGACCACCAGGCACCAACAAGGCCGCAAACAAAGCCAGAAATAAATTAACCGAGGTAAAACAAGGCGCTCCAATTAATAAAGCGCAACAACCGGTAAAATAAGCGAGGTAATATGAAACAACCGAAGCGATGCGATCGAGAAAAGTGCTAAAAGCAGTTAGGCAAACTAAGCAAAACAACAAATCAAAGGAGTTACACAACGGCCCAACAGGCGATGTCAAAAGGCTATAATAAAAAGAAACAAAGGTAACCCAAATCCATTACAAAATATTACTACAAGACTTTGTTTTTGTCAGCGACAGAAAAACTAGGGAGCAGGAGGAAGATCTCGCCATGGTCCTCGTAGTCGGCCAAAACCCGCCCCACCCGGCATCGGATAGCGGTGCATCAACTTTCCCAAAATCAAGCAAGGCACCATCGACCACTTCGCCAACAACTCCTCAAGAACTTCCTCATCAACAAGCTCGCCATTTACCACAATTTTGTCGAGGATCAAGCCGCCCGACATCAACCTCGGGAAAAATGGCCTCACGATCCAAAGCTCTGCTAAAACCCTTGTCAAAACTCTCAAGAAGCGGAGGCCTTCGCCGTCAATATAAGCGGCAACCAAGTCCCCGCCTACGAGGCAAGTTGGGAACAAATCCCAAATTCCTTTGAGCACCCGTTCTTTGCGCCAGCGATTTCGGCCGCGCAGCCTCCAACTCTTTGCCCACTTTCTCCAAGGACTCCCCCAAATTCTTCTTTCTCGGTGACCAACTTAGACACCGCTCCTCAAGCCGAGCGTTTCTCCGAGTCCCACTTAGCGAGATCTTGTTCCAAAGCGGACCTTATCGACCTTGCGGACCTCCAACTCCTCCTCGGACTTCTTCCAAGCCGCCTCCTTTCGACCATGATCGGCGGCATTTTTGTTAAAGGCATCCTCGGCTAGGTGAGCAAGCACCGAGGCATAATGGCTATGTAAGTCTTCACCGCCACCGGTGTTTGCGAATTCCCAGAGTGGCTACCTTCTCCACGTCACCGCACTCAAAGCAGCGGCGATTGAAGCGAGTTCAAAGGATACCTTGAGTCAAAAGTTGGCCGAATAGGTTCGTCGGCGAGTTCCGTCGGCCCTCTTAGACATTTTAACACACCCTTCCAAGAAGTGTCAATAACCCCCTCCCACGCAGCTGCGGCAAACCAATCTCAACAAAGAAGCACCAATTCGGCGCCTCTTCGCGTGAAAGGATTATCAAGAGGGGAGGAGGGCGAGAACAACTTGTACCTTGACCGGACATTGCACCCTCCGGCACGAGGCGATTGCAAAACCTTCGCCGGACTCTTAGTGCAGGAGAGCCTCGACCGGAAGAGGACTCGACTCGAAACCGATGAGGGAGAGGCTCGGGAGGCGCCTGCGCTTCTTCTTACGCCTCTCCGGTATTTCTTGCGTTCAAAGAAACGGCGAGGTAGACATCCCAAAGTCACACGAAAGGAGAAGCGGTTGTCAAAAAAAAAAAAAAAAAAAAAAAAAAAAAAAGCGAAGTATGAGAGAATTACTTAAATAGTCAATCAACGATTCAAAGACATCATCCACTAACCCCAACAACGGGGAAGATTTCAAAGCATGCGAGGACTTAACTTGACCATCCGGTCGATCCACTTCCGCTTTTTCACCGAGCTCAAGACCCTCCTCTCAGCGTAAAAACTTATCCTTAGGGTGCCGTCAACTCGAGAAGCGGAAACCGTCACCAACCTCGTCAATCGGCAATAAAGGACACTTCGGCCCGGAGACAAACGAAACCGATAATGCTTAAAATGCTTGTAACTACTTTTGTACAAAGCCATAAAAGGACGGCACCGATGATTGCATAAGGACACCCACCTTAAGGTCCTTTCGACGAGCGGAAGAAGTACAAAAACTTGCAGGCGAGACCTCCTCCCCAAGGCACTCGCAAAGGATCTCGAAGGCCCTCATATGGGCCCACCCGTTGGGATGCGATTGCGTCGAGCCACATGAAGCATCTTCAAGACTGACATAAAAAGGGAGAAAGGCGGTGAACCCCAAGTGCTCAAACCAGTGCAGTAAGCGTAAGTGTACACATCATTCCCGGGGCGCTCATCCGAAGCTTGCCCTCCTCCAAGGCAACAGGACTAGCTGTGTGGCGCTCCCTCGTCCACGTGGTGACATAGCATCCGTCGGACACTGCAAAGAGGAGGCCTCGGTTGAAGCTCGAGCACAGTCAAGCACCTCTTGATCTACCCAAGAAGTCCCCTCACTCCCGGATCGTTCGCGCCGCTAGGACTCGTCTTGGCCATGACGGATAAATCCGCCGCTCTGTGGAATCGGAAGGGAACCATCATTATAAAGGTCGCCTATTTCCTTTACCACTCGGCGAACAACTGCGCAATGAACAATACCCACATTTGAGGAAGCGGCACGATCGGGATTAAGACACCTATACTCAGAGGTCACCTCACTCTCACTATCACTACTTATTTCAACTATCGAAACCATCCCTATTTTGCAGGAAACAAACGCAGGAAACAAACGCAGCGAATACAACCCAAGAGGAGCAGGAAAGAAAAATAAGAAAAGCCACAAATAAGAAAAGCCACAAAGCGAGGAGATAATGCAAGGAGCCACGTACCTTAAGGAAGAAAATCGGAGTAACCACTAACACCACCAGAGGGAGAGAAAGGCACGAGAGAAGCACTGGGGAAGAGAGGCGCAAAGGCAATAACAGAAACGAAGAGGAAATGGAGCGAGAAAGAAGTTAGAGGCGAAGAGACGCGAAGTGTAAGACCCCCTTTCGAACAAGGGCGATCCAAGCGGCTAAAAACCCACCAATAAAATCAAGCGGTGGAGGTTTGAAAGCGGTTCAAATCCGAGCGACACGCGTGCCTCGCCCCAATGGAGCACTCGGAAGACGCGGCAGTTCCCAAGGGCGTCATAATGACACCTCCCGCCAAAAATCAAATCAATCAATCACCGCGTCACATCGCATCAATCAGCGGTATCGGCCGCGGGCGTCGGTCAAAGAGAAAAGAAGAGCCGCGCAGGCCGTCGGTCAAAGAAAAAGTGGAAGAACCGCGACGCCATCGGCTAAGAATGAGTTCGGAGGACAGAGAGATGTGATCGGTCGCAGATAAAAGGAAAGCGGACGACAGAGAACAACAACAAAAAAGGAAGGTTTCGTATTAATTAAATCTGTTCATGTTCAAAACGACATTGCATTACGTTTGATACGCAAAATTACATTACATTTATTAAGCGGCGTTACATTAGTGCTACAAGGAAATAAACTACTAATACGCCTTTGGCGGCGCGCGCCGCCTTTGCGCAGTACCACCAAACTTTGAAGTATCTCTCGACGAGCTTACGCCTACTTGCTACATCCAATGTTTGAATCGGCCCGAGAGCGAGACGGCGAGGCGACCCCCTCGCACCAAAAACAACACCAAGGCCCACTCGAGGTTGCACGCCAATTACGAGAGACCGGACCAGCGGGGTGAGGTGTCACCTTCCATGAGCGGTCGGCGGAATGCTCGGTGTCGCTCTTTGAGTCTTCCGAACAACTCCAAAGATTCGGAGGAAAAGCCACCGCAAAAAAAGAAAAGAGCGAGTTCACAAAGATCAATAACCCCGCTTTGAGCCTCTTGACAACCCCACGCACTGCGATGGATGGAGTTGTTCAAAAGACTCAAAGGAGGGACGTAAATCTCGCCATAGAAGAGCACGTGCAGCCAAGCCATGAACACCAAAGCCACAAGAAACCCTATTTATACAAGGGAAGAGCAAAAACTCCTAGGGGTTATGATTATGGCGTAATTGAAACCCACTGAGTCAAAAGCGATCGAGTCAAAGCAAGCACAAAAACCCACGGGACCCAGAACCCAAGGCGCAAAAAGGCAAACGAAGCTAAACCACCGCCTGGCACGAGATGAGGACTACGGGAACCAAGGACAAATCAAGGATACTTAGACGCGCCCGCACAAAGTGCTCGCCGCTCGAGGGATCGTGTTTCGTACCGACCACCCGGAAGGCTCGGATATGACACGCCTCCTAGCCGATCATCCAGGTTCGTAAGACGAAGGCGTCAAGTCCTTGCACCTCATCACGAAGTTTCCGTCGGCAACGTATCAAGGCCGATGCATGGACTACCTCCCAATCGGAGGGTCGACGCCTCTAAAAGGGCTCGGCCTCGTAAAAAGCCTGTTAGATATATTAGGCAAGCCCGAGAATCTACTTTGAGATCTCGGGACATTCATGTACCATTATGAGCATTTATGACATTACAGTAATATAAATATACATACAGAGGCCAATGAAAGAGGACACGGACATTCTATTTTCTTCTCACATACTACTTTACGTGTTCTTGCTAAACCCTACTCCAGGGAATAGTTAGGAACAGAATTTGTCTCAGTTATCATGTTCAATATTTATATTCTTTCCGTGTTTGAAAAATTGGTAAGACTCCCTAATAGCATTAACATTAATTAAGATCATTAAGCATAGTATTGGAAGCAGGTTGGGTCACAAATATTATGCACATAAATACTAAATTAAAATCAACTAACATGATTCGTTGGTACTACACTTTACTAAATTTAGATACAATTTTTTTGACTTCTTTTATTTATTTATTTATTTATTTATTTTTAAAAAATTATTTTGGTTTTATTTTTCATAAAAATATTTAAATTTAATATTATGCATGAAATTTGTTTCCCGTGCATCGCACGGGTTGCATACTAGTATATATGATATCCAACCAAAATATTTTTTATGCATTAATAATTTTTTTTTACTATGTATAGGTAATATGTAACACTTTATATTCTCACCAAGAAAATGTAACTATATATATATATATATATATATATATATATATATAGAGATAGAGAGAGAGAGAGAGAGAGAGAATAAGTGTATGGTACCTTTTATATTTTTTTGGAGTATAAGTTTTATTCATATTGTTAATATTATCAAATATCTTATATTAGAACTAAAATTATGAGTTGATGGTTGATAGTTTTTGAAAAAAATATTTTTTGCATTTTAAAATTTTACAAACAACTTCAATTGATTCTCTATGTGAAATCAAAATTGCAGTTTTAGTCATTTAATTTTGTTTATAATTAGTTTTAATTTATATTTATCTATATTAATTGTACTTCTGTTTCTGTGTCTCTGTTAATGCATTTCTGAGTTTCCATATTTCGTTCATGAGCGGTCCACTCAAACTTTTTGGTCAAGATCTACCGCTGCATGTTGCCACTTGTTTATGTTTTCCATGCAAGAATCATTTAATATCAATTTAATCATTTTAATTAAATTATTAAATTATTTTTTAAAAAATAATAATTTTGGACTTTTTTATAGTGGTGAATTTTCTTTTGTCAATTATTAGTGGTTAAGTTGATTGGCTTTAGTGGTTTATTTGCTTAGTTCTAGTACGTATGATTGTTAATTTGAACCAACGCTCTAGCGTCCATGGATACTTACATATGTTTTATAAGTCATAACTATTGTCTTTGTCGTGAATATTTCCGATAAATTAAACTAAGAAAAAACATCTTTTGGTGCATGGTGTTCATCGCCTTTGTCAGCGACTAATCTATACTGGGGAACTTGGCTGGCCTCGTGTATTTCGGCTTTTGCTAATTCGTGTGGTTCTCTCATCCCAAAAAAGTTTTTGCCACACCAAAAAATTCAAACACGATACCTTGAGATTCAATCTGAGCTCACTTTCCAATTCCACTTAGATCAACTCTTATTTCTTATGTCCGGAGATAGAAAATGTCAAATAGAAAAAAATAGTACAACACAATCTCTTATATTCACTCCCCAATTTACTTTATTTTATTGGTTGATAGGGGGACCAAAATCGTAAGTTGGTGAAAACAGGAAGACTAAATTTGTGGAAAAAAATTATCACTACAAGAAAAATGTGATTTTTTGGCGGATTTTTCCGCCAAAAAACATCAAAATCCGCCGCAAAAAAGTACATTTCCGGCGGATTTTTCCGCCGGAAAAACGTTGGTGGCAGCGTGTTTTTTAGTGGAATTTCATTAGTAATTTTCGTGGATTTTTAGTCATTTTCGGCGGAAATTTTCGGCGGAATTTGCGGCGGATTTTCCCCCGGTACTTTCCGGGGGAATTTTGTCGTTTCTGGGGGAAATTCCGCCGAAAATGACAATTTTTTTTAACCAAATCCGCCATAAATGCACCTATTTCCGCCGGAAATGCATTTTTAAAAAAAAAAACGAAATATTGCACATTAGTCTTCACTGGTTCCAATAATAATTCAACCAATTTTTCATCCTCCAGTACTGCAATTCTTTGCATGGTACATATTGATGAGTTAATAAGTAAAATGGTAGAAACAGGATCTCTTAGAAAATATATTAATTAGCAGAATGTGAATCCTTATCATTCACAGTTACCATGTCCTGATATTGGGAGGAGCTTTTGTTGATATTGGGTAAGATGAGAGTGACTGAGAACGTAGAGAACTTAGATAGATTCTGTGCCAAAGAGAAGGAGATGGTGCTTGAAAGATGAGGCTGAGTATTAAGAGAGAAATGAAAGATGAGAAACTGAGAGAAAAATAGAAGATGTTGAGAGAAATGAAAAGGGAGCAATGGAAGGTCTCGAAACAATGAAAGAGAAACTAAAAATAAATTTAAGATATTAAGCTGAAGCGTTTCCGGCGGATATAGAGTGTATTTTCGGCGGAAATATATTGTCTAGGAGACCGCGCGACAGCTGGGACGTTTTCGGCGGAATTAGGGGCGTTTTAGCGGATTTTGAAATTCAAAATTGGCGCGGTTTTTAGTGACATTTTAGCGGAATCGGGACGTTTTCGGCGGAATGTTTTTTTTTTGTCCTTTTTCTGCTAGTTTGTAATCCGCCAAAAATGACAAAAAATCCGCCAAAAATTTCTGTCGAAATAAATCCGCCGGAAAATACAAAAATCCGCCGGAAAATACAAAAATCCGCCGGAAATTTTCTGGGGGATTAAAATCCGCCAGAAAGTTATGCCTTCTAATTTTAGTTTTTCTTGTAGTGTATTGAGGGACCAAAATCGTGAGTTAGCGAAAATAGGGGGATCAAAACTGTAATTAAGCCTAAATTATATTAAATCATGTAAAAAGAAAATGTCAAATAAGAAAAATCGTAACAACGTACACAATCTCTTATATTCGCTCCCCAATTCACTTTATTTTATTGGTTTTTTTATATAAGTTATAATTTCATTGAAGAGAGCACAAGGGGTGTCTAACCCTTACAATTGAAAGCAGAAAATGGGGAGAACCTCCTCAAAACCTCCCCAATTCACTTTATTTTTATCCATAAATTTTGTGAAATCACAGTTTAATAAATGTGTCTAAAAATTATTACAAATGTGTGTTTAAGAAATGTATTTAGGGGCCGTTTGTTACGTATTAAAAGATAAGTGATTTTGTTGTTAGATAATTTAGAGATTAGTTTTTAGAGACTTTTTAAAAAATGAGAAGTTGTTTTATGTTTCTGTAACATACTAAAAATCACCTACTTTAAAAAAAAGTATTTTTAAAAAATGATTTTTATGAGAGTCTACTCAAAACAAATTCTCACTATATGGATAAAAATGATTTTTCAGAAAAGCTGAAACAAACACAATCGGGATCACTAAAAATAAACTTTTAATTAAAAAAGTTATTTTTCTCTTTAAAAAGTTGTAACAAATTAATGAGCTCTTAATTTATATTCACAATAGCCAATAGGTATTTGATAAAAAAAATAGGCTAAATTACTGTTTTGGTCCTTTATTTTTGGCCTCGATTTCATTTTGGTCCTTTATCTTTTTTTTTCTCGTTTTGGTCCTTTATGTTTCATTTTTATGTCAATTTGGTCATTTTTTGTAATTTTCTGTCCATGACATTAACAAACGCCACACTGGCAGTTAACTGCTGACGTGGCGTCTTAAGTGGGGGACCAAATTGAAACTAAAAACAAACATAAAAGACCAAATTCACATAAATCCAAGAACTTTCATCTTCATTTTCTTCCTCCAAACACCATATTCATCTTCTCCGGTGAGCCACCACCACCTCCGGCAAGCCACCACCACCACCACCACAAATCAATCATTCTTCAACTCTTAATCCCTAACCTCTCTCCCTTAAACCCAAAACCCCTAATTTCTCAAACTTAATCCCTAACCTCTCACCCATTACCCCCAATTTGGCCAGAAGAAACAAAAATCGCAAGCGAAGAACAATTGAGTACGCATTCAAACATAAAGAACAACATCTTAAATCAATTTCGTTTCCATTTTGAAACCGATAAAACGAAATCAAAACCCATTTTCGATTTTTTGAGAATATGAAGAGGATGATGTGAAGAAAATGAAGTTATGCAGATCTGGATTCAATTTGGGCAATTTCAATTTGTTTATTTCAGATTTGTTTTCAATTACGTTTAAATCAATTACGTTTTCGATTTGTTTATTTCAGATTTGTTTTCAATCTGGAAATCAAAACCCAAATCAAAATCAAAAGGACCAAAACCCAATCTGGAAATCAAAACCCAATTCCAACCCAGAATCCAAGCGCCTTCAAGAAGATTGTGCAGCCCTTAATGTTGTCGTTCCATATCTGGAAATCAAAACCCAATTCTGGGAATCAAAACAAATAAATGAAGGCAAAACCCAATCTGGAAATCAAAACCCAATTCCATATGTTGTCGTTCCATATCTGTTGTTGTTCTTCATTTATTTGTTTATTTAAGTTTTTGTTTTGTTTTAATTTAACAAAGAAAGGAAATGGTGATGTGTATTGCCAAGTCAATTAACTGTGCCACGTCATTTAATGAATTTGAGACGCCACGTCAGCAGTTAACTGCCGCGTGGCGTCTGTTAATGTCATGGACAGAAAATTACAAAAAAGGACCAAATTGACACAAAAATGAAACATAAAGGACCAAAACGAAAAAAAAAAAAAGATAAAGGACCAAAATGAAATCGAGGTCAAAGATAAAGGACCAAAACAGTAATTTAGCCAAAAAAATATACACAATAGGTGTATAAATGTTTTACACAATCTACTAATTATTAGCAGTATACTCGTGCATGCGTACATATAACATCATATTCTTTGTATAAATAAACTCAAACAAAATTTAGGTACAATAAATCTTTCGAGTTGATAAGAAATAAAATTTCGTAATTTTAGGATATTTTCTTCAATTGACATTTTTTAGCGTTTGGTAATTATCAATCATATATAGTAATAATGTAGCTCATATGGTGAATAAATAACGGAATACATTTTATCAATACTACAATTATATCAACAACTTGTAGCATTTTCCGGTGTAATTCAAAAATAGAATAGAAAACAATTATTCTGACAATGTGTAACGTTCCACCATAGAGAATTAATAGTAAGGAGATTATAGCAACAACATGCAATGTTTACCCATTGAAACTAAAAAATAAAATATAAAAAGTATTTTTTTCATCAATATCTAGTATTTTATTGCCGCGACTCAAAAGCAAAATATTCATTTATAATAAAAAAATAGATTGCAGAAGATGTAAGAGATTGTAGTAATGTGTTTTTTTGATAATATAGATTGTACAAGAAATAAAATAGAGATTTTTTTTGACAAAATATAAAATACAGATTTTAGTAGTTAGTGTTTTGATTAAATACATAGCAGATAGATTTAAAAAATGAAAAATTGAAGAGAGAGAGAAAGAGATAGAGTGAGAAAGTGGGACCTGTAAAAAATAAAAAGTGAGATAGTATAATTATCAATGATATATTTGTCCTCAAGAAATGAGTTTTAGAAATGATTATTTTGGTATTTTTGGTAGTAATTTAATTGATTAAATAGATAGTTGAATAAATAGTTGATAAATTGACACATCATTAAGAAAAAGTTAGTCAAGTTTTTTTAACAAAAAAGTTAGTTAATTAATAACTTCCTTATATATTATTCATACAATTTTTTGTTGTAAGAGACGGGGGCAAACGGCCAAAAGAAAGAGAATAACTAGCCGACAATACAACGAGGGTGAGACACCCCATACAATCAGTGAGCAAAAGGGAATCCATCCTAGGACTTTGCTCATAAATCATCAAAGGACCATCCAGACCATAACCAAAAGAGGCTAAAGCATCTGCATACTGATCCACTTCATGGTAAGTGTGCTCGAAATCAACCACCCAACTCAAAGTAATCCACTTTAGAATTTCCTACACCAACCCACTCCCAGCCAAACAACTCGCACCCTCTCCAACAATAACCCTGTAGGCAACTTGGGAGTACACACGCACCTTCACTGAAGTCCACCCTCCAAGAAAATCTCAGGCTCCAAAACACACCACAACTTCGCTTCAAGCACAGAACAAGCCCCAACATACTTGGCATAACCACCAAGCTACACACCCAAATGATTTCGAACAAGACCACCACACCCTGCGATTGCTCCATTCCCCTTAACCGTACCATCAGTGTTTAAAGTAACCCAGCCAATAGCCGGAGGACGCCAAGCTATCTCCGCCCATCGACGCTCCACTCGATCAGGAAACTTACAGGCTGCAACCGCTGAATTATACTCACGGCTAAGCGCAAGAATACACCTCCAAGGCCTGACAGGACGAATAAAATTCTCATCATGAGTCTCTTTATTTTTCCAAGTCCACAAAAAACGACAAGCCAACGCCCAAATGCTCGCCCACTCGCACCCATTAGCACCCAGAGAATTGAAGAGGTTGACCTGAATCCAATCACATCCAATAACAATTTATTGTACAACAAATCATACAATAAATTGTTCATCATACAATAAATTGTTATTGGAAGTGTTTTAAGAAAAAATAAATAATGGTGAATGTACATCAATCAATTCCCTTAAAAAATTGTGTTTGTAGTATTTTTTGTGATGTAAAGATGTTTCCGTTCACTTGTTTTCACATAGAGCGAGTGGAAGAGCATGAGTGACCGTGCGATTATAATGGAATCACAAAAACGCGTTGTCGTATGGACCGTTTGATCTGAAAAGGGGGGAACGAGAAGACGCAGCAAAACGATCGTGTTTCTCTCTCTCTCTCTCTCTCTCTCTAATACACAAAGCAGCGAGCGATCTCAGGCTCTGTAGATTTGCTCTTTGTCACAGAGGAAAGGGGTGGTGGTGTTCGTCTGTTCTCGTTAGGGTTTGAAGCGCATTGCGTTTGCGGGATCCTGCTTGATATCCAGGTTTTCAATTGGATTATTGTTTAGGGTTTCGCACATTTTTCGTTTTCTCCAATCTTCCATTTTCGCTCGATCTAGGGTTTATGCTGCCATTGATCTCACTTCTATCTTGATTTCCGCGCCCATTTCTCATTTCGTTTTCGGTAATTCAGAAAACCCTCTTTTAATTGTCTCGTTTTTTTTGTGGTGGATTTGAAATAACGACGCTGCGTAGATATTGCTTACTCGGGTGTGTGCAATTCTCGTGCTGACATTAAGAATTCTGAGGAATTGCTCTCGTGCAATGAGTGATGATTATTATTGCACCGGGGAAGAAGATAAGAAGACTGTTATTATTCGCCCAAAGTTTAATCATTTTTGTTTAGAGAGAAAGTTGTCGACGATAAAACTGAAATAAGTTCAATAGGGTATGAGAGAAGTGCACCCATCACTGGATTTTATGATATTTTGTATTAAAATTTGGAGGATAAGACTTCCTTTGTGCTTCTGGGAATTTAGGTTTTTTTCAGAGATTCCTGTGTTGGAGCGGGACTAGTAGCCGGGGTTGATATGTGCGGTTGTTGGAATTTCATCTCATGGCACCAACTGTACCCATAGAGTTTGCTGGACAAAAGGAATCCAGAAAGTACTCTCATTCACAAATCATGGGAAAATCTCGAAAATACTCCAAAGGTTATGCTGCTGGCTTTGTTCCTGATTTCCGTCATGCTGTAGAGACTATGGGTGAATCTGAAGGTTTGGGTAGCTCGGGAAGGGTTGAAACAGAGTTGACGGTATCAGCCGGTTCTTGTGCACCAAAGAGGAAATGCCTTGGTTTGAATGGTTTTGGTTACGGTAGTTTTGATGTACCGTTTCAACTGTATTCATTATCTAAAATGTCGACTTTTGAGAGAAAGGATTTGAAATCAAGGTTAACTTGGGAACTTGAAAAAGTTAGGGAACTTCAAAAGCAAGTTGACAGGGTGGATACAAACACTGTTGGATTATCTCCCTCTAGTGACATAAGGAGCTACAGTGAAGGACTGAGAAGGTCTCAGCTGGAGAATCCACACATCATGCCGCAAGCATCAGTGCCACATGGTAAGAAAAGGCCCTTGCATGGACGTAGTGGCCCCAAGACAAAAAAGAGTATGCCTGGGCGTTTTGAATATTTGAAATCTGCCACACCAATGGCTTCATATGCTTCTTTGATGAAACAGTGTGATACGCTACTTAACCGATTAATGTCTCATCAATTTGGTTGGGTTTTCAACATACCAGTCGATGTTGTTAAATTGAACATTCCAGATTATTACACTGTCATCAAACATCCAATGGATTTGGGTACTGTGAAGAGTAGACTAACATCCGGTAAATATTCAAGTCCTATGGATTTTGCTGCTGATGTGAGGTTGACTTTCGCAAATGCAATGACTTATAATCCACCAGGTAATGATGTACACGTCATGGCGGAGGCCCTTAATAAAGTTTTTGAAACGAAATGGAAGCCCATACAGAAGAAAATTCCTGCCAATGATTGTGTTCCATCTGAGCCTTCAAAACCTACTTGTGTAGAAACTGAAATTTTTGACCCAATTCCTCCTACAAAAAAGAAAAAGATAACACCAAATGACCCTAATGCCAAGCCAGAACCTGTCAAAAGAACAATGACTGATGAGGAGAAGCATAAATTGAGTCTAGAGCTGGAGGCGATGCTTGGAGAGCTGCCTGAATCCATCATTGATTTCTTGAAAGAGCAAAGTCAAGGTGCAGGGCAAACCACCGATGATGAAATTGAGATTGATATTGATGCTCTTGGTGATCATACATTGTTCAAACTGCGGAAACTTCTTGATGACTATATTCTGGAAAAGCAAAGATTCCAGCCAAAGGCCGGGCAGTGTGAAATGGAGGTCTCTCTCTCTCTCTCTCTCCCTCCCTCTCCAGTGTTTGTGTGCAGTCAAATCATGTGATAATATTGATGATCATTTACCATGCATATAAAATTGAAGATAAGCTACTAGACATTCATTCGTTAGTATGAAGTATCTAATTGAGTAGTAGATATTTACCTTTATGTCGAAAGAATGCGATTAATCAATGTAACTATAAATTTGGTCATTTAGTTTTTAAATTATACAATAATATACGATAATTTGATATTAATCTGCTTTATGATAACTTTCAATTTTTTTTCATAGAGTCGGTACATCCTCACTTATATGTGTTTACATGAACTAAACTACTGTTATTTGCATGTCTGTAAATTATCAGTTATCTGTATCCTCATTTGACTTACTATTTTTGTTTGCATGATTTTTTTGCAGCTTCTCAATGAATCAGGGTTTAGCAATTCATCAATGCAGCCATCTAAAGGTATATTTTGTTGTCCGTTTTTTGGTATCCTTAAGGTACAATTGTCAGACAATGCTTTACACTAATCATGATCTTTTATTTCAATGCAAATGCAGGCAATGAACTAGTTGAGGAGGATGTGGATATTGTTGGTGGGAATGATCCCCCTATTTCAAATTACCCTCCATTAGAGATTGAGAAAGATGGAACTAACAGAAACAGTAAAGGCAGTAGTTCAAGCAGCTCTAGTAGTGAATCTGGCTCATCATCTAGTGGTTCGTGTTAGTGCATACTTTTGGCATATTTCCTATTTCAGGATGTTTTTAGTCCTCTGATTGTGGCGTGTATACCTAGAACTCTCCATTCATTCTTATTTCGTTTAGATATGGATTCCCATGTTGTTAGACAAACCAAATTTCTATGAATTTTTTAAGTTATTAAACTCTTACGCTTTTTTTTCCATCTCGCACTCATGATCGGGGCATAATTCATTTTATACTATATGGAATATCTACTGTTTCTTATATTACATATTTCAATGTCAATTTCGTTTGGCTTGTTTATATTATTGCTCTACAAAACGAAGTTAGGAATTGTTAGCCACTAATGCGAAGGGTTGTGAAGTCGGAAAAAATGTCATAGTTTCTTTCACTATTTCTCTTGTTAACTCATTAGATACTGACAATTTTCTGCTTGTTGGCTTATGATGGTGGCAAGATTAGTCACTGGAAATAACTATTTTCTGCATGCTGGAATATGTTATTTTTGTCTGACACATGCAATCATGACACGACAGATTCAGATTCAAGTGGTTCATCTGGTAGTGAGTTAGATACTGCTAAAGCATCAGAACCTCTTAGTATTACGAAGGTGATTAGGCTACATAATGTATCAGATGTTATTGTTATTAATATTTGATAAAATGCAATTTTCTTCTGCTTTGACCAATGTCTCCGTTAAAACACACTACACATTGCAGGAAAATGTAGGACCTGGCTTGACTTATGATCAAAACAGAGGGGATCCTAGTAATCCAGAAACTGGAAAGGGTGGGTCCCAAAGTCAATTGTGTTTTGCAACCATGTGCATATTATAATTTGTTGGCATACTTTTTGATGAGGATCTGTCCTTTATTGCTTTCTTGCTCATTATCTCTTTCCTGTATAGATTCAACTAACCTGGATAGCCAGGTTGAGCAGAGTTCCCAGGCTAAGCCAGTTACTATTGAGTCAGAAAGCCATCCAGAGGGTAAGTTTGAAACATGAAGCAATCTGTCTTCTGTTAGTTTTGGGGCATGATCTCACCCTTCATGATGTATCCTTTTAGGGGAGAGTGCTGTATCTAAGAGGCAAGTCTCTCCTGAAAAGCTCTATCGTGCAGCTTTATTAAGGAGCCGGTTTGCTGACACCATACTGAAAGCACAAGAAAAAGCCCTTGAAAAGGTTTGTTAAGGGGGTAATTATGGTAGTTGAGGTTTTAATTTCTTGCTTTAATAGAGAACATGTCTATTGGGTAAGTAAAACATCGAAGTTTGAAAAACACAGACATCTGAAAAACGTCAAGGTTTGAATTGTTTACCATCATTACTGCCTTTCATGAAAACTTTGCTTTCGTAATTGCAAGTTTTATAATTTGATCTCAGGATGAAAAGCGTGACCCTGAAAAGCTTAGGATAGAGCGAGAAGATCTTGAAAGGAGGCAGAAGGAAGGTTGTTTTTTAATTTAAACCTTATAATATTTGTTCTCTGTGAGGTCAAATGTTGATCTGTTATAGAATAGTGCTTTTCAGTTTTTCAAGATTTGTGTGATTGATAATTTTTGTATTTTTTACTTTAGAGAAAGCTCGACTGCAGGCAGAGGCAAAGGCTGCAGAAGAGGCCCGGAAGAAAGCAGAAGCAGAAGCTGCAGCTGAAGCCAAAAGGAAAAGGGAACAAGAGAGAGAAGCAGCTCGTCAAGCTTTGCAAAAGGTGAATTGGAAAGGTTTATGTTAAATTGCAAATTCAGCTTCGTTGTATGTTTCACTGAATATCTCTGTCTGCAGATGGAGAAAACTGTCGAAATCAATGAGAGCTGTCAATTTTTGGAAGATCTAGAGATGCTGAGTGCTGTACATGATGAAAGTACACCGATTCTCACAGAGGAGACAAGTCCAGATGATCCCCAAAATGGATTTGGTGGTATCAAGCTACAGGGAAATCCCTTAGAGCAGCTGGGATTGTACATGAAGGTTGATGATGAGGATGAGGAGGAAGAACTGCCACAGGCTGCTGCCGGGCCATCAAAAGATGTAGAAGAAGGAGAAATTGATTGATATTATCCCCTTGATTGTTGCATCTGATATAGAAATTGATTGTGATGCTGCAGTTACGATGTGGAGTAGTTAGCTCAGTCACCATTCATTAAAGGACTTTAGAATCTGGATGGGAAGTTTGTATCAACCAGGACATGTCCAGTTTTACCTGTGAAATGAACTCTTTAGGGAAGAGTTCTATGCCTGACCTTGAGTAGTTAGCTTCACTCATTGTAAAATATTTTAGATCCGAGGTAGAATCAATTCTTTCTATTTATTTTTTCTTTGAAATGCCTTCTAAATCTGATGGTATGAAGTTCTTTTAATTAGTTATTTCCTTAAATGTACCACGAGCTTAACTTCCCAAACAATGCGGGCAGAAGTAGAGATCTTTTCAATTTTTAAAAAGAAACTGAGTGTCAATAAATTTTTGATGTATAATAACACATTCTTTAAATGTGACAAATATTTGGTATTACATATGCCAAAAACTTTAGTAATTGGTTAACAATTTCTTTAAAAAAAATTGAGAGAATCTCTACTCGGTAGGTGGGGTGAGGCTTTTTAGTTGCAAATTTGAGGGTCCTTCCACCATTAAATTTGGGTGAATAACTATTGCATTTATTCAAAAAAACGTGAGTTTGAGGGCAAGTTCTATTCCTTTCTTAGAATCTATTTTTTAAGTTGGAAACATTAAAAACTTATTTAGTTGATTTTTTATTTTTAAAGATAAGCACTTATTTAGTTGATTTGTTTTGTCAACAAAATCAAAACTCGTAATACTTTTTTTTAAAGCTTTTTACTAGAACACAATCAAAGAAGTTCTAAAAATTATTTCCCAAGAATGTCTTTTTAAGAGAATTCTTCGGAATGTCAGTTGATTGACGCTAAATTGTATGTCTGTTTGTTGATGTTATGCACGTATGAATTGGGATTTCTAATTCTACGAAAGATTTGGTACGTGAATTTTCTTAAACATTAAGAAAAAACTAATTGCCGCAGTGTTCTACAATGTCAAAATTTATGCATAATTCTCAGCCTAACTGTACACATTTACTTTAGCTAATGCATTATAGCATCAATCCTCAAACACGCCCTCATCTGACATCCTAGAAGACTCGGTCCCATTAACATGAAGCTGTTCTGAAAGATTATTACCAAGACTGCTCAGAATACTGAAGTCAAAGTCATCGTCTTCATCATCATCATCTTCCTCTTCCTCTTCCTCTTCCTCTTCCTCATCCTCATCCTCATCCTCATCGACAACTTCTTTGCCTAATTGCCCCTTGGCTTCGTTTTTCATCTTTTCTGTGATGCAATCTTCGTACGACATTTCACACCAAACAGTGCCCTTTCCCACAATTGATTTGTTATGGGTATCTGTCATCCTCTCTTTCCTACTCTTTTCCGAATTCTTGGGTTCCCCCCAGTAGTCATAACGATACAGAGGACTATCAGGATCATACTTGCCTTTACCAAAAAAGCTAGCATCCACATACCTACCCAGCTCTTCCACAGGCAGACCAAGAGCTTTGCGACTGGAAAAAAAGGAGAACGGAAAATTCAATGCATCACAACTGGAAAGGACAATAAATATTAACACAACAAAACATACCAGCTGATGTCTCTAATCAATGCTTCTCTCTCTTCAAATGATCTGCGCCAGTGCATGAAATCGTATTCATCCATCTCATCATTGCGCCTCAATTTGGTAATCTTGTATTCCTCACCTCTGTCCTTCGCTTCCTTCCATAGTTTCTTATGGACCTGAATCCCAAAAGTTTATCTCAATTATAAAAGAGATTACAACTTTTTTCATTTGACAAAACGAAATCACAGAACTATCCTATGCATATTAAGCTGAAGTATTAAATAGCAGGTCAACGAACTTTAGTGCAATTCAAAAAAATATCTATAACATTTATTTTTTGGTGCCATACCAAGCCATATAACTGTCCTCATGGTAAATCGGATTGCCAATTTGTTAGGGTAGGACAGATTAAGCTTTTATGATCTTAGTGTTTAAAAGATTGAATTGAAAACAAAATTACCAATCCATGCATAACTTAAATTACTATTTCCTTGAGCTATACACCACTTAAGAGTTAAATTTTTGGTAAACAGAATTTCAAAAGCACTAAAAGTGAATCTGACATTAGACTTGGAAAAAAAAAAGACGGTGAAAACCCATTATGTAAATGCAGGCATTCAGTGAATAGTTAGTTTTTGTGTGCCTTTCATATGTCCAATAAATTCAAAGGCATCCTTTACAAGGCACGAGGTGTCTCTCTAACCAGCTGTTAATATGCATCGCCAACAAATAAGGGAAAGCTATTTATTCATCACAAAAGGAAACTGACCTCACGCTCAGCAAGTGCAGCCTCTAAGTCAAGCTCTTTGACACTTGTTTTCTGCCAAAATATTAAAAACAATAGGTAATAAATGAGCAACCAAATGAACGAAAGTTTGGACTGTAAAAGTTTGTTCGGAAGAGACCAAATCGGTTTAGATTAGGACTAAGATCTGAATTATCCAATTAGGACTGAGATCTGAATTATCCAAGTTATCTGATTGTTAATCTCTTTTTTGTGGGTGTTCTTCTTTCCTAAGTAGCAGCAGATTGTTTAACATTTTTTAACCAACTCTGCCTAACCCAGGACCCCTCAACAATCTTTACCACACCTGATGGGAGCAGCCAATCAGCGCCTTCCTCATACAGCATGCTATGCAAAAATCAACCGTTCTTTTATTTGATATGGGTGTATTACTGTATTTGACGTTTTAGTACATCGAACAGAACAGCAGAATTAGGATTGCCTAATCTATCAGGAAAAAACTTAGATGTTGCTCAATACGTGCTATCAAATTAAATGACGTCATTTTTACTATTGGGTTGTTAATCCATGTCTTGAATTCTGATTGGAGAACAATAAAACTGCGTTTAAGGAATGAACCTAAGTTTTGTCGAGTTTTCTATGCCGCATAGACAATATAGATGCAGTAGGTGCAAAATTAACGGTATTTCTTACAATGGAACTTTACCAGAATGCAATGAAGACATGGGCAATGAAGTAAATGCAGTATTTACAAAGACAGGAACATTGGAACCTGAGCTGTTAGCAAACTGGAAAGTAGGAAATTGATAGAGACCATCTGAGTCTAGGAATCCTTGAAGTAGGACTCGAAGATCATCTATGATTTAACAAATTAATTAGTATTTAGTAGGATGCAACTCAGAATACCATTATCTGTAGCAAACTAACTCACACTGACCATAGCTTTAGTAAATGGAAGAGAGTGCTAACAGTTATCGAGATAGAATTTAGCATTGGAATGTAGAGGAATTTGAGGTCTAACAACATATCTATGCAGCCCAAGTCTTGAAAACCAGTTCAACTTGTTTCTTCAATAAAAAGTTCTCATAATCCAACTTTCTGTATTTGCATAACAAAGTTGAGCTGGGGCAGTTGCCTGCACTGGATTCAACGGTTCCAAAACAGCATTTCCGGAAAAGGGGAACCGCTGATGGTGTAAAGACATTTGCAAAGCCAGGGCTTTGCGATGGTAGTGGTGGGGATGCTAATTCAGAGATTCAGCGCACCAAAAAGGATGTTGATCATCTAGCAAAGAAGAATACGGTGGAGGAGGAGGATCCAGGGCCATTGATTAGGTTTTGAAAGCTTTGGATAGTGTAAACTGTACAGAGTTAGTTACAACTGCAACTGAATTCTAACAGCTGACACTAAAGGAGGTATTACTAATACATATTCTCTTACAATGCTTAAACTAATATAAGACCCATGACTTTTAGGGGGAATCTGGAAGAGCTTATTTAGAACATATTTGTGCTCATCTCATGATATAAGCACTTACATTAGTGTATATGTCATGATTGTAAACTGTTTATTCAACTTATTTCTCCAACACAGCTTATGAATAAGTGCTTAATGAAGCTCCCTAGAACAACTTATTGAATTAGTTCTTAAATTGTTTATTCAAATGCATCCTTAATTGTTAATTATAGACGTACACATCTTATAGTTTTGAGTATTTTTTATTACTTTTGAGCATTTATTTGTGTATATATAAACCATACTGAGCTTATTTTTAAAATAACAATATAGGAGCTATTTGTTATGTGTCATCCTGCTATGTGCCACTATTTGGATTACTATGAGTTATGTTTGAACTTTGAAGTATTCCCTTCAGATCTGATTTAAATTTCATTGTTTTCTGTTATTTTTCTTTTCTGTATTTTTCTTTCCCAAGTTGTAGCAGATTGGTTAGTGTTTCCTAACTAACTCTAGCTTTAGATTCTACCCATGTATGAATTGACACAGATATGAAGACGATTACAGCCTCTTATCCAAAAATTACAATAAGACTGGTACTTACCAGTGTTACTTTTGGCAACATTGCATTCTTATACGGAACTTTTGTATGCTGAACAGCATTTTCTTCATCAAAATCATCTTCATCCTCCAAGTCTGAAAGCTTTTTACCTTTATATTTATCGGGATTAATCTCCATATCATTCACAATCATTTGCTCAGCTACATTAATCTGCCACAACTGCAAAATAAATGTAGTGGTAAGTGATGGGGGTGTAAAGATCATCAAACCAAAAATAATTCAAGAGATGCCTATGCTATAGGAACTAAAATTTACTAGCATAAAACTAGGATTTCAAAAGAGAAGCAGGAGAGTGCAGAAAATAATGAAGATATCAGAGAATAGATGCCAAAAGGCGTAACAAATAACCTGTAAACGAAAACCATTATATTCCTAAGCTAATGTAGTTGTACGATGCCAAGCCCTAACCAATTACCTTTTTTCATATTGCAACATTTCCTTTTTTAGTCATCAAAAGTGAAAAGGACAAAATAAAGGAGCAACTACTGAACTCCAAGTGTATCAAACCTAACACTTTTGCGGTCATTATTGTATCATAAACTACTGACTGTTCTTGCCTTCCAGCACAGACTTTCTGTAAGCATTTGAAAACCCAAAAAATACAAAGGTGGGTAGGTTTCGGTGTAGTTTACGGTTTCCAGATCAAAAAACAGGGTTCCCTTCATGTGCTAAGAGTTCGGTTATCTCAGTTCATAAGTGCCGCTCTCACTTGAACTGTGCACCCATCCATTCTTTAAGCTTTCAACAGTGACTTTCAGGCAACTCTGCCCAATAACCTTCATCCCTGTTCCCCTGTTGGTTCTTAGTGCCCAGCAGTGTTTTTTATCTTATTATTATCCTGATCTACTTATTTTTCATTTGTCTTCCAAAGATGCAAACTTAATGACTCCTTTTTATCATCCTCTAGAGGATAGTAATGGACTAATGGTATCTTTAATCTTTCACTAAACCAAACATAGAATTAGCTCCACAAAAATATTGAAGCGGATGATTCATGATTCCTGTTGAGGAAAAACTTATTTCAGTTTTAGTGTTTATTATTTTGAGCCTTTAAGATTTAAATTTGTTTGTTTTCTTGACTTCTGTTGTTATTTTCTTGTATATATTGAAAATACTTACTTGCATGTTTTTGAAAGAATTGGATGTATCTAGTAAATATTTTCCAGTATGAAAAAAGAAATCCCTGAATAGCTTTCATAGCAAGTGCCATCAACCTTCAGACCATAACTTGAATTGAGAGCTTGTATGTGAATCTTGTAACTTATGCACAGCACACGAAGTTATTTGTAACTCACATTATTATGAAAGATCCAACTAAACATCAACCCAAGCAGATACTTCAGAAACATTTAGAAAGTTCTTATTAGGCTTCATATTTATGCAGGTCTGAATAGGATAGTGTATAGGTTCCATGATCACACTAAGAATGGGAGTGGAAACAGGTCGTCAATTCAAACCAAGAGCATGCACACACAATGGATTTTGAACCACTGTGTGCTAGATAAATGAATTCCATAGTATTAGTAGGTATTATAACCTAGACTCATCATTGATGTGTATCGACCACTATTAGATGGAATAAAATTGATGTCGGGACCACAGCAATCGTTCCTTACCACTACTATAAAGAAATGAGTTGTTCAATAGAAAATACCTTTTCAACATATGGGTGATTAGACAATAAAGGTTCTTCCTCTGGCTTGTCTCCTGGATCTTTCCTAGGAATGGGAGGTCTTCCGCAGTCACGCTGCAAATTTTAAAATCCAAATAAAAGGAATTACTAATTAATGATTTTTGCAAAAGCTTAACCTTTGTAGCGATTTTTTTTTTTATTATTATTATTATTATCGTCTTTGTAAGCAATTCTTTCAAAAATATCAACAAGATATGGTTCAATTGAACAATCTGCCCCTAATCTGTCGAACTAAAATCAAATGTTACAAAGAATCCAAAATCTGTAAAAAAAACATAATCGAAATATTAGCATCTGATCGGTGTAATAGTTCAAGGAAACAGATACTTTGCCCAAAACGAACCTTAATATTATCTTGAAATAAGTAAACTTAAACTAACAAATCCTTAGAGATTAGATAAACATTTGAACTTGTACCCTTTGAAAAAAGAATGCATGAATTATGTCAGAGCAAAATTACAATACAAAGAGCTTCTCTGAATGCAAATTATTTTTTTCATCGGCTACCAGATTGAAGTTGTTTAGGGAAAGGTGCAAACCCGCAATTCATCAGGGTTAGTATCTTCATCGCGGTGAAATATTGGTGGCGAGTCAAACCTGTTAAAGCTGAAGTATGAAAATGAAAAATACGTTAAATCACGACATCAATCCTAATCAAACTAATAAAGTTTAACCTAAGTATTATGAAGTGTTATAGAAGGTTGAACATCACAAAAACATAATCATACATTAGATGATCTATATTTGGATCGACAAAACGAAGTTCAATCGGGAACCGGAAGCGGTAAGGATCTCGCTTTGCCTACAAAGTAAAAATGTTAATAAGTAGAGTAAACATTTGGTGAAAGAAATCCATTTATTACACCACACAAACATTATAGAAACTAACAACTTATAGCAATTAAAATTCATTTGATATGCAGAATTAGTCAGGAAATCATGTATAGCTTATAGAATCAGTCATATATAGCCTTGTGTATCCTACCTACACTGACTATAAGCAGATGCAGAAAAATTGAAAATATGGATACACGAGAAACAACTGCCGTCACATACAACCAATGGCATTGTTAAATGGTGTATTGAAGTTCAAAGTTGAAACAAGAGAGTTGACCTTGCTTAGTAGCAAAACTAGACAAATAAAAGAAAGAGCCAGCAACCACCAAGGTCTGAGGTGTAGAGGTTCGACCCATCAATCATCCTTTTGATGGATAGAGTTGAGATTGGGTACTCAGCAGGATTAAACATACCCCCATTTCCTCTTGGAATGGGGTGATTGATTAACCACAAACCCAGTCACCTGAAAACCGGGAACAAGGCCTCTGACAATAGGTGGGGGCTTGTCCCTTCTGTTAGCTTGCCACCCTAGAATCCCTTTTTATGCAAACCGACCTCCCACCTACCCCCCCCTGAAAAAAAAGGTAGCAAGTGGCACCTGAGAGAGAGAGAGAGAGAGAGAGAGAGAGAGAGACTTCACATTGTAAAATACATTTTCAGCTAGAGTCCCTATTTCAAAACACGAGCATAACAACATGAACAAAAAACGCAGCATTACAAGTTTCCTACAGGGTTGACACAGACTACAATTGGCGAGTCGCAGTATAAGCCAAATGCTTCATCTCTATGTAATAAACTATAAGGTAAATATTTATTGACAACTAGTTAGGAAAAATCTCAAATATCAACTAGTGACTGAAACACTCACTGTAATTTGAACAATGACGTCCATGCCCACATTTATATGATGGCGAATCCAATACCAATCATTGCTCTTTATAGGAACCCACCTACAACACATCACAGTAGATGAATCTTCGAGAAGAACACTGGCATAAAAATAAAAGGTAAAGCACATGGACACTGAATAAGATAAAAATGTTACAGGAGTAAATCCACTAAGTTACTTGTGATAACAGCATAAAGTGCTGGTTACGCAGCTTAGAGTAACAAAAGAAAATATGCAATAATTCATTGCTGCATGCACGTAGAAAACATTATCTCCCCGTCAAAGATATCTATCTATATATAAATAAAGAGAGAGCGAGAGAGCATTTTCAGTAACTTGAGCTACCAAATGATAAGAAATAGACAGTTTGGTTTCCCTCTAGTTCTAGGAATTGTATATAAACAGCCAATACTTTTTTCCCTGCCAAAGTCCAATAATTTAACCAGTCTCAAGTATGTGTCTCTTGATACTTCTTTTGTTAACGTCCATGGTGCTATTACTGAGATGTTTGCATAGTTGCTTTTCCATTTTAGAAATTCATCCACTTGTTAATTTTGTCCCCCATGATATTGATTATGCATGCATTAAATAACCTTACACATTCTAAAAATAGGGAACAACAAAAAGGCCGACATAGGGATTGGCAGGTACCCATCATACACCCCGCCAATGTCAACAAAAGCCCCTTGATAGAGATGCAAAGTTGTCACCTTCCCCACACAAATCTGCAATGAAAAATTTCCCAAATAATTAATGATGCCAAATGAAACTATCTTACTGGCATTTACGAAAACTTGAACCTCCATTCTACATATTTAATATAAATTTAGATGCCGATAAAATGTCTTAAATTATATGTATGAATGAAGATGAAATAAAGCAAAACAAACATAGGATTATCTATTGGACTGTTAAAATACAGCTGCCCAACAATTGATGCCATATCTGGGCAAAACCAGGGAAAAAACTGTGAAGATATGATGCTGGCATCAGAGGGTAAAATCAGTTATTTGTAATTTTGTTAACAAATTACTCGCGGCCAGCAATTGAAAAATGCACTTTCATGCTGTCATAATTGAAATGATCACTATGCAGGCCTGCCATATGAAATCAGTTTCTTCCAAGTGGCATAGAATGCTATGTGCCATGCACCTAAGACAACCATAAGAACTCATAACAACCAAATTGGATTGCAAACATACTAATACCCGTAGCAAATCTTAGGAATAGTATACTGACAAAAAGTAAAGCATCCACTTTATCGACAACATTACAGTATTATCCATTATCCATAATAAATAAAAGCTGAGAAAAACTCAATAGCTTACTTGGCCAGGATAATAGAATGGAAGCTCGTACTGCATAAAACATTCAAAAGAAAAGAGTTAGCACTAGAATAGCGTTGGTTCTCAAATTACAAACACATACTAACAAGAAAGAATAATCGTGAATTCATCCTACCATGCCTTCCTTATAGTCCTTGCCTCTTTTCCTCCTACCAGGGTGATAATCTTGGTCTATCTGTCACATTCAAATCACAATTAGCAATCCAAACAAGGCATAGCAAAAATTAAAAGAAAGTACATTGCATTTTGCACAAGTGTGAAAGAAATTGAAACCTTATAAGATTCCTCTTCCAATCTATCCTTATTAGCCTCCACCCACTCCTTATACTGTTTCAGAAACACCTTGTACCTATCCAAACACACATCATCAGTTTCAGTTCTCACACCATTTTCAATATCTTCCAACCTCACCCTCTTTGCCTGCAACTTATGCGCTTCTCGAATGAACGCGAGTTCTTCCCGATCCACTTCCCACCCTCGCGGCGGCCAATCCCGAGGCGGCACAAGGCGCACAACCAACGGCCCCGCCCACTTAGTCTCCAACGGTTCAGGAATCTCTCCTTTGATCTCAAATTGCTTGGCCAAGTACTCCTCCTCCGTCAATCCCATTTCCTCTATCTTCTTCTTGCGGTAACTAGGCTTCAACATCTTGAACGCTTCAATGGCTTCAGGTGAACGGAGTTCAACCTCTTCTCCTTCGATAAGACTCTTACGCGCGAAATCGGCCTCCGGTGTGAGGATTTCGTCCCATGGAGCCCAACCGCGCTCAATCCAGTTGCGTCTTCGGGATTCATCCTCGTTTTCGTTGCTTTTGGGGCCGAAGGTCTGGATGAATATCTCGTCGACGGGAAACTCATCGGAGCTTACGGCCTTGGTGACGAGATGGTTGGCGGAGAGTGGGAAGTTGCGGAGGAGCAGGGGGGAATGACGACGGTGAGAGTGAGAGTGAGAGTGAGAGGGAGGGTTTAGGGGTTTACGGAAAGTGAAGAAGAGATAAGAGTTTTGGAGGATTTGCATTGCTTTGGAAAATAATCACTCCACCACCTACCTTCCTCACTAGACCAGCTGCATTTAACTTGCTTCTTCTGTTAATATTTAGCGGATAAAGTTTTGTAACACTACCCGTATCCGTGTTTGAGGAAAGGTGGATTTTAAGGTCCACAACCATCATTAGTTGGGTACCGGTACACAAGCACTTTTGACCTGTTTTAACAGGTTTTTCGGTTTTTGTAAGTAAACTGCTTTATTACCAATAGATCCCATTACTTTGGAAAAATACAAAAAAGACCCCGAATAAAAAAGGTCTTCTTCCTCAATGAATAACATTCTTCTTCCTCCACACATGTTTTCTATCATGTCGCCATGGCTAGCCTCCAAACCTTGCCCCCTGACTCGGATTTTGGAAATTTCGGCCTCAATTTCACCGGACAAGCGTCGCTTTGTCGGGCCATAACCGCGCCCTAAACCTCAAACCAAACGGACTTCGCCCACCATCCTTTCATTCCTTTTTATCGATGATTAATGTTGTTACATGGTTTTAATGATCTATATTTTGATTCAATATGGAAAGAATTAAGCAGATCTGAAAACTTAAAATGGAATTAAAAGTTGGGTTTTCTTGATTTCTTCACTCCCTCAAATCGGCCATAAACCTTTGACCACACCAGTAAAATGGAAAGTCCCTTATGCAATAGAATTTTGCAGCAAAATCTAAAGGGAAGTTGCTACCTACATTCAGACAATAATCAACTCCATTAAAGTACTCTTACTATTTGTTACAGTCTTTCCCATTATTTTGGGGATTAAGCTCATCATCATAATTAAAATATTTTTCACAATATTTTTCATCAGTATCCTCATCATCATCATCATCATCATCATAATACTCTTCATTTCCAATCTTTACTAACAAACATGGGTTCTGCAGATTCGTTACCCACGTATTCTTTCAATCGGTTGATGGAAGCACGTGAAGAAGAAAGAGGAGAAATTAAGGTTACAACTATTTGGGTGATAGTCAAAAAAATATATTAATTCAAATTAAATAATGATCATGCAAGTATATATGATAAGCATAAATTAAATAAAAACATGAGTCAAATGAGGACTAGACATTTTTATGAGAGTTGGATAGAGACTAACTGAAAAGAATAACAATGATGCTAAAAATTTTAAACATAAATGACCAATTTGGGTGAGACTGAAAGAGGAGAGAGTGAGTAAGAGAGGAGAGTGAGATTGGTGAGAGAGAGTGAGGATCGGTGAGGAGAGTGAAAGGAGAGTGAGGAGAATTAGGCAGTGAGGGCCGAGTGTGAGAGAGTGAGACCGACCGAGGAGAGTGAGAAGAGTAAGACCGAGTAAGAGAGAGTGAGGAAGAGTGAGAGTGAGGTGACTAAGGAGAGTGAGGAGAGTAAGACCGAGTAAAGAGAGTGAGGAGAGTGGGGACCGGCGAGGAGAGTAAGAGAGAGTGAGATAGAGTGAGGGACAATTAGAGAGTGAGACAGAGTAAGAGAGAGTGTGTGAGGAGAGTGCCCGAGGTGAGAGGAGAGTGAGAAAGAGTGAGACTAACCGAGGGGAGAGTGAGGGAGAGAGAGAGAGTGAGGAGAGTGAGGATAGTGAGATAGAGTGAGGGAGAATTAGAGAGAGTGAGACTGAGTGTGAGAGAGTGAGACTGACTGAGGGAGAGTAAGACTGAGTAAGAGAGAGTGAGGAAGAGTGAGACTGAGTGAGATAAATAGAGGAAGAGTGAGGGAGAGTGAGGGAGAGTTAGAGAGAGCGAGCCTGAGTAAGAGAGAGTGTGAGAGAGTGAGACTGACTGAGGGAGAGTGTGGGGGAGTGAGACGTAGTAAGAGAAAGTGAGATTGAGTGAGGGAGAATTAGAGACAAAGAGACTGAGTAAGAGAGAGTGTGAGACTGACTGAGGGAGAGTGTGGGATAGTGAGACTGAGTAAGAGAGAGTGAGGAAGAGTGAGACTGAGTGAGATAAAGTGAGGAAGAGTGAGAGAGAGTAAAAAAGAGTGTGAGAAAGTGAGACCTGGCGAGGAGGAGTGAGGAGGAGAGTAGGGTGAGCACGAGAGTGAGGAGAGTGAGACCGGTGAGGAGAGCGAGAGAGAGTGAGTGAGGGAGAGAGAGTGAGTAAGAGAGAGTGGGGGTGAGTGAGAGTTAGATAGACTAACATAGAGTGATAAAGATTGTGAGAGAGTGAGGGAGAATGAGAGAGAGTACTGAGACCGAGCGAGAGAGAGTGAGGGAGAATAAAAGGGAGTGAGAGTGATGGAGAATTAGAGAGAGTGAGAGTGAGGGAGAATTAGAGAGAGTGGGACTGTGTAAGAGAGAGTGAGGGAGAGTGAGAGTGAGAGTGAGTGAGATTGAGATAGAGTGAGAGAGAGTGAGAGAGAGTGAGAGTGAGGGACAATTAGAGAGAGTGAGACCGAGTAAGAGAGAGTGAGAGAGAGTGAGAGTGAGGGAGAGTGAGAGAGTGAGAGTGAGGAAGAATTAGAGAGAGTGAGACCGAGTAAGAGAGAGTGAGAGAGAGTGAGGGAGAGTGAGAGTGAAGGAGAATTAGAGAGAGTGAAAGAGAGTGAGACTGGCTAAGCGAGAGTAAGGGAGAGTGAGTCTGAGTAAGAGAGAGTGAGAGAGAGAGAAAGAGTGAGGGAGAGTGAGAGTGTGAGACTGACTGGAGGAGAGTGAGACTGAGTAAGACTTAGTGAGAGAGAGTGAGAGAGAGAGTGTGAGAGAGGGAGGGAGAGTGAGACTGAGTGAGATAGATTAAGGAAGAATTAGAGAGAGTGAGACTTAGTAAGAGTGAGTGAGATTTAGTAAGAGAGCGGGAGAAAGAGAGTGTGTGGATCGAGGAGAGTGAGACTGAGTAAGAGAGAGTGAGAGAGAGTGAGGGAGAGTGACTAGGCTAACAGAACCATGACTGGACACGCCACATGGATATTTTAATTATCCACATGGTATGTCAACTCACTTTTTGTCATCAGAGTACCCTTCACCGGCGACCAGTGTTTGGAGGTCATCTCCGCCAATCGCTTTGCGGATGAGAGGAAGAAGATGATCGATTTTTTGAAAAAACAAAATTTAATAAAATGTGAATGAAAAACAAAATTTAATAAAAAAAAAACAAAATTTAATGTATTAAAACCACATGGTAGATTAAAAAAATACTGCGTGTAAATTTGTATTAGTTATGTATTATCTATTTTGCCACGTAGATTAAAAAAATACACGTGTAAAAGCCACCTCAAGGACTAATAATGTGATTTGACACAAGGAGAAAAATGAAATGTAAAATAAATGGGGGGAAAAATGCCTATTTCGTTAATGTAGAATTAAACTTAGAAAGACTTAATTTTGTAGGGACCAAAAACATATTTTACCCTATAATAATTAATCCACTTACTAATGTTTTTTAATTACATTAACTGATTTTTTTCTAAAAAAAAAGAAATTTTATGAATTAAATATTTTTTTGGGGGGAAAAAGGAGTGGGTAAAATTAGGTTGCAAGGTACTTGAATAAAATAATTAACCTATTTACTAAAGTTTTTTAATTACAATTACTGATTTTTTTTAAAAAAAAAACTCATTTATTTGAATTTAATATTTTTTTTGTTGGGCCCATTTCATAAATTTCAGTTTTTCGTAGGACCAATAAGGCAAATAGTAAAACAATGGCTAGAAACCATTGCAACCTTTAACCGGTAACAAATCTTGTCCGTTCAATATAATACTAATATATCAATGGTTTTATATGTAACGGGGACCGATGCCCAATTAATGATAATTGTGGACCTTAAAATCCACCTGAGGAAATGTTAGTTTTTGGGGCTCGAACCCGTGACTTCCTTTTTGCACTCATTTGGTGCACTCCTTCGGTATATCTTAATTCGCCAACTGAGCTATCTACTTGGGATAAAATTGTAGGGTACTAATTATTGGGTGCTTTTATGGTGATAAGCAAATTAAATCTCTCACAATAACTACTAATTGAGCGTTGGATATTGTATAAAATAATATAGTAAATGATTAATATTAAATCAATAAGTATTAAATTTCAACTATTGATGAATTTTATTACTACATCCTATAGTCATATTTAATGGTTCACCGGTGAATGATTTGATTTCCTCCGTCATCTTAGAAGCACCTATAATTATTATCTCTAACTACATTTTGGATTGATGGTCAAGATAAGGAGACAATATGTGATAATGTGTCAATTGAGACATCAGAATATGATAACTTAATTTTATGGCTTATCCTATAATGTCTTTTTAGTTAAATTTTTATCATGAGTTTGAGCTGTGTTAAAAACCAATAGGATAGGATAAAAAATAATTTGCTCATTTACCTTTTTAAAATATAAAAATATGAAATATATTAAAAATTAAATATATATTAAAAAAAAAAGATGATGTTAAATTAAAAATTAAAAATATTAATACTTAATTTAAAAAATAAAAGTATGATTTTATAATAAGGGTAATTTTGTCTTTTTGAACAATCTAAAGATTCAAAAATCTATTGTTTCAACAGAATAATTTTTGATCTGCTTGAGTTCTCTTCTACTTGATATTTCATTTATCCCTATTGTTTCGGCAGGTTTGTTTTCGATCCATTTTTGATCTGCTTGATAGCTTCGACAGGTTCGTTTATCACTTTTAGCAATTGTTTGTTCACATGTGTGTTTACAGCCATATACTCCAATTAGCCCCACGACGGGTTGGAATAAAAGCAGGTAGAAATAACAGTTTGTGAAGATTAAAGGTTAATGTTTGTTGAAAGGCGTGCGTATGTGATCACAATGAGAATCAAAGAATTAGCTAAGCCAAGTAAAAATTCTTTCAACCTAAACTTAGATATGAAACAAATAGGAAGAATGAATAATAATAAGAAGTATGTTTAAAATAGTTCAAAAGCATAGACATTTGTTAATGAATATCCAGCAGTTTGGATATTTAAAGGCCAATGTCTATTGTTTCAGTAGAAATGTAAGTACTAAAGTTAATTATTTCTACCAGATTTTCTAATGATATCAACAAAAGCAGTCAAAGGAGAGTCACCAATTTCCAACTTCAGCAAATCTCCTACTCGCAGTTTTTTCCCCTTAACAAAGAACACCCATATGGCTCCTGTTATGTGTTTTTCATCTCTTGAATGTTTGGCGAAACGTAATGTGCAGACATCAAACAAAATCTAAGTATATTTTTTGACTAAACAAATTCTAAATATTAGAAGGACATCACATTTAAAGACAAAAGTCACACATATTAGATCAAGTCATAACACAAACTGTTTAAAATTGGAGCATAAACAACAGCCTAATCACACAGATTAGATGAAGTCATAACAAAATCAGTTTAAAGTTAACAACAACCTATAATAACATTATCCATATTCATCAAATGTAACCATAAAAACTTAACTCATAATATCGTCTTACCGGTTCGAGGGATTAGTCTCTAGAGTTGCGGGTAGAGGATACCCAGTTTATACCAAAAAATTTACACATGAAAACTTAACTCATAATTAAAGAGAAAAGAAAACAACATAATTAAAAAGTGAAACACGTACGTAGGTCTCATGCAAAGATTGATTTAAAAGTAAATATCAATTTAATTATGCTTATAATACTTTTTGATGCGAAATTATCTAAATAAAGAAGAAAATACCAATTAGGACATCTAATTTTTTTTCAATATTCTAAAGAATCCCAAAACACACTGCCTAGAATCACACTGCCTAGAATCACACTTTATGTATTTTGCCACCAAATTATTTTTCCATCAAATAGATTATTGGCAAACGAAGTGTTTCAATAGGTAAAAAATTTATGAATACTAAAGTAACCCAAAATACAATATCTAACATTCGCGTTACACGTTTTGCTACAAAATAATGTTGTCCCCCATCAAGTACACTAAAACACACTATTTAGCATCCCACTTTAAAATATAAAAATATATAAAAAAATGTAGATTAGTCATCGGTAAAACTCTGTTGGGAGGATATAACCACACACGCCGACAAAAGCGAGTACTCGTGGTCATACCAACTTCTCCAGTGTACATTAGTCATCGTTAAAGCCGATGAAAACTGCACACTAATGAGATGGTAACAAAAAAAGGAAAAGAAATGAAACAAAAAAAAACAAAGTGAAAGAAAAAAAACAATTGACTCCGATGGACGGGTTGTCTAACTATTGATTAAATAAATTACTTTTAAACAAAAACAACAGTAAATAATAATATCAAACAAATTCTAAGTATTAGAAAGACATCACAATTAAAGACAAAAGTCAAACATATTAGATCAAGTCATAACACAAACAACTTAAAGTTGGAGCAATAACAACAGTCTAATCACACATATTAGATCAAGTTTTATCACAAACAGCTTAAAAGTTGTAACATAAACAACAATCCATCAAGAATGACTATTCTGGCTTAGTTTGCTCTTGAGGTTGATAGATCCGTCCGAGTAGGTTGTAGGATTCTCATTGATCATGCGGTTTGATTTAAAACTAAACACAAATTTAAGAATGCTTCTAATACTTGTTGATGCGAAATTATCTAAATAAAGAAGAAAATACCAATTTGGACATGTAATTTTTTATTTATTTATTCTAAAGTACACCAAAACACACTGCCTAGAATCACACTTTATGTATTTTGTTATGAATTTTTTTCATCAAATAGATTATTGAGGAACGAACTTCACTTATTTAAACATCGTAATTTTTTCATGCACTTCAAGTTCCCCAAAATACACTGTCAACATTGCACTTTATGTATTTTGTCTCAAACTTATTATTTTTTACCAAACCAGTTATTTACGAAGAAACTTTTAGTATTTTAAGACTTAAAAAAAATTTGGAATCATAAAGTACCCCAAAACACATTGCGTAAAATTTAGCGTTACGCATTTTGCGATAAAATAATTTTGTCCCCATCAACTACACAAAGCACGTTGTTTAGCATTTCACATTACTTTTTTTCTTACGAAATTAAACATTTTTTCACCCAAAATTTTCATATTTCATCATGTAAGATTTTTCTAGATTGTAAAGTACCTCTTAAAATATAAAAAGAAAAAAATACAAAACCATAAAATATAAAAGAAGAACCTTGGGTGTGACAAAAACTCTGTTGGGAGAAGATAACCACACAAGCCAACAAAGCCGAGTTCTCGTGGTCAGCTAGTTTCCCCAGTGTAGATTAGTCATCGGTAAAATTAAAATTTTTTCTAAACCCTAAAGAACCCCTAAGCACACCGCTTAACATTTCACTTTACACATTTAGTTACAAAATGATTTTTTCCCCATCAACTACACCAAATCACATTGTTTAGCATCGCACTTTATGTGTTTTGTCATGAACTTAAATAGTTTTCCACCAAAAATTTGTATATTTAAACATCTAAAAATTTTCGAGACTGTAAAGTACCCCTTAAAATATAAAAAAAAAACCTTCAAATATAAAAAAGAACTTTGAATGTGGTAAAAACTTTGTTGGATGGGAGACTCGTGGTTAGCCAAACTCCCCAGCGTAGATTAGTCATCGACAAAGACAATGAAAATTACGTACCAATGACATGGTAAAAAAAATAAGGAAATAACAAAAAACAAAAAAAAATAGAAGCAAAAAACAAAAAAGAAAGTGAAACAAAGAAGGAAGAAGAGAAAAAAAAAACAACCAAAAAAATGAACCAACAAAAAATCATGCCACATACCAAAAAATTATTCCCACCAAAATCCAATCTAATTTAGATACCTATGTGTAATACCCCAATTTTGTCCGACTAGTTTATAAAAAAACAAAAAAATATATTTTGTAAACACCCAATTTTAATGGGTATTTTCCTCGTTTTCAAAAAAGGCTAAAAAATATGTTACATTTTGCTCGCACATTATTTCTAATCGCGTACGCGTGTTAGTTTTTAATGATCTTGCACTATTTTTATTCTTGTTGTGAGCGCGTGTTATTTTTAACCGCAAACATGTGTTACTTTTAACGATCTCACTCCGTTTTGTTCTCACGCACGTGTGTTCGTTCTAATTGTGTACACGTGTTTATTTTGATGCTCATTATTATTAATAATAAGATAGTTTTTTTTTCTTTCTTATTATTCTTTCTTTTTACAAAAATAATACAAAATCTCAAATACAAATAGTTTAAAAAAATATAAAAGGAGGCATCAGGGCGTTTTGTTTTGGTTAAGGTTTAGGACTTCTTTTATCCACTTCATGAGATGTTTCACAAGGAAGGAAACTGGCATCACCAACATCAAACACGCCTCTGCAATACCAAGGGATCCAACGTTAATGTTTGTCCTCTCTCGAGCCTTTAATCAAGATTTAAGGTACAATGAAGGACCAACAAAATGGTGAGGAGAAAAAGCGTAAAGATCAATATCATGAATTGAGAAGCTGAGAGGGACATCTCAGTAGTTCATTGCTGTCCATGGCCAAAAAATAACCAAAAGGCTTATATAATGAAAAAACAATAACATATACCAGGGAGAAGAGAAACAGAGGGAATGGAGGGGAGGAAAAACACCACATTTTGTTTTCTAACTCCACATTCATCTCTCCAACACTACCTCCTCCAACACCAACACCACAACCACCACAAACACAACCGCACGCTGCCACTACGCGCCGCCACTACCACCGCAAGCCATCGCGAACCACCGCCATCTCAGCCACCTCGCTGCGCCGCTCTCAACTCACCTTTATTCATCCATTCACTGACTTTTAAGAAAATCAATCTAATTTAGATACCTATGCCAAGCCGCATAAGGTATAAGATGACTGAAATTTCATGATATATAAAATATTTCTTAGCCACCATCAAAATAGAAGAATCTACTAACCATGACAATTTTTAGGATGTCCTTTGATGGATGTTGACCTGACTGTAAAACTAAGTAAGCTAATGACAATATTATGTTTGGTGGTGCATACGAGAGGTCCCTCCTCTCTGTAAATGGTACATAAAGTTTCGTAGGAAGCTCTTCTTCCTCATTGCACACACAAAAACCATTGTTACAGATACCAACATCCCCCCTTTTCAAAAATTTATGATTTTCTCAATTTTTGGGTCTTCACAAAACTATGTTATCAAGAAACTAGTCACTGATAATTGCCACAAGTTGAATCTCCCTATACTACAATCCTCGTGATGCCTACTAAAATAGTTTGGTCTCACATCCATAGTATTTGTCCTGACTTAATTGGGCCATATGTCAACTGTGTTTAATACCACTTTAAGATATATTTTTAAATACACCCAAATTTTTAGAGTAATTAGGTTAGAAGCCAAACAAAGTTTCATACAAATTACACAAAGACCCTACTACTGGTTTCTCACTTCCTCGCACATTCGAAAACGTCATATTCTCTTTGCTCTAGGGTTCGTCGTGCCATTAGCCTCAGACTTCCATTTGTCGTGTCGTCAACCTCCGACTTCTCTTCAGCGCACTTTCACATCGTGTTTTGGTCGTCTTCTTGAAGCTAGCTCTATTCTCCTAGATTTCGTTGTTATACTTAGTAAGGGTTCGCCTTCATCTTCTATTTCGTTCCATTTTCGATCTGCTTGAAGTTGTATTTTGTTCAATATTCATTTATCCATATTGTTTCAACAGGATCGTTTTCAATCCATTTTTGATCTGCTTGAGTTGTGTTCTGTTTGATATTCGTTTATCCATATTGTTTTGACGGGTTTGTTTTTGATCAATTTTTGATCTGCTTGATAGCTTCGACGGGTTTCATTTTCGATCTGCTTGATAGCGTTGACAGGTTCGTTTTTCATTTTTAGCAATTGTTTGTTCACATTTGTGATTACAACCATATACTCTAATGAATGAAATTTCATGATAAATTATTTCTTAGCCACCATCAAAATATAATCTTCTAACCATGACACTTTTTAGGATGTCCTTTGATGGACGTTATCCTGACCGTAAAATTCAGTATGCTAATGGCAATATTATGTTTGATGGTGCATATGATAGGTCCCTCCCTCCAGGGGCGGATCCAAGATTTTAAACTAGGGTGTTCCTTTTTCTTCAACAATTTAACAATTGTACGATTTTACGAAGAAAAAAAAACGATAAAGTAATGTTCCAAAAAAATCAACGATAGAGTAATGTTCCAAAATAAAGTATCTTTTAATCCAAATCTAATTGCATTTTCCTCTTTCTCATAACCCGGAAGCGTTTGATAATATCTAAATCGTCAACTTGCTAAAAACATCATTCTCCACGAAATATCCTTTTTAGATTGAGAATAGAGATTATGAGATTGGATCGACTAAACAAAATAAGAGGCAAGTCAAAGATGATTATAAATTAATTATCCTAGTTAAAGTGTCTCAAAAGAGGTTAGTTAGATTCAATTTGAGTATTATGGACATTAGTTTTATTTAATGAAATCTCAATTAGAAAGCAGATATAATTTTGATTAAAGGAGAATATTGATTTGAGTATTAATAGAGCAAATGTTTTTATGATATTTGACATTTAGTAGGATTATATGATTTGTATGAAACTGTGTGTTTCATTTTAGAAATAATTCTAATAATTGGGTAGAAAGTTAGAAATGAAATAAAAGGATAAGAATATAATTAAAAAAGATTAGAAACTTAACCCTCAAAATAATAGGGACAATTTTTCAACATTGATAAAACTGCAAAACATGATACACAGCATACACCATAAGGCCAGGATAAGTAAAATTCGCTGAAAAAAAGTTTATTTGTGTGTTCCCTAAGATTCGAACCCAGGACCTATTGTGTAATATAAGAGGGTATTACCACTAAGGCCAAGATGTTTGGGTGTTCCTGGGAACACCAGAAACACCATGTAAATCCGCCCCTGCCTCCCTCCTCTATGTAAATGGTGCATAACGCTTCGTAGGAAGCTTTCCTTCGTCATTGCACACACAAAAACCATTGTTACAGATGCCAATATCCCCCTCTTCAAAAATATAAAATTTTCTCAAATTTAAGGTCTTCACAAAGCTTTGTTATCAAGAATATAGTCACTGATATTACCACAAGTTGAATTTCCCTATACTACAATCCTTGTGATGCCTACTTTCAACTCATCTTCAAGTTTCTAGAGAAATCTCTTAGGTCACAAGTTGGATGAATATTTCCCTCAAAAATCGTTATCTTACATAATCCAATATGACAAGTAATTTGGATGAATTGGCTAACTGTAATGAGCATTATCTTCAATAGGTTTGCATCATAAAGAGAATGAGTTGGCAACATTATCCAAATTATGTGATGTTTTAGCTTTTCTTGTTATTATTTCTGATTTCATTCATACATTGATTATTTATGTGAACAAAAATATGTATTTTTCTAAAAGGTTTCCAAATAGCCTACTTATTAGAGTTTCATTTACTGGTTTTCTCAAAGGAAAGGTAGAAATGCAAGTTGAAATACTAGAATTGTAACACTATAATTAAAGTAGTGGAATTGAAATAGTGTTATTGGTTGTGCTACGTTTTAATACGCCTTTTTCATTCATAATGTTAGACGTGCACTTGAATATTTTACTTTTTTCACACTTTTATTTCGCTACAAAAATAATATGGAGAAATAGCTTGGTTCAAAACCTATTTTGTAGACTTGTTTTACCAGAGTTACATTCACAGGTTTTTCCGGTAACCATTCTCTGAGGCTAAGATGCTTGATAGGATTTAGAACATAGGTGCTTGTGCTTTTATGGGAGAATAAGCTATATGTGACTAACGAGAGAATATATGAAATATAGAAGGAAAAGTCTCTAGTCAATTTTAAATATAGTGGGTATAATTTCCATTTCTTAAGCCACGACACATTTTGATAGCTTTGTACACATACTTTTAGGCATCATAAATGTTTTAGAGTCTTATGCTACTTAGAACATGAGAACTAGTTTTCTTGATCATTTGTGATTAGTAACAAGTTGAAAATAACACTATAATTCTTGCACAACATTGTGTTCCTAAAAGCATTTCTTCTATCAGCATAGTCCTCTAACATACTAGAATATGTATATATACCTATTTCATTTCTTCATTCGTATATGTAGTCAATTCTTTCAAATTTCAATCTACCTTGTCATGAATTGGTGAAAGACATTTGTCACTTTCGTGGCCTCTTTCTTTTTCCTAGTATATTTGAGATTGATTTAGTTTGGTTGTGCATTTCACTGATAGTTTTAAAATGGGTTCAAATAGTGAAACAAAAAAGACTAACTTGGATAACGATAGAGATATTGATGATATTGAATTAAACTTTGGTAATAGTGTGTCTAATAATGAGGAAGAAAAAGAGGACTCTCGTGGCTATAAAAATATAACTGATTTGACAGACGAAGAAATAAGAAGTATGGAATTTGAAACAGTCCATAAAGCTATTGATTTTTATGAAATTTATGAAAAATGATGTGGGTTTGGTGTAAAAAAAGATGATGTGGAACACTATCTTATTGAGAATATATATGCGTCAATTGGTTTGCAGCAAAAAGGGTACGAGACATAATAAATATTCGTTGTGGTTGGACCGATGTAGAGATCCAAGACCAATGACTTGCACTAATTGTGAAGCAAAGTTGCGAGTAGCTTATAATTGTTAGCGTCTGAATTGGAGAGTTTTTGCATTTGAGTCATCTCATAATCACGAGTTAACTTCAACAAACTATGTCTATTTGATTCCTAACTATCGCCGCATGCTTAAAGTTGATAAAGCAATTGTTGATAGCTTGCACTCGCATTGTGAACTTGTCATATATTGAGTTTGTGATGAGTAAAACAGGTGCTCATACAACTTTGGGATTTTGCAAGAAGGACCTATATAACTAAATTAATAGGTAATGAAGGGCTAAAGTTGAGGGTGAATATGATTTTGCTGCTTTGAGCTATTTGCATACCAAGCTGATAATGACCCTATGTTTTATGCAATGTTCACCACCAAATCTGGTGGAAATCTGGATAACTTATTTTGGTCAGATGGAACGAGTAGGATTGACTAAGAATGCTTTGGTGTCGTTGTGGTGTTTGACACTACTTATAAGAGGAATGAGTATAGCAAACTCCTTGTTATATTTTGTGGGTACAACCATCACGGTGAAACTACAATTTTTGGATGTGCTATAGTTTCTTATGAAAAAAAAAGACATACGAGTGAGTTTTAAAAATATTTTTAGAAACGATGTATAGGAAACATCCAATTGCAGTGGTTACTGGTGGAAATAAAGCAATAAGAAAAGTTATTAGAGTGGTGTTTCCAAATGCATGGCACCGTCTTTGTTCATGGCATTTGCATCAAAATGCATATGAGAGTGTCAATGATCCCAATTTCTTAAAGGATTTTAAATATTGATTTATGCCAATTACACCCCTGAGATGTTTAAAACTGAGACAAAGATGCTTATTGAGAATCATTGTGTATCAGATAACAAGTGGGTCAAGAAAGTTTATACAATGAAGACAATGTGGGCAAATGCGTACACACTACATTGTGCAAAGGGATCAATTCTTTTATCGAGAGGTACGTGCACAATAAAAATAGTCTTGTTGACTTCTTGCATAATTTTGAAAGGCCCTAAAATAATACAGGCATAATGAATTGGTGTCTGACTTCAAGTCCTTTTATTCTGAACTTGTTTTGACAAGTGCATTGCAAGGATATGAGTTCAAAGCCTTGGAAATTCAGATTATGTGGTTTTAGTTTGCATTGATAAAGTGCACAATTTTTTTATGCGACTGCAGACAGTTAGAACACATAGGAATTCTAAGCTCTCACATTATTTGTGCAATGAAGCACGAGCACATAGATAAGTTTCCAAGTAGTTTGATTTGCAAAAAGTGGACAAAGTCACGAAAGGTTGATTTCATATCTACTATTACTTCCAAAGAATGTGATACGGAAAAAGTTGTTGATGTTGCGTCGAGGGGCAACGTGCGCTACATTCAACAAGCTATGTGATGTTTTTTATAAACATGCAACTAATTATAAAGAAGCTATGGAAGGAATTCATGATTTGTGTGAGAAAATAAGCAAGCGTCATGATGACAGTGCCAAAGAGAAGGGCAATTCTCCCGTTGTTGGTGATCCTGTTATGGTTAAGACCAAAGGTGCCCCAAGTAAGAATAAATTCAAGAAGAAAAGACGATGCACCCTTGGTAAACAAACAAGTCACATGAAACGAAAATTTTCAACACAAGCGGCACGTGATAATCTACATGAGGTTTCTGATAGGGATTGTACTTGTCAATCTAATGATGAATCAAGAAATATGAATGTAAGTTAATTGTTCCAATTTATTTTATTAAGTAGTTGAGAAAGTGGTGTTTGATAATTCATTTATTGTAATTAATAATATATACTCCACTATATTTGTGTTATGTTTAGGTGTCAAATAGTGATGACGAGGATGACCAAAACGATCACGTAGACTCCAATTTTCTCATTCATTTGAGGCTGAATTAGAGTCTACGTAGTCGTTCTGGTCATTTTCGTCATCACTAAGTAACACCTAAACATAACACAAATATAGTTGAGTATACTTTTAATTACAATAAATGAAAAATAAAACAACGCATTCTCAATTACTTAATAAAATAAATGGGAACAATCAACTTACATTCATATTTCTTGAATAATCATCAAATTGACAAGTAGAATCGCCATCAAAAAACCTCATGTAGATTATCACGTGCAGTTGGTGCCAAACATTTTCGTTTCGTGTGACCTGTTTGTTTACGATGAACACATTGTTTTTTCTTCTTGAATTTATTCTTACGAAGGGCACTTTGATCTTGACCATAAGACGATCACCAACAACTGAAGAATTGTCCTTCTCTTTGGCATTGTCATCAAGATGTTGGCTTATTTTATTACACAAATCATGAATTCCTTCCATAGTCTCCTTATAATCGATTGCATGTTTACAAAAAACATCACATAGCTTGAATGTAGGAGCACATTGCCCTTCGACGCAACATCAACAACTTTTCAGTATCATATTCTTCAAAAGTAATAGTCTATATGAAACTATTTGGAAACTTATCTATGTGATCAAACTATTTTTGGAAATCAAATATTTCAGTCTCAACCTTTCCTGAGTTTGTCCACCTTTTGCAAATCAAACTATTTGGAAACTTATCTATGTGATCATGTTTCATTGCACAAATAATGTGAGAGCATAGAATTCCAACGTGTTCAAATTGTCTGCAATCGCATAAAAAATTACTATGCACTTTATCAATGCAAACTAAAACCACATAATCTAAATTTTGAAAACGATTAATCTTCAACAGAACATTATTACCCAGCACAAACTGTTCAATGACATTTAATGCAACTACATCCTCCACTACACATTTCACTTCACCAAACATTTTCCTTGTAAGTATGTTTGGGGCTTTGTGCTCATATCCTTGCAATGCACTTGTCAAAACAAGTTCAAAATAAAACGACTTGAAGTCAAACACCAATTCATTATGCCTTTATTCTTTTAGGGCTTTTTCAAAATTATGCAAGAAGTCAACAAGACTATATTTATTTTGCACATACCTCTTGAAAAAAGAATTGATCTCACAAAAATATTCACGTGTACGCACTTGCCCACATTGCCATTCATTGCATAAACTTTCTTGACCCACTTGTTATCTAATACAACTTGATTCTCAATAAGCATCTTCCGCTCAATTTCAAACCTCTCAAGGGTATAATTGTCATAAATCAATATTAAAGTCCTTTAAGAAAAATATTAAAGTCCTTTAAGAAAAATGGATCCTTGACATACTCACATGCATTTTGATGCAAATGCCATTAACAAAGACAGTACAATACATTTGGAAACACCACACTAATAACTTTTCGCATTGCTTTATCTCCATCAATAACCACTGCAACTGGATGTTTCCCATACATAGCTTCTAAAAAGATTTTTAAAACTCACTTGTATGCCTTCTTTTTTTTTCCCATAAGAAACTAGTGCACATTCAAAAAATTGTAGTTTCACCATGATAGTTGTACCCACAAAATATAACAAGGAGTTTGCTATACTTATTCTTCTTATAAGTAGTGTTAAACACCACTAGCGTCACCAAAGCATTCATTGTCAATCCTACTTGTTCCATTTGACCAAAATAAGTTATCCAAATTTCCATCAGATCTGAGGGTGAACTTTGCATAAAACATAGGGTCATTATCAACTTTGGCCTACAAATAGCTCAAAGCGGCAATAGCATCTCCCCGTCAACTTTAGCCCTTCTTTGACTATCAATGTAGTTATATAGGTCCTTCTTGCTAAATCCAGACTTGTATGACCACCAATTTGACTCATCATAAAACCCAATATATTACTAGTTTTAAAACCATGCAAATGCAAGCTATCAACAAGTGCTTTATCAACTTTGAACATATGACGATAGTTAGGAATCAAATGGACATAGTTTGTTGGAGTTTACACATGATTATGAGATGGTTCAAATGCAAAAACTCTCCAATTACCACTCTGACAATTGTAAGCTACTTGCAACCTTGCTTTACAATTAGTGTGAGTCATTGGCCTTAGATCTCTACATCGGTCCAACCACGACAAATATTTCTTATGTCTAGTACCCTCTTTGCATACAACTATAATCTCATTAAGATTGTGTTCCACACCATCTTTCTTACACCAAGCCCACAACATTTTCCATACATTTTATAAAAATCAATAGCTTCATGGACTGGTTCATACTCCATACTTATTATTTCTTCGTCTGTCAAACCAGTTATCTTTTTGTAGCCATCAGAGTTGTCCTTTTCTTCTTCATTAATAGGCACACCATTACCATAGTTTAATTCAGTATCATCGATATCTTGATTGTTATCCAAGTTAGTCTTTTCTGTTTCACTATTTGAAACTGTTCATATCTATAAGGCTCGGCCGAACATACTACACTCAAAGGAAGAATAACGCAGCAGGAACTTTCTTGCGGTCGGCCAACATTCCTCGGATGGTCGGCTCCTACAATCATCCGGTTATCGGTTCGGCCTATATGTTCGGCCACCCACAATGTTCGGTTCGACCACCTACAATGTTCGACTCAGCCTATCCATAACTGCAGACAAGTATTAATGGGATTCCTATAATTGCTCCTTATGTCTTGTAACGGCCACAACGGCCATAATGTGTAATAATTACTAATAATCACCATTGTACTATATATATTGCCCTCAGATGCTAATCAAAGGACAAACATTCTCTGGATTACAGAGATCTTACTCACTCATATAGTCTCATATCTTATTCTCTATATTTTGTGTTCTTGTTATATCCTACTCTAGGAAAATAGTTAGGAACAGAAACCATTTTAAAACTATCTGTGAAATGCAAAACAAAACTAAATCAATCTCAAACAAAATAGGAAAAGAAAGAGGCCACACTAATGACCAATGTATGTCATTAGTTCATGAGCAAATAGATTGAAATTTGAAAGAAAGGACTACATGTAGGAATGAATAAATTAAAGTGGTATATATACAAATATATTTTAGCATGTTAGAGGACACTGATGTTAGAAGACTATTTGAACTTGGTACTAATCATATATTTTGTGTTGTGCAAGAATTATAGTGTTGTTATTTTCAACTTGGTACTAATCATAAATGAAGAAAACTAGTTCCTATGTTCTAAGTAGCATAGAAATCTAAAACTAAAATATTTAAGTTGCCTAAAAGGATGAGTACAAAGCTGTCAAAGCGTGCCTTGGCTTAACAAATAGAAATTATACTCATTCGATATTTAAAATTGACCAGAGACTTTCCCCTCTATATTTCATATATTCTCTTGTTTGCTTATTCTCACATTCTCACATAAAAACATGGGCACAGGCACCTTTGTTCTAAATCCTATCATTTATCTTAGCCTCAAAGTGTGGTTACCCAAAAAACCTGTGAATGTAACTCTTAAGTCTATAAAATGAGTCTGCAAAATAGGTTCTGAACCAAGCTATTTCTTTATTCTTTATATCATTTTTGTAGAGAAATAAAAGAATGAAAAAAGCAAAATATTCAAGTACACATCTAAGATTATGAATGAAAAAGGCATATATTAAAACATAGCACAACCAATCACACTATTTCAATTCCACTATAATTTTAGTCCTATCTCGAAGGGCCAAAAACAGAATTCACTTTCCATGTTACACAGATGCAACTACTAGAGTACCTCACCGTCGTTCGTGTTTCTCTTACTTTTCTAGAATGAAATATACTAATCTAAATCCTGAATGTACACCACCTACAGTTAAGAAAATCTTAAACAACAGACTGTTAATCAAAACATGCCATAATTCCCACCATCTTCAATAACAGGGATTATGATATCACAGCAAGTAAGACATAAATCATGTTCAAAACCAAAAGAAAACTAAAAACCCAAGTTACTTCTGCAAGTACTTTTTATTTATCAGGATACTCTAGACATCAAATAAGGGATCAATTAGGAACATAGACATGCCTAGAACTAGATGCAAGTACAAATATTTCAATTGTGGTAGTGCCTTTAACCACACACACACCATCCTAATTTCAGTATTTTTGATTGCAAAAACAAGTATAGAATTAGGGAACCCTAAATACCAATGAAACAAACTTCAGAAAGATTCAACTTATCAACTCTTTGTAACATTGTCGTGAGCTTTGTTGGCACTGACAGAAAAACTTTCCGAAGGGGGTGGTTGAGAACATGCTTTGAGAACAGCTTCATTCTTCCAAAAAGAAAAAGCAAAAACGAACCATAACAATATCACGATTATCTTTCAATCCTAAGAAACAAAGAAGGGGATATTTTATTTAAATTGAAATATGAAAATACCTGCCAAACGCGGAGGAGACGCTTCTTGGCATTGGCTTTACGAGTGGTAGTGAGCTTTATTCTCTTCCAAAGGAGTCCGCCGGAATCATGCTTTTTTACAATCTCCAAAACCCGCGTCCCCCAAAATGCACCAGCCATTACCTAATTGCTTCTTATGACTGCTCAGTCGTAGACGGCGAAGCGCAGTGGGCTTGAGACGGAGAGCGCACACAGGCAGCGGCGAAGGTTCAGATTGAAATTGAAACTGAAAACCCTAACTTAGATGATTTGGATTTGGAAGCAGAAAACCCCGTGGTGCGTCATTGGATTTTTATTTTTCACCTTAAATAAATAAATTGATGGAAAAATAGGTATATTTAAAAAAAAAAAATTCAAGGACTTATTTGAAAAATAGGTATATTTGCAGGGACCAAAAACATATTTAAACTAAAAAAAAAAATTGCATTTTTCATTGTCGAGGATTTTCAATTTGATGGAAAAAGTTTTCAAACCTTTTAAATTTCATGATGCTTATAGGGGTGAGAAAACAAATCAAATCCCTTAATGGTGAACCATTAAATATAACCGTAGGATGTAGTGTAAAAATTCATCAACGATTGAGATTTAATACTAATTGATTAAATCTTAACCACTCATAGTATTTGACACAATATCATACGGTCAATTTTAGTGGTTTACCAGTGAGAGTTTTGATTTGCTCCCTCACCCTAGAAGCACCAATATGATAATTTAAGTCTTAAGGGAACGAATCGGGTGAGAACTATTGGTTATTGTGAGAACATGAGAATATTAAATAATAACCGTCAAATTAAAATTAACAGTTTAGATTATGTCATTAATCCAAACCACCCCCTCCCATTTTAACCAAGGTTGTGAAAATTTTCTCACAAAATTACTACTAATAGATTTTCTAACACTTACTTTTTGGACTCGAGCCTCTTCTATAAACACTCCTCTACAACTTATGGAGCAATTATGTTTCTTCCTATTTCCCTCCTAATTGTCTATCTCTCTTTCACGTAATGAGTTGGGTTTGGTGTCCTATTATCTTCTCTCTCCTCTTGCACTTGTTTTTATAGTGATGAAGAGTTTGACACCAATTTCTCACATAACATAGTAAAACTCATGTAATTTCAATTGACAAGAAAATAAATTGGAAGTATATTGGTAGAAATCTAAATTGAGAAAATATTTTGCAACGGTTGGTGCACTATGCACTTTTTTATATGAATTTAGAGGAAAACCTAATTTTAACTTATATTAGCGTCGTGACCCGTGCAATGCACGAGGCCAAAATTTTAGGTTTTCTACGGAAAAATTATAAGGGGAAGATTAGAGCCACATCAATGATGATGTCATACTATCTCTGGATGTATATTTTCAAATCTATTTGCTAACATCATCCATTAATTAAAAGCCATACCACACCATCATTAAGAGTTGCCAAAAAGTTCATAACAAAATGGAAACTGACTGCTTTGCTTCCTTTCTTTTTCATTTTGGTTGAAGAACAATGATGATTGTAAACATTGTACAATTAGAGAATGAAGAAAGAGTTAAGAAAGACCAAAAACACAATGGTTAAACACATATAAACCTTAAAGAGTTCAGAGAAGAGTTCAAAGTCAAGAAACATAAAAATTGAAGTAAGGTTGAATGGTTTGATCAAAAGGTTGATGCTATCAATCAATATTCAAAGAACAGATGTTCACATTCACTACAATTCCCAAGTCTTTCAAAATTGCTTGTTAGAGGGTTGAAGTATTTATTGACTTCATGTATGCTTTTGAAAGATCCTCTACCATGTCAGCACAAAGGTAAACATCTGCATTTACTTACTTCCTTCTTCATCTGCATTTCAAAATTGAACAAAAGACCATCTTAAATAACCTGCCAATACTTTATGCTATTACTAAATAAAGCACATCGTTTATATATTTTTCTCATCATAGTATAAATGCCTCATGTTGAAATACTTCAAATTGAAGAATATATAGTGAAAAATGTTTTAACTGACCCAAGAAATACTTTTTTTGTTTCAACAATATTTGGTTTTACTCATATTCATGCAAAAGAAAGCTGATCCAAAATATATATAGTTAACAATAAATATCCAAGAAATTGGTCAAAAAAAATAAATATTCAAGAAAAATCAGAAAATACTGAAACCTTCACAGCAACTTTTTGGCCATCATGTGTGTAGGCAACATGAACTTGTGCAAGGGAAACACTTGCGAATGGGACTGGATCAAACTAAGAAAATATCTACACATTAGAATGCAAAACTCACCCACCACATGAATGATCATTGGGACGTAATTATTTTTGATACTGAAAGGAAACAACCAAATATAAACACATTAGTGGCTATTCAGGTAAGAAGTTCTTGAAGATATAAAAATCTAGAACATTGGTTATGAGAGCATTTAGTTATTGAATATATTAGGCTCATTAAAAATAGTGCAACTGCGCTTCCATCCTGAAGAACATGAAGAAAAATTCACCAAAAAGGAGATGGGGAGACCAACTAGAGTCCACGTTAGTCTTGCAATTTTCAGCATTGATGTTGAAAAAGGGAAACATTATTACATTAGAATAAGATTTAGTTTGATCAAAGTTCAAATACAGCTACTACAAATATAGCCACTACACACCAACACATTTAGTGGCTATATTTGAAGTTTGATCAAACCAAATATAGGCACTAAATCAAATAGGACAAACTTCAAATATTGTCCTATGCATTGTAAACTAAATCATAGATATAATCTTTCAAATACAATCAAAACTTCAAATATAGCCACCGGACACCAACACATGATCCACAATCACCAGCGCCCATGGACTATCAAAATGCTCATTCACTAAAACTGATGGATCAGTATCTTTGTAATCTATAGATGATATGCTACATAAAATAGACATGAAACCCATGTCATCATTCAGATACTGAAATGTTTTGTTTTATTTATGATATACAAAAAAACATGTATAGACTGCATAGTCAATTGTGGTATGGTGAGCTGATAAGGATCCATTAATCTCAGTGACATGATTTTTTTCGGCTAAACTAAATCCAATGATCCAACTAAAGAGAATCAATTGAACTATTATGTGCTGCATTCAAAAATATCATTATTAATTGTGAAAATAAAAGAGGAAAAGAATGGTCTCATAATAAACCTAAAAAACCCAAAAACATGACAACCTAATACTTAGAGAAACAAAAATGAAGAATATGATTATTAACTGTGAAAATAAAAGAGGAAAAGAATGGTCTCATAATAAACCTAAAAAATCCAAAAACATAAGAACCTAATCAATCAAAAATATGTCCATTAAATCAGACCCATCAATGAATCACATTGTCAATGCAAATACTCAGAGAAACAGAAGGACCCTCACATAATTATTGTACTTCTAAAATTTGTTGGTGATAATAGTTGATAAGTAGTCAATCATAAATGAATTATCAATTTAAAATTCAAAGATCAACCAAATTCAGAGATAGGAGAGATATAGATATATGACTCACTTTCTCCAGGACCCACTCCCAAAGGATATACCACAATGAATGCAGTGTACCTACATAGCAGATAAAGCAGCAAACATATATACTTGAAAAGAGGACTCATATAATATAATAGAACTTATTAACATTATTTCCACCATCACTCTAGATAAGATAGAAAAACGCCTGAGATAGGTGATCCAAGAAGGACAAGTTCCCAAGCAACGGAAAGCATAATGTGAATATCTAATGACCTGCATCTCCAAAGATTACAGGAAAATCAACTTCCTTACTTAGAAAATGGGCATGTTATATTTCTTTTATAGCACAAATGCACAATTATCATGGATTGCAAATATAGCATACGATGAGTACGGTAGAAGAAGGAAACCTTTATTACATTATAGAAGACGTGAAATGCTAAGGGTTTGAAATCAAAAATAGGGAACACTAACAAAGAAATTAAACCCAAAATGTTGAGAACAATGAATTATGAAATCAATTTTCCATAATTACACTGCCAAAACAAATTGCATAGATTATGAAGTCATATTTCCATAGTGACTTTGCTAACACAAATTGATGAATACACATGAGTATATGGAGTATCTAACACTACATATATGATAAACTGCTTCAAGTGGTCTTGTAACTTGTAATTGTTGAAACAGAAAGCAAGATCATGCTGGTAATAAATTGAACTACATCCAATACAAATAAATAAATAAACTTATGCCGCAAGCAAGAAAAGTGATAAAAACCGAAGGTAACTCCTAGACCTAGAGAGAGAGCACACAGGAAAATATCAATCAATAAATTGCACACACGTGGAAATTGAATTGTATAAATTGATTGATGGGAAAAGAGAAAGAAGTGATCCATCTATATAAAGAATATAACCGGCAAGCAGAAAATGAGTTTTACCTCCCCATTGCATCAGAGGAAGCAATGCAACACTCAGCACGAGCCCTGAAATGAATGTGTGTTGTGATGGTTACAAAAATTAGAATGGAATTAGAATGATTGAGAGTAAAATAAAGTAAAGTAAACCGATGAATGGCTCCGTGTTTAACTTCGAAGAATGCAGCGCATTCTTCATAGCTGCTGTAAAATAACCTTTTCCCCAACTTAAAAGAACACAAAAAAGACAAAACATGTAATAAACTAAGGCTAAGAATAAATGTAGGTTCAAGATCTTCAAAGTACATGATGAATGTAACACCATAAGGCCAGATAAGTTCAAAAACAGAACTGCAAATACTTTCTATCAGTCAAAAAACTCTTTTCACATGATGGAAAAAACTTTGGAGGTGCTTAAGTTGAAAAAATTGGAAAAATTCAAACAACAAAAAAATTGTAATTTCCTTAAGATGGAGTGCGTATTATTTATAATAAAACTCCATTACTTCATTGACTTTTTCCTTTTTAGAAATAGACACTCCATCCATGTAAAAGCTGAACTAAGTACTCAACTAATACAAAGTTCGCTAGACAGAGAAAAGGTTTGAAACATGATTGCACACAGGTGAAACAAAAATCCACGAAATAAACAATTTGCATAAAATACCTTGACACGTAGATTCTTGGCATCCTGCACTCAACCATTCTTCGAATTGGGTCGACCTAACTGCCTTGAATCACTACCTGGAAACACAAAATCAATTTCACCAAAATGGGTAAAACCCCATCAGAGCCTAAACTAAATAATCGCTTCTAATGGCCAGACCCCATTAAAACTATAAACCCTAAATCACAAATCAAAACCACAATCAGTCGAATATTTTAGGGGTTTTGTTGTGGAAAATATGGGGATTCCAAATTTCAATACTCATTAGTGAAATCTGTGTATCTAAATAGCTCATTGCCAACCTTAAATCAATTTCAAAGGAAAAAAAATAGAATTTTGAGCATGAAATTAACCTCATAAGCAAAAAGTTTAACTACAGAAAACCCAAAGATACAAAATTTGATAATGGGTAGGAGAAAAAATGTTTAATTACCCTTCTACTTCATTTTTGGGTTGGATTGCTTGATCCTTCTCCATAGTCGTAACCACTTGAGGAGAAAATTAGCATTTTTTGTTCTTCTTCTCCGATTTGTTTCTCCCTCTCTCCATTGTTTGTTTTTTATGTTTGAAGCCATTGTGCCTTGAAATGAAGAAGTGACAGAGCGATGAAGAAGCTGGAAAACTGGAAAGCATCATTGCGCGATTTCTTCTCTTCTTTCTCACGCTGGTGATGGGTGGTATAGAGAGAGACATGGCGAAGAGAGAAGAGGGTGGGGTGGAAGGAGATGAGTTTCGCTGAGGGTGCGAGTTTTGGATGAAATGAGGGAGGGATGGGGAGAGAGATCGAAAGAGAGATTGAGAGAAAGTGTGGGGGAAGTATTGCGTATGGGAATTGTTTTGTGTCTGGCACACTGCACTCTTGAGTGTAATGAGAGAGAAAGAAGAAGAAAGGGTCAAAAGTGGGTCAGTGTTGTATTGAGCAGAAAAAAAGTCACAATGGAAGCAACAAATAAAAGCAAAATTCATACAAGTGGAAGAAATCACCTGCAACCAAATCTCTGCAGCAAGATCTGCTTCCATCATTTTCGCAAGTTCTGAATTCCATTCATTGGGTAACCAAAAGCAAACAACAACAAAGGCTTTTTGCAACTTCACATGAGAGGTGGGACGATGGAAGGGAAAATTTTAGCGCCAAAAGGGGGGAAAGGAGGGAACTTTGGCGCCAAAAAGAGTTGTAAGATCCCACGTGGAGAAGTCCTAGGATGTAAATGTAGAGATAAGAAAACTATTATTTAAAAAAAAATAATTTTTATATCAATACTAATTATTAGTTTTCCATGTGATTAAGATCCACATGTGGTTTTTGTATAAAAAGAAAAAGAAAGATCCTCATGTGAAATCATAGTCAGCCCATATAAGTCCTAGGATGGAACAACTCACAACACCAAATTTGGAGATTAGAATCCCAACCATCTCATTTTAATTTGCAACTGCAATGAGGGTTGACAACATGGAATCCATTTTTATGGTATGACAACTGTCATGTGTGTTTAACAACACAAATACCTTTTTATATAAAGGAACTAAACTAGATTTATATTCTTTTTTTGCTATTAAGTTTAAAACTTTTAATTCGATGTTCTTGCTATGATAATTTTTTGTAAACGAGGGTGTAATAAGTAAAGAATAGATTACTTTGAAGTAAGTTTGAACTACAATTAAATCTAATATAATTAAATCTAGAGGAGGAAGTTCGCGCATATGATAAATTGTAATTATCTGTACATAAAAAATGACACTAGGGAAGAGGGGGAATAACCTTCCTTGAAAGTTGAGTAATGATTCTCATCCATTTCTTGCGAAATAGATGAGTCCATTACTAATTTTTGAAGTGTATAAAATATATAAATACGTGCATTTCTAGATTTGTGGCATAAATTAGGACCTATTCAACAAAGACACAATGTTTAAACTCTAGAACAATCTTATATTACATAATATTAGACTGCCTGAATTAATTCTTTGCTGTTGCTTCCATCTCTCAATCAGAAAATCTTCACTGCTTTTCACTTTGAGATACTCATCCATATCATATCTCAATCCTTTAGATTTAGCTGAGGATGACTCGTCCGCATTACTATAAACTTCTCCAAGTTTATTGTATATATCCTTTCCAACATACTCTTTAAGGCAATCGGGGCTCCAGCTTCCGCGGCTACTGACAGTCCGGTTAACTTGATCTTGGGAAATCTCCTATGACATGAATGAAATTCAATAATCAGACTGACATAAACGAAGAAAATTAAGAACTACATATCCTAAACTACGTGACAACAACTATTATACTTACCTTAGTGGAAGTTGTGGAATTCGGAGATGTGATAAGTGCCTTATTCAAGTTTGTCATAGGAGAAGCGTCATTACTTGTCTCCCATTGCAACCATGGCAACGTAACCCCGTCTGTCAAAACAGGAAGAGGTTTGGGAATTGGTGGACTGACAAATGTTTCTGTTTTTAATAGTCCTCCAATGGATGAGCTTGTGTCACTCCTTTCTCCATCAAGTGAAGAAATATCTGTATCTTCAATATTTGAAATAAAATCTTCAATATATCTCTCAGCTTCCTCAGTCAAACACATAGACATTCTGCTTCTGTCATTACTTTTCTGGAAAATAAAATACAATAATAACACTACTTAAAAACAAATAAGAAAATTCATCAGCTCTTACTTAACAAGAAGAACTAAAAATGGATTCAGTTGAATTAAAAGGAAACTACTGTCAAAATATTGAACACAATAGAGGTGTGATACCTTCCTGGCTCTTAACGGTTGTTGTACAGAATTGTTCTTCACAGCGGGAATCAATTCATGAACCATCTTAGAGAGCTCTCTACCTCGCTGCTCCTCGAACACGATTTCAGCTAACAACTCTTGTTTTCGTTTTTCTGACTGAAATTTCAAACAATATATGAAGTCAGCAATCATTATTACTGAAATTTCATACCATTCCATTATAAAAATAAAAACGAAAATGCAAATGTTGTAAACATGAAAAGGAATATTTTAAAGACAACTTATAACATCTATTACCTGTTCCAATTCAGTTTCATAGCTCCTTCTGACTGAAGAATCAGAATTATCTGATAGCAAGCGATCACCCGCGGATAATGTCGAGGCCCTTGATTTCACGACAGCCTAAAAGCAGACATTTCATAAGAAAGTAGGAAAGTTTTCAGTGAACAAAGAACATACAAAACAATCAGATTTTTACATAAAACTAATTCACATTTCACATACTTGATCAGTTTCCATATGCCTCAATTCTTTCCGCATTGGCTTGTGCAATCCATTATCCATGTCGGGAAGTCCCGCCTGAACAATTTTTATAACAGGAATATTAAAAATGAAATTCGAAAAATAGAGGCACTAGTTTGCACAACTGTAATTCATCAACCTTCTTCTGTGCATAAACTGTTCGTAGTTTCTCACTTCCATTTTTTTGAGGTGAGCACCTGCTCCTTCATCATCGGTGAGAACTGAAGAGTGGCTCTGAAAAGCCATAGAGACAATCAAAGGTGTAACCAAAATACAAATATGCGTTTGATGAGAAACTTAAAATAATTTAACGTCACGGAAAACATGTCAAATATAGATTTAGCAACAGACAGCTATACACTTACAGAGTAGCCATCATATGGTCTCAAATCCTTGTGGCTTAGAGACTTTTTCAGCACTTGTCTTTGATCCAAAGCAACTGGCTTGTGATTTAGCTTGTTCCCAGTATCATTATTTTTTACATTTGGTCGACTTTTAGAATTCTGAGAACGATCCAAGTCACTCTGTATCATGCAAGATGATAACACACATGAGTACATCACTGTATTTCACAATTGAATATGGGCCATTTGGATAAACAGTTAGTTAGGCGTTTATGGCATAACTGCTTATCATATAAGTGCTTATGCATAAACTATTTATATAATAAAGGATAAAACAATGTTAAACTGTGTTTTCATAAGCTATCCAAAAGTAATAGATTCATCAGCACTTCTCATTTATGAATTCTTAGAAAAGTAATAGATTCACTCTCTCCGGGAAGCTTAAAGTGAATTAATCACTGTGGTTCCAACATTAACACGGATTATCTTCATCAGCACAAATATGTAATCATTAATTAACAGTACCTTGTTTAGGAAGCAAGTAATAACTGAGACCTAATGTAACAAAGAATAGCTAGTTTTTCAGTTCTGTCACTAACTTTAACTACCCAAATAATCCAATTGAAGAAAAAGAAACGTATCACGAAACTAATTATCACGAAAGGATCATTAGTTGTTACCTCAGAATCACTAATTTGATAGCGAACAACCGAAAGCGATCTTCTTCTTCTTGAATTAGCATCAGAGATCTGTCTACTTCCACCACCAATACTACTCCTTCTATCATCACCAACACCGACTCCCGAGTTTCTCCTCGAAACAGACCTCCCTCGTCTCTGCAACGCAGTCTCACCGGCGGGAGTGGACTCAGACTCAGAGCTTCTAGAACCAACGCGACCGCGGTTTGCAGATTCGAAGAATTCAATAGCGAGATCGTCAAGACTGATATCCGAGAACTCGGAGCCTCTAACGGTGGTGACGAATTTCGCTTTGGGAGCCGCGTCATTGTCGCGAGAAAATAGAGAGCGGGGGGGACGGCTGAGGCTCCGAGAGCGACGGTGGTGGAGAGAGGAAGAGGAAGAAGATGAGGCGGAGTCTTCGACGGTGGAAGCTCCTCCGACTGGGGTTCTCTTCGTGGTAGATTTGAACGCTGCGGTTGCCATTGGTAATAGGAGTGAGGTAATTGAAATTGCGTGAGATTAGGGTTGTTCAGAGTATTGAGATGAAATTGAAAGGGAGTGTTCATTTCATTGAATTCATGTGAAGAAAGGTGAGCTGGGTGTAAGTGGAAGAGAGGTGGAAAGTGAGAGAGAAAACGGGGAAAATATTAGCGGAGATGTTGAAAAGCGTTACAGATTTGAATAACGTATAGTAAACAATTGTCGATTTATTGTATTTATTGTTATTTATTTTTTTTTTAAGTATATGCACGCTCCTGCAGAAAAATGTCTTTTGGGGGTGTTTTTTTCTTATCAAATATGTCTTTTGGGATATCAAAAAAAAAATCAGGATGTCTTTTGGGGCTACCCAGTGTTATTTCTTAAAATTAAATGTATATTTAATATTTAAATTATTCAGGAAAAAAGAGTATATTTAAGAATTAAATATGTTTTTATCCTTAAAAAATTTAAGATTTTTGGTTCTCGTTTTTAAAAAAGCTTTCGCATACTTTTTTATCCCCAAACTTTTTTTTTTCATTTTAGTTAAGGGATGGAGGAAAATGTTAGCTTTGAGGTTTTTTTTCATCGCTTTAGATCTTTCACAACTACATTTTTAAGACAAAATTTTAATAATAGCGATGACTCTATCTCCTTCATGTCCGAAATTTAATTTATGAAATTATCAAATTTGATAAAAAAAAAACTAAATATGAAAATGCAAGGTATCCAAGGTATTTGTAGTATTCATTGTCTTGTTGTCTATATTTAGATCGAGTTCATAGGAATGATGTCAATTTAGCTAGGATATCATGCTATAAATTTCGAATTCGTGAATATTGTCCAATAGAATGTACTCTTCTTAATTAATTACTACTTCTATGTACTTCCTAGCTTTTGATAAATACAAATCATGGTACCATCTTTAGGGTTTTATTTCTCTCCTCGAAATTGTCGTCCCTTAATACCTACCTCCACTACCTTTGAGCTTTGAAGTTTGAAGTCACTAGTTAGCTCTGTCCAGGACTCTAGTTTCTTATATCTCTAGTTTCTTATTTCGCCAAGCAATATTTTTTCATCCCGGTGTGACTCTAGTTTCTTATTTCGCCAAGCTTTCCCATAGATCTATGTGGAAGCAAACTTAGCCCCGCCTTGATTGATCTTTCTATCTTGTATGTTTGAATATTGGACTTCTATTTTTGAACTCGTTTAATAGGGGTCAAATTCTAAGGTAATTCGACTGCTAATTTTAGAAAATTTCAATTACCACCTAAAACTCAAAAATTTGAACTTCACTCTTTATCTTAGAAAATATGAATCTTAAAATGAGTCTATACTTTTACAAATTCACAAATTAGTCCATATAAATTTTAAGATTTTACAAATTTCAATTCCAGTTTGCGGTTTGTTACAAAGAAATAATTCTAAACTACTTTCCTTTTGATACTTATAGTTTTACCCCAAATTTTTTGAAACTTATAAAAAAAAACCAACTCTACTTAAACAATTACTCTATCCAAATAAAAGTTTATAAATGAAGGAAATTCAATTGAAATTTTGAATTGCTTGAAATTTTAAATTATCTAAAATTTATCTTACTTCATCCAAACACACTCTAAAGTATTTTTCATAATTATCATTGATATCCTTTCTTTTTAGTTAATTATGAAGTTTACTTTTCATGAAAAACACTCGTTTTCGGTATTTAAGAATGTTATCATAATATCATTGAGTCCAATTTGCCAATGAAATAAATAAAATTATTATATTATTACTTAACTATTTTATGATGAAAAAGTAATTATGTTTGACACTGTTATTAAACCTGGTAAATCATTGTTTGGAAAGTAAACAAAAAAGTATAAAGATTGATAAATGTAAGTCAAGTTTCGTCTCATATTTTAGAATTGAAAATATTGGTAAAAAATATTAAATAATTTTTTTTTTAAGCAGAATATTAAATAAACTTCATTACAATCTATTACACTTTGTTTATTATTCTTTTGGTTTAATAGCATACCTAGTATTTCATTTTTTGTGACGATTTGGTGTTCTATTTTATTTTTGGGTTTTTTCATAATCATTAGGGTACTCAAAAACCAAACTTAGGCACAATTAATCCACCAAGAGGTGATTTAAGTCCACCAATTTTTTGTTAATACAGCAATAGCAATTTTGGCCTATAAACTTTTTAATTGCCCTTTTAGTCCCTCAAAATCATGAATCATTTTGGAGATCAAAAGTGCAATTAAAAAACATAAAAACCAAAATTGCTAAATTGAGAAAAGCAAAAGACTAAAATCGCCAAAAATAAAACATAGGGACTAAGAAAATTGGGAGACAAACAATCAAATTAAACATATTCTTTATTGGTGAAATTTTTAATTGATAGTTAATACCATTGATTCCATTTGATCCATTAAAAGAATCTGAACGTATTTCCAGCGCATATATGCAATTATCTTTACGGCATAGTGGTTGATAAGGCGTGTTTATAGAAAACAGAAACGTATTCAAGTCATAACCCCCAATGATAAAAAGCAAAAAGGATAAAACAATCGAGATCTACTTATAAAGGATGGCGAAAATAGTCTACTTTCGCAATAACTCTAAGTACATCATCAAGGGAAGTGTTTTTAAAAGCCAAGTACATCAGGAACTTTACAGAGAACCAAAAACTCCATCCCTTCCATACAAGAGGAAATCAAAAAACCAGAGAATAGCTAATGCTCCTCACATGGAGACACCACTGATTCCAGAAACCAGTTTATTCAGGCTCACCCCTTATTTTAGCATGAACACAGGAAGCAAAATTACAACTAGACATAAACATTCGCTACTCATTTGTGGAATCACTTCTTGGCAATATGAGCAATCAGGTCAACCACACGAGTACTGCAGGAACACACAAACCAGACATCAGATCAAGCAGGAGTAATTAATAAAGCATTAGGTTCATGAGATTTAGATCATGAAAAAAATCAACAATGAAAAGCACAACTTAGGAAATTTCATAAAAATATCCCATTATTTTGTAAAACGTGGATTACCTGTAACCCCACTCGTTGTCGTACCATGCAACCAACTTAACAAAATTATCATTCAAAGCAATTCCTGCCTTCGCATCAAAAATGCTTGACCTGGAATAATGTTAAAAATGTTAATAATATATGACTTTACCATGAGAAACAGGTAGAGGGATTAAATTATATCATCAACTGATTCAAAGGTAATAAATGTGATAGGTCCCATTACTGATTCACTACCAGCAACCGTGTGTGTTGAATAACTTCTCAACTAACAAGATACTACTTTGTATACCTGTTATCACCAACAAAATAGGTGGAAAGTGGAAACAACTAACAAAATACTTTATATACCTGTTATCACCAACAAAATCGGTGGAAACAACGTCATCTTCAGTGTAACCAATAATTCCCTTCAACTTGCCCTCAGACTCTTCCCTGGGAAAGACAGCATTAAATTAGACAAGCAGACAGAGGGCTGCATTAAAAGTCCTAATATCATTCATACGATTGAGTATAATTCAGCCCTTACTTGATAGCACTTTTGATTTGCTCGTAGGTGGCTGACTTCTCCAACCTCACTGTGAGGTCAACAACAGAGACATCCACAGTGGGAACACGGAATGACATTCCAGTCAACTTTCCATTCAAAGCAGGAAGGACTTTCCCAACAGCCTTGGTACATCAAAATCAAAAAATGAGATGAGTAAAACCAGAAATTATCCCATTTATTTATAAATTGCATGAAATATCCTTGTCTTGTAATGATAAAACATTCACCTTGGCAGCTCCAGTACTGCTAGGAATGATGTTAAAAGAAGCAGCTCTTCCACCTCTCCAGTCCTTGCTGGATGGCCCATCAACAGTTTTCTGTGTGGCTGATTTGCAATAACAAAAACACAAAAACAAAAACAGAAATCAGACTTAGTAAACAATAAAATTAGATAGGCAAAAAGTAGGACCAACTAGCAATAAGCCCACCAGTGATAGAATGAACAGTGGTCATCAAACCCTCAACAATGCCAAACCTTTCATGAATAACCTACAAAAATGAGACCAATAATCAGAATCAGGCATAGATTATTATAGTAAAGAAAAAGCAGCAAAAAATTTCCAGAGCAAACAATTCAAACCTTTGCAAGTGGAGCAAGGCAGTTGGTTGTGCAGCTAGCATTAGAAATAATATCAAGCTCTGGTTTGTATTCATGCTCATTGACACCAACGACAAACATGGGAGCATCTTTACTGGGGGCGGAAATAATAACCTTCTTTGCTCCACCCTGAATTAAAAAAGTTTCAGTCATATCTACATTATTAACATTCCACCGAGCGAACACTAGAGAGAAAAGCAAAACTATTATGCCATTTTTGAATGAATAACTTAACTAAACACTTATACCATAAGTTTACTTATTCAATTATCAAATAAATGTTTATATATAAGCTATTTTTAAAATAAAAGATACAATAAAGTTAAACCATTTTCTTATAAGTTGTTTTCATAAGTCGCAAGTGCCACTTGAAACTCGGACTCGCAACTACGAAGTCTCGAGTACGAACCAAGGATGTTCAGCCAAACAATTTCAGCATTTCTTAGCTGAGCTATACTTCATTGTTGGAAAGGAGAATGGTTTGTAGGAAGCTTTTGGTAGGAAGGGAAGAGGAGACTATGATTTCTAAAGTGAGAGAATGATTTGCTCTTTAGAACTTCTCAAGTAATGCTTTGCTTTTCTTTTCTTTGCTTGGTTTACAAATGAGAGGCTCTCCCCTATTTATAGGCTCCATGGGAGAGTTCTACATAACTCTAGAGAAGTTTCTACACACTTCAAGTGGGTGACTTTCTACATACATCTAGAGAATATTCTAGGCACTCTAAGAAAGTGAGAGAGTTCTACACACTTCTCTCAACTACTTATTTAATATTACATATTCAACTTCTAATCTTTTCTACTATTTTCTAGAATATTCTTTACACTATAACCCTAAACCAAATGGGCCTAACACTTGATTAGTCCAATGGGCCAAATCAAGTTTACCTTTCAACACCCCCTCTTAAACTTGATTTGTCATTCCAAGTAGAGTTCTCAACTGACGAAGTCTTCATGCTTGAGGGCTTAGTGAAAATGTCACTACTTGGTCTTGCGACTTCACATATTCGACTTGTACATCCTTTCTTGTATGCACTCCCTTATATAGTGGTAGCGGGTATCAATATGCTTGCTCGATCATGGAAGACCGGATTCTTTGCTAGAGAGCTATAGCCGACTTATTATCCACAAAGATCTTGGTGGCTCCTCTTGCGACATCCCCGATTCCTTTAATGATTTTGAGCGGTGCATGGCAAACACATGATGCTGGTGCAACATATTCAAACTTCACAAGTTGAAAGTGTGACTATTGGTCATTTCTTTGACATCCAGTGAAAATTTGTGTTTCCCATGAAAAACACAAAACCACCGGTGCTCTTTCGATCATCTCCATCTCCACCCCAATCACGATCCACTATAACCAATGAGCTTGTAGTTATTATCCGATGAAAACCATAAGCGAAGTTGATTGTTCCTTTGATATAGCGAAATATTCTTTTTGCGACCTTGAGATGAGTTGTGGTCGGATTTTCCATGTATCGACTAATGAGTCGATGTAGCATATAGAATGTCAGTCTTGTGCATGTCGAGACATCGCAAACTCCCAACCATACTCTTGAAATTTGTAGCATTCACCTTTGTTGCTTCATCGCATACTTGGATAATTTCATTTTACACTCTCTTGGAGTCTTTGATTAGCTTGCAACTATCCATCTTGAACTTTTTCAAAGATCTCCTTCGCATATCTTTGTTGTGAAATGAATATTCCATCTCCCTTTTGCTTTACCTCAATGCCAAGATAGTATGCCATTAATCCAATATCGGTCATCTCGAACTCTTTTATCATTGCCTTCTTGAACTCTTGAACATGTTTGGATTGCTTCTGTGAAGACCAAGTCATCCACATATATGCACACGATTAAGACATCTCCATTTTTGACCTTGACATATAGGGCATGCTCGTGTGGGCACTTTGTGAAGTTGTTTTCCTTGAAATAGTTATCAATTCGACTATACCATGCTCTTGGTGCTTGCTTTAATCCATAGAGTGCTTTCTTTAGCTTGAGAACTTTGTCTTCCTGTCCTTTCACCTTGTATCCCAAAGGTTGTTCGATGTAGACTTCTTCTAGGACTCCATTTAGAAAAAGCGGACTTCACGTCCATCGGTGAATTTTCCACTTGTTTTTGGGTGCTAGAGAGATTATTAGTCTTATGGTCTCCAAGCGAGCGTTTGGAGCAAACACCTCATCATAATCAATCGACCTTTTGACTATAGCCTTTTGCAACTAGTCTTGCCTTGTATCTTCGATTTCTCCATTGACATTCTTCTTTGCCTTGTACACCCACTGACACCAATAGCCTTATGCCCTTTTGGAAGAGACACGAGTTCCCAAGTGTTGTTTCTTCTCAATGGCTTTAATTTCTTCATCCATTGCATGTCTCCATCTCTTATCTTGCGCAGCCTTCTTCAAAGTTCATAGGTTCACGACCGCAAAGAGGCGTAACAATGTGATGTTATCTGTTGTCTCAACTTCTTCATAGAGATCTTCAATCCTTCGCGGTGAAAATGCTTACGTTATTATACACATCTTGGAGACTTAGGTATGCGTGTCACTATCCTTTCACTCTCTGTGTCTTACGATGTTGGTGATGTGGGCCCTTGTTGAACTTCTTTAGTTGTCTCTTCTTCTTCTTGATTGAGGAAAGAAAGCGTACTCCTTTTCGTGAGGTCCAAAGTCCCATTGTCCTTCTTCATCGAAGACTACATCACAGTGACCACGATCTTGTTGTTGTTCGGGTTGTATAGCTTGTAACCCTTTGAGTTTGGATCATAACCGACAAAGATGAATCTCTCACTCTTATCGTCGAGTTTTACTCTTCTCTCATCGTATATATGGGCGTGGGCTACGCTCCAAGACTCTCGAGTGTGAGATCACGGGCTTTCTTCCACTCCATGCTTTCGTGGTGTCTTTCCCACACACTTCTTGTTGGAGATCGATTTGATAGATGAGCGCACACGCCACGCCTTCCGCCCAAAATTTCTTTCGCGGTTTCTTGCTTTTAAGCATGCTTGAGCCATGTCGAGGATTGTTCTATTCTTCCTTTCGCCACGCCATTCTCACTGTGAGGATCTTTGAACCGCCAAAGGACGCCTAATTCCATTCTCCTCACAAAACTCTTGGAACTCTTTGAAGTGAACTCTCCACCTCGATCATTTCTCATAGCCTTAATCACTCGACCACTTTCTTTCTCCACCGCGACTTTGAACTTCTTGAAAAGCGTTAAAGACTTCTCGACTTACGCTTCAAGAAATATACCCATGTCTTTCTTGAAAAATCATCAATAAATAGGAGGAAGTAGTTATTTTTACCGAGTGAACTTGGCTTGATTGGTCCACAAACATCCGCATGTATGAGCTCGAGCGGCTTTTTGGCTCTTGAGTTTGACTCGCCGGGAAAACTCGCCCCGAATCGCTTTCCAAGTAAACATCCTTCACAGAGTTGATCGGGTTTGTTGATGAGCGGCAACCCTCTCACCATATTTGTTTTCGACATCAAACTTAAGCCTCCAAAATTTAAGTGCCCAAATCGAAGATGCCAAAGCCATGCTTCATCATTATAGCAAGCTTTGAGACACGCGCGCATCATTTGGATATTCAATAAGAACATCCTATTTCTTGACATTGGTACCTTGGTGATGAGATTGTTTCTCTCGATCTCTTATTGAAAGACCTGAGTCTTTCAAGTGAATATCATAGCCCTTTTCTAAGAGTTGTCCCAAACTCAAAATATTATTTTTCATGCTTGGGACGTAGTAGACATTTGAAATAAAATCATGTCTTCCATCCTTTAAAGCGGATTAAGATCTTACCTTTGCCTTTCACAGAAACTCTAGAATCATCACCAAATGAGACATTGCCACTTACCGATTCATCAAGGTCCACGAACATGCTTCTTTTCCGCACATATGGGTTGCTTGCATTGGTGTCAAGGTACCACATGTTCTCTTGGCTTCCTTCATTGCTTTTTGCGTGCTAGAAGCACGGTTTCAACTGTCTGGTTCTTCTCCTCCACATAGTTTGTCTCCTCTTCTACTCTATTATTTGAAAATCTACATTACAAGCGTAATGGCCAAACTTTTGACAATTATAGCATTGAGTTTGAGATTTATCAAACCTTGTGTTTGGAGATCCTCGCCCACGCCCTCTGGTTGAGCTTTCTCCTTCTTGAAATTGTTGTTGGTGAAATTTGCACCTCGTCCATTTGTATGGCGTCCGAACATCCTCGGCCAAAACCTCGCCTCTGCCTCGACCTCGATCTTGTAGCCTCTCTCATTTCCATGACTTCCTTCCTTCTCCTTTAGTTGCATCTTGAAGAGTTGCTCGGTGATCTCCTTCTTTTCTTGTGCTTCTCCTCATAAGCTTGCAATGATCCTTGGAGTTGTTCGATCATCATGGTCTCCAAGTCTTTGGTTTCCTCGATCGTCACAACAATATGCTCGAATTTGGTATCCAAAGAACGTAGTATTTTCTCCATAATTCTTACATCTTCTAACTTCTCACCATTTCTTTTTAATTGATTTGAAAGCAGCGATAACTCTTGAAAAATATTCGAGAAATAGACTCGACTCTTTCATATGCAAGGATTCGAACTCACCTCTTAGTGTTTGGAGACGTACCTTCTTTACTTTGTCCGCTCCTTTGCAAGAGGTTTGAAGTTTCTCCCATGCCTCCTTAGCGGATGTCGCATTTGAGATTTTCTCAAACTCATCTTCATCCAATGCTTGATAGATGAGGAAGAGAGCCTTCTTGTCTCTCTTTCTTGAATCCTTCAAAATATCTCTTTGTGCTTGAGTTAAGGAATCCTCATTTTGTGATTCCTTATAGCCTTTTCAACAATCTCCCAAACATCATGGGCTCCAAGAAGAGCCTTCATTTTGATGCACCAACTATCATAGTTGCTCCCCTTTTAGAAGCGGAACTTGGAAGGATGACACTCCATTGCTCGCCATGATTATGAAAGAATTTCTTATCGGAACCTAAGCTCGATACCACTTTGTTGGAAAGGAGAATGGTTTGTAGGAAGCTTTTGGTAGGAAGGAAGAGGAGACTATGATTTCTAAAGTAAGAGAATGATTTGCTCTTTAGAACTTCTCAAGTAATGCTTTGCTTTTCTTTTCTTTGCTTGGTTTACAAATGAGAGGCTCTCCCCTATTTATAGGCTCCATGGGAGAGTTCTACATAACTCTAGAGAAGTTTCTACACACTTCAAGTGGGTGACTTTCTACATACATCTAGAGAATATTCTAGGCACTCTAAGAAAGTGAGAGAGTTCTACACACTTCTCTCAACTACTTATTTAATATTACATATTCAACTTCTAATCTTTTCTACTATTTTCTAGAATATTCTTTAGACTATAACCCTAAAGCCAAATGGGCCTAACACTTGATTAGTCCAATGGGCCAAATCAAGTTTACCTTTCAACATTCATTAGATAGTTTATTATAAGCTATTTTTATATAGACATGTCATCAGCCGTTTTCTAACCGGTTTCACATGTGCTTATGCAAGTAGATAAGAGTCAATAAGTCAATCCAAACAAATCATAAAACCAAAATAACCTTCAAATGGGCAGCAGCCTTGTCCTTATCAGTGAAGACTCCAGTTGACTCAACGATGATATCAGCACCACTTTCGCCCCAAGGGATCTCTTCTGGGTTCCTAGTGAACAACGAAAACCACACCTCTTCAACATTAACAACATGCACGCCATAACAACAAAAAAACAGAAGAAAAAAAAATTACATGCATGAATTCATATACATACCTGTTTCCAAAAACAGTGACTGGTTTGTCACCAAAGAGAAGAGTCTTGGAATCCTTCAATGACACATCAGTATGTTTCCAGTGACCGTGAACACTGTCGTACTTAAACATGTATACCTGATCAATCAAACCAATTACTTAACAATCACAATTCATATAATCAGATCCAAAACTTCTTTTAAAAATTGATTACGCCTAGTTACTGAAAATCAAAGTGAAAGGTGGCATTACCATGTAATCAGTGGTAATGAAAGGGTCGTTAACGGCAACGAGTTCCACATCGTCTCTCTGCAGAGCTACCCTGGCAACCAAACGGCCGATTCTTCCGAATCCTGTTACGTGAATGCAGTTAGTGAAGGAAAAACAAAATCGAAGCTAAATCAGTGAGAGAGAAGATAAAAAATATGAGCACGTAGATGGAAGAAAAGAGGTTGAATTACCGTTGATTCCAATCTTGATCTTGCCTGGTTGATTCACACAGCATGCAACCGAAAACAAAACGAAGAAAACAAATAAGATGGAGAGAAACTGAAGAGAATTAAAATTGAAAAAGGAAAAAGAAAATGAGGGAATAGCGGTGTTTAATTTTACCCATGCTGCAGTGCGGAGTGATCAGGGAATAGTGGAGAAGGAGAAGGAAGCGTTGGTAGAAAGTATACAGTAGTAGTAGGAGTAACGGGCACCACAAGATAGCGTTATATTGAGGCAAGGCAAGGTAAGTGCGAGACAGTTACAACTGCAGGACCAGCGAACGACCCGTGATGCTGCGCCTGGTAATTACTTTCTTGATCATTTATTACCTCCATTTCTACGATGATTACTTTTTCGGCAAAATACAATCAGGTCCCTCAATTTATTTTCTATTTTCAATTAGGTCCTTTATGTTTTCGTGATAACGAATAGATCCCTTAACTTTAAAAAATGTTTCAACGCTCTTTAATTTAACATTTTAACACCAACACGTTAAACAATCTATAGTTTGACTATTTGACCGATGAGTTGACAAGTCTACTAGGATTTTAATTAAAATTAAAACTAGCAGTATATCCGTGCATACGCACGGGTGTTGTCGTGTTATTTTTATTAATCGACTTAGAAATAATTTAATTAGTCTGAACATTACCCCGTGAAAATCAAGACTAATTTAAAGTTGATAAACAAAAAGTTTCAAATAGTAACTGAGTTAGTTCGAACATTACCCCGTAAATATTTACCAACAATAATATTTTTCGTAGATATTAGAAAATAAAATTGTATTAAAGTTTCAAATTTTCCAAATTGTAATATTCTCGTAGAGACTAAATAAAACTTATCGATAGAGAACATAGAATTTTAATAAAAATGAGACAGACAGATGAAATTAAAGTAGATGTATTCTGAAGTTTCATAACTTTAGAATATTTACTTCAATTGATATTTTTAATTGTTAGGTAATTACCAATCATGTAGTAATAAATAATAATGCAACTCCATGGCGAAAAACACGAAATTTATTTTATCAGTAATAAAATTATACCAATATGTAACGTTTTCTCGTTGGAACACAAAAGTAGAATAATAAGATTAGAAATTTGAAGAGAGTGAGAGGGGGAATAGAGGGGAGAGAGATAGAGAAAAAATTGAAAAACATAAGAGTGAGAGAAGAAATAGAAAAATGTGTTTTAAATGTGAGATAAAAAAGTTAAGAGATGATGTGAAAAAGTGAGATTAAATAATTTGGGAATTGACATATTTGTCCTCAAAAAATTGGTTTTAGATAAGGGTAATTTGGTATTTTTGGTAGTGATTATTTTAATTAAAGATATAGTTGATAGTTAATTGATTATTAAGGTTAAATAAGAGAAAGAAAAATAGAAATATTAGTAGTGGATATTTTGATTAAAGATTATAGATTGATCAAAGTAGGAAATTTCGGTTTAGCGAGCCTAATTGATATCGAAGAGTGCACCAAATGAAAATGAGCATGAGGTCAGAGGAGTCAGGAAACTAACATTTCTCTCAAATGATAATGTGAGAAAGTGTGACCCGCACAAAATAAAAAGTGAATTAGAATAATTAAAAATGACATATTTGTCTCAAAAAGTGAATTTCAAATAAAAGTAGATTAATAATTTTGATAGTGGTTGTTTTGTATAAAGTTATAATTTCAATTTTTCATTCAAAACTTAAAAAAACTCAAAAAAAAAAAAAAAAACACCGTTACTATTCGTCCATGTTTTTCCCAAAATAGTCATTGTCTAGACCAGAAGAAGCATTTGTCCATATCTCAATTCTTGTTCGTTTTGGCCAGATCTAGTTTTCATTTTGCTTTGCATTTCATTTCGCCCAAATATGAGTTTTGTTTTTTACATTTCGTTTTGGTTTCGGGTTTGTGTAAGCCACAAGCATTAACCAAAGAAACATTGTTCAGAGAATAAACGAAAGAGAAGGAAAACAAAGAAGGAAACGAAATCGCAAAAATTCAATTTTTCATGTACGCCATTAAAGGAGCTAGCGACACATCTTCATCTTTTATGGTTTTATAAATAATAATTCCTTGAAGGTAATATGTAGCTCGATGGTATTTATGGCTGCATACATTTCAAAGGTAGGGTTACCGAAGCGGTGACGGACTCATGATCCTAGGTCAAGAGGTGCAAAAAAAAAATTCATCATAGAAAATGTTTGTACATAAGATTGTTTACTTTTTTTTTTCTTTCAAATATCCTCACTTAATTTACTAAAATTAAAGAATCAAGTTATCTAATTCCAAATTTATTTAAGAGTAAATCGACAAAGTAGTCTCTAAGTTTACACGTTATTTCCTATTTGAATCCTAAAGTATATGAAAAGAAGAAGTCGTCTGTAAACGTATGTGACATTGGTAAAATCACTACATAAAGTTTTATAGATAGTCTACTATGAGATTAATAAGACAAATTTATTAAAAGTTTGGTGCAAATTTAAAATTTGAGGATTCTAAAGTTTTTTTTTACACAGGAAGTTAATACCATTTTTTTTTCAGGGGTCCAACTAAACTCCATGAGTTGTACATACTACATAGGTCCGCTAGTGAGTGAACCACTTGTGACTTTTTTTAGTAACCTTGTTTGATGTGGCAATCATCTATTGGTTGTTGACATGACATATGATAGTGACACGTGAGAGTCATTCATTTGTTGATATGGCATGCTAGTGATGACGTGGAAGGATGAGGTGGCACAATCATCCCAGTAATATGTTAACACGTAGGACTGACATAATCTCAGTTTGTCACATCATTTTTTTACACACAAGGTTAACAATAGGAATGTATTGTAACAAAATTAGTTTTGTTTTTGGAAGGAATAAACTTAAACATTTAAAATTACAATGACGAAACTGAATCATTCGTGTATTTCCATGAAGCAAACATATATTTAAACTTTGGTTTAAATATTTGTTTAATCCCTGCAAATGTGTGTTTGATCCAGTTTAGTCCTGTAAAATAAAATTGTGTTTTGTCCTTACAAATATATGATTTTTTCAGTTTAGTCTTTGTAAAAATAAAATTTTATTTTTCGTCTCTGCAAATACACGTTTTATCTAGTTTGGCTCCTGTAATATGTAATTTTTTTTAGTTGAGTCCTTTCATCGATGGACTAAAATAAAATATTTTACAAATTACAGGACTCAAACTGGATAAAATGGATATTTGCAACTATGAAAATCAAAAGTTTATTTTTACAATGACTAAACTGGAAAATCATATATTTGCAAGGACAGAACACACAATTTTATTTTTACAAGGACTAAATTGTATTAAGTATATATTTGTAGGGATGAAACATATATTTAAGCCTTAAACTTTTTAAAATGGTGTATGTTAAGTATAGCCTCAAAAGGAATCATATTTGGTAATCACGTCTTAAATCAGATAATACAGTCCAAAAAATGGTCTTAAATAAATCACATAATATGAAGGCTTTGATGCTATATTATATATTTATTTAACCATAAACGAGATGTATATCATATAAAATTGGAACACTCTTTAGATCAACTACTTTGAACTTGAAGATATATGATATGACTATGATTATCAAGATTTGATTTGCCTTTGTCACGTATAGCTCCCGCAATCAATAAGGCAAGTCTTCTTTTTTCTTATCACACACTCTGAGAACTCTGTTTTTAATGGGGAAAATGGTAGGAGAGTAAATGGGGACATACTCAATACTCATATAAATCTAGATCGGAAAAGAGGGGTCAGAGTGTCGTGCGACTCAAAATGTGTGTGTTAGCTTACATATGGTTGAGTGGAAGAGACTTTGTTGGTAGAAAACGTAAGCGTACCGTGTGTCCGTGTCGGAATGTTGTTCGAACCGTATTCTCCCATCCCTTCTAACAACTAACACACTTATTACTAACTACTTTGCAGATAAAAAAAAAAAAGGGGAAACGTATTCAAGAAACCAGTTTATTGAAGCTCACTCCTGATTGTAGCATGGACACAGGAAGCTAAATTACAACTAGACATAAACATACGGTACTCATTTGAGGCAGGCTAATTTGTAGCATCACTTCTTGGCAATGTGAGCAATCAGGTCAACCATACGATTACTGTGAGAGACCATAGACAAAGCAGACATCAGATTAAGCTAAATAATTAATGAATAAAACATATGCAGGTTCATGAGATTTTGATCTTTGCAAATGAAACAATGAACTGCACAACTCAGGAAAATTCATTATCCTAGTCTGCAAACAACTCCATTCCTCAAGGCTCAAAATGTAACACAAAAATATCCCTTTTAAGATCATGTAAAAGGTGGATTACCTGTAACCCCACTCGTTATCGTACCATGCAACCAACTTAACAAAATTATCATTCAAAGCAATTCCTGCTTTCGCATCAAAAATTGTTGACCTGGAATAATGTTAAAAATGTTAAGACTTTACACTGAGAAATAGGTAGAGGGATTAGATTATATCATCAACTGATTAAAAGGTAATAAATGTGATAGGTGCTAGCAACCATTTGTGTTCAATAACATCTCAACTGATAAGATCATTTTTATACCTGTTATCACCAACAAAATCGGTGGAAACAACATCATCTTCAGTGTAACCGATAATTCCCTTCAACTTTCCCTCTGACTCCTCCCTGAGAAAGACCACATTAAATTAGACAAAAGTTGTAGTACGCGAAAACTTTCAACTTTGTGTCGATCTGATCGGCATGGATCACAAGTAATCCTTTTTGACTGGAGGGAGAGAATTGTTAGACCCAACATCTGGGTGTTGTCTAGCCAAAGACAAAGGCAAAAAAAACTGTACAAGCAATGGCTATATTTATCTGCAGCCATATTTATCCTTGACAAGATTTGAATGCAGCAAATTTTGAGATTTGTTGCAAACATATTCACATTACTTTTACCTCTTATAAATATGATTGGTATAATCCAGCTCTTACTTGATAGCAGTTTTGATTTGCTCATAGGTAGCAGACTTCTCCAACCTCACAGTGAGATCAACAACAGAGACATTCACAATAGGAACTCTGAATGACATTCCAGTCAACTTTCCATTCAAACCAGGAATTATTTTCGCAACAGCCTTGATAAATCAAATAAAAAATCAGAAACTATCCCTCGCACACATTGTGTTGTGGTGATAAAGAGTCATAAACAAAAACCAAACAACAGTGCTAAATATTCACCTTAGCAGCTCCAGTACTGCTAGGAATGATGTTAAATGAAGCAGCTCTTCCACTTCTCCGGTCCTTGTTGGATGGCCCATCAACAGTTTTCTGTGTGGCTGTTTTGTTAAAAAAGAAATCAGACATGGCAAGAGTACAATTTGATAGGCAAAAAATTAAGACCAACTAGCAATAAGCCAACCAGTGAAGGAATGAACAGTGGTCATCAAACCCTCAACAATGCCAAACCTTTCATGAATAACCTACAAAAATGAGACCAACAATCATGATCAGGCATAAAAGAACATATTTAATTCATGATTAAACTAGCGTAGATTTATCATCCACTAGTCAAATATGTTATCCGCCGGCGGATTAGACTTGCCAAAAGAGCCTAATTAGAAGAAAAAAATAAAGCAGCACAAAATTTCGAGAGCAAAGAATCCAAACCTTTGCAAGTGGAGCAAGGCCATTGGTTGTGCAGCCAGCATTAGAAATAATATCAAGCTCTGGTTTGTATTCGTGCTCATTGACACCAACCACAAACATGGGAGCATCCTTACTGGGTGCCGAAATAATAACCTTCTTTGCACCACCCTGAACTAAAAAATTGCAGTTATATCACCATTCTTAACATTCCACTGATAGACCACTAGAGAGCAAAGCAAAACTGCTAATGCTTTTTTGATAAAGAAATTAATTAAACACTTATAACATAATCATTTATCATATGAGTCATGAGTGTTTATGTATAAATTATTTTTAAAACAAAACTAAAATAGAGTCTGTTAACACTAAAAGTTGTTAAGTTGCAAAATGAGCTGAGTGCCTCAATTTCTCACAGAGCAGTTCTTATATGTAGGAGACTTTTTGCTTCTCAATTACTTCTTCTTTTCTTGAATTATCTCTAAATAGCACCTAAAAAGGCTCGTGGAGAATTATTGGTCACCTAAGTAAAGCATGTGTAATTCAGCCGAAGAATCAATAGTTGAGGATTCAGTGTCCCAGGCTATTGTTGCAGGCGTACAAGAATTTATTTTGGAAGCGAGCAAGCCAGACACATGGAAATTACGTTTAAGATTGCAAGAGAAACGTGAGAGCATTTGAGAAACACGTCTAGGCGCCTAAAATTTAGGAGGTGATAGTTATTTCCAATGTTCCGTGTCAATGGGGCGTTAGTGGGGTAGTTTCCTAGGGTTTTAGCGTGTGTTAAGCTGAATGTACGTAACTCTTAGCCCATGTAACCGTTTTGTAATTGTGGTTAGCTGTAGGCAAGTGGTCATGGCTAATAGAGACCATTGTATATAAATATTTAACTTGTAAATATTCTAGAGACATGACACTGAATCAAATTCTTATTTTCAAGCATTTTACTCTTTCTTTTACGTTATTCATTGCTTTAGAATAGTCTTAGCCTAGTTAAATCATTTCTCACGCCTAATCCTAACACTCTTTGGAGTAGTTAGGGAATCATAACTAAAGAACAAAATTCCTTCCTTACTTGAAAAAAGGGAATCACAAGGCTGAAGCTCTAGCTAAAACTCGACTAATTTTCAGTTTGACAAAAGAGTCAAACTATTTTTATATAACTCATACGTAAGTTGTTTTTCTTTTCATAAGTTATCTTAGATAGTAAATGAAAACAAATTGAGAATAAGTTACTCATAGTGTTTCTATAAGTTGAAACACAAGAGAAGACGATGGGAGAGAGTGAGCAGAAATATTATTATAATTGAAACACAAGAGAAGACGATGGAATAGTTGTGTTTAATTTTACCCATGACAGTGGAGCAGCAGGAGAAGAGAAGAGAAGGAAGAGTTAGAGATAGAGAGTGGAGTGGGTTTGTAGAATTAATCTCTAACAGGGTTGGTTATGTTGGTATTATCAGTAATGTGTAGCTGTAAGCCGCAAGATATGTCAATGTCAACACTCAACAGTACGTAACATTCATATATATATATATACTAGTATAATTTTCTGCGTCTTATTTTGCGAATTGAAATTCATTTGTTTAGGCAGTAAGGTAATTACTTCAACTATTTTAAATATTTATATAATAGTAGAAAATTAAATTTAGATTTTTATATATATATATATATATATAATAAAATTATATATTACAATTTCAATTGGGATGTGGGGTTTTGTCAGGAAAATGATTTTGTTTTTAACATCTTATAATGTTCGTAATAATTAAATGAAGGAAAATTAATATAAAAGTATTCAAACAAAAATCTCAAACGAAAATTGAAACAGAGTGAAAATATGATTATCATCTAATGTATTACGAATGAGTATATAGAAAAGCACATTACTACTATTATTAATGGCGAAAGGAACATCTATTTTGTAATATATCATTCATAATTTTTTTTTCTAAGCGTGTGAACTGTGGGAATTCGATTTTATTGTTATAAGCAATACGGGTATACATCTCATTTTGCCATAAAATTTTAAATTATTTTTGGCACATTTAAAAATGCTTGATTGTATTTTTCGTGTGTTATATGACACGTCGATTTCTTTGTACACCGACTTTTATCAATTCATTATGATATATAATATATATGTTTATACATTTATTTTTTTTTATATATAGTGAATATTTTATATACTATTTGACTATTTAAATGTTAATTTTGATTTAATATATGTACATATATTATGAAAGAACCCTTATAGTATTTTGTATATTCCTATAAAGAAACTATAAGCGGGAAATATCAAACTAACACTTGAGGATTATTAGAATATGAAAAATCTAGTCTTATTCGTAGATGCAATGTTTATATAAAAATCTTTAAGATTATATAAAGATTAATATCTAAAACTCTAAATAGTAATACATAATCATACATTGATGATAACTTTGACATTTGTGGTATATATTTTAATGAGTTAACTTGATGATGAATTAGTGATGTGTCATACTATGTGGATGGTGAGATGGAAGATCCATGGTTATATATCATAGAGATATAAAATAATGTACCATGATTTTTATTTTTATTTAAAATAAAAATGAAGAATGGTTTAACAATAATGTGTTACGCTTATGAAACAATGAGAGTTAGGTAGTCGACTTGGTTAAGAATTGCATTGAATTCAAGAGAGGATGGGTTCGATTCTGCTTTGACATTTTTGGTATATATTTAGTGAATTAACTTGATGATGTGGAATAAAATCATTGATGATGTAATTAGTGACGTGTCATACTATTTAAAATATGTTTTCCTTCATTTGTTTTGAATGATAACATTTCTTTTGACTCTTTTTGCCAAAGACGGGTGAAATTCATTTGTTTAGACATCAGTAAGATAATACCCAAGAGCACTTGGATGAGATGGTAAGGTCTCTTCCAGAACAACCAAGGTCCAGGATCAAATCCACCTTGGGCATGAAGTGGTGTTAAATCTCTTGAGGAGAGCTTTGCCGCCAATTGTGGTCCTACCTACTCGAGGATTAGTCTCTGCAATCTTGTGAGAGGATACCCGGTTTATACCAAAAAAAGACACAAGATAAGATAATTACTTCAACTATTTTAAATATTTGTATAATAGTAGGAAATTAAATTTAGATTTATATATATATATATATATATATATATATATATTATAATTTTGAGATCCCGTGAAATCAAATAATACTTTAGTAGTGACAACCCATAAATAAAAATACTTTAAAAACTACATAAGTACTAATCAAATAATACTTTAGTAGTGACAAACAACATGATGTGTATATAATTTGTGGGGTATTTTCATATTGAGATGTTATTACAACACGGGAATTACTTATAAATATTATACGGTCTAAAATAGTATTAGTAAATAGTAACTTACAAATATATAGCAAATATACCTTTGCATAAGGACATGTAGTTTGCTTTTGACTAAGTTGATTGACGTTGACAACCGTAGGATCAATGTTCTCTCATCATCTTGTTTATTCTCTCTACTTGTTTTCTAAGTGCAACAGTAGTGAATAGAAGAATATTAAGCATAAGCGTTATAAACTACAAATATCTTGATCGATCAAAGTTGTATATTGATTCTAATCAGATGCATGATCGTTTGAATACAAAATATGTGACAAACATTTTTAATATATAAAATTATTTATAAGATGAGAATTAAAAAAGGTTGAAATGGATAAAATTACTCATATTTAATATTGATATTTTTATTTGGCAAGGATTTTGGTCTACAGTCTTCTTCGCTTTTCTCTATTTTTTTCCTTTTTTTATTAATAAATTCGGGCAATCTGTCAGTTTGATAAAAAAATACTCATATTTAATAATATTCTAGTTAGTAAATATATAGAATAAAATCTATGGAATGTGATACAAAATATTAGATGGTAAATAAATATAATATATAAATGTAATATACAATAACAAATATACATGTATCAAAATAAATAATAAATAGATATAAAAAGTAGGTAAAAAGTTTTGCAATAAAAGAAATAATAGGATAAACATTATGTAATATGCTTTAGTAATATGAAATTGTGCAGTATTTTCAAATGGTCAAGATTAGGAGGTGACGATTGTGTGGGAATGGGTTGGTCCTTGCAACACCTGCTTTTTTGATATATTTGAAATAACGTCTTTGAGGTGGATTTAATTAGTCTTGACATATTTATTGACGTGGTGATTAGGTGGATGCAGAGTGTCAGATTCATGATTATATATATATATATATATATATATATATATATATATATATATATATATATATATATATATATCCCCAAGTAAGTTTCTAACATGGTCCTACTTTCAAACACTTATATCAAAAATTCCATAATGCCATCCATATATATCGGGAAAATGGGCCAACCCTCTTCAATAATAATTGGACTAAATTATTCTGGCAGGAATGCAAGGACATTTTTGTATAACTATTTATCATGCATAATATAATGCAGAGGAAGTAAAGAAGATGAAAAGTCCCCAGAAGCAGCCACAACAGCAATGGCATAAACAAATTCAGTGCAACAAAGGTAAAGCGGGCAAGTTCAAGAGGAGCAGCTACAATTTGGAACATGATGGTGTTTCTTCAGCTATTTTTTTTCTTGCTTGCATAGTTTGTGCACCTTCCTACCCATAATAAATCATAATCATAATGCCTGCCTCGATCTGTTTATTATTTTTAAGTAGCCAGCCTTCAAACACATTACCAACCAAAAAAAGCTAGCCTTCAAACACTATTATAGCTTATATGTTGTCTTTTTCTTCTTTCACCTCATTGATTAGTTGTACAAATTTTCTTCTTGTAATATCTCCTATATTTCAAGTTTTGTTTTTGAACAATTCAAGTTTTGAACCTGATATTTGTTAAGCCATAATTTAAAATGGTAGGTTGCTCTGAGTTTCTCTATACATTCTTTTACCGTATAATTGATGCACGTGTATATCCGGCTTTAACGGCTTTTCAGACACCCATCCCTACTACTCTCGCCAAACACGCTTAACTCTGCATATATACACACTACCATGTTTAATTATGTGCAGTCTCCATAGCCATTCATCTTCATCCACATGTAGCAACCATTGCATCATCTCCTCCATTAACAAAGAAAATCACCACAAATAGTTAAAGATAATCAAAGAGGATGTTGAGGTTCACCCAAGTTTTCATCATCCTCAGTTTCTCAATTCTCATCCCAAGAAGATCAAGAGGAATCTGAATATGCCATCAGTGAATTTGAGGAGGATTGTTCTTTAGAAATGTAAAAGAATAATACATAGAAAAAGTAGAGACTTTTGAAGTTGAGGAGAAAGGCAGGCCTCAAAAGGATGATGGGGTTATATGGAAAATGGAAGAAACTAAAATTGAGAAAAGTAGTCCAAAGATTTAAGAGAAAAAAGTTTATGCAGCAAATACTGTGAATTGATGTGGTTAGACATTTTTCTAGTATTTCATTTACCTTTGTAAAGAAATGATAGGAAAATATATCAAAAGCAAGATTGTTTGGGGTAGTAGATGTGAGTCAACCAGCTGGTGGTTCTATAGAAGGTATAGATAGATTTTGCTTGTCTGCAGAAGCTGAATTAGAGTTGAAAAAGTTGAAAGGCAGATAGATATACTTGAATGAGTGAACATACTATTACTAATCAATATTCTGTCTTTGAAATTAGTACCAATTGTGATTGATTTTTTTATGTTTTGAATAAAGCAGTGATAATACTAGTGAATTTTTGTTTTAAAAAACTAACAATTTATGTCATGTTTTCTGTCATTTAATTTTTCTTATAGCAAACAAGTCACGAGACAATGTCATTCATTAGACTCATTGCACTTTTTGTGCATTATATGTCCCCTGCTGTGCTGCATTGTAATTCTCTTCTCATACACTACGTACTGATGAAATTTGGATGGCAGAATTGATTTAGTGCAAGGTACATAAACACATCAAACCAATTCAGCATCCAAATTTCATCAGTTTTTGCATAACGTACCTTTGAATGAATTCATTAGTTTTTTCATTAAAACCATGGAATGCCATGGAAAAGAGAGAAAAGACTAGTATAAAACTTTTTCTAGACTTAGGATGCTTCAAAACATACACTTTGTAGAAACTAAAAAGTCCAGCTGATTTCTCCTAAGCTCCAATTAAACAACTAAATACACAGTAATGTTCTATAACGTTGTTTTTGCGGTCTAACCAAGAGAGGCTATTTCATTCAACCACACTTTTAAGGTTGGAATAGAGTTAAATGAGGATATTGAATCCATTCTCACAAAAAGCAATAAAGGAAGGAATAATCCATAAGAACAGATTTACTGAAACGTAATAACACATCTACTGAAAGGAGAAGGTTGCAATTGATTCTTGATATCATCCAGCATCTTCAAGTCAGAAGTTATCCATGCCACGCAGAATATCTTGATCTCCCTCAAGCCAGTGGCATTTTCTAACAAAAACTTTACCAATTCGATTTGTTCTTCTTCTCCATAAAATTCTGAAATGCAAACTAATTTGAGAGAAGATTTGAAACAAAAAGGCATTGAATTCAATGTCCAGATTTCATCATTCATTCCCTAAAGAAGAATCAATAAATTACGGTTAGCCCTGAAACATGGTAGACAATAGCACTAAAGCGAGATATAAGATGTACCATCTGAATTTGAAGAACTTCCAAGTTAGGAGTCTTTGAAAGAAATTCCTTTAATGTTTGACTAGCACCATTATATTGGCTCGGAAGCACTTGAAGGTGAGTCAAATTATAGAACGGAGGAAGGAGGCGGAGAGAATCATTTGCTCGGAGAAACTATGCAATAAATATAGAAAACACACATAACATAAGTAAAGCCAACATTGTCGATAGGCATTTATAAAAATAAAGATTATCAAACATACCTCGAGAGTATAATTTGATATTTTGAGAGATTTGACACTACTAAGTCCACTCAATAGATGAATTGCACACTGAGGCTCATACTGTGCATATTCTGAATCCTCAAAGCTAATGTTAAAATCAATGTAGGCATCAACTACCGAAGTCAGGTTAACGGGTAAAAGTTCCACAATAGGATAAACCGTATAGCTTGTGTAACTTAGAGATATAAGATTGATAGCATTGATCTTGATAGTACAAGGGGCATAATCGTGATGAACGATGGTCAAGATTCTTAATGCGGAAATTGCAATAGTGATTTTCTCAATGTTTGCCCAACAATGATGCAATGTCAACTCTCGTAAAACAGGAAACAGAGAGAAAAATTGTTGAGCTGAATTCTCATTTGCAAAGATAACATGTGAAAGATTCAATGTCTTGAGCAAAGGAAAACGAATACCATTAGGAAAATCTAATATGCCAGCTCGACGCCTTTTAAAGTCAAGAACGGTTAAGAAGGTCCAAAAATACCTCCACCTTTTCGCTAACATAGAAGTTCTTACGGCATCTTTAGTAGGTAGTAAAGAAATTATGTAACTAAGAATGCCATCAGGTAAGTCACTAATCATAGTATCGGCCATGCTGAGGAGCTAATATTAGCCTGCCCAACATAAAAATAAATAACTTAATAAGAAAAATCATGCAAAATTACATCCTCATGCATGAGAAATAAGTAGCATCGCAAAAGCAATAATCTTTAAACTCTGATTGATTTCAATTTGAATACAAGTTTCAGATTAGATTCGAATGTTAGTACTACCAACCATGCCCATGAGCTAAGCTATGCCTACCCAACATTTTGATAAGAAAAACCACAAGATATTGCATCCTCACCTCAGTCATGAGAAATAGCATTTAAAATCAATAATATTTAAACTTTGAACTTTGATTGATTTCATTTTTCATACAAGTTTCTAAAACAAAGTACAAGTTTGAGATTAGGGTTGTAAAACAAATATATAGGCACGGTGGCAACAAAGAGAAAGATAAAGAAAGAGTACGAGAAACAAACGGTGAAGGAGACCTTGGTTAATCAGCCAATGCGCGACTCCATGGTGAATCCAGAGGCGTCTGAGTGAGAAATTGGGATTATGAGACCCGTGTCCTGTGCATGTAATTTAGGCCAGGGTGTAAGAAATTGGGATTTTATGAGTTTTTTTTTATGGCTTTTGCTTTTCTCAAACCCCCTCCTACTCTTTCACACCCATTAACAAATTTTATTCAAAAATAATCTCGCGTGAAACGCTGAGTTCACGTGTTTAATGACGGTTCGAATGACTTTGTTCGAACACGTTCGAGTGACCCCGTTCGAACAGGTGAAATTACGCACAAGAGGGTGTGAAGTCAATATTTAACTCACGCAAACAATGTCGTTCGAACGGGTTCGAACAAGGTTATGCGAATATGTTCGAGTGACCCCCGTTCAAACAGATGAAATTACACACAAGAGGGTGTGAAGTCAATATTTAACACACGCGAACGACCTTGTTCGAACCTGTTCGAAGGCCCGTGTTCGAACACGTGAAAATTCTTGAAAAAAAAGACGTTTTGGCTGGCCTTTTGGTCTTTTGACACCCTTATGGGATGTGTTTTGAGTAGGAGGGGGTGTGGGAAAAGCACAACCCTTTTTTTATTTATTGAGAAAATATTGTAAACGAACCATGTAATGATTTTGTTTAGTCGGGCCTTTTTTCCATAGAGTTTTGACTCTTGGAGGTTTTAATGAGGCTCCTTATTGTTAATCGTTCTTCATCTCCCGCCCAGAAGTGACCGAAGAAAGTTTATTCGTTCTTGGTTCTTCCTCTCGATCACAATTTCTCTACATAGTTCGAAATTTGAACATGTCCAAGGTAATGTTGTGTTTGACTCCTTTCTGTAATCTCATTACGAGGTCTTCACGTATTATATAAAATTGTGTATTTAATTGATTTTCGACTTGTGTTTACTTCCATTTGTGTTTAATTTATTTTCGATTTAGGTCACAAATTTTCACTAAACCCCAAATTTGTATCTCTGTAGATAAGTACCATTACCATTGACTCCGGTGATTGATTTTCGATTTAGGTTACAAATTACATAGTTAAAAAAGAAAAATCAGTACCAACTTATTCTCTTTCTTATTTACCTCTTGTGAATTTCTACATTTAATTTAAAAGGTTATTTTTTAGAGACAACCCTCTTGTGAATTTCCTCTTTTTCCCTTTCTTCTCGTGGTTCTCTTTCTTTCCCCTCTCTTCAACTTCTAGCTTTCCTTTTTTCAGTTATCTTCTACTTCTCCTCTTCTCTCTTCTTTTCTCCTTTCTTTCCCTCTTTATTACCTTGTATGACTATTGTGGCATCATGTTTTCCCTAGAAATTGCTGATGGCCACTTGGCCAGTATGTGCTCTTGGCCAATCCCTGACAACATACAAGGTAGTTATAGTGGCTTTCGATCAACCAAACTGTTCATGAACTCCATAGGAGTGTTCTACAAGGTAGAAAGTCCGTATATATAGTTACTATAAATCATTAAATCTATAGTATATTTGAGATCATTCTATGGATTTGACATAAACTCCATAAAAGTGCGCTAGAATTTTAAATAACAGGGATGTTGGTGAGACTCCATAAAAGTAGATGGGATATTATGATCCTCTTGTTTCCGATCTTCGGAGAGTTCTCACAAAATTGTAGCTTTGTCGTTTTGGAGGCTGTGGCAAAGTGATTGTTCGAATTGATGTCAAGGTTGTGTGTGATATTATCATTGGTAGAGAGATTGGTCGCATCAAGAGGTGGAGGTATTGTTATAGAAATTCGCAAGCTTCTCAAACTTCTTTGGGAGATCCAGTTTGTACACTTTTTCAGGGAGCGTAATCGTTGTGCGGATATATGAGTTGGCCAATATTCGGTGGCATCAAGTGGAAGATTTGATTATTTATGAGCAGTGTCCCCATCCGCGTTTATAAATACAACCTCAACTCCTCAAATCAAGTACACATATCTTATTTGGTACTTTCACGGACTTTGATTGCCGACTTTGACATCGATGTATATGCAGATACCAACCACCACCTATTACTTAGAGATTGGAGATCTGTAGACACCAGGCCAAATTTTTTTAAATACATAAGATCAATATTTTTTTAAAAGCCTATTTAGATAAAAAGATTAGGCTACCGGCCATCAAAAAAACCTTTTAGGCTCACACGACTGACCTATTTAAATAAAATATTAATAATATTTTTATTACTACTGTTATTATATTAAATTTTCTAGTTAGTGTTAAATTATAAATTTACTTACATTTTGCGTTTATTCAAAATGATGATCTGCATCAACTTTTAACATATTTAAACGTGTTATTATAAAATAAAATGTACTGTAAAGATAATTCTTTAAAAGAAATTGTTAGATCTTGGATTAGATCTTAATCTCATTGATCGATTAGTTTGCTCTTCTATTTACAAGGTCTACAGTATTCAAATGTTGTAGACTTTTGTGATTTTTTTTGGTAAAATAAGTTTTTAAACAGATTTGCGGACATAGTCAGACTTTCCAAAAGGTCAGGCCAAACCTTAAAGTCGCAGGTCATACTCAGACCCGACATTGTCAATGTAGGTCAGACACACAGGCCATACAAAACCTAACTCGACCTAACATATTCTCACCCCTACCTCTAAGCGGAGTTAGGGATGGCAATGGGGCGCGGCGGGGGCGGGGAGTACTCCCTCGCTCCCCGTCCCCACCTCCCAAATTGTCCCCCGCCCACAGAACCCCATTTGGGGCAATCCCCGCGAGATTTCCCACTTGCGGGTAGAGAGTCATCAATGGGCGGGTTTGGCCGGCCCGCCTGTGCCCATCGGGCCAAACGATGTATATATATGGGCGGTCGGCCACCGGTGATATTCGGATGAAATTTTGCAAAATGAAGGCCCAAGCCCGCCTAACACTGACCATTGGGCCAATGGGGTCACCGATGGGCGCACCAACGCCACAAATCATTGACTTTTTAAAATTTTGTATAAATCAAAATTAGAATTTCCAACCACTATGCAGAACTTCAAACCAAATGCTTGAACTTGCATATCAAGTTGATTTCATATATATGAAAAAAGGTGGAAAGTTGATATATTGTAATTAAATTCTCATGATATTACCGACTAAAATTTGAGTTACCAAATCTTATTCGCTTTGCCTCTAATTTATTTGTTTCTTGAGTGTGATTCATTAGGATTAGGATTAAGATTAGGATTAGATTAGGATGTTGATTGCCTTTATACCGAATTGGTATTTTTTGAATAGGACAATTTCAAGAGAGAAGAAGACAAAGGCATCTCGAGCGCTTATGGATCGGTATTTGGTGGTGGTGTTTTTTTTTTTGAGTCGAATCGCCTCAATAATTTATGAATGGAGTTGCAGAAGCGGTTTGAAAGAGAAGACGCGACAATCCATTAATTTCTCCAAAATCGGCGTGGAATAAATAATTGACTCATTATATTTTGATTGGATAATGATAAAAACAACATGTATAACACTTGTCATATTTTAAAATAAAAAAACAAAACAAAAACAAACGGGCGGCCCATGGGCCCATGGTGCGCGCCTACTTAATAACACCATCGCCAAGCCAGCCAAAAAAAAACATAGATTGATTTTAGGCTACTATTTTTAATTTGCTCGCCTAAAAAAGCCGAGGTGAGTGGCGCGCGGGTGGCGGGCCAAATGTGACAGCTCTACTTGCGGGTAGAAATTGCCACCCCTAAGCAGAGTTCTATTTCCAAACTTGTTTCGCATTAATTTCTATTTTTGTTTTGGGTCTTAGCCGAGTTAAAATTAAAAAAATGCCGATTGCCATCCTTCAAAAAGAAAACATCCACCGACGGTTCCATATAATAACTATACCGTCAACTCAGCAATCAACCACAGTTGAAGTGTTCTTAGTACGCTCTCTTCAAATCGCTCGCTCAATCGCTTTGATCTTCTCGAATGCGACGCATCAGAACACAACTCAACTGAGTAACAAATGAAAACTAACAAGCTTGGTGTCAATGAATTTGAAGGTTAGTTCTTCATCTTCCTACGTTTTCCTTTTCTTTTTCCAGCTTTTCATTTTAGGGCAAATTCTATTGCTGTTTCTATGAATTCATGATAGGCAAAACATGATTGGGGGTATATAATATGCGATTTACTCTTCGTCTCTGCATGTCATGTTTATACAACTTTATTAATTTTCTTTGCATGTGCATAAGTATTGTGCCTCCATCTTTGTAGCTGAAAAATCTGTGTAAAAAATTGGTATTGGTTGTACAAACAATATCATATTTCTAATTTTTGAAATTGTTAATTTGTTGCAACTTGCAATAGTATCTTTCACGTGGATGTTGAGGTTTTAGAACTAGGGCATGTTGTTTTGAAATTTAGGCCAAGTTTAGGTTAGTTTATAACTTATGGAAGATTTCCCATTCAAATAAATTTAGGCTTTATTTATATTTTAATATTATAGATAATGATAGAACATTGTTCATCACACCTCATTTTTGTTTAGAAACATTTTATAGCTTCCTTAATTTAGAACTGACAATCAAGCCCTCCCTTCCCCTCCTAAACCCTCCATTCAAACATACTCTCATGGTTTTATGACTTTTTACGTTTGGAAATATCGTTTTAAAGTGATAGATGTTCATGAGAATTTAAATGAGAGCTTGTGCAAATTCGAGATGCAGAAGCTGTTTTCAACTTATACGAGAAGCTGTTGTTTAAAAGACTCGTTTTTGTATTTATTTTCTCACAAGTACTTATTGAGAAGTTCATTCAAACTGGACTTTGATAATGTCTGTCGTTCTTATCAGTGGATTTTGCGAAGCAGGCAGGAATGAATGACTCGGGACATGGAACCAAGTCGCCCGTAAGAGATGTGATAGAAAGTGGTATTTCAACTTTTCCATTTAATTCAAGCAATATTCGCCGGAAACCGCGGACAGAAAGGAAGAGAAAATTCAATGGCGGAGAAGCTATCTCTATACCCAAGAAAAAGCTAGACAGTGAAGTATTTGATAAATACTTAGTGTGAGTTACAGTCAAACGATTCATTATGGAAAAGGAGCAACATCAAAATTTTATGGGCTTGTTATTAAATATAAGTTTTCTGGCAGGAAAATATGGAAGAGTTTCTCAGAAGATAAGAAAAGGCCCTTTGCATATTTTGACAGCTTATGGTTTAGCATTTACAGGAGTGCTTCAGCTAAAGATAAAGTGCTGACTTGGATTAAAAAACAAAATATTTTCTCAAAGGCGTATGTTTTTGTTCCTATAGTATGCTGGTAAACACTTCAATTTTCTCTAATGACAATGAGCCTTTTTTATTTGTTAAATGTTAATCCATAGAATTATCTTTGATATCCCAATCTCGTAGGGGTCACTGGAACCTTTTGATCTTCTGTCATTTTGGTGAGAACTCAGAATCTGTTACCGGATCACGTTGTATGTTGTTGCTGGATTCTCTTGAAAAGGCCGATCCGAGGAGGCTTGAACCAGAGATAAGAAAGTGTGTCTTTGTTCAACAATATCTGCTATTTTTTATCAGAAATTTTTGTCTAGGCAAATCATTTAAAAATTTACAAGCTTTTATCTTCTTTGTTAGATTTGTACAAGACATTTTTAAAGCAGGGAACAGGCCAGAGACTAGGAAGCTTATATCTCAAATTCCATTTTTAGTGCCCAAGGTAAGGTGATCATGACATGACCTCTTTTATGATTTTCATCATCATTGTATCCAAATCATAAATGGTAAAACAAACTATATTGTAGGTTCCACAACAAAGAGATGATGTTGAATGTGGGAACTTTGTCCTTTATTTCATAAAATTGTTTTTGGAACGCGCACCTGAGAATTTTAGCATCGAGGGGTACCCTTTCTTTGTAAGTTTTATTATTAGCTGTTCTTTAAAATAATTCATTGAAGCATACATTTCAATTTAGTTTTGTTTGACGCTGACATGCTGCAGATGAAAAGAGACTGGTTTACTTTTGAAGACTTGGATAGGTTTTGTGTGAGACTTAATTCATTGAATTAGATTTCCCTAAATTTGAGTAGTGTGGGACTAACATGCTCCTCCTAACATCACACTGAAGATGAAATCGCGATATGTTTTTTACTCTGGTGAACATGATTGTTATCTGTTTATAAGACTTAATGTAAGGTGATCAAAAGCTTTTCTTTGATATAGAAATTTACACTCAGATGCTTCACAATGACATGAGCTAACAAGTTTCACATGTGTTGAGTTTTCATGAACTTCATTCTAGTATGTTATTTCCTACGAATTTTGGATTTCATAACGTGCTGCTAAGCAAGACTATAATACACTTTCACCACGCCACACTAGGGAAACATATTACAAGTAGTATAAAAGGAGGAAATAGTACAACAGTGACAAGGGTTCTCAACCTACATAGATGCCTAATTCTTGTAGAATTTACTTTTATAAACAGCTCGTGATGTGAAAGGAATATAGGGATGGAACATATTATCTGGCTGGGAGAACTAGAAGGGCTGCAGCCTGCAGAGAGTGACCAGCAAAGAGCCTTTGAAATGAATGGATACATCTAGGGGTGCTCATGGATAAACTATATCCATAACCAATCCATATCCATCAAATGTCCATTTGATATAATCGGTTATATAACCAAAGTAGCATAACCGGTTATTAATTTACAAAACTGGTTATGTAATCGGTTGATACTGGTTATATCCATAACCAGTTTTAACAATCGATTATGGATCTATAACCGGTTATATCCATAACCAGATTCTTAGCACCAATAAAATTTAATTTTTTTAATTCAACTTTAAATTTAAAAATCTGTAAAAAAAAAAATCTCTCTCTCTCTCTCTCTCTCCTCTCCCCCCCTCTCCCTCTCTAATTCTGAGGAATTTCACCACTAAATTGATTTTTATTGGGAAATATTGCATAAAGCCTGATATTAAAAAGTCATCAGGATGTAAACAAGACTTGGCATGTTTAAAGTAGCTGTAGGGAAAGGACCAGAGAGTTGATTGATGCTAAGGTCTAACTCTTCAAGATATTTGAAGTCTTTGGCAAGTGTTCCTTGAAGATTTGCATGGTCGAGATCTATTCCTGCAATAACAGAATTATCACAAAAGATTCCTTGAAGCATACATTTAAAGCCATGTCCATCTTCACTTCCCTACAACAAGCCGCAACCATTGCATTCTTTGATACCAGGTCCACCACCCCATCACATCCACTAAACACATTGTATGCTTCTTGAAACGAACCACATTTAGAGTACATATTAATGAGAGAACTCAATGCAAACTTGCTCAAATCATTTGCCGTTTTCACCATATATGAATACATTTGGGCGGGGCATTTCATCAAACAGTTTGTGGGCCTCTTGCAAGAGACCATGGTTAGAGTAAAAGTGAATGAGTTGATCAGAAAGGAAGAAAGGAACACAAAACAATTCTAGAGAGAGAGAGAGGAACACAGATCGCACTGAAGATTGAAGAGGAACGATCGCACTGAAGATTGACGTTCTTCCGGCGATGGAAACGGCCGGCGGCGCAAACAACGGCGGCAGCCAAAAGAGAGGGTCATGGTGAAGAGAGAGAGAGAGCAGCAGCATGGACATTTTGGTGGGTCTCGATTTCAGATTTAGGATTTTATGTTTTAGAGTTTTTTAAATCTGGATATTTTTGTGGGTTTGGAGATTTTGGTGGTCCATTTGGATATCCAATGGATATCCATCAAATAATCTGATAAAAACCATAACCATTTTTTGGACAATTTTAAATAACCGGTTTCAAAATTAATATAAATATCCAGATATGGATAAGGATTTAGGATTTATTTTGTGCACCCCTAGATACATCCATAAACTTTCTGGTATAAAACCTTAACGCATCTTAATCACATTCAACTAAGAATAAAAATAAAGCCACAAGTTTCCAGTCTCAAATCAAGCTAATAAGTTCATGACTGGTGGCCTCCCATTCAATTGATAATCATCTTAATTATTTAGTCTTTCTACATTGTTATTCCAACTATGTTTGATAGTATACGCTCAAAATTGAACTGCAATTTCAGTTCTTTTCCTCCATTTTGCTTTTGAAGATACTTTCAGCGACCTTTATCATCACTTTAATTTTTTCTCACAACCACCCTTTATATTAAGTAACTCAGAGAGAAAAGGAATTAATGACAACACATCGATTGTATTAAGTACTAATAAAAACTTAGTGATAAATAAAGGCAAATATGAAATTGAGCAATTAATTTAGTAAAAAGGCTTTTTTCCCCCACATATTTAGGACCAAGAAAACAACACAATTTGTTATATATAGGACCTGAGGTAGGAAGTTGGAAAGTAAAGAATATCCCAAAGACTCCCAATTCCGAAAAACAAATAGGGTTGACCAGACGTTAGATTTCATTTGTTTCTCTCATCGAGGAGCCAAAAACATTAGGGGTGCGTTTGTTTCCCGGATAGAAATTACATTCTAAAGAATCGCATCCTCCGGATTCCAATGACTAGGAATGTGATTCCTGAGTATTTCCTAAAATGCATTTGGTTAGTTGCAAGTTCGGGAATCCAATTCTTTGAAATAATTTATAAATTTGTTTGGTTCGTACTATACATTCATAGAAATAAACATTGTAATTATCAAAATACCCCTGATTATATATGACATCTTATTTAGCTTTCTAAGTAACTAAAGGTGAAATTGAAGTATAAACTAAAGTAATTATTTACTTATAATTTTTTTTAACAATAATATTTTGTAAAAGGAAATTTATGAAATTCGAACATTATAACATTATACCTTCATTTATCATTGTGCTGTTAAACTATGTAAAATCGTTATGCCATATTTCATATATAACGTTATGATTGGGAATGAAAATATTCCTTGTGTTAATGACTCCTTTTACACAATGCCATAACATTATTATTTCATTTATATATATATATATATATATATATATATATATATATATATATATATATATATATATATAAAATATGTGTAAGGGTTAATAATGTAAATTTGTGCTAAAAAGTGACACCACTCTATATTGGAATGGAAGATTACCACCAATTATGGGAGGCATCAGATTCCAACCTAAATGGAAAAATAGTTTCCAGATTAAACACAATTCCTTAGAATGCACTTTTCTTTTTTCTCATACCAAATATGAGAATCTTTCATTCCCAACCAATATTCCTTGGAACCCTCTTTATATCTCCCAAACAAACACCCCCTAGGAGTAATATGAACAAAGGGTGTAATATGAACAGTTGAATTTCAAATGAATTTCAGACCAGAAAACTGGTGTCATACCAATTGCTAAATCTAGGTGCCTAAAATAAATACAAATTTTATAAGAAAATTCGTCAAAAAAAGAGGCTAAATGAACAAGGAGAACCAGTAGACAGAAGTGCAATTTTGAATTCATATTCAGGGTAAACAAATGAAGCAATTTAGAACAGCCAGTAGGATACTAATCCCCGTTTAGGTAGGGAATTTTAATGGTCACTTTGGACGCATCAGAAGAGAGAATAGAAGTTGCCCTGAGCGAACTTCTTGCTGACTCCAGTGCTCGAGTAGTTTGAAGAGCCATCTCAGCATGGAGTTGTAAACATGTCATAGCCATCTAAGGAAAAACAAAAGCGTTTGTTAGGAACGGAAATTAACAGAAGAGACACCACACAATAGAAGAATGAAAAAGTGGTTTTTTATATTGGGGGAGGGGGGAGGGTTGCAGGGCTATACAGCAGAATAAAAAGAGCCAAGAGTAGTAAAATTCCAATATATAATAACAATATCTAGATAAATATTTTATAGACCATATATTGTCATGAATAATAACGAAACCAAGATTGATGATATCATGGTCTACATTAAAGTTACTATAATTATGTGTGACCTTGTCACAATCAAATAACTGTAGACCAATGCATAAAAAAGTAAACCTTTGTCACCAAACTACAGGCAGAGATAGTCAAAAACCTAGTAAGACTGGGGGAATAGGTTCGAAGCTTCAAATTTCCTTTGCTTACCGTATAGCACTCTTTATCTGTGTCTGACTCAGCTACATCAAGGGCCCATGTACGAATCCATTCGAGGCCAGTGGAAATTTCAGCATTTCCTTCTAGTAAGGCAGATGATATATAGCCAGGATGAAGAGCAACCAATATGCATGCAGCTGCAAATAGGACAGCTCTTCTCACGTATGCTTCCTGGTGATGGCATACCTCTCTGCAAGAGTGAAAACGCGAAAAAAGTGACATGTTTTACTGCAATAGCAGACTAACCAAAAAAATAAAGTGCCAACAGGAAATATAAACATAATAATAACCAATAGAACATCAAACTATCAATTCTACCAACACACATAGAGATACACACTTCTAAGGGCGATTGCAATTTAAGGTTTTAGATTATGTCCGTCCTCATAGGATTCACAATTCAATAGACAACTAATGTGTAAACCAATACCTGGATCTTAACATATCAAGAAGGGAGGGAGCCAGTACAGACACTTCTGGATGCATGGCTGCAGATTTCATACAAACCCCAAGCATATAAATGAGTTTCCCCAAGACAATAAAATCCCTGCCAAGCAAGTCAACACCATGCCTCTTTTTGTCATATCCCTCCATGGCAGGAAGCATGAATGCAGCAGCATACATGGGAAACTTGTTATGAGAACTCTCCATCGGGTTTTGTTGCACAGCAGTTCTTAGACTCCAACGGCGTGTTTTCCCTTTCTTGACCTGATTAGGTTTCGGTAGAAGTTCCCTCTCATAGCTGTTTGACCAATTCAAAAAGGTGCCAGTACCTGATATCTCCTTCCATGAACTAGCTCCAGGAGTCCCCGTGCTGCTAGGCAAGAACCAAGGTCGGGTATCTGAAACAACTGAAATGAGAGAACTAGTCTTGTGTTTGGGTTTCATAATTTTTGATTCAGCGAGTTCCTGAGCTGCTTCGGTCATGACATCCAGTATCATAATGCGTTGACTGATATCTACATTAGGTGAATACAAAAGCTTGTGCAGTGTGTCGAGGGATTCAAATGGGCAGGTGACTGCCAAGGCAATTAATGCTCTTTGCCTTTTATCTTCTGTTGATTCTTCTTCACCTTCTAAAGCTATATCAGAGCATCGTACCTGAACAAGAGTTCTGGTCAGATCGCTTGCTGCATGTTTTAGCTCGTCAGGGGATGCTCTTATGAGCTTCTCAGCCACATCAAGAGCTCTTTCCACCTGCAATGGAAGTTAAAAGTTTACAAAACATCAAACTTTCGGCAAAAAAAAGCAGGATGCAAGGAACTTGTGGCAAATGCGATAATGCATCAGGTCAGTCAGACTTACAAAGCACTACAAATAGGTTTTTCAATAGCTCAGTTTAAAGTATAATACTTGGTAATGCAGTAAATGTTGAACAATTTAATAATAGCCAGTTAGACTTTTTATCACGATAGATCGAAAAGCATTTACTGTAGATAATAGCAGATGATCAAAATGCAACTCAAAGGTATCCTGAGAGAAAGTGACAAACCCCATCAGCATCGTCGGATTTTCTAAGAGCCGCAACTACATCAGATAACTGTGAAAAATTTCTTTTCAAATCTGAGTCATCATCTGACAAATCATATGGCTGTAAAGATGAATCGCTTGAGGAATATGAGTTCTCACTTGCATTATCATCATCATCATCACCCTCATCATTAATATCTGATTCAAGATTCAGTGATGCTGGATCAACAATCTCATCTGGATCAAGTACATTAAAGTCCAGTAACTTCTTTTTACCCTTTACACTAATGCCTTTCTCTTTATTGGAAAGGGAATCAGCGCCCCTCTCTGAACCTAACACTGTAGATATCTGTGTTTCCTCAACATCTTTTTCTCTAGAATTTGCAGCAGTCAGGGACCCTTTCTTGGGAACAGAGAATTGAAATTCCCAATCAATTGTTTCCCCACTGCAGCTATCGTCAAGGTACAGCGGATTCTTTGGATCAATAATTTTAGACAATGTCAAAGCAACATTGCTAGCCATTTTTCGAACTAAATGATCAGGACTCTCCAACCTACCTGAAAAAATTGCAAACAAAATTCGAAGATTATGAATGTCAACTACTGATCTGCAAGAAGGGATAGCAACCCATTGAGAATCAGATTTATAAGACTACTGAGTGGGAGTGAGATGAATATGAAGATTGACGCTCCAAGAGAAAGAGGAATCCATCAAAGCAGTTACGTCACATCCGTAATACAAATTATTCCATCTTGTTTTACAATATGGTTTTTTTTTTTGACGCAACAATATGGTTTTTTCTTGATGAATATACAATTCAATGATTTTCAAAAATTACAAAATTCCAGTGGTATGCCTTGTTAGAAAATATGTAAACCTAGAAATGATATTTTAATTACTTATAATTAAAAAGAGAGGCTGAACTGGATGGGAAAACATTCCTGGCAATTTAATACACATGTTACATTCTTACAGGAATTTATTCCCGGGATACTGAGACCCGTTGAAAATCTAAGGGTACTGAGAATTCAACTTCATTTAAGTTCATTTCTACAGAAATTAAGCCAAACATTTCTGTAGAATTCAACTTCATTTACCCATAGAGCAAACAAAATTAGAAGGGAACTTAAAAGTTTGGCTCGGGAGGCTACCAAATAAACCCAGCAATCATCACAGGTCATATGCTTTAAATAATAACCTGAATTTGATAGAGCTGACATCTTTAACTCAACTCAAAGCAACAATGATACGGATGCTATTAATGAAGGGCAGGATAGGAAATTCCAGAACAAATATGAGAGGAGGAAGTGGAAACCAATTTCTTGGGGACCACTAGCACACACCCATGCTGATTCTGTTTAACAGAATTGCCTACGTGGCAGGGGGGAGGGAGTGTAGGAGATCTCAGCTGATTGGAGAGAGAAACTGGTGCATAAAGCACCTGAGGCATGAGCATTTCATTTTAGGCTGGACTTGGGAATAGTTGGGAAAGGGACTGAGCAATAGGATTGTTCTGTACTGTTCTATTGCATTTTTCTATTTCTGCTTGTACTTCACCATTGCAATTCAGAGAGATCCCCTGAATTGCCTTTAATAATACAAGAGTCCTTTCCATTTTTCCCTACTCTGTGTTCTGTGTGTATCAAACAACAATGGAAATAATACAGCAAGTTCAAGAGGAACCATTCCCCTATCTGGAAGGAGCCAGATTACTATAAAATTGTTTCTAGATCCACCACATTCTTCCTTTAGGTAGGGACTGGTACTTAAATATTATTCTAAGGATTAAGGGAGTGTTTAAAAGATCTTATTTGGGCTTACCTTCTTATATAAACACTTCTATAAGCGTTTGAAAAAGCTTATAAAAATCGCCTGTGAGTTATGCGCAAGTTGTCTTCGGCTTAATTTTACAAGCTCTTAGTTTATAGAAGTAGCTTATACAGAGCTTATGCAAAGTTTACCCGCATTCTCATTTTGATTATATTTGTAGAAATAGTTTATGCAAAAGCTTTTATTTAATAAAACTACCCAAATGCACGTAATCCCCCTTCCAGACATAATCAGAGTGAGTAATAATTACAGCTAACTCCTTGAAGAATCAAATGCATGGCATCCTTCATCCCATCCAGCTCCTCCTTAGACATTGTCTCTAGAGAAAGGCCAAGCGCAGCAGTTATATCTGACATAAATTAAGGAATAAATGTATCATGGTAATAAAGATGGCATCAGTCCCAGGGAATGCTCAGTGTAGGAAAGCGCATGAGATTGTTGTAGTCATAATGCAGTAATGAACCTCAAATAGGAAGGGGATAAGCCTCGGCACAACAACAAGGCAGACATCAAATAGGGAGGGGATAAGCCTCGGCACAAAAGCAAGGCAGCCTTTTAACTTGATGTATCCTTCATTTCCCATATGTTTTTCAGTATAACAGCATAATGAAAAAGGATACAAGCTTGTTGCTCAATATGTGCTGTTTGAACAAATTCTTTCTTAGACCATGTTGCCACTAGACGTTGGACTGTCTTCAAAAGACCAGGGCGATTATATCCAGACAAAGAGGTGCTGGGTGGGCATTCATGAATAGCAAATTGAAGGATCCATTTAAGGCAACTTACAGGGAATACCTTCCAGACCAGGAATTTGTCAACAAACATGGACCTAGGAGAAGCCATGAAACAATGCAAGACAAAGAAAGCATAAGCATATAATCGATACTGAACTAGTCTATGATATATCAAAACAATTTTGAAGAAAAAAAAAATAGGATACTGAACTAGTCTATGATATATCAAAACAATTTTGAAGAAAAAAAAATAGGGGGGAAAACTGCTCATAATGGTGCTGTCGTGTTTTTCTAATCTGAGCTGTGTATCATACTGCAAAGACCCAATGCCAACAATAACCAGCAAAGTGAGGAGCGACAGAGTACAGACAACAAAAGCAACACACAATTCATGCATGTTTGAATATATTTCAGAGGGGAAAATTTGTTGTTATCACTAGCAACATGCACTTTTTTAGGGAGCGGCTGTCTCAGACCCATCTAATGTGTTTTTTATCTTAAAAAAGAAAGTATTGATGCACAAATAAAGAGATTGACGATAAGTTAAATACATTGATCACATTCAAGTACGATCAAGATTAGCTCCCCTTGAAACTTTCCCTTATATAGTTCCCCAGCACTGCAGTGGGATGATTTCACATGGCAACGACTTCGCTAAATCTTCATGACACACTTTTTGCAAGCATAAACGTGCATCAATTATTTTAATCTAAATCATGAGATCCCGTACACAAGTCATCCTTGTTACACATAATTGCAACATTTATACTCTCTTCAGATTGCAGGGGAGAAAATGGGGTAGGCAATCAATCATGAAAACAAAAAGTTTCTTAAATTCATGTTTTTCATATTACTTTTCTCTGCATCTAACAAAATTTTGTTGGATGCAGAGAAAAGTTTCAATTATATAGTTTTGTTGCCTTTATAAAAGTTTCAATCATATAGCTCCCCCTCAATCCAAATGGCTGATTAGGTCAAGATGATTTGTGAATAAAGGCAAAACCAATTAATATTTTCACTCACCTGACAGAAGCCTGAAGCTTGAAAAGTCGATTAAATAACAGCCATAGGACCCAATATGCTTGAACATCATTTGCATGTTGAGTTACTAGCTGATGCAAAATCTGCTCCGAGATTCTTTCCGTGGTATAAGCATCCCTGATTGATTCCATCATTCTCAACCAAAACATCGTCTCTGGTTTTGACTCAAGCACTTCCTCAGTAATAATATTGTTACTTGATGATAAGCAGCTGTTGATGAGTCTTATAACTCGGGGTATTAATTCACATGATAACAGATCTACAAGAAAAGAGAATCGATCAGGCAACAACTTTAATCACTTTGAACATCTAGTCCAAACAAAAACTGATTATCATTCAAAACAATGGCATAGGATAAGAGCCATCACTGCAGATCACCAAGTCCCTTACAGCAATTTTAAAAGCAGCTTTATTATACTTTCCATTGAGCATCGGATAAGAGTCGTAAGATAACCTAATGCTTCCATTTTCCCAAAACCAGTGATTTATATATTAAGAGATATTAGATCCCTATTCCAACAGAGAAGTCAGAAATCTATTAAACAAGATAAAAAATTACTAAGACTTGTCTATATACAAAACAAAATTATGTAAGGTGACTCTCTCATGAGGATTTTAGGGCCCAATTGATTCCAAAATAAATAAAAAAAGATTTTGTTTTAAGTTCCCATTTCCAGCTTTTTCCCTTTGTTTCTTGATTGCGAAGTTTTGTTTATGTAACAATGAAAACAATAAAAAGTTTTCTTCACTTTTTGCTATGCAAACCTTAGAATACATGAAACAAAGTGAAAACAACGTGACATCATTTTGTAGTTAAAATTTAAAACAGCAAACGGAAATGGGACAAGCCCCTATTTGTTATGAGTAAACTATAAATCAAGTATTGTAGTATAACATTTCGCTGGTCGATGCATCAGCAATTGTTAGCATAGCTTCTACACTCTTAGGTAGCACAAAAACCTGCACTCAAAACCTCCTTTCAAAAACCATCCAGACGTAATGGTTCAGAGACTTACATCAGTGGCAACTTATTGCCCATAGAATTACATTGAGACTATTAGAGAGCTGCTTATTTACTGGGTTTACATTTCAAATCTATAAATTTTCATAAACTTGAGAATGATTGATACTTCATCAAATAACCTAAATTTAGTGTCTAATATGCTTCATAAAATCCTAACACTGAGATTGCATAACTCTGAATGTCCAATTTATCCACTATTATTGGTTTACATGATTGTTTTTCATAATATGACAATGTTCAGAAGAAGTTGGACTGATGAAATTTAATGTCTACATTAAACAGTTAATAAGTTGAGCAACTATAAGAAGAGTAACTCCTAGAGTAAGTAAATGAAGCAAATATGATCTATTTGACAAAGCCCAATACTTAATTCGAAGCAATTTAATTATACTAGCTAATATATACGGTTAGAAAACCTGTCTCAGTGTCTGAAATTTTCTAGTTACCAGCAGAGCCACGGCGGCAAATGCGAGAAAACAATTCCCCCACAAATAACAATGCACCATTTTTCTCCATTTCATCTGAGGTGTCTATCTTTTCGAGCAAAATTGCCTCTCTTTCTTCTTCCAGAGAGAGTACTTGGGCAATAATCTTTTTGAAGAATATACTGAATACTCTTGGTGAAGAAAAATCACAAAGTTTTTATGAAGGGACTCTGTACATTATAATATAATCTGGCTAAATCATCTCAAAGATCAAAACCATGTCAATATATATGGACCCATATCTCAACCAATAAGAAGAAAAAAAAAGGATACTGTGATGACAATAAAGTTGGAGAGTTCATTCTTGCTTTGTCAGGAATAGATGCAACAATCTGTGCCATCTTAGATACAGACAGCTTGATCCGTTCACCTGTAACACCTTTCGATTTAGAAGGACTGCCAAACTCCCTTACTATCTGGAGCACCCCATTATTTTCAAGCAGGCACAGCGCAAGCAATCTGTGATAAATGTTAAAATCTGATGAAGTTCGTCCTAATGTTAAATTAATTTGGACTGTTACATCGCACAAGCGTGTTGATAAGCAGCATTAGAGTAAATGACTATTAAATTGGAGAAAAACTGTGATAAAGTGATAGCACAGTATGAACGTTCATATCCTACCTTTCAGAATTTGTGATGACAGCATTAACATCAAAATCACCATTCCCATTCTGATGAAGAAAAGGAACCAAAATCTGCAACACCTCAGTAACGAGTCCACGAACAAAGAAAACATCATAAACGTATTTCTGTGCTGAAAAGGGAAAACACGCCAACCAATTGGAGGCAACATCTGCAGGAATTTGCATACCATATGAGAAACATGGGAAAGAAAAATGCAATAGTATATTTTGAGAAGAAAAAAAGAAATGTACAGGGCTTAAATTCACATTTGAAAATGGACCCCTGAAAGAGAGAACCGCCAACTAAGTTCCTAGCCCAAGTCCCCGCCGCCCGGCGTGTACCATTAAATTGGTTCCTAATTAATAGTAATTGACAATGAGACACTGACCTAATGAGTAATTAAAAGATTACCCACGACGGGTAGGCTCTTAACCCATCAAATGGGTCTTGATTTGGGTTTGTAATATTTTATAGTTGGAATTAAATGATCTTCTAATATTTTTTCAATTGAGTCATATGCTAAGTTCAACCAAAATTATTAAAATTTTCATCATTAACAGTAGAATTATAGTTACAATCCTATTTTACTATTTTATCAAATAAACACGTTTAAGAGTGTGACTAAAATTCAGGTGGAGTCAGGGTATGTACCTTACCCAACGCATTTGCTACCAATCCTCCGAAACAATTCACAGACACCCCCACATAAGAAAGAAAAGCTTTGAAGTGCAATACAGAGATAAATGCATAGCATCAAAAAGCATTACCAAGTAACAAGAACCTAGCGAGTGTAGGAAAAGCAGGTCCGTGGTAAAACGCATGCCACCAATCATCTCGTTCCTCTGAAGAAGGAACCTTGACAATGAAAAGCTGAACAAGGCAATAGAAGAAACATGGAATTATGAAAATGTAATTAAAGAAAACTTGCAAGAAATGAACGAACACACAAACCTGGTGACGGTAATTCTCATCGATGCTACCTGCCATGTTTGACACATTCATACAAAATGAAAATCTTCTTTCATAGCAACGAAATAGAACGCAACAGAAATAATAAATAATAAAATAGTGAAGATTGAAGAAGTTCATTCGAGTTACACGAACCTGAGAGAAGAGCGGGGTCGAGAGGGAAGAGAAGGGTTGCGATGGAGTGAAGCGCACATATGACTTGATCAACGTGTTTCGCGTTCTTAATAGTCGATATAACTTCTGCAACTTTGTCAACTACTACACGTTCCGATTCTCTCTTCACCTCCATCACCTCCGACAAGCACAACCTGTGAGAAGCACACCAAAGCCTCGTTAGAAAAGAAGCAGACTCGTTTAGACTCTAGACTCTCACTCTCCTAAATAATACGACGTCGTTTCTGCAACGCGAAGATAGATTATTTGGTAATTTTGGTGTATTTTATTATGTGTTGAAAACCAAAACTTGTGTGTCATTTGGGATGGTTCAAACGCAAAAAACCGTTTCAAATTTGGATAAAATTGCTTTAGCTGTTAAAATGATCGAACCGCATAAAGTGTTGTGTCATTGTTTAACAAGATCAATCGCTCTTGTTGATTCGGTTTTTAAAACACTGTTTTAGGATGAGTAAACCCTCAATTTGTTCCTTGAATTATCACCCCCTCTCCTATTTGGTCTCTAAATTATAAAAATAATAATAATTGTTGTCGTGACCTGGATCTCGACGCAGACGGCTCGAAAATATAATTATTGGAGTCGCCACCCAATTTATTTAAAATAGGAAAATTGAGAAAAACCTGATTGAAGGAATTAATGGTCTGCGTAACTAGGTTGGATTCGGGAGTCAGTTATGCGAAGGGCAGGGGTGAAAACAAGTTTCACTGCACCCCTAACACATTTGTCCTAAGACAGTTACCCTAAATTTAATTTGTGCAATAATTACTACGCCATTTAATTATTTGTTTACCCAAAATAAGATTTAATAGAATTCGGTAGAAAACGAATAGTTATTTACGAGAAAATGGAAAAGAGCTAATTTGGAAAATTTTAATTTTGACTTTGACAGAGGTCCCGCGCCACGTACTTTCTGCAGTGCGATGAGAGACTCAAAAGTCATGTAGTTCTTCCCGAAAATTTGTTGTTTGGTTGATTTTAATTTTGAAGGGGTTTAAGATCTAAGTTGTACAACTCGAGTCTCTTAAGCTAGGTGTTATGGATTGATAAGATGTACATCTCGATCAAACCCATTTTTATTATTTTTATTGAAAATAGTGGTTAGAGGAAAAAAGAATTGATTAAATTAAGGAAATAAGTTTGAGAGAAAAATGTTAAATTGTTTGATTGGATTTTACTTTTTTGGAGGGTTTAGGACCAAAAATTTGTACAACTCTAGGTCTCTTAAAGCGAGTGTGGCGGATTTGATAAGATGTACATCTCGATCAAATCCTAATTATATTATTATTATATATCTTGGAATAAAATAAATAAATAACTATATATAAAAAAAAGAAACAAGAAAATAATAGTAATAACAATTAATAATTAAAATAACCAAAGGGGGTGCAACAGCAAAATAGGAGTGTAAACATCTACAGGAGATTGTATTATAAAATAGGGGGTGTGAAAATAGGCCCAGCCTCGTTTTTGTGAAGTTGGGCGCTGGACAAAAAAACAACATAAACATGGGCTTGTGGTCACGCTAACAGGGGTTTGGGCAACAATCTAAATTAAAAAAAAACCTAATTTTCCTTTCTCCACATCTCCAGCCGCCAGCACCAAGTGGGAGAGAGAGAGAAGTGAGGAGAGAGATTTCCGCCTGGGGAGAGAGAGAGAGAGAAACTTTTCCGACGAGTGAGAAGGAGGAGATCCAGAGTGGGTGGAAAGAAGGAAGATGAAGGGTGAGGCACGAAGGGGAGGAGACATCGTCGAGACGCATTTAAACCGACGACGGAGGCGTTCTTGCGCGGCGGCGGTGACACCTTCAGTTCGCCTTTTTTTCTGCGTTATTTTTTTCGATTTCTCCTCTCATCTACTCCATTACTTTTTGTTTCGGTTTGTTTTGGTTTGGGAGATTGAGGGTTTCGGTTTGTGAGGGTAGTTGATGGCTATTGGTGGTTTTGGATCGGTTTGGGAGGTGATTGGGGTTCGGTTTGTGGTGTTTGAGTGGAGGCCGAAGGTGAGCGGGGAGAGGCTGCTGTTTGGTTTGCGGCGGTTTATGGTGGTTGATGGTGTTAAGCGACGGTGGTGACGTTTTGATGGAGATGTGGGTGGTTTGTGGTGAGAAATTTGGTGACGGTGATGGGAGGAGATGAGGCTTTTTTCTATATTTTTGATTTTTCTCTTCTTCTCTCTAATTTCGTTTTGAATCTATCGTGTTTGGATATTAGGTTTCAGATTTGAAACCCTAATTTTTTGTGATCGGGTGTCTCGAAAATTGTCCTCGACTCCCCCCTGTTGATCGACCTTGATTATACTTTTATATTAAAATATTAGGTCGAGAAATTTAATTTTGGTTTATTTGCTTGATTGGGCCTTGAATCATTTTTTCGGGTTTGGAGCGAATTGAACCGGGCCCATCGCCAAGTTTGGAGCATCCCGATTTCTGCTTTTTTGTTATCTTTGGATAGGTTTATTTTGGATTGTTGTAAAAAATATTGTAAGACAATTAATTAAATATACTATTTTTGTAATCTTTGAATGATATTTTTTTGTTTAAGCGAAAATAGTAAAAACAACGTAAAAGTGACAAACGCGAGCAAAAGCGATGCATTTAACACTAAAATTCGAAAATACATCAAAAACGATTATTTTTGTGATTTTTCGGAAAAAAGTGAAAAACAACGAAAAAAATTGAGTGTTCACAGTTGCCCCTCTGTGCTCATTTTCTTACGATATAATACAAAAAACATACGTTTCGTTGTGTTATTAAAGTAAGAAATGAGTACAGATATGAACCTCAATTTTAGCCGGCGATGTTGAAGATGCGGTGTTAGGGTTATATTACAAAAACGACTATCAGAGTTAAATTAGTATCACAAAGTAGAAAGCAACGCCAGGGCAAAACCGATAGCGGGAAAAATAAAAGACGATGCCAGAGCAAGATCGGTTAGCATGTCGGAGAAAAGCAAAGTGCTAGGCAAGACCGATAGCACGAAATAAAAGCAACGCCTGTGGCAAGACCGATGGCGGGAAAATAAAAGACAATGCCGAGCAAGATCGATCAAGATGTCCGGAAAGCGTGCGTGGCAAGGCCGATAAGCACGAAATAAAAGCAACGCCAGGGCAAAACCGATAGCGCGAAAATTTAAAGACAATGCCAGGGCGGAACCGATAGCAAGAAAATTAAAGACAATGCCAGGGCGGAACCGATAGCAAGAAAATTTAAAGACAATGCCAGGGCGGAACCGATAGCAGCAAAATTAATGCCAGGGCGGAACCGATAGCAAGAAAATTAAAGACGATGCCAGGGCGGAACCGATAGCATGAAACTTAAAGACAATGCCAGGGCGGAACCGATAGCAAGAAAATTTAAAGACAATGCCAGGGCGGAACCGATAGCATGAAATTAAAAGCAATGCCAGGGCGGAACCGATAGCAGGAAAATTAGAGACAATGCCAGGGCGGAACCGATAGCAGCAAAATTAAAGACAATGCCAGGGCGGAACCGATAGCAAGAAATTTAAAGACAATGCCAGGGCGGAACCGATAGCAGGAAAAATAAAGACAATGCCCAGGCGAAACCGATAGCAGGAAAAATAAAGACAATGCCGGCGGGGCGATAGTAGGAAAATTAAAGACAATGCCGGTAGGCGGGCCGATAGCAGGAAAATTAAAGACAATGCCAGGGCGGAACCGATAGCAGGAAAATTAAAACAATGTCGGTATGGAACGGAGCAAGCGGAAAATTAAAGACAAATGCCAGGGCGGAACCGATAGCATGAAAATTAAAGACAATGCCAGGGCGGAGCCGATAGCATGAAAATTAACGACAATGCCAGGGCGAAACCGATAGCATGAAAATTGAAGACAATGTCAGGGCGGAACCGATAGCATGAAAGCAACACTAGGGCGGAACCGGTAGCGGGAAAAAATAAAGACAATGCCAGGGCGGAACCGATAGCATGAAAACTGAAGACAATGCCAGGGCGGAACCGATAGCATGAAAGCAACGCCAGGGCGGAACCGATAGCGGGAAAAAATAAAGACAATGCCAGGGCGGAACCGATAGCATGAAAATAAAGACAATGCATGGATGGACATGAAATGTATGCAAACTATGACATGAAATGCATGAATTATGCATGGATTTTGAGTTGAAATTGAGATGCACTTGTCTTGAAAGCTGGATTCATTGAGAATATTTCTTTTTGTGCATGCTTTATTTGAAATCAATCAAGCTTGTCCTCATATGGAAGTTTATCCTCAACACAGCTAACTTGCTTAGACCATTTTTTCTCTTTTTATGATCACTTCTCACCTTTCAAACAAATCACCCTCAAATTTTCCCTTCTCTCTCTTCTTTTTTTTGATTGTCATTAGCTCTCTAAATCACGTCACTGATTCCGAGTTGACCATTATTGAAGCACTGCCTAATGAACATGCATGGACTCACGGGTATTTGAGGGCTAAGATTTAGTGTTTTCTAGATTTTTGGTTTGAAAGTGGAGGGTGCTTTTGGAGGGAAAACATACGGAGGACAAAGGCGACACAAGATGGTAGGAAAAAGTTCTTATGGCAACCTCGAGTTATTGGGAATTCCATTCACTTGAGGTGCCCGACTTGCTGGGAATTGGCTGGGTATTGGAAACAAGTTTTACCACAGATGGAAGACTACCAGGAGTAGCAAGCAAAATCTGACATCCTCAAGGGTCGTGCAAACATTTATGCCCCGGTGGTGGTAAAAAGGAATCGCCCCGAGAGAATGCTACACGGGTGTAACAAACAAAGTTTGACTCATGAAGGGCCATGTACAAGCTTTGCCCTAATATTGGTAAAAGTTTTTGCTCACGAGGATGCACAGGTGTGGCAAACAAAGTTTGATAGATGTAGGGTATTGTAAGATTTCTACCCAAATTCTAGTGAAAGGCATTGCCTTGAGAGAATATCTTCAAGTTAACAAGAAACATTTGACTCTTACAGTGGTCTTGCGAAACTTTGCCCGGTGTGGGGTTTTCTCGAGACTCTCAAACTTATCCTCCACAAATTGCCCCAACGTACATTTTTGTTTGGCCCAAGTAGAAGAAATTTTCCCCAGTGAACTACACAAACTTCTCATTGTAAGTCTCATTCCCCTTTTGTACCCTAATTTTTGCCTAGATTGCCTTTGCAGGTTTTCAGTCTAGCCGATTTTATTTTGTTTTTATTATCCCTAATTTTTGCCTAGACCACCCTTTCGGGTTTTCAATCTAGCGGGATTCTCTCTTTTTTTCTTCATTTTTTATTAGAGCAAAGAATAATTTAAAACGAGCAAATGATTTACCTCAAAATTAACATTAAGAAAATGAAATCAATCATCCATCAATCAGAGTGGACTTTTGGAGGCTTGTAATGTGGCTATTGGTTATGGGCTATGAAAGAAAGATGATTAGAAGGCTCCCAGAAGTGCTTTATGGGTTGGGTTATGGTTTATAGAAGGAAAATGAATGGAGGGCTAAAGAAATGTTTTATGAATATGGGTTATGAGTTATGGAAGAAAAATGGCTAGAAGGCTTAAAGAAATGTTTTTTTTTTTGGATACGGGTTATGGAAGAGAAAGGAGTAGAAGGTTCAGAGAAACATCTTATGGGTATGGGTAATGGGTTATGGGAATGGATCATGAATCTTTAGTGCATTCAGCTTCCTCTTATGTTTCTCAATCCTCAAATCATTCACATTTTTTAATTTTTTTTTCACTTTTCTGCTTTTCATTACTTTTTCTTTTGTGCCCTAACTTTTGCCAAGACTGATTGCTTTCAGTCTTGCGGGCTTTATTCATTTTTCTCTTTTTCTTTTTTGAATTGTTTCCACTATCTCTTTGACTTCATAACTTTAGAAAACTAAATGCACTAAATTCTATTGTAGTGTTGATCCTTGTCCAGGGTTTAGTGAATAGAAGTTGCAGGCTCAAAGGCGATAATGAGGGTTCTTTTTATGGGATAGAAAAAAATGGTCACTCTTCATTTGAAATCATAATTCCGCATTTTCAAAAATTTAATTTCGAAATAACATATACTCTTTTACACATTCTTTGCTCTTTATTTCTTTTGATTTCTACTTTTTTTTTTGCTTTTTTTTTGTTTCGTTTCTCTTTTTTTTGGGAAATGGACCTTTGAGATTTGATATTCGCTCACTGGTTCATCCTTGAATGACACAACCAAAAGGGCTTTAAGAATTATCACTTGAGGCAAGAACTCGAAAAGGGGTCAGTGTTTAAGGGACACAGGAGAAAGGAGATTCATGCAAATCCATTAGTGTAAAGCTTCAACTAAGTTAACTTGGTTTCAACCTTACATGACTAAACAAGCGCTAATGACAATTCTCTCTCTTTTTGGCTTTTGAACTTTTTATTCAAGAACTGATTGCCAACCTTACGTCTCCATTTTTCCCTCTTTCCCGATATACCCCCATGATATCTTCCCTCTCACATTATTTCTCTACACCTCTAATGATTAATCTTCCCAATAACTTTCAAGAGAATGATCCAATTCCATGAGTTTAGCTTGATTGGCATCCATTTTCACACAAGCACAAAAAAAATTAACTCTTTCTTTTATTGTGAAGATAACATGAATGAAGACTAAATAGCTTCAAAACTCTTTTTTTATTGATTTTCTTTAAAGAGAAAAGAGAAAGAAAAAAAATACTACGTGACAATGGGTCAAAGAAACTAAGATGTTATGGAATGCATGGTATGTATGCAAGCACTCGTCTTAAGATGCAACATGCATTTGCTCTGTAAATTTTTATATTTTTTATGCAAGAAATGCAATGAATTTTTTTTTTTTTTTTTTGCCCCATTTAAAGGGAATGTGCTATGAGTACTGTAATTTTTTTTATTATGAATGAATTGTGATGAATGATGATTAAAATGTGCACTACATGTAGTTTTTCTAAAGACATATGCAATGCAAATGAATTTATATTTTTAAATGACACACAGTAAATTCTATATATTTTTTTTGTTTTACATGAAATGAACATCTCTTTTCAAATGCAACATGATTTTTTTTGTCTTTCATGCATGAAATGCAATGTTTTTTTATGCTTTTTTTTATGCATGAAATGCAATATGATTTTTCATTTTTTGGATGCATTGTTAACGAGAGAAAAAAATGTACAACAAAAAAACAAGGTTAAGAGACAACATAACTCCCTTTGTGGCCTATACGAGCTTGTCCTAATATTGGCCTTTAGACCCCTTGGGTCTAATGGCTTCTATTATGAGTAATCACAAGGTGGGTTGTCCTAACCTATTGAGATTTGAGGTCTCTAGAGCCAAATACTCTTCTAGAAGGTAAAACACAACAGGATGTACATCCCGGATGTGAGTACCCGCATAGAAGAATCGTGCTCTAGATGAGGAATTCATGGAAGTCACATAGGATGTACATCCAGAATGAGTCCCACTTATCCTCGTTCTAACTTATGTGCTTTTGCGGCTCAGGTGTGAGCTCAACTCTCAGTGTGTGCTCACAGTGTATGTGTAGTGTGTGAAGGGAGCATACAAAACCAAATTCTAAAAAATAGGATCACAAATTAATATTGCAAAGTAACTAGAGAATACAACCAAACAGGAGATAATACATGTCTTCTAACCTAGGGTTTTATATCAGACACAATATAAATATAAATTGAATATGTACAAATAAAAAATAAATAATAAAAAAAAACTAAGAGGGGTAAACAAATCGTACCTTATAATCATTTTGCACAACCAAACATACCGGGCTTGACTCTCACTATCCCCAGTGGAGTCGCCATCTGTCGTGACCTGGATCTCGACGCAGACGGCTCGAAAATATAATTATTGGAGTCGCCACCCAATTTATTTAAAATAGGAAAATTGAGAAAAACCTGATTGAAGGAATTAATGGTCTGCGTAACTAGGTTGGATTCGGGAGTCAGTTATGCGAAGGGCAGGGGTGAAAACAAGTTTCACTGCACCCCTAACACATCTGTCCTAAGACAGTTACCCTAAATTTAATTTGTGCAATAATTACTACGCCATTTAATTATTTGTTTACCCAAAATAAGATTTAATAGAATTCGGTAGAAAACGAATAGTTATTTACGAGAAAATGGAAAAGAGCTAATTTGGAAAATTTTAATTTTGACTTTGACAGGAGGTCCTGCGCCTACGTACTCTCTGGTGCGATGAGAGACTCAAAAGTCACGTAGTTCTTCCTGAAAATTTGTTGTTTGGTTGATTTTAATTTTGAAGGGGTTTAAGATCTAAGTTGTACAACTCGAGTCTCTTAAACCGGTGTTGCGGGATTGATAAGATGTATATCTCGATCAAACCCATTTTTATTATTTTTATTGAAAATAGTGGTTAGAGGAAAAAAGAATTGATTAAATTAAGGAAATAAGTTTGAGAGAAAAATGTTAAATTGTTTGATTGGATTTTACTTTTTTGGAGGGTTTAGGACCAAGCTGTACAACTCGGGTCTCTTAAACCGGTGTGGCGGATTTGATAAGATGTACATCTCGATCAAATCCTAATTATATTATTATTATATATCTTGGAATAAAATAAATAAATAACTATATATAAAAAAAAGAAACAAGAAAATAATAGTAATAACAATTAATAATTAAAATAACCAAAGGGGGTGCAACAGCAAAATAGGAGTGTAAACATCTACGGGGGATTGTATTATAAAATAGGGGTGTGAAAATAGGCCCACCTCGTTTTTGTGAAGTTGGTACTGACAAAAAAACAACATAAACATGGGCTTGTGGTCACGCTAAATGAGGGGTTTGGGCAACAATCTAAATTAAAAAAACCTAATTTTCCTTTCTCCACATCTCGGTACCAAACACCAAGTGGGAGAGAGAGAAGTGAGGAGAGAGATTTCACTTTGGGAGAGAGAGAAACTTTTCCGACGAGTGAGAGAAGGAGAATCAGTGGGTGGGAAGAGAAGGAAGATGAAGGGTGAGGCACGAAGGGAGGAGACATCGTCGAGAGGCACTTAAGCCCGGCGAGGAGGCGTTTCTTACGGTGGCGACGGTGACACCTTCCAGTTCGCTTTTTTTTTTTTTTTTCTGCGTTATTTTTTTTCGATTTCTCCTCTCATCTACTCCATTACTTTTTTGTTTCGGTTTGTTTTGGTTTGGGAGATTGAGGGGTTTCGGTTTGTGAGGGTAGTTGATGGCTATTGGTGGTTTTGGATCGGTTTGGGAGGTGATTGGGGGTTCGGTTGTGGTGTTTGAGTGGAGGCCGAAGGTGAGCGGGGGAGAGGGTTGCGGTTTGTGCGGCGGTTTATGGTGGTTGATGGTGTTAGGCGACGGTGGTGACGTTTTGATGGAGATGTGGGTGGTTTGTGGTGAGAGTGGTGGTGACGGTGATGGGAGGAGATGAGGCTTTTTCTATATTTTTGATTTTTCTCTTCTTCTCTCTAATTTCGTTCGTAACTATCGTGTGTTTGGATATTAGGGTTTGATTTGAAACCCTAATTTTTTTGTGATTCGGGTCGTCTCGAAAATTGTCCTCGACTCCCCTCTCCGTTGGTGACCTTGATTATACTTTTATATTAAAATATTAGGTCGAAATTTAATTTTGGTTTGACTTGTTTTGGTGGGCCTTGAATCATTTTTCGAGTTTGGAGCGAATTGAACCGAGCCCATCAAACAAGTTTGGAGCATCCCAATTTCTGTTTTTGTTATCTTTGGATAGGTTTATTTTGGATTGTTGTAAAAAAATATTGTAAGACAATTAATTAAATATACTATTTTTTGTAATCTTTGAATGATATTTTTTTTTGTTTAACTGAAAATAGTAAAAACAACGTAAAAGTGACAAACGCGAGCAAAACGACAGATTTAACACTAAAATTCGAAAATACACCAAAAACGATTATTTTTGTGATTTTTCGGAAAAAAGTGAAAAACAACGAAAAAAATTGAGTGTTCACAATTGTTCTTAACTGTTTTATATCCATCAATTTACTCTCTCAATTACTTTCTAAGTGACATAGATGATGAATAATTCGATGATTAAATTGATGAATCTAGAATAATTTAGGTAATATTTATTATATTTTCATAGTTTATAGACTAAATTGGGGAAAGAATGATATTTAAGGGACCAATTTGAGCATTTACACTCATTTAGGATTGTAATGGGATCTTTTAAAGAAGAAAACGAGGGCAGAGCCCCCAAAGAAGAGATATATAAACCTGAAATGCGATGGGGAATCGAAATTTTCATGCAATTAGTGAGTACAAGAACTTCCACACTAGATGAACTCTACTCATAAACAATAACCGTATCAATTTAAGTAGAACTAATATTAGCTAAAGCATTAGCACATCTATTAGATTCTCCGAAAGTATGAACTAACTTAACTTTCCACTACATTCTCATCTAGTGGTTAGCAATTAGTTAGGGGTGGGAGAAAAATGTTTGTTTTCGATATTTAAACTCTAGATCTCCTTCTTCAAACTCCTTTGCATCCCTTAGCTCGCCAACTGAACTACCTTACTGAGACTTAGAGCATCCACAATGGGGACTTCTTATCTCTTAAGAAGTGAGCTTTAATGTGGAAAAAAAATGGGTACTTATTGAGATGAAGTTCTTAAATAGGAAGTCATCTCTCTCTCTTTTGCATGACCCACATTTTTACTTTTCAATCAAAAATTAATAAAAGTTACTTTTGGGGCTCATTTAGTAAATTTTGTTGAAGTTCTCTATTGGATACTATATTAAAAAATTATAATTAAGTGAGGTGTACATGTGAGACCTATTTAAGAACTCAATTGAGGGCTTCTCCATTGAGGATGCTCTAATGGTGATTAAATAATATTATGTAATGAGAGAGAGAGTGATGAGTTAAGAGAGAGATAGAAAGAAAATCGCCAAACTTAGAGAGTCTAAAGTTAGACAATCCTCCCCTAACTTTAGTCTAGCAAAATTTAGACACATTAGTCACTACAAAATCTATCCAAAATGAAACATTTGGGTGCTAATGTGCAATTAAGTGCTTAAGGTGTCTATTAGTTTGTGCACATGTGAGGATGATTCTTGTATATTTGAAGTGAACTAATCTAGTCTCTATTTTTAGGAAATTTTTATATCGATTTAACTTTTTAAAACCATTTCATCTTTTTCAACCTCAAAACCCTAACTCCATTAAAGCTTATGTCCAGTTTGTTCCTAGAAGGCTTAAACCCTATCCTTGCTTCTATATTGTGGTTTTTAGTGTATTATTGATGATGAGTAATATTGGGTCTGGTTTGTCAAGCCACAAGGGTTATGTTTCTGCATCTTCTCACTATTTTATGGTGTTCAAGTGACCATGCAAGACACCAAAGTGGATCATATAAGTTGAAGTAGTCCTAGATGCTATTGCGGTGAAAGGTATTGTAATAGTTGTTTACTACTTAGATGTAAGATACTAAGATTTATTTGTTGCTATCAGTTGCTTTCTTTATTGGTAGGTTGTTGGGATCTCTCAAACTCAAAATGGTCAAAACTATAAATAAGTTCGGAGCATTAACCAAACTGGACCAAATAAGTACTAAAAAAGTCACTGACTAATTATGATGTAGTTAAATCCAAAACTTGAGTAATAAGGTTACTTTGACTATTTATGATGTAGTTAAATCCAAAACTTGAGTAATAAGGTAGTCATTATTATAATTTATAAGAGAAGTAGTGTTGGAGAGAGTATCTAAAAGAGAGTGTTGCTAGCATTTTTCTTATTATAATTATGTAACAATTATCATAATTATGTAATGGTAGTCATTATAATGTAATAGGTATCTCATCATGAGCCATCAATTCTGATGTAACTATATAAACGGCCTCAAGAGACTAATGGAAGGGTTGAACATTTTGACATTCACGCGAGACATCTAACTCTCATACTCTTACTCTATCTCGTGTTCTTGCTTTATCCTACTCAATGAAATAGTTGAGAACAAATATTTTCTTGTGGTATGGACAAGTTGGCATAGGAAGATACCGCACGGGAAATTCAAATATTTGATTTGAACAATGTGGGCAATTTGGCTGGAGAGGAATCACATAGTATTTTAAGGAAAGTCACTGTTCCCAGCCGACCGCCCAGGAAGGCTCGGATGCGCGACACTTTTTAGCCGACTCGTCTGAGCCTAGAAGACGAAGACTGACGCACGAATACCGCCTCTCCCTCAGCGCCGATATACTAGTCGGCTATGCAGGACGAGGAACCGCCCCTCGGCCAAAAGGGCCGACGTCTCCTACAAGCTCGGCCTTAAGTAGGAATCTAGCTAGATATATTAGGAAAGCCCGAGAATCTCGCCTAAGATCTTGATGCATTCATGTGTAATACTTATGAGCATTAATGACACCTTGTAATATAAATATAAGCCCCTGAGGCCAATAGAAATGACATATGTTATTCTGATCATTCTATACTTTTTACTCTATTCATCGTGTTATTGTTATATCTTATTTCAGGGAATAGTTAGGAACAATCACATAATCCTGAATTAGTGACAAACAATATAAAACACACTTATTGGGGTTGGCTTGCTTGCGTTCTAGAATTGTAATCTCATTTAATACATCTTTCTTATCGAAAAAAATCCACATTTTTATAAAATTTCAATAAAGACCTAAATTTCCTTTGATTTGGTTTGAGACCCAAATTTGTCCTTGAACAAAGAATTCAAAGATACATTTTACTCATAAAAAATGAAAATGAAAGTTACTAATTTAATTTTCAAACATTAGTAAAAAAAATTAAAAGTTTTTTAGTTGTTACCCAAAGAAAAAAAGTTGTTAGACTCACTAGTACTCCGTTGTCATTGTGTTGCTAGTAGTAGAATCCCCCGAGGGTAGAGAGTAGACGTAGAAAACACGACCCAAAACCTCTCACAGTTCGATTATTTTGGGCGGTTACAGTTATTGACGATGGCGGCTGCAATGGTGGCAGAGGCGAGAAAACAACCACGGCCCGGTAAGGGAGGGTTCGAGGGCCACGGCCTAAGCGAAGAAGAAGCACGCGTGCGAGCCATAGCGGAGATCGTAAATTCCATGGTAGACCTCTCTCGGAAAGGCAACAACGTCGATCTCAACGCCCTCAAATCCGCGGCGTGCCGCAAGTACGGCCTCTCCCGTGCACCTAAGCTCGTCGAAATGATCGCTGCTCTCCCTGATTCCGAACGAGAGGCTCTCCTTCCCAAACTCCGAGCCAAACCCGTCCGAACCGCCTCTGGAATAGCCGTCGTTGCCGTCATGTCGAAGCCTCATCGTTGCCCTCACATAGCCACTACTGGTAACATTTGCGTTTATTGCCCCGGTGGCCCTGACTCTGACTTTGAATACAGTACTCAGTCTTACACTGGTTATGAACCAACTAGTATGCGCGCAATTCGAGCTAGGTAAACTTTTTTTTTTTTTTTCTCTTACAATTGAATATTGATGAAGAATTATATATAGTTAAAGGAAATTATTCGTTAATTTGATGATTTTGTTTAACCTGAATTTAGGTATAACCCATATGTACAGGCGAGAAGTAGAATAGATCAGCTTAAGCGTTTGGGTCACAGTGTGGACAAGGTTTTTAAGCTATATTTTTGGCTATTGAGTGTTGTGGGTTTTGGAATATGTAGGGGTATGCTTACTGTGTGGTGTGTTTGGTTTGTTGTTTTCAGGTTGAGTTTATCTTAATGGGTGGAACCTTCATGTCGCTTCCGGCAGATTACCGTGATTATTTTATAAGGAATCTTCATGATGCTTTGTCTGGACATACATCTGCTAATGTAGAGGAGGCAGTGGCCTACTCTGAGCATAGTGCGACAAAGTGTATTGGCATGACAATTGAAACGTAAGTTTGCAATTTAAATGTTTGTAATGAATGTGAAGGTTTTGAGCCTTGTCATGTAAAGTTTTGAATCAATGCTTATGAATATTTTGTACTGAGTGGAGGAGTGCTTTGGCATTCAGGCATGTTTGGAGAAGACTTGTAGAAATTTCAGTAGGTAGAATGGATCATAGCAGGGCGATTCAATAGTTAGAGGTAGAAAGAGATCAGTAAAAAGTAAAAGCTATTAGATGGATTTTGATCTAAATGATTTGCTGTTAGTCACGATTCACAATAACACATCCTTTGTTTGTAGATCAACAAATATTCATACAAATAACACATCCTTTGTTTGTAGATCAACAAATATTCCCACATCGTCAAAGATTCACTCTATAAAAATTTACTATTATAAATATGACATGAACTGGTTGTGTTCTGAACTTTCTGGGGTGTCTCTGCATTTCTTGTTTGAGCATATCAATGATCATTATATTAATGGAAGCCTTGACTGAGTTTTACATTGTAATAGTTAATGTAACACATCAATGGGCAGCTTATCAAGTTTTTCACTTCTTAAATTTATCAGGAGGCCAGATTATTGTCTCGGGCCTCACTTGCGACAAATGCTTTCTTATGGTTGTACACGTCTGGAGATTGGAGTCCAAAGCACATATGAGGATGTTGCTCGCGATACTAACAGAGGACATACTGTAGCTGCTGTAGCCGATTGTTTTTGCCTGGCTAAAGATGCTGGTTTCAAGGTTTGTTGCTCTCATATCAATCTGTACCTTCAGTAGCTTTGTCCTGATCAACTATTCTCCTAGATTTCCCTTCTGTTGTAAATAAAATTTTATTGATACACATTCTTGCACTCAATTTTTCAGTGAACTTTGTGAATTTATGTGCTGTCTTATTGTATTTATCTAGACCAGGAAATACTAATTTGTGCGCTGTTACACCATATTACTTCTGAGTGGCTTTGATTTCCCTAATTGTGTCTCTTTAGCATGCGAACTAGGTTGGCCATGATATGAATGTTATAAGACCTAAGTTTATGCACTTTTTTTTTTTGTTTTTCTTTTGGATTTTGCTTTAGGTTGTTGCTCACATGATGCCCGATCTTCCAAATGTTGGTGTTGAAAGGGATATGGAAAGTTTTCGGGAATTTTTTGAGAGTCCATTGTTTAGAGCAGATGGGCTTAAAATATATCCCACTCTTGTTATACGTGGAACTGGACTTTATGAGCTCTGGAAAACTGGAAGGTACTCATCATATGTGCTGTATTCTCTGGAATACTTATTTCTCGAACACTTCAGTTTCTATCTTAATTCATCAGAATTTTTGTGGGGAACAAAAGGCATGTGGTAAGTAAACTAATTGTTAATATAATTGTAGGTATAGAAATTATCCACCTGAGCAACTTGTGGATATCATAGCAAGGATCCTCGCGATGGTACCCCCTTGGACACGTGTTTATAGAGTTCAGCGGGATATTCCCATGCCTCTGGTTACCTCTGGGGTTGAGAAAGGGAATCTAAGGGAACTAGCATTAGCTCGAATGGAAGACCTGGGATTAAAATGCCGTGATGTTAGGACCAGAGAAGCTGGAATTCAGGTAAATTATTTAGAACCAGTCTTGTTTGGGAGTTTTATTTAATAAAGATTTAAAATTCTTGGACACACTTTGTTTACTAGTCTGTTTGGAGCACCAACAAACATTTTGTATTTCTTTGTAGGATATTCACCACCAAATTAGGCCAGAAGAGGTGGAACTTGTTCGTCGTGATTACACAGCAAATGAAGGTTGGGAAACATTTCTGTCATATGAAGACACGCGGCAGGTAATTTTAACTTTCTTCTCTCATGTTTCTGCTGTACATAGCCTTCTTCATTTGTGTTGTGAATCAAGGGGACGTATCTCAACCTGTTCTTATCTTTTATTTAAAAAATTCTGTTGCTGAAACATAGCCATGACCTTGGTTGTACTCTCTACTCGTAAACAGGATATCCTTGTTGGTTTGCTGCGACTGCGAAAGTGTGGCCGTAATACAACTTGTCCTGAGCTTATGGGGAAGTGTTCTATTGTTCGCGAACTCCATGTTTATGGAACTGCTGTACCAGTTCATGGGCGAGATGCTGACAAGTTACAACACCAGGTAATACTGTCATGCTAATACACAAATTACATGTGGTCTTATTGGATAAAACAGTCTGATTTTGTTTCGTTGTTATGGAAGCTTCTGAGTAGTCTGTGCAAATCAAATTCTTTAGCCATGAATGATATCCAAGAAAAGGATACACGAGGATATTCATACTATACCAATAACATCTATTTCCTATTCTTCTAATTGGCCTAATTTTAACTGAAGTTATTACTTACAGGGTTATGGTACACTTCTTATGGAGGAGGCAGAGCGTATAGCTTCTAGAGAACACAGATCAACCAAAATAGCTGTAATTTCAGGGGTTGGCACACGACATTATTACAGAAAACTTGGATATGAGCTTGAAGGGCCTTACATGGTGAAATATCTAATGTAATAATAATAGTTATTGTCATGTAATTTTGTAGCATGTTAGGTATAGGTTTATATGCCTAGGAATTCATATTTGTGCTCAAAAGGTTCCCTACCTCCCATTCTCTCGGCTAGTTTTGCAAGCGAAGATACTGGTTTTTATAGTTAACAAATTTGCTTCCTAATATATTTGATCTTTACTTTTGATAAGTTCCTTTAGAAGTTGCGTCAACACTTGACCATACCTTGCATTCCTTTTCGTACACACCTTGTGTGTGTAGCTATAGTTGTGTTATTTGAGTTTGATCATCGGTACTTGCACAATTTAACGACAATAATTTAAGTAGTTAATGCAGTTTAAATCGGTTGTCAATTGCGCTTAATAGATGATTGATGGATATACTAGATGCCGAAATTCATTAAACATTACATAACTTTATTAATCACAAATTTGAATGGGATTAATCACAATTTCTAGGTGTTTAAATCTACGTGTAATTGAATTGATCCAATAACGAACCGAGTTTCAATAATTACATAGGTGGGTTATATGGTGCAGAAGCGATATAGATAACATAATGCGTGCTAGTACTTAAAAGTCATTTGAAACTGTAACGATCACCTTTTGGTAGCTACTTTTTTTTTTTGGGATTGAGAAAGCTACCTATTTTGATGGATGCTTGTTTGACAAAAAATGAGGAAAAAAACAATTGAGTTTTGTTTTAAAGAGTTTTAAGGCTTTCTTATTATTTCTAATTTTTTGTTGAACAAGAATGATCAAGTCACTATGGCGGAGAAGAGCGTGAACATATTTTTACTAGCCTCACCATCCAATTAACGAGTTGTCTTACTATTGATTAAATGAATTATTTTTAAAACAAAAACAGCAGTAAATAACAACATCAAACAAATTCGTCGCACGTGGTGAGTTAATATCAATGGATGTAAATACATTAAATCAACTCATTACTGTTGTGAGAAAGTGAATACTCCTCCGTATCAAAATAAGTCTTTTTAGGCAAAGTAAAAAATTTCAAATTAATTATCATTTTGTCATTCCAATGCATTATTTTGTTAAATCTTTTCAATTTTACCCTCATTAATTGTTGGAACTTTTCAATAACCAAAGACATCACCAACATGCATTTATTGATTGATGGGGATAATATAGTAAAATTATCATGTTATTTTGTCAATTTATTGCGTTTCTTAATCTCTGTGTCAAAACCTTAAACGACTATTATTTTGATACGGATGGAGTATTAATTAAGGATAGTTTAGTAAATCTATTTATTTTTGACATGAATCCAAGAAAATTAAATGCATAAAACAACTATCCTTAATATGGGTAAATGTAGTTATTTTTGCTTATAATTAAGCTCGGAGCTATATTTTGGGGAGTTCTATTGTAAATGAGGCTAAACTTCCCGTAAAAGAAGTTAAATTATAATTATAAATTAAATAACAATATTATAACTACCCTAGGTGTTTGAGTCTGAGCACCCCTAGTGATTCATTAATGAATTATTGTTTACCTAAAAAGATAACAAATAAACTTTAACAAAGACATTGGAATTGAACATCCACAGTTATTACGAAAAAAATCTATTTTTTTAATAACGTTATCTATATTCATCAAATTGGACTATAAAAACTTAACATAATCCTACCGGTTTGAAGATTAGTCACAGTCACGCAGAGAGGATACCCGATTTATATAAAAAAAATGTAAACATAAAAACTTAACACATAATTAAAGAGAAAAAAAGACGACATAATTAGAAAGTGAATCACGTACGTATGTATCATGCAGTTTGATTTAACACTAAACACCAATTTAAGTATGCTTCTAATACTTGTTGAAGCGAAATTATCTAAAAAAAGAAGAAAATACTACTTTGGACATGTAAATTTTTTCCTTGATTCTAAAGTACCCCAAAACACACTGCCTAGAATCAAACTTTATGTATTTTGTATGAAATTTTTTCCATCAAACAGATTATTATATTGATGAGCGAACTTTGCGTATTTGAACATTTAATTTTTTTCTGGACACTTAAATTCCCCAAAATACAATGTCAACATCGCATTTTACCTATTTTGTCACAAACTTATTATTTTTTACCAAATCGGTTATTTACGAATAAACTTCTAGTATTTGAAGAGTTTAAAAAAAATTTAAATTCTAAATTATCCCAAAACACACTGCCTAACATTTTACTTTACACATTTTGGTACAAAATAATTTTGTCACCATCAAGCACACCAAAACATACTGTTTAGCATCTCACTTTACTTATTTTCTTACGAAATTAAATATTTTTTCACCGAAAATTCATATTTAAACATGTAAATTTTTTCGAGATTGTAAAGTATCTCTTAAAATATAAAAAAGGAAAAAATGCAAAACCTTAAAATATAAAAGAAGAAGTTTGGGTGTGACAAAAAATCTATTGGGATGAGATAACCACACAAGCAGACAAAGTCGAGTACTCGTGGGGAACCCAGGTTCTCAGGTGTAGATTAATCATCAGTAAAGCCGATGAAAACTACACACCAATCACATGGTAAAAAAAAGTAAAAGAAGAAAAATAACAAAGAAAAACTTAACCAAAATAAAAACAAAAGGGAGAAAGGCAAAATAAAAAAATTTGGCAGATGTAAAAAAAACAACAAAGCAAAGAAATGGATGATGTGATGACATGTATGATGTATTAAAGGGGTATGATTAATTGGTTTGGGGGTTATGTAGTTAATTTGAAGAATGCATGTGGTTTAAAAATTGCAAACATAAGTAGGGAAAAGGAAGATTGGACACATTGCAAGGAACAATAGAAAGAACAAAAAATTGGCAAAAAAAATCATTCCCACCTCAAATTGTTTGCTGAATGCCAAGCCGCTTAAGAGCTTTGATGTAGCGGTGAGGAAATGGATTCTCTATATTGAGGTAAGAAAATGTAATTAACTTTAAGTGATTTCATTTTGGGTATAAAGAAACAAAAATGTTATTTGGACAAATAAATTTAGATAAAAATAGACAAAAATTAACTTACAATACTAATTAACCAAGTTTTTTAGACAATTAGCCAACTTATTTTTTCACAGTTTTCGAGGCGTTGATTAAAAACTTGGTTAATTGATTACTTGACTAATAATCTAAAAAATTTGATTAATTAGTATTATAAGTTGATTTTTGTCTACATTTTTTTGTTCAAATTTTTTTGTCCATATAACGATAAAGAAAAGAGATAACAACAAATGTAAGGTCTTTTTACCCTGATGCCTAATATTGTGCGCCATAGAAGTCACGCTCCTCACGTACCACGCTGCTTAGTGCCTGTACCTTGTTCGTACCTTCATGTCCACACTCCACACCAATACTACCCGTTTGACGTGCTATGCTGAAATCAACATTCACTCCCATTTTCTGGGTGCTTGCTCCCAAACCCAAATCTCCAAAACTATCATCCATCACAATTACCAACACATTTTCAAACAGCACACCACTTGTTCGACACAACTCCTCTCTGAAACACACCATCACCCCTACTTCCGCTTACGTTCACCTCCCTTTCTGTCGAAAACGTTGCCACTACTGTGACTTCACCATCATCGCTCTCGGCTCCGCTTCCACTCAAATACACGACGACCCACGAGTATTAAACTACATACAAAATCTCTGCAGAGAAATCAACGCAACCAAAGTGGAAGAACAACTCCATGCCAACTCACCTCTTCAAACGGTCTTTTTTGGTGGTGGAACACCCTCTCTTGTCCCTCCAACCATGGTTTCATCTGTTTTGGAAACTTTAAGGGGAAAATTTGGGTTGGTTGAGAATGCTGAAATTTCAATGGAAATGGACCCTGGCACGTTTGATTCTAAGAAAATGCAAGAGATGATGTTGTTAGGAGTGAATAGAGTGTCTTTGGGAGTTCAAGCATTTCAGGAGAAGCTTTTGAGGAGTTGTGGAAGGGCACATGGTCTTAAAGAGGTTCATGAGGCTATTGATATTGTTAAGTCTTGTGGGGTTAAGAATTGGAGCATTGATCTTATAGCTTCACTGCCTCATCAGACTAGTGACATGTGGGAGGAAAGTCTAAGACTTACCATTGAGGCACAACCAACTCATGTTTCTGTTTATGATTTGCAAATTGAACAAGGCACAAAATTTGGAAGGCTGTAAGTGGAAGTAGCTGTAGTAATCTATCTAGCACCGACACTTCAAATCGTGGATGTGTCTGACACGGATCCACATCGACACTGACGTTGACACTGACACTTCAATTACTTCCGTTTTCTCAAATTATTATAGATGTTTTTGTATTTGTGTCAGTGTCATGTCCGATGTCTGTGTTTGTATGGGTGATTCATAGGTGGTAATAATACTTTATTTCATTTTGTAAGCTTTATTGACATGATCCATTCTGAAGGTGAAAATGTTTACAGGTATTCGCCAGGGGAATTTCCACTACCTTGTGAGACACAATCAGCTGATTTCTATAAGATGGCATCAAGAATGCTTTGTGATGCAGATTATAACCATTATGAAATCAGCAGCTACTGTAAGAGTGGATATGAGTGCAAACACAATTTTACTTACTGGAAGAACAAACCTTTCTATGGCTTTGGTCTCGGTGCTACTAGTTTTGTTGGTGGATTAAGGTTTTCAAGACCCAAGAAGGTGAATGAGTACACGAATTTTGTACAAAATCTTGAAAATGGATCAGTTAGTATATCAACTGATGATGACCAAATTCATAGTAAGGACACAGCCATTGATATTGTGATGCTGTCCCTAAGAACTGCAAGAGGCCTAGACTTGAAGTGTTTCCAAGAATCATTTGGAAGTTCTGTTGTTTTATCTCTGCTTGAGGTTTATAAACCTTATGTTGAGAGTGGACATGTGGTTTTCTTAGATGAGCAGAGGAGAACCATTAGAATAGATGATCTCAACAATTCTCTTATGGATGAAACTAACACAGGAAGGAGACTGGCCTATATGAGGCTAAGTGATCCAGAAGGTTTCCTTTTATCAAATGAGTTAATAGCTCTTGCCTTTGGGGAAAGTGATTCTTGGAAGTTGGAAGCAGCTAACTGAGAGAATGACTGTTTATCTGTTAAGGCAACACACAAGATATTGCTGATTTACCTAGCAATTGTTTTGTGCCTGTTTTTAAGGAGCAGATATTTTCCCCTTTGTTTTGGAAGATGGGGTGATGGATACTCAAACACTAAGAATGGGTATCCAAACATGATTCCATTGATATATGTTACATTATTACTTGTATGCACAACGAAATTAAACCTCATGTACTCAAATGTTATGCTCAAATGTTATTATAAAAGTAAAATACATTTTGACTTCAAGATATGGCCACCGGTTGAAATGGTTAAAATGAGAATATATAAGACTGTATTAATGTATGTGTATTTGTACTGAAAGATAGTTGTGGTCTAGTGGATTGGTTGTGTTCTCATCAATTTGAGAGCATATGTTCTATTTTGGACTTTTAGGTCACTTTGTATCTTTTGGTAAATAACATACCCAGTTATAAGCTGAACTGGAGCAGCTGAATCTTAGCCTTTACAATCAGCATTAACATTTGAAAGAAGCAGCTGAATCTTAGCCTTTACAATCAGCATTAACATTTGAAAGAAGTTGATGAAAGTTAGGTCTAGAGCTCAACAGAGTAAGGGGGAAGTTTCAAGACTTACAAACGTACTTACATGTTATCCACCAACAAGTGTTGTGAGTCAGTTGAATTGGCTAGTTCAGTGGTTGGTTCAACCAGAGTTGGACTGAAACTTTGTTGAACTAGATTGAACTGTGGCCGAGTCGCTAATTGAACTGATTGAGCCATTTGAAGTGATTTTTTAATTTACTTTTTCTTCAAAATATGATACTTTTTATTCATTTACTAGTCATCCAGTTCAACTATAGTTGAATCCAATAAACCCATTAAACTATGACCCAAAAGCTCCGCAATTCGATCTCTAGTGCAATTTTAAAAATATTGTCACCAACAAAATTTTAAAAATATTGTCACCAATATGAAGTGAATCTTTTTTTTTTTCACTAATCTACTGTTTGAAAGTTGAGATTCGACTTTGAACCATGTCCTCCATCGTCTTTGCTTTTGGAATAGTGAAGTGATTTTTAATTTACTTTTTTTTATGATACTTTTTATTCAAACTATCATTTGTTCAACTATAGTTGAATCTAAACCCATTAAACTATGACCAGGAAAGTTCGATCTTCTGCAATTTTAAAAATATTGTCACCAACAAAGTTTTCACACAGCGAGACTCGAACCTACGTCTTTGCATGAAATATGAAGTGAATCTTTTTTTTGGTAAGAAAATTTTGTTGATGACTAATCTGTTGAGAAAAATGATCGACTACTAAGTATTCCATCGAGTTTTCTGCCACTAATATTCGAACAAACTGAAATTAATCCATCTAGTTACCACGGATACCAAATGTTGTTGGTTAAGTGAATCTTTGCGAACAACAACAACAACTCAGAATGCAGAATTGATATTTAATGATTGATTAACAGTAGTATTTTTTTGTTTTTAATTTAAAAGTAAAAAATAAAGTGAAAATTATTTTTATGAAATAAAAGTTTTTCCGTTATATTGGCTGATGTAAACGACGACGCAGGCCATTTTTTGATATTTGGTTTCGGCGGCGGCGGCAGGGTGGGTTTAGAGTGGAGAAGTGAGTGAGATAGGAGCAGAAGAAGCGGAAGATGGGGAAGAAAACGAAGAAAGCCGGCAAAGGCAAAGAGAAAACGGAGAAAAAAACCGCAAAAGCAGAGGAGAAACGAGCTCGCAGGGAAACCAAGAAGCTTTCTCCTGAGGACGACATCGACGCCATTCTGGTATTCTATTTTATAGTTATACACTCACTAAATTAGCTTATTCTTCTCCTCCTTTACTTTCTCCGTGTAAGAAAAACCTAAAACTATTCCTATTTGTTTACACAGTTGAATATACAAAAAGAAGAAGCCAAGAAAAAGGAAGTTCTCGTTGAAGATAATGTTCCCGCGCCTTCTCCTCGCTCCAACTGCACGGTAACGTAACGCCATTAACTCCACCACTTGTCACTTTTCACACCTTGTATTTGATTCATTGATTGTTTGTTGTTTGATTCATGATCGTGCAGCTTACAGTGAATCCCTTGAAAGAAACCGAGTTGATTCTCTATGGAGGTGAATTCTACAACGGGAACAAGGTTAGTTTAGATTAGAATGGTTATTTTTGTTGAATTGAAGCATTCTGATTCCGAGCAAGTAGTTACCACTAACCGCTGCAATTTGAATCTATGCAGACTTTTGTCTATGGTGATCTTTATCGGTTTGATGTGGAGAAGGTGGAATGGAAACTTATTTCAAGTCCTAATAGTCCTCCTCCTCGCAGTGCTCATCAAGCTGTTGCTTGGAAGAATTATCTTTATATTTTTGGTAATTTTTTGATATAATTATATTTTTGGTAATTGACTTGGCTTTGCCTCCGTGTGTGTGAGGAAATTTGGAGTACACTTGAAAAATTCATGCCACGGTTGTTTTATTGTATTGTGCTTTAGGTGGTGAATTTACATCTCCAAACCAAGAGCGGTTCCATCACTACAAGGTTAAACTTGCATTGCATTGCTTCTTTTTTGCGTAACGAAAATGTGGTTTGCTTTACTGGGTTTTGATTGTTTGGAGATGCTGCTTTTGAATTTTGATGTGTGTAGGACTTTTGGATGTTGGATCTGAAAACAAATCAGTGGGAACAGCTTAATTTAAAAGGGTGTCCCACTCCGCGTTCAGGACATCGGATGGTATGTTCAAGTTCTTTTATGAAATCATACACTTAGTTACCAATTTCCTTGTAAGAATGTCAGTTATATCCTTAAGTCAAACAAATTTTTGGTATTTTGTTAATTTGTTTGTGAAACTGCATACAATGTTTAACTCAAATAACATCAAACCACTGTCTGGTTGTATGGCAAAGTTCCTCGGATTATTTCTGACCTGCTTGTATCTTGCACAACTTTATGAACTAAATGACATTTGTTTGGTTACCTGCCGATATTTCCCATATTAATCCAGTCTTTTTTCTTCATCATGTGTTTTTTACCACATTACTTTTTTCATTTGCAGGTATTATACAAGCACAAGATTATTCTTTTTGGCGGCTTCTATGATACTCTTAGAGAAGTGAGGTTGTTGACACTACACTACTTAGTTTTTCGGCGATTTGCATTAAGTCCTTAACGGTGTAACTTAATATTTCTTGTAGTAATAGACACTTATTTCTGCAGCTGATGAAATGCTTGCAATAGCTGATAGTTAAATGTGTTTTTTGATAAGTGGGTTTGAATATATATTATCTGTGATTCGGCTTAGACCTAATTAAGTTGAATCCAAAGGAAGAAGCAGAGTTTAAGCTTCTAGAAATGTTTTCTTTGCTAGTGAATGTATATAGCCTGGCAACATTGATCTCTAAGTTTTATCTGTATATTCACTTAAATAGCATTTCTATGTCACCTCTCAATTTTGCAGGTACTACAATGATCTATTTGTATTTGACCTTGATCAATTTAAGGTAAACTTAATTTACTACTTGGCCTGTACTATACACTAATTATGCTAATCTTCTATTTGCTATGCCAAGTTGAGCACGAAAATGCTGGGCTGTATGTGTAATAAGTAGCTATAAAAAAATTGTGGCTTACGCCAATCTGATTTGGTGCTGCAGTGGCAAGAAATAAAGCCTAAGCCCGGAGCAATGTGGCCAACTGGGCGTAGTGGTTTTCAATTATTTGTTTACCAAGACGATGTGAGTAAACACTGATCCACTTGTATGAAGCTAATTTTTATGCTTGTGTATATCAAAGTGGTCAATTTTCCCCTATGTGCTGTTTCATCATTGTGATTAATTTGGGTGGCTATTTGAAGAAAACTTGAGGTTCTGAAACTGTCATTTTTATAGAGTCCCTTTCACATTGCAGATTTTTTTATATGGTGGCTATTCAAAAGAAGTTGCATCCGACAAGAGTACCTCTGAGAAAGGAATCGTTCATTCAGATATGTGGTCCCTTGATCCCAAGACTTGGGAATGGAACAAGGTTGGGTTTCGACTTTCGAGTTTAATATTAGGTGAATTTGTATCTTCTTATTAGGCAAGTCAATGTTTTCTAGTGGCGTAGAGTCAAATTTGAATAGCAGCCCAAACTTCTACGTTTAAGCTTTAGTTTAATTATGTAACTTTGTTCTCTTATAGTTGCTTCTCTCCCCTTTCCCCCCTCACACACCATCAGACACCCAAAAAAATAATGTATCTTACGATCTCATCGTCCAACTGGTTTTTTGCTTATCCTTTTCCCCTTCTTGATAGGTTAAGAAAAGTGGGATGCCTCCTGGTCCTCGGGCAGGGTTTTCCATGTGTGTTCACAAAAGGAGGGCTCTGCTATTTGGTGGTGTTGTTGATATGGAAGTTGGAGGTTGACTTTTTTCGTTGTTATTATTTTTGCAATTTGTGACTCTGGGCATATAGTTAAGTAAATGAATCGGAATCACTACATCAAATCTCATCTGTGAAACGGAAACCTGTTTAATGTTTGCAAAAAAAATTAGTATGATCTGATAGTCAGCTTAAGATCTTTTTTGGAGGAAGTGTATGTATTTGTCTATGCTTGCAATAAGGTTTTCTAATTTCTCTAAAATTGTGCAGGTGATGCAATGATAAGCTTATTTTTGAATGAGCTTTATGGCTTTCAGCTAGACACCAATCGATGGTGAGTCTTTATCGGTTTAGTGATTAATACATTGTTTATAAAGTTGCCATTTCTGTAATCAGTTCTTCCATTTGCTCTTTGACTCCAGGCCTTTGTAATTATGCATTTACGATGCATTTAATATTTTAAGAATTAAGAAGTGTGATCATATTTGAAGTTTCTTCGTCAGCTTATTGTTGTTTGTGTAATAGGTATCCTCTGGAGTTGAGAAAGGAGAAATCAACAAAAGATAAGGTAGATTGGATACATTATGCATTTATTTTGTACTTCTGATTTCTTGAAGATTATGCATTATTATAAAACTCCTCCTTTGGATTATTTTCTAGCAATAATATTGTTGCTTAATGAAATGGATTTTGCAGTTAAAAAAGATTGAACAAAATTGTACTTCTGAAGTCAACAAGAAGGTTGAACCACTATGTACTGCAAGAGAAGAAACTGAGGAATCAGAGTATGAAGAAAGCAACATTGATGATATATCCCAGAATATTGCTTCAAATGTGACTATTGCTGACACTGAAATGCTTACCACATCTGAAGGAAAGTCTAAGGAATCTGGTGCTAAATTGGACAATCCGAATTCTTTGCCTGAGGTTGTCATTTTGGACCAACAGTCTTATAACACCACATTTATTTTTGCCCATTTCTTGATTAATGAATTTCTCCAAACTTTTTAGGTAGTGAAGCCTTGCGGACGTATTAATTCCTGCATGGCTGTTGGACGAGATACGTTATATATATATGGTGGCATGATGGAGATAAAAGATCGTGAAATCTCTCTTGATGACTTGTATTCTCTGAACCTTAGCAAACTTGATGAATGGAAGTGCATTATACCGGTTTGTTTTCTTCTCTTCAAATACTTTTGGTTTGCTAATACATGGATACACCCTACGAAGAATTCAAATTAGTGATGTCTTATTTGTATCCCACCGAAAACTCTGGAATATTAATACTGTTTTCTGTTATTCTGACTAAGTATCAATTGTTCTTTTTCTAGGAGCTCTCTCTCTCTCACACACACACACACACAAGAAATTATGGTTAAGCAAAAAGTATTTGATGTTATTGGCTGATAAAATTCTTCTACTGCAAAGTGAACATTTGTATCCTTCCCAATTGCAACAACACTTCAGTACTCCCACTAAGTATTGTTATAATAATAATAATAATAGTAATAATACATGGATGTCTAACAACAATTTGTGCTACTAATTGAATCTATCAGTTTATACTTCTTGACAAAGTTATACATTCATACCAACTTTATTTCCATTGATAATCTGTCTAATTCACGTTTTCTTGAAATGCAATTTAACCGTTGATGGTGGAACTCTTTTTTATCAAATAACTGGGAAATATATCATATAGTTTAATTAAAAGTTATAATGTGAATTGGGGTGACGCATCTTTTACATTATGCAAAACTGGGCTAAGTGTGCAGATACAGTTAATATAACTGTCCCGCTAATCCAGTTTATTTAATCTAGAATATATTTTGAGTGTAATTCCCTATTTAAAATTTATTTTTTTACTTGATCTGCTATAGCTTGATTTCTTTTTTCTTCAACCCAGGCATCGGAATCTGAATGGGTGGAAGCTTCAGAGGAGGAGGATGATGATGAAGATGAAGAAAATGAAGATGACGATGATGATGAAGATGATGATGATAGCAATGGTACAAGTGATGAGGATGATGAGGAAGAGGAGGAGGTGCTCATTCTAATCTTATAATTCAAACAAAACAAAAATAAGTGAAATAACCTCGCCCCTGTTTTTACATTTACTTAACAGAGTGAGAACCTAGAGAAGGGAACATTAACCTCAAAATACTGTTAAGCTTAATCATTTCATTAATAAGTCATACCTCATCTATGTTATGTTAAAATGCCATTCCTTATTTAGCAATTAGCCTTATATGTGTAGACTTTAGAAAAGGGGGAGAAAGCATTCATTGGGCGTAACTGCAATTATGGTTCGAATGTTTAGGCAATTTGGCACCAAATCGAATGTTCAACTCTACTTCACCAGATGAAGTGTTCTTCCTCTTTTCTCAAAAGAAAGCCTGAACAAAGGTAATGAAGCAGAGTTGATCACTGTCCACACAATGTCCATGAGCAAACATCTCTTATTTGCGAGTATATTAGTGCAATAGCATTTTGAATTAGTTATAATATTTTTTATAAATAAAACAGAATTTCAGGTAGGTCTTATAATAATACTGTGGTCTGTGTAGTAACCACAAAAAAGGGAAGGGAAAATAATTTACTAAATCTAACCCACATGTTGTGGTATGGAAGAGGCTTTCAGATAGGCATTGGATGGTTTACAAAGTTATTCAACGAGATCATGAGTTCTAAGTTTATGTCGAAAGGATGGAAGAACAAAAGTTTAGTCCCTGTTTTTTTTTTAAAAAGATATACAAAACTGCTCAAATTATAAAGGAGATAAACTGATGGGTTATACTATGAAGCTTTGGGGGAGAGAGGTAGAGCTGAGAACGAGATTAAGCTAAGAAACCCGCATTATAGAAAAGGAGTTTGGTATTGTGATGGGGAGATCAACCCTGAAAACCATATACTTGTTACGAAGACTAGTGGATAGACACTGGATAAAAAAGGAAAACCTAAGGCATAGTTTTGATAGGTTTGAAATGGGTGTGATAATGTACCTGGAGAGCCTTTGTGAAGGCTTTAAGAAGATATGAGTTTGAATTTTTATTATATTTGAGCAAGATATATATGATAGGGCCATGACTATTGACTAGTGTGAGAATTCAAGGTAAAAGTGGAAATGCAGAAGATTTCCCACTAACCGTAGCTGTGCATCAATGATTAACTTTGAACACTTTTTATCTTGATTCTAGACAAACTTATTGAAGATATCAAGAGATAGTATCATGAATCACGATGAACGCATTTTGCAGATGATATAGTTTGTTGGAGCTTTAAGAGAAGAAATTAGTGGAGAGTTAGAGTGAAAGTAGGAGAGTATAAAATATCACAAGTCTCACATTTAGTACCTTAGGTCCTTAATACAAAGTGATGGGAAAATAGAGCAAATGTCAACCACATGATCCAAAAAGGATGGATGAAATGGAGGAATATTTCAGGCATGGTTTGCAATAAAGTATTACGACTCGAGCTAAACAGCCTGCAATGTTAGGCATTAGCAAGCCAATAAGAGAATAAATTAAATGTCTCAAGTATGAGAATTTTATGTTGGATGGGTGGTTACACCAGATATATATATATGTGTGTGTGTGTGTGTGTGTGTGTGAAATAAAATCATTAGGAAGAAAATTAATTGGGGTAGCCCCATTGTAGAATGGTGGAAGAGCGTCGTCTTAGGTGATTTTGACATGTGTTGAGAGATGACCTATAGAAGCACTCGTAAGGAGGGTTGACTAGATGGAGGATAGTTCTAATCGTTAAGAGAGATTTAGAGTTTATAGTCTATCTGTGGATCAAATACATGTCACAGGGATTGACAATGTTGTTCGATCTATGTATTTGACTCCACCTTGTGAGAAAAGGCTTGGTTTTTGTTCGTAGTAAGACACCATTGAAACAAAGGTAGATGAAGCACAAAAATGTACTATCTTTTTGAAATTCGGCCTCTTTAGGTCTTCACTTTCCTTTCATTATTTTTCAATTCACTTGGCTGTTGTTGATTTCTTTCTCTTTTTTCGATATTTTAAAAACCAAGTCTTTATACTATGTTATCAGTTATTAGTTATTACTCAAAAGATGTGCAGTGGGAATACAAAAGGGTTTCTCTCCAAGATTTGTTTGTTTTTGCTTCATAACACTATATCCTCAACAGTTCTCAGTGATTAATATTGTGATAAGTTTACTTTTTGAAACAATGACTGTAACATGATATTTGCCTTTTCCAAAGTTATGATCCATTTCCTAAAACTTGCAATTGCTACTACTCCACACACATAAAATGTCAAACAAATGTGTGGTCGACTCTCTGTAACAAGATAGTAAATTTTCCCATGAAACAAGAGGCTTTGTACATTATTAATTTGGCTTTATGTCTTGGTCAGGTTCAGAATGCGTCAGTTCAGGTGGGAGATGCTGTTGCTTTAATCAAGGGAAGGGGAAAGAATATGCGTAGGAAAGAAAGAAGGTCACGGATAGAGCAGATCAGAGCTAGCCTTGGCTTGTCAGATTCACAGAGAACACCATTGGTAGTTTATCAATATTTATTAACTATCTCAATCTTTGTACACCTATTTAAGCCACCTAATTCGACAATTTTATAAATGATTAACGCAATTCATACACATGATTAATGAAGCCTTGGAGTTGGTTAATAAATATATCAGGTGTCGCAACTTATTAACCATCAACAAAACTCCATTAACCACAATGTGATTAACCACAATTTGTAGGCGTTCAAATCTGGATGTAGTTGAACACCTGGAAATTGTGGTTAATAATATTCAAATCGGTAGTTAATGAAGTTCAGCTGATAGTTAATGATAAGCAACACATGATATAATCATTAATTGTTAATCCAATCCAACACTTCATTAAGCGAACTACGTTAACCATCTAGAAAGTTGTCGAATTTAGGTGTCCCAAATAGGTGTACAAATAACATTTCTCATTTATTAAATATAACTTAACACAATTGTTTAGACTGAAACTAGTGGATGCCTGAACTATCATATAAGTGTTCATGTATAAGTTATTTCTATAATCAAAGAAAAATTAGTCAAAGTCAAACTATTTTTATTTAAGTTGTTTTTCTAAGCTATCCTTGAGAACTTATTGAAATAAACTAAAAATAGTTTATGAATATGTTATAAGTTGTTTCCATAAGTTTCTTTTTATGTGTAAAGCCAGGTGAGTCCTTGAGGGATTTCTATAGGCGTACAAATATGTATTGGCAAATGGCAGCCCATGAACACACTCAGCATACTGGAAAAGTAGGTTCTCCCTTTCATCCTCCTTGCTTATTTTCAGATTACCGTTTATCTCTAAATATCAGTAGTACTATTAAATCTTTTCATGTATATAGCGAAGGAAATAACATTTTGTTACTCCTCTAGCTCTATTCTAAGTTTCCTCAGCCCCATTTCTTGATCCACATGTGAAGGTGCTTATTTATATAGGAATGCGCACTAATTAGTGAAATGTCCTTGTGCTAAATCTGGTTGATAGGAACTTCGTAAGGATGGTTTTGATCTTGCCGAAGGTCGGTACAGGGAGCTAAAACCTATTCTTGACGAGGTAATATTTTGTTGTGCTCACATTTATAGAGTAATACTTCAAATTTACACCTAAAAGCCATGTATACCATCACTATTCTCTTTTAATTTAAATGACAAATTTCTCTTTGGACACTGCAGTTGGCTTTATTAGAAGCTGAACAGAAAGCTGAAGAGGATGAAGGGCCCGAGACTAGTGCAAACAAAAGAGGCAAGAAGAAAACTAGAAATTGATAATTTATTTAGTACAAGGCTTGGGTGCCGTCGAGTCGAGAATGTAAGTTGCAATTTTGGTTTAGTTTGATGTCTATTTGTAGAGGTTGTGTTGAGAATTTTATGCACACACTGCATGCATGATGATTGTTCATGTAATCAGTGACAATATGCTTGTGCATAAAAATCAGTTACATTACACTGCAAATTTCCTCCCCGAAAAGGAGTTCATGATTCATTACTAGTATAAGAAAGAAGAGTTAGACGAGTTTGTATGGCACGGATTTTAGCTATACCCGTGTATTTAAATTTCTGCAGTTTCCCATGTTCTCTCTGTATAATGTACAATATATATGTAGTAAATGATTGTTAGAATTGAGCCTCGATTAGTTAAAAATTAATCGTATATTCAAAGTTTTTCTTGACAAGGATACTAAAGGTTTGATTGATTGCTTTATCGAAGCTCGAAGAATGTATAGTGAAGATGCGTTTGTGTGGCTGTGTATAAACTATGTTATTGCCGGTGATCATTATTATATAACTCTTCAAAGTATTATAAATTATAATTGCTAGTGGTTCTGTTTACTAAAGATGTGTTTGGGAGTTTGTACGGGAGGGAATGGGATCACTAGTGTTAATTCTTTAGTGATGAGGAAAAAAATTATCTCCCAAAATTCCCCAAATTTGGAGGGTTTTGAATGAACTCAATAAATTAGGAGAGGAATTTAGGGAGCTTAAAGGGATAATTTTTCTCCCCATCACTAAAGAATTAACACTATAAGTCTCATGCCCTCTCCTCCCCCTCCAAACTACTAAACACACTGTAAGTGTATTTTATTTTAATGAAATTAAGAAAACATTATGTATTTTCTTACGTTTCTGTTTGGATGGATGAAATGAGAAAATGAAACGAAAATACTTAAGTTTTGTTATTTGAATTGTTTAAAGTAACACAAGTAATTTGTTTCATGTAATTCTTCCGAATTCGAAGAGGATAAAATGAAATCAAAATCAGTTTGTTTTTATGATTTCCATTTGTTTTTGTCATTGGATTTCTAAATTATTAAACGGCCATCTTATATATCATATCAATCTTGTATTTCTTTCACATTTAAAATACGTTAGTGGTTAGTTCTTGTCAAAAAAAAAACTTATAATAGTTTGCATTTCACCAGCACCACACTCCCACTTGCGTTTGTTTATTGGAAGAAATATCAAAGGTGATATAGTACGTCAAAAGAAGAGCCTAACAAACATTGCTTTTCTGTTAAAATTGATTTATAATTTTAGTATTTCTTAATTTTTCTTAAATACTGCCAAAATCTAAAGCTCTCTGAATAATACTTTAGCTTACAGTATCTTAAAAGGAGAACCCACTGTATTCTCTACACCCACCAAGGGTCAAAACCATACTCAAAAATTATATATTAATATTATTAATGCCCAAGTGTAAAGAATAACACCAACCCATTCACGCATGCAAGAATAAGATATATAGTATAAGTATATATACAATTCAACTTCTTTCTCACACTCCAAACAATAGATACAGAAAGAGAACAATATGGGAGGAGGAGATATATGTGGAAGTGAAGGAGTTTCAAAGTTGAGAAACTCATGGACTCAAATGGAGAAACACCTAAACAACTCAATCTCCAAAAGCTTTGTTGGAAAATACTTCAAGTTAGAGGCAAGGAAAACTTGCTTCACAAGAGAATTACGTGCTGCTACTGCCACTTTTCTCACCATGGCTTACATCATCACCGTCAATGCCACGATCCTCGCCGCCTCCGGAGGAACCTGCTCCGTTGCCGACTGCTCACCTCCGGTGGGTCCAGACTGGACTTTGAAGCCAAATGCTGGGTATGAAAATTGTCTTGCCAAGACCAAGAGTGACTTGGTGGTGGCAACTGCTGTATCAGCCATGGTTGCTTCTATTGGTATGGGCCTCTTAGCAAACCTTCCTTTGGGCCTAGGCCCAGGTATGGGGCCCAATGCTTATTTAGCTTTTAACCTTGTTGGTTTTCATGGAACTGGTCCACTTTCATACCAAACTGCAATGGCTGTGATTTTTGTTGAAGGATGTGCTTTTCTTTTAGCTTCTGCTCTTGGCTTAAGAGGCAAGCTAGCTAAGCTTATACCTCATTCTGTTAGACTTGCTTCTTCAGCTGGTATTGGGCTTTTCATTGCCTTTGTGGGCTTACAGGCCAATCAAGGTGTTGGGCTTATTGGGCCTGATCCATCAAATCTAGTTACCATCACAGCCTGCAAAATAGTAGACCCAGAAACAGGTGCATGCCTAGGTGGTAAATTACAAAACCCTAAATTTTGGCTTGGTCTTGTTGGTTTCCTCATAACAAGTTATGGTTTAATGAAGAATATTAAAGGTAGCATGATTTATGGTATTGTTTTTGTGACATTTGTGTCATGGTTTAGACACACTGAAGTAACATATTTTCCTGATACCCCATTTGGTGATGCAAGTTATAGTTATTTCAAGAAAGTGGTTGATTTTCGCAAAATTGAATCCACTGCAGGGATTCTAAGGTTTAGTGATTTTAACAGAAAGGAAGTTTGGGAAGCATTGGCTACATTATTCTATGTTGATGTAATTGCCATGACAGGTATCATGTATACAATGGCAGAAATTGGTGGTTTTGTAGATGAAAAAGGAAATTTTGAAGGTGAATATATGGCTTATATAGTTGATGCAGCTGGTACAATTGTGGGGTCCACATTAGGTGTTACAACAACAGCAACATTTGTAGAATCATCAGCTGGGATGAGAGAAGGAGGTAAGACAGGATTAACGGCTGTGATCATTGGTTTGTTTTTCTTCTTATCATTGTTTTTCACTCCTTTATTGTCTAGTGTTCCTCCTTGGGCTATTGGACCTTCACTAGTGATGGTTGGAATAATGATGATGAAGGTGGTGAAGGACATTGATTGGAGTAATGTTAAGGAAGCTGTGCCTGCTTTTGCTATAATGATTCTAATGCCTCTTACTTATTCTATAGCTAATGGGATTGTTGCTGGTATTGGTCTTTATGTTGCTCTTAGTCTCTTTGATTATGCTACAAGTATTATAAATTGGTTGGGGAAAATGAGAAGAATGGTGAGCAAGGAGCAAAATCAAGTGTCTGTAGTGGGTGTTGACTCAATAGTGGAAATGATTTGAAATGTTGTGTTGTGGAGAGTAGTTATGTTTTTAGTTGTATTGGTTATAGAATTCCTTGCTTGTAGATTTTTGCTGCTAAATGTTTGTTATTTCAACGTGAAAACTAGACAACAGTTTCTATAGTTATATGGTTAGTCAATTATTATGTTTGTTTAAGGGATATATCAAAATGTCACAATTTATTAACCATCTAATGAGCTTCATCAAACCATATAGTAGATTATATTGGAACCAACCCGGTATAGCACAAGTGGTAGATATTTAAACTCCTTAACCATTTGGTCAACAATTTGATCTTTGGCTGGTGCGTATGAGAAAATACCTGGTGGGAGATATCAACCTCTTAAATGGATCTAAATACCTCTAAGAACTAATCTTTGTAGTTGTGCGCAAGGGATACCTTAGTTTACCTAAAAAAATATTGGAATAAGTAGAAATCATGGTTGATAACGTTTGAAATCATTGTTAATGAAGTTCAAAGTGGAGGCATTGTGTTGTCAACTCAATATTAAAATCTGTGTTGTCAATATTAACATCTCTAAACTTAGTTTCGAAAAAATTATCAAAACTCAAGAAAAAATAACACATGCAAGATGAATGAATGGGTTTTATGGAAATAGGTTGTATGTATAATACTGAGGATTGGAGTAACCAACAAATTCAGAAACACCAAAATTATAGACAAATAAATTTACACAACTTCATGATTATGGTATAAGTCCACATTGAAGTTTGGAATCTTCTAAACAACTACCTAGCAAATAAAGCATGCAAGAGGATTTGAATCTATATTGAAGAATGTATTGCCGTTTTCTCTTGGAAACTCCTCTTGAATAGTACCTATATATTTTGGCAAACTTGTTTACCAGAGGAGAGATCACTGATTATGCATCTATGGTTTGTTTTTTGTGTTGAAACACCAATGAGTCCTCCCTTCTTCACTTCTACAGTTGTAGTTTTGCGAGAAATAACTATACTTTCTTTCGAGGTGTAGCTGACTTGGGGAGGTTTTCTGAATGGTATCTCTCTTCTGGCGTTGGTTCATGGCTAGGGGTAGCTCTCCTTAAATTTTGCACTAGTCAACAGTCCACTGTGGGAATCGAACCTAGGAACATCGGGTCGACCCTCATATCTCAAGATAGATTACGCCACTGGACCAACTAAGTTAGTTTCTAGCGGTTATGTTTACAAAGTCTATTTATTTTTATTTTAATGAAATCATAAAAATTAATTATGTAATCTTGTTACCTTTATGCTTGGATGGATGGATGATATGAGTAGAATGAAAGGGAATGAATGACTTAAGTTTTGCTATTTGAATTTTTAAAGTAAGACAGGTTAAATTAATGTGTTTTATATCATTCTTCTGAATTCGAGGAGGATAAAATGAAATCATATCATGATATCTAATTATTAAATGGTCATTTTATACCACTCTTTTGTATTTCTCTGACATTTAAAATACGTTAGTGGTTCTTTAGCGTTAGAAATAGTTTGCATTTCACCATCACCACTCTCCACTTGCGTTTGTTTATTGGAACAAAAATAGCAAAGGTGGTAAATATATATGTAATATAATTCACAAATATTGCCACCTAGGATTACACCTCAAACCAATCAAATAATTTCACATACATCTTGGGATAAATATGTGGGGGATCAAACCCGTGACAATGCATTGATGCTGCACATACCTTACCACTCGGACATCTGAAGTTTGTGATAATTGTTACAAAAATGAGTATATAACATGTAGATTATGAAAGACCGTGGATGCTTTTAGATGCATTGATAATTTGCTATTTTCAGTCAATGTATAGATTAATCATATATTTGTATATATCTTCCTTATATATATATATATATATATATATATATATATATATATATATATGGTAGTTAAAGTATGATTTATAAGATATTTTGAAGTACAATTTTTATTAATACACTAAGTTTTACAACTATGAAATTTATAAATTAAAGTATAGTTTTTCGTGAGCTTAATAGTAAATTAAGTTTTTATAAAATTTCTAATCAAGACCGAGTTAATGGTCATGCGGTTTAACTGTCGACCCTTCAGTCCGACCCTTGACCCAATGACCCGGTACCTTCACCGAGTCGGTCACCCCCGAGTTTTAAAACATTGGTGTGGATTGTCAGGATGTTCCATACAGTTATGGTTAATGTATTTTCAAAACTTCCTAATCAAATCATTCGCATAAAATAAAAATCTACAATTGAATTCCTATTAATTCATTTGAATTCTCAATTAAAACTTCCTAATCAAAACTTCCTATTAATTCATTAGAATTCCCAATTAAAACCGAAAAAATCAATTGAATAGAAATATTCTTTTACCTGTGATACATAGGTAAGCATACATTTTCTCAGAGGAAAAATTAATTTATTCCAGTAGACGACCATACAACAATCTATTGGTTTCATAATTTCAGTAACCAGCCTATGTTGTCATGGCACATATCACACAGATACTTTCACACAACGTGTAAGATTCATCATTTTATGCTTTCGTTAATGTTATATATCACTAAGAAATCAAAAATAAAAATTGTCGTTATCATAACCAAGCCTGTGCTATTTAACTATAGGACTGGAATAGATGTGATGGTCTGTGATCACACTGGAACATCGATGTTTGCACTTAGAGGAGTGTCTGATATGCACTTCTACGATCTACATCTATCTGCCCATGATCGTCGTCATTCCGTAATGTTCTTAATTTATAATGAATTAAGTCATCCAGTAATTTTCTTAATTTTCTTAATCCACCTTACCATGTGCATATGTCATGATTTATATTAATAATTCCCTTGACCATTCCATCAGTCCATTAGAATAAGAAGATAATTAAGTTCGCATCAAAATGTCAGCATTACTTCTGTAACAAATAAGCATAAACCTAAAACAAGTGTTAGAGTTATTTTACAATGGGTTCAATAGTTTGATGTTTTTTTGAATGGTGATGTGTTGGTTGCTGTCTTGATCTGATGCTCAAGCAAATTAGTTCTGATTTTTGATAATATCTTAATCAAGGTTGAGGATCCATTTGCCATCAATTAAGTTCCGTAAGTTTACACTTGATTGGGAAGATATAATATTTTTTAAGTTTACGTTTTTTTATTTTTATGGTTGTTGTCTTTAATCACTGTTAGAGTTTAACATTAATTAGCCATCATTTAAGTTCCGTAAGTTTACACTAATACCATGGTTTGTGTTATGAGGCTACATCCAGAGTGCTCCACACTGTTGCTTCTCCTTCAAATTCAGATCCTGCAAAGGTTTATTTGCATTTAGAGTTTTTGAAATATGGTTTCTAAAGTCATTCTGTTTATGCGTTGATTTTCTAAAAATAAAAAATATGATTTCTTTACTTCTTAACTTTTTGTGATTTGTTATTTCATGTAGTTGAAAATAAAGACTATACCAAACTCCATTTGGTAAATTTTCTACACGTATTTCACGCGTGACTTTTGACAAAAGAGTTATATTTGTAAATGGAGAGTATATCATATTCTGCTCTTTTCTCTGTTGCTTCCATATTTGGTTTGGCATATGAAGCCTACATACAAGTGATGCATCACATCGAAGCTTGCATCCTACCCTTAAACTGAAATTACTTTGAAATTACTATCGTGATTTATATTTGATGACAACGCTTCTAATGTTATATTTTTGTTTATCATTTACAGGGGTGTGCTTGAAGTAAACCTTTAATTCATAGTTAGGTAACTACAATGTGATGATGACTCAAGTTATAGGGTGGGCTTGGTTTTTTATATTATTAGATGTTCAAAACTTTCGTCCTATCCTTAAACTCACTTTGCTTTTGAAAGTACACAATGTCAAAGTGTGATCAAGTTTATTGTTAACTTATTGTTTCACTTTTCCATCTAAAACTAATTTTCATTGAATTTTCTTACATGCATGGTTAAGAACCGGTTATGATAGAAATGAGTAGCTTTTAATTTATACAAAGGTATATTTTAGCAATGAAATTTTTTGTAAACTATTAATACCAATAGAATTTTTACTATCAACATAGCATACTAAATGGGCAGAAATAGCAGCTACAATTTTTAGACCAGTCATTGATGTTATGTTAGTTTCAAAATAAGTATTTTGATCTCAAATTAGCAACAAAAAAAAATTGTAGCTCTGCTGAGTTTAAATATTTGAATTTGTTTTTAAAGTGCCTAAGTCTAAAAACTATAATATTAGAGCCGTTTGTTATGACTTATTTTTTTTTAAATCAGTTTTTTTTTAAAAAAAAATCACTTATGACGACATGTTGTCTGTTTGTTACAAATCCTTAAAAAAATGAAAATCTGAAAATAGTCTAAAAACTACTTCATATGAGAAGCTATTTTGAGTAGCTTCTCAAGAGAATCAGTTTTTTAAGAATGATTTTTTTAAAATAAGTAATTTTCAATATGTTACTCAAACATAAAACAACTTCTCATTTTCTCAGAAATCTCTAAAAACTAATATCTAAATTATACAACAACAAAATCATTTATTTTTTAATCTGTAACAAATGGGCCCTTACATAGAAACTATTTGTGACACTAATGAGCAGTTACATATGGGTATAGGAGTGAAATTTGTATATTTCTATTGACCTGTTTTAAGAGAATGAGGACAATCTAATTGTACAATTTAATTTGTCAACTCTCTTAATTTGCCACAGATAATGAGATATCCACATAGCCTGAGGACAATCTAATTGTACCATTTATAAAACGCAATTTGTCAGACATATTATACACAATCAAGAGATTTGACCCAAAAATACATTGTAGGAAACCTGTAGACAAAAATGTAGAAGAGAAAGCCAAGTACATGTTTACAGCATGAGAAGAATAATTGTAATTGAATGAACAATCGTATGTTACAGAGCTCTCAAAGCCTTTAAAAATAATGTACTTCTTGATGGAATAATTAAATGGAATTTGTTTTAATCTGGATTAAGTTAATGATATTCAATAATGTGCTTCTTAAATTTGATATGCAATAGGGGATAAAAAAGGACACTATAAAAAAAGATACTATAGATTATAGATGAGAACAACGATACTTAATGTCTGCAATAATGATATGCAAGTAATATTTCATTAACAATTCATAAATATAGTTGGCTCTTTTTCTTGTAGATCACAACAATACTTAAAACCAATGTGCCTATGGAATTCCTAATCAAACAAGATTTAATTATGAAAGGCATGAGTTGTTTCTCAAAATTTTGTTTGTCACGTGTAGTTGCTATAGTGCTCAAGATGGGTAGAATTTTGAAGATGTGTAGAACAAATATTTGCTATTCTATGTGTAGAATTTTAGAGATGTGTTCAAATGAATGACTAAAAACTATTATACAATAGTAAAATAAAATTAAAAGAATTTAAATATATTTTAAAATTGAAAAGATATCAATAAAAATTAAAAAATATGTATCAAAATGAAATATTAAATATGCATAAAATAAAATAAAAACTAATAATTAATGTTTAGTTGAATGGGTTCGAGGCGGAGGCAGGGAGAGTATCGACATCCCCAAATCCTCCCCCAAGCCAATACGAGTTTTCCCCATGAAACTCAAGTCGTGGTAGGAAACCATTTTAGGCTTTTAGATAGTCAATAGACACCCCCTCCATTGGATAGTCAACGACTATTTTATGCTTTTAGATAATAACCCAATGTCCTCATTTTTAATAGTTGTTTCTCCTAAATTGTTACTTCAATTTCTCCCGTTTATAGAATTTATCGGAACATACTAAATACCCACAAGGGTATTTTCGAGATTATGGAATATACATATTTTTATCAAAAATCAATGTGTATATAATTGACTAAAATATACCTGAAATTGTTATCGCTAATGGAGTGTCACCTGCGCCACGATCCGGAGAAACGGAGCAACCATCATGTAACTAAGAGCAAAACATTTGTCAATAACATTAAACATAAAAGAATATTAATTTGGTGGGTAAACAAGGTATTTGAAAGGAGATACCTGAAATTGTTATTGCTAATGGAGCGTCACTTGCGCCACGATCCGGAGAAACGGAGCAACCATCGGGTAACTAAAAACTAAAAGCAAAATATTTTTCAATAACATTAAACATAAAAGAATGTTAATTTGGTGGGTAAACAATGTATTAGATAGATCACATACTTAACTATAAAATACAGCTGAATATTGACTTTAGGCTTCGACTATAGAACATCGTTTTAAAAATAAATAAAAAAGGTCGATCAGTAAATCTTATTTTTAAAAAATGTCTACACATCTCTATATAAATATCGGGTTCTTTCAGTGAAATTACGTTGTGTAATACCAAAATTTCAATGGATCTAATTTTTTCTCTAACTTATTACCTAATATTAATTTTATTCTGTTGGATGCATAATTCGTGTTATCATATACTACTATTTAAATAAAACAGAAAGAACTGATCGGTTAAGCGCGACTGCTGATACTAAATCTCATAATGTTTTTGAAACTATTACGACAACATCATAATATGTTTGTCATGAAAAATGTTTTTACATCTTTGACACGGGTGTTGCAAACTAATATATATATATATATATATATATATATATATATATATATATATATATATATATATATATATATATATATATATATTACGTAAAAGAAGAGCCTAACTAACAATTACACTGCTTTTCTCTGTCTAAAAAAAACATTGCTTTTCTGTTAGAATACTTTATAATCTGAGTATTTCTTAATCATTCTTAAATACTGCCAAAAACTAAAGCTATCTGAATAATTCTTTAGCTTATTACAGTATTACAGTATATCTTAAAAGAAGAACCCACTGAAGTCTCTACACACTTCAAGGGTCAAAACAAACTCAAAGATTATATATTAATATTCATATTAATAACATCAATCCATAGCGCATGCAAGAGTTACAATTTTATATTAACACCTTTGAGTTTTAAAGATCAAAGGCTTCATATAAAAAACAAAAACTTTGTTACGTTTACGAATATAAAATCAAAACGGATATTTTTGGTATCGGCTGAAGAAAGCGTGGTAGCCATGGATATGGAGTCAGTGTCCCAAGTTGGAATGAAATTAAAGGCGGAAATTAGGTTAAACATTCTTAAAATTCTACCTTTTCAAAGTGCAAATGGAATCTCACAAGTAACGAGAAAGGAGGATAACTTTTGAACACAAATTACACCCAACACTTCTCAGTATTTCATACTTTTCTTACTTAGTTATTGTTGCATGTGCGCTATTCATTAACTTTTTTTTTTTTTTTGACGCAGCTATTCATTTACTTTATTGTTGATTAATTTATGTTGGAGAATCTAGGTTGTCATGTACATATCCGACTTTATCTATGAATAATTTATATTGGAGAATCTGGTTGGCCATGTATATATCCGACTTTGCCCGTCTAGTGATCCACGTATATTGACTTTGTCATTCTATGTGTTTCTTCTCCCCAACATAGGTTTTCGTCATACCCAAGTTTCGAACTTGATAGAGACTTTGGGATGAGATCCGCACATAGTAACCACTCAGATCAACTCTTATTGGTGTAATGGTATTCCAACCCACGTGCTAAGATTAGTCGGTCTTGTAGCCCGTAATGATTCAAACCAAAAAAAAGTGAATGCAATTAATACATATAATTTTATTTACTCATTTATAGTCAATTAATAAAAAAAATTAATTGTTGGGTGCTTCTGGTGAGGGATTAACTAAATATCTCATCGATAAACAGCTAAAATTGACCATAAGATATAAAGCCTCGTCAATGGTTGCGATTTATTATTGGTTTTATTCAATATTAACAATTCATAATATTTTACACAATATTCTACTATCAATTTTAGTAGTTCACTGACAAGAAACTTAATTGACCTCTCACCTTAAAAGCCTCTTTAATTGTTAGATAGCCGTGTAACCAAAAGAAAAGGATAGACAATATATATATATATATATATATATATATATATAAATATTAGATTTGAGATGTCTAGCAACATTAATTCCCTATTATTTTTCTCAAACAAAATCACTTCATGTCAATCAATATTACATATTAATAAAAATGTGAGAAGCATATATAAGAGATAGAGTAGAGCATGCATGAGGGTTACTATTTGCTAATCGCTTTACGATGACAATATGAAAGTTTTTTTTCCCGATAAGCAATGATTCATTGATATGAGCGGGTGCTCCAAACCGCAATACAAAAACATGATCAAAAATTGTTAATACATGTGATAGCATTATTCCACCAAAAAGATGGTGAAATATTAGAATTTCTATCCATGACAATATGAAAGTGATTTTGAAACAAAATTATAACCTGTAATTATTTTCAAGAACTAAATATTATTTATTTTAAAACTATGGTTGAATAATAGAATCTGTTGCTAAATTTGACTGATTTATATATTTATTTATTTATTATATATGATATAGTATATGAAAGACTCAAGATTCCCACACGGGGACTGCAAAAATACTATTCGATCATTCAAAGATTTTGATTTTGGATTTTTCAAGCTAATTTCTTGTCTTGTATTTCTTATTAGAATCGGATCGAATTGACCCTCAAACAAAAACAAGATATGTGTACGGCAGAAATGTATTTAAAAGTTCGATTATTTTTCTACTTTATACACTTTTCTCCCAAGCATAAATCAAAATGAACGAACCAATGATTTGTAGATCCATATTCACATTATTTTAAATATATAGAATAGAACAAATATAAAACAAATTGACCAAAGTTTGGACTTAAACGACTGATAACATATATCCTTATCTTTTTTTTTTGGACAGAAATAGCATCCTATCTTAATTTTAGATTTTTTTACAAGATCTTTGCTTTAGGGAGTTTTTACAGTACAGTAGTCTAATCTAATATCTATTTATACAAACCAATTTCTTATGAAATTACCAATTTAGATCTCTTATTAATATGACACATATATAATTGAAGGGTAAAATTATTATTACTCACTCTTTCTCTCTTTTTCTTCTTACACTATTTTTCTTACTTTTTTATCTTTCTTCTTACACTCTCTTTCCTCCTTTTTACTTTTATCTTTCACTCTCTTTCTTACTTTTTTCTCTTACTTCTTACACTCTATTTCCTCCTTTTCACTTTTTTCCTACACTATTTTTCTTCCTTTTTTCATTTTACTTTTTTCCCATAAACAATTATTTTCTTTCTATTATCACTTCACTTTAGTTTTTTTTTTTACTAAATTTCTAAATTTATACAAACACTATTCTACTAAAATTATCTATAAAAATGTAAATAAGTCACACCAAAAAAACTATCAGTATCACCTTAAATTTTTAATTTTTCACTCCAAAATTGGTTTACACTCTTATCGAAAATCTACTATCACACCACCTCTTATTGATAGTCTACTATGTATCTTTTACTATCTGTTATAATCTACTAATCAACTATAATTATTGAAACTACGAGATAGCTGCAATAATGTATAAAAAAACACGGGATAACTGCACTAATATATTAGAAAAAACACGAGATTAATATTTGTCATTGATAATTAATTTTTTTGAAGACCACTACTTCAAACCTACTATCTTAAAAATAAGAAGACTTAATGACTATATAAACAACTAATTAATATTTAAAATAAATATTTCTTATAAATAATCTACTATCTACTATAATCTACTAATCAACTAAAATAATCAAATGAAACTACGAGATAACTGCACTAACATATAAAAAAACACGGGATAACTGCAGTGATATATAAAAAATTTGATATTAATATTTACCATAAGACTACTATAAACCCACTATCTAAAAAAATAAGAATACTTAATTACTATTTAAACCGATTAGTATTTAAAACACAAGTGATAAATATTTGTCACTAATACCTAAAAAATGACAATTGTCACTGTTATATAAAAAAACGCGGGATAAATATTTTTTATTGATAATCTACTATTCATCGTTAACTATCGACTATAATCTACTAATCCACTAAAATAATCAATTGAAACTATGAGATAACTACAATGATATATAAAAAACACGGGATAACTACACTAATATATAAAAACACAGGATTAATATTTGTCATTAATAATTAAAATTTGTGAAGACTACTATAAACCTAGCTACTGTCTAAAAAAAAGAAGATTTAATGACTATTTAAACTACTGATTAGTATTTAAAACAAATATTTCTTATTGATAATCTACTATCTCTCTTTTACTATCTACTATAATCTACTAATCAACTAAAATAACAATTGAAACTATAAGAAAATTGCACTGATATATAAAAAACACGGGATAACTGCACTGATATATAAAAAATACGAAATTAATATTTGTCAATATTGATAATTAAAAATGACAAGTAATTGTCACTAATACCTAAGAAATGATTGCACTGATAATTTAAACACAGGATAACTGGACTGATAATTTAAAACACACACGTGACAAATATTTGTCACTAATATACCTAAAAAATGACAAATAATTGTCACTGATATATAAAAAAACACGGGATAAATATTTCTTATTGATAATCTAATATGTATCTTTTACTATCTACTATAATCTACTGATAAACTCAAATAATCAATTGAGACTATGAGATAATTGCACTAATACATAAAAAACACAGGATACCTTTGCTGATATAAAAAAAATACAGGAATAACAATACTGATATATAAAAAGACACTACACTGATATATATAAAAAATATGGGATAAAGGCATATATTGTTTTTAAATGATACTTTTACATTTTTAAATTTTAATATTTATCTTTTTTATTTGAAACTCCTATTTTTTTTGACCAAATTAAAACTCATTTTTTATCTACTTTAAGTTTGTCTTTATTTTAACGGGTTAATGTTCAAACTATTTAAGTACTGTCTAAGTTCATTTGTAAAAAGAATACGACAGCACCCGTGCGTATGCACGGGTATCTACTAGTGATATATCTTACTATCTATTAATAATACATTTATATAGGCTCCTCACGACAAATAATCTGAGGTGTCAAATAGTTAGCCTGTCCACATCCTCAATGCTATTTTTTTGGCCTATTAGGATACATTAAGCCACGTCACTTACCATGCTTGCATTATTATAGCTCGATTTCAAATCTATTTATAAAACAAATTAAAATAATCATATTAATTTTACTGCCACATGTCATTTCATGATTCATCTAATCTAACTATTAATACACCCATATATCATTAGCTTCTCAATACCTTATTGTTTGAAATATATAAAAAAAAACGGCACATCCTATAATTAATTAGTTTCATTACGTTACATTTTGTATAAGAAAAGCTATTAATACACATATATATTTAGGCCAGACCACAAAACCAAACGTTTGCTTTATTCCATGGTATAAATTGTAAAATGTTTATTCCAAAAAAAATGTAAAATGTCTCTTGAAGGAATTAATGACATAATGATGAATTTTAATTTTCTAACACAAATGAAATAATAAAATATTATTCGGCCATTAAGAGTAGTATGAAAACTTTATAAATAATTCACTAATTCCATTTTTCTTATGCAATTCGTTTATTCGCTTCCAATTGTGATTTTCTTCTTTCCATTTGTATTTGCAATTTACTGATTTGCTTCCCTTGCGAAACCCATTTGCCTTTGCAATTTACTATTGTTTTCCTTTTTTCAGTTTGGTCGAGAATGAACGAAGGAAAGGGAAGATACGAAACATAGAAATAGCAAAGGAGGAAGGAAGAAATAAAGCACAGAAATGGCACACAGGGACTTCATAGTTCGCCGTCTCGAAAATTGAAAATTTAGGTACAGATAACGGTGCACCAGAGGACTTCACCGTTCTTTTTTCTATTTATTCATTGCTCCTTAGTTTTCCTTAATCTAAACCCTTTAGTTTTCCTAAATCTATGCATTTCTAATTGTTTGTTTTATTTTCTGTTACCGTTTTATTTATTGGTTTTGGGTGTTTGAAACTTTATGCAGATGTAGACATGGATTAGGTTGCGCAGCGGTGGAGTTGAAAGGATATTTTGGTTTCATTTTTCCTTTAGAAATACTCACAAAAGACACCTGATCTTGGACCTTCCTCTTTTAGATAAGATCTGCTTATTTGTGTTATAATCATTTTCGATCCTACCTAGGATCTCAATTTTGATACATGATGTGAATATAATAGTGCTACTTTGTTTTTGGTGGATGGGAATTCTTTGGGTTTAGGATTAACAAATTTTGTATTTTATTTGGTGCTCATTCCTTCTTCCTTGCTATTGCACTAATATATTGAGTTATTTGGCTATATGATATCTTACGTGAAAAGATTTAACTTGAAATTTGCTGTCAATTTTACATAGTGCTAAGAAATCCGTTGCTAATTTCCAGTTGAATGATGGGTAGAATAGGATAATCGATAGTGGTTTAACAAGTTATACATAAGGACCAAATAGAATACACAGATATGTAGTTGATAAATCCAAGTTTAAATGAAGTTTCTGTTTTTTCCTCAGGTTACCATAATGGTGGTTAAGCCAATTTAAGTGATTAAATTCCTTATGTTGTCACATTTGTAATTGCTTACTATATAAATAGGATTTAAGGATTTCAATTCCTTAAAATGGTCCCTATACATGAGTTTTTTATTTTGTGTCAGGTTTTTTATTTTGGGCTACTGCTAGATCCTCTTCTATTAAGAATTGGCTGTAGAGTTTTAATGGGCATTTTTGATGAAATATGTTGATATATGTGTGATGAATAAGCCTCTAGAATTTTATTAAGTTTGAAGTTGATTTGGTTTGGTAAGATAATGCGGGAAAGCTTGACTGCAACTACATCATAGTTTTTCAGCTAACATAGAGGAAATTCAACAATTTCAGATTATATTCCATCACAAACGCTCTGGAGGAAATTGAAAACCATTACGGTTCTTGGGTTAATTTCCTTCAGTTTTTAAATTATTAATTCTACTAATTCTTACATCTATCTATTAAACATACAAAGTAGAATGTTGCTCAAAGCAAAAAAAACTGATGTGCCATTCCTCTCGAGTTACATCTAACTATTTAACAATTTTGGTCAAAAAAAAAACTATTTAACACTATAAATATATATCTTGAATATTCTAATTAAAAATTATGTTTCTATTTTTAAAAATGGATTAAGTTAATGATACTAAATGTTATACAAAATATAATGGAAATATTTTCATATATGTACGGTTCATGTGAATAAATACATGATTTCCGCAACAATTAACACAATAATTATTGTTAAAAAACACTATAATGGGATGATATAAACATAGTAAATTTTGTAACTTTTTTTTGACACAATCTGTAACTTCTTTTTTTTTTACACAATTCATAACTTCTTTTTTGACCAATCAATTCGTAACTTCTATACGCCATAAATCACATTATAACTTTTAAAAAAATTGGAATATCTTTATCACAATATTTTGGGCATATGCATATTCAAAATTACAATTACAATTTAACATTCTCTTGAATTTTAAATTTGTGCATTCAAGTTAAAATTCAGAAATATCAAATTTAAACTCCATTCAATCATACAAAGAAAGGAAAAAAGAAAATTGTTGCATATATTATACAAATCCCAATGCATTAGCTGGTAAACTTATATACATAAGCGCCCAATCACATTTCTAATGTCTTATTTCACTTGCTATTGTTTAATTTTTTGGTTTCCTTTGTTGTTGGTGTTTTACCTCTATGTTGATTTGCATTCTTCTTCTTCTTCTTGAAATTGTTTTCTTCTCCATTCTTTTGTAATGTCAATTTTTTGTTTTTATATATGTGTTTCAAATAACGATATTGAAGATTTTGCGTGGTTGGGCAAGAGATATGGCGAGAAAGGGTGAAGAGCTTTACCCTTCCAAATTCAAATTATGCTTAACATCATTATGCTCAACCATGATAAGTTAGAATATTTGTTGAGAATCGTTTTGCTATTCTCGTGTACAAAGATGCAAAATTTATCTCAACACATGATTGTATAGCATCATAGTGCATTTTAAGGTTTTTCTTTGAGTTTATCTCAAATAAAATTACACAGGAGGATTTGTAAAAATTATGTGGAAAAATATTTGAAGGATGTTTGGAGCTATTTAATATAATCATCTATGAACTATTGCTAAAAGAACCACTAGAAAGCAAACTCCATAAGGAATATATTTGAGATTAACATAAGGTTTATTCTTCCAAAAGCTTTATTCACGTCTTTTAATTGTAAAAAAAATACCTTCAAGTTATTTACTCTTAAGCTCTTCTACAAATCTTGGTTCAAAAAAAAAGCTCTTCTACAAATCTCTTCAAGTTATTTCTTATGTAATAATAAATAAAATTTTACAAAGTTATAAAATTATAAAATGTATAGGTCCAACAATATCATTAGGAACAACTGTTGTATATATTTAAAATACCTTTTATGTTTTCATGCCATGTCAGTGAATGTCCGATTTGGCCAATTTAGAATGTTGGAATGCACGCAGTAGTCCTTGATCAGAAATATTTAGAAAAACGGTTCAAATTTATAAAACTAATATTTGCATAATGTGAAAAAAAATTCAAATTAAAGTTGACTAAATACATTCACCTTTATTGTATGTTGTTTTACAGTTCATTAGTTTTTTCGACAAGTATATTTTTATTAACATAAAATGTACCATACTATGTCAATCAGGAGGTTTTGGGAAATTTATTTTCGGGTTACATGCATAGCATTTTCCATCAGTTAAATATTTAGAGTTTAGCAAAATTCGTGTAAAAGATACTTATTCAAAACAAGCATATGAAAAGGTTTGGATGATGAGAGTATTTGAGAGGATATTTTAATTGCAATAGTATTGGGGTAATTAAGTTGTTAACCTACTTGCCAAATTTTTCACTACTAAAAAAAATCAAAATGTATCTAATTTTGAAATGTTAGTATATCACAAGAAATATTCAATTAATTATCTTCTCTTTTCATTGATTTATTCATCTTCAAGTTGAAATTAGTAATTTGAATACACCTTAAGAATATAGTACATAATTTTAGGTCACCTGATGGAAAATGCTCTTGGAACATTCAATATATAGAACTAGCAAATTTTTAGAAAAACAAAATTTAAAGCGTTGTTTTCTAATTCTCATAGCCATTAATGTAAATATAGTTTAACATAAAGACTATTCTCTGGTGGAAAGCAATTCAAATAGTTTACTTTGAAACTATCTTTCTCAATATTTGATAAAACTTGGAAGGGATATATAAAAGATGTTGAACATGAACTTGGAAGGGATAAAAGAGGTCTCGACATTACTCGCAGTATATAGAATTCTATGTATACCAAAAAAAAATTCTAAGGAGTGAGATAATCTATAGGTGATCTCTGTAAACAATTTTTTGTTCAAATAATTCAAATGCATCTAGCTATTTTGATTTTGTCATTTTCAATACAAGGGAGGTGAGGGGATTATATACTAAATATTATAAATCATCACCATCATTATCATCATTTACATGACCATAGATATCAGTCAATTACCATGTTTATTGAAGTAGAAATAACAATTGAATATTTCCAATCTTTTTTTTAATCAAAAACTAAATCTAATTAAGTATAAAACATATATGATAGATTGCTTTAAAAAAACATATATGATAGATCCTTACTAATATGTGTTTATCATGTTTAGTAACCATTGACTCTTCTCTTAATCAATAACAAAAATTCAATATATTTATTTGTATTGATCGACAATCCATTTATGAAATCCCGATTGATTTTTCCAGTATACTACTAAACCTGCACAAACCCAATTTTATCTTAAGTTTTTATAAACATTAAATATGTAAATACTAAATTCTAAATTAGAAGGAGGTAGCTCAGTTGGCGAGTTACGGGATACCGAAGGACCAAATGAGTGCAAGAAGGAGGTCTCGGGTTCAAGTCCCGGAAACTAACATTGCCCCCACCCCCACTAACAATTGTCTATCTAAAAAAAAATACTAAATTAGAATAAATCAACAATCATTTGCCATTAGTGCATTTTACTTTTATTCACAAAACAAACTAAATTTAAAATAATAATAAGTTTGTTTCCCGTGCATCGCACGGGTTAAATACTAGTATAATACAATAACGACATTTTGGTGGGGGAAAAAATAATACAATAACGACATTTTGGTGGGAAACAAATTTCTTCACCATTTACCAATATACCCCTCATTTTGTACCCCACTGTTTACCAATATACCCCACTCTATATTTTTGGACCGACATATCCCCACTCTATATTTTGTGCCCCACCATTTATCAATATACCCCTCATTTTGTACCCCCACTGCTTACCAATATACCCCCACTATATATTTTTGGACCGACATACCCCTGACAAATTTTTTATTTCTCCAACACTATTTTTTTTATCCACTTTTGGTGGGAAAATTTTATTCCCACCATTTACCAATATATCCCTCATTTTGTACCCCACTCCAATATACCCCCACTCTATATTTTTGGACCGACATATCCCTGACAATTTTTTTTTTGTCCAACACTCTTTTTTTTTATCCACTTTTGGTGGGAAAATTTTATTCCCACCATTTACCAATATACCCCTCATTTGTACCCCACTGTTTACCAATATACCCCCACTCTATATTTTTGGACCGACATACCCCCACTCTATATTTTGTACCCCACCATTTACCAATATACCCCTCTTTTTGTACCTCACTATTTACCAATATACCCCCACTCTATATTTTTGGACCGACATACCCTTGACAATTTTTTTTTGTCCAACACTTTTTTTTATCATCAAAATGTACCCCTCATTTTGTACCCCACTGTTTACCAATATACCTCCACTCTATATTTTTGGACCGACATTTTTGCCTCATCCCACCAAGGGCTATTGTTGCATCTTCGTCTTATATATATGTGTTGCGTATTTTTATACCCCCCTTATAAAATGTTGATGTTTTTTCGAAACTACATCTGTTGGCATGTTAATCACCTCCCCGTGCATCGCACGGGTAATCCCTATATATTAATACACTAACGTGATTTCTCACGTTTTGAGCGGCAAATTTTTTTTTCTTTTTTTTAGTCCCTTTATGTACTTTTTTTTTAAGTCTCTTTATGTGTGTTATTTAGTCATGTATGTGTTATAGTATGGTACACTTTACACTGGCTACTTTATTAATCAATTTGGGGAGACATTTTTTGATAACATTAGTTGTAAATAATGCAAACTTTTTTTTATAAGTCCCTTTATGTGTGTTACTTAGTCATGTATGTGTTATAGTATTGTACACTTTACACTGACTACTTTAATTTTTATTTTTTTTATAAGTCTCTTTATGTGTGTTACTTAGTCATGTATGTGTTATAGTATGGTACACTTTACACTGACTTCTTTATTAATCAATTTGGGGAGACATTTTTTGATAACATTAGTTGTAAATAATGCAAACTTTATGTCGATTATTAATCTAGCAAAAATTAAGGTCCCACTCTTTTTTTTTGTCTAGCACTCATTGTTTTTTATTATCAAAATGTATCCCTCATTGTTAAATACATATTATTTTGGTTTTTTTTATACTCCCACTGTTTACCAATATACCCCCACTCTATATTTTTAGACGGACATACCCCTGACAGAAATTAAAGTCCATTACTAATCTAGCAAAAATTAATGTCCCACTCTTTGATATTTTTTTTGTCCAACACTCATTGTTTTTTATTATCAAAATGTATCCCTCATTGTTAAATACATATTATCTTGGTTTTTTTTTGTGCTCCCACTGTTTACCAATATACCCCCACTCTATATTTTTGGACGAACATACACCTGACAGAAATTGAACCATTTAGATTTATGTTTGTAATAGGTAAACACGATTTATGTTTTTTCAAGTCGTATTTACCTATATATGATTTCCCTGACAAAAAAAAATAAAAAAATGAATCTTATTTATCTCAGAATAAGGTAAATACGATGCAATTTTTAAAGGAAAAATTGATTTATATTTGATGAAGGTAAATACGACCTACTATTTTTGAAGCTTCGGGAGGGAATCGATCTCAGATAAATACGATGCGTAAATTTTTTGGAATTTGTATCTATCTCCTGGAAGGTAAATACGACAAGCTCTAAATTATATATAACATAACTATTGGTTAGTTAATATCTACAACTGAAATTTCAATGCCATTTTTTAACCAATAGTTGACATCCATTTTTTTGAACTATCTTGCCCTCATTATTGTTAAAGAGTGTTTTTATTACATTTCTCACATTCTAAATCACCATCATGATTGGTTCAGTATCTTCGCAAATATATCATATATAAAGACTGTTAACATAAAAATTCTATTCTATGTTTAGTTGTAAATTATCAGTTCGTATCAACCACTAAGTTTGTAATACATAATTTTTTTTTTCACAACTTATAACCACGTCCTGTGCATCGCCCAGGTGTAGAATGAATCCTCTATATAATGAGCTTTTGGACACGCCTAGACTTCATCCCACCAAGGGCTATTGTTGTCTCTTCGTCTTATATATATGTGTTGCGTATTTTTATGCCCCCTAATAAATGTTGATGTTTTTTCGAAACTACATCTGTAGGTCTGTTATTCACCTCCCTGTGCATAGCACAGACGTGTGTCCTAATAGTATGGATTATGGAAAATTTAAAACGAAATGTACAAAATATGAGGGCACCGCATAACAAAACACCTGCGTGTTGTGTGTGTGGTCACTGAAAGCCACCTTCTGACACTTTGTTTCGTACTACTCGTGGTGTTTCAAAGACACCAATATATGAATCTAGAATTTTTTGTTAGTGGAGTAAAAAAAAAGTCAATAATATTTTTAATTTTAATAAAATATGTAATTTTATGATGACAACAAAAAAATATTGCTGAAATCTAATGTGTTTTTGTGTCAATTTGTGTGTTCAATGTAAAAAGAGGTCAATATTAGAGTACTATTAATGGAGAAAATATGCATGTATAAATTGATCTTCTCTTTTATCTTTTATTATTTTTCGCACATATTTTTTAATAGGAGCCGAGCTAGCATAAATTTTATGGAGGGTTAAACATAAATGTTTAACTATACTTTTGGTCCCTCCATTTTCTTCATTTATTGAGTTTGATCTCTCTATTTTACTTTTAGTGATTTTAGCATATGTTTGAATTTTAAGCAAAATCGCGATGACTCGTGATTGAGTGTGGAAACTTGTATATATATATATATATATATATACTAGTATAATTAACTCCGTCACAAAGACGGCCTAAATTCATTGTTTAGTATTAATCAGAAGATAATACCCAAGAGCACTTGGATGAGATGGTAAGGGTCTCTTCTTCCACTTAACCAAGGTCCCTGGGATCGAATCCACCTTGGGCATGCAAATGGTGTTAAATCTCTTGAGGAGAGCTTTACCGCCAATTGTGGTCCTACCCTACTGAGGGATTAGTCTCTGCAATTGCACGCAGAGGATACCGGTTTATACCAAAAAAGATACAATAAGATAATTACTTCAACTATTTTAAATATTTGTATAATAGTAGGAAATTAAATTTAGATTTATATATATATATATATATATATATATATATATATATATATATATATTATAATTTTGAGATCCCGTGAAATCAAATAATACTTTAGTAGTGACAACCCATAAATAAAAATACTTTAAAAACTACATAAGTACTAATCAAATAATACTTTAGTAGTGACAACCGCAAAGTGTATATAATTCAGTGGGTATTTTCATATTGAGATGTTATTACAACAGAATTACTTATAAATATTATACGGTCTAAAATAGTATTAGTAAATAGTAACTTACAAATATATAGCAAATATACCTTTGCATAAGAACATGTAGCTTGCTTTTGACTAAGTTCGATTGACGTTGACAAACCGTAGGATCAATGTTCTCTGTCATATTGTTTATTCTCTCTACTTGTTTTCTAAGTGCAAAGTAGTGAATAGAAGAATATTAAGCACAAACGTTATAAACTACAAATATCTTGATCGATCAAAGTTGTATATTGATTCTAATTGTATGTGCATCAAAGTGAATACAAAAATATGTGACAAACATTTTTAATATATAACATTATTTATAAGATGAGAATTAAAAAGGTTGAAATGGATAAAATTACTCATATTTAATATTGATCTTTTCTCGTTGGCAAAGATTTTGGTCTAGTCCCCTTCGCTTTTTCTCTGTTTTTTTCCTTTTTTATTAATAAATTCAAACAATCACATCTGTTTGTTAAAAAAATACTCATATTTAATAATATTCTAGTTAGTAAATATATTGAATAAAATCTATGGAATGTGATACAAAATATTAGATGGTAAATAAATATAATATATAAATGTAATATATAATAACAAATATACATGTATCAAAATAAATAATAAATAGATATAAAAAGTAGGTAAAAAGTTTTGCAATAAAAGAAATAATAGGATAAACATTATGTAATATGCTTTAGTAACATGAAATTGTGGTAGTTCAAATGGTCAGCATTAGGAGGTGACAGTGTGGGGGAATGAGTTCGATCCCCAGCTTCTGCTTTTTTTTTTTTTATATATTCTAGTTAGTAAATATATTGAATAAAATCTATGGAATGTGATACAAAATATTAGATGGTAAATAAATATAATATATAAATGTAATATATAATAACAAATATACATGTATCAAAATAAATAATAAATATATATAAAAAGTAGGTAAAAAGTCTTGCAATAAAAGAAATAATAGGATAAACATTATGTAATATGCTTTAGTAACATGAAATTGTGGTAGCTCAAATGGTTTGCATTAGGAGGTGATAGTGTGGGGGAATGGGTTCGATCCCTAGCTCCTGCTTTTTTTTGATATATTTCGAAATAACATGCTGAGGTGGATTTAATTGGTGCTGACATATTTATTGACGTACTGACAGGTAGATGCATATATAATATAGATATATATAGCTTCTATGCAGACGTACTTTTTTTAGCTTTGTAATGTGGAAACAAACACTCAATCCCTCAAGTTTCTCAATTTGGCAATTTTGTGTGTGATTTTTTCATTACGCTGTTAGTCCCCAAAAATCAAGGATTGTGCGGTATCTTATTTTTCCCAAAATCCAAGATTTTTAAGGATATAAAATGCAAATAATCTATAATTTTGAAGGACCAAAAATAGAATTTAAAAATTTGAAGACCAAAATTGCCAAATAAAGTGTTGTCATAGTCATCATATGGTATATTGGTCCTCTTCCTCTTCCTCTTGTGTAGGCACTAGAGGGTCTGGGTTGCATGTGCAGAAGAATAATAAAAGCATTCAAGAACTCAGTTAATATTTATATTGTGATTTAAATCTTTGAAAAAAAATATAAAAGTAGAATCCTCCAAAGCTAATGTGGATTTCCTGGAAAAACAGACCAAATCCATAGTAAATAGATACCAAATCAGAGCCACCACATGCAAAATCCATAAACCATCAAAAGTGATTGAAGTTGAAATTCATAAATAAGATAAAACCCACTTACCATAAAAAAAAATGTATACAAATTAATTATTTATATACAATTCTATATGAAGATCAAACAATCTCTATTAATTTCTTCAAGAAAGGAACCAAGGAAGGAAGTGAAAGCGAATCTTCACACTGTGTTCACTATTTAGGGAGAAATAATTATTTTGTGATAAGCATTTTGTGTGGGATGTTTTGGCCCCAATTAATTAATACCAAAAATATATAAGTAAACTACACTTAGCTAGAGAGAGCTCAATGACAAACCTGTAGTAAAAATATCAGCTTTAAAAGGATAGTAGCATAATTCTTTTAGCATTTGCATTCATTGAATCAAATATAATATTGCAAATATAACTCACAATCAACATATCCGAAGCCTGAGCATTTTCTTTAATATGCTGCCTAGCTATAACCAACTAATAATTAACAATAGTATTTGAATGAAAAGCGTATTATTAATAGACAAAAACTAAAAGTTTAGCAACTCAAATCAACCTACATGCATCAGAAGAAAAAAAAAAAAAAAAATCAAGCAATTTGAATTACCAGAGTAAGTGCCTAGATGATACAGCAGCTTCATAAACAGCTAGCATATAAATAGCCTACAAAGACATGCATGTAGTGGTTGCTAATGTAGTCAACCATTCATTCAACAAAATAAATTGTTCTTTCTTTTGATTTTTCAATCACTTTCTCATTTCGTTTCTGTGTATTCGTAACAGAATAACAAATTCAAAAATAAAATAAATCCAACAGAGGCGACAAAACAATCAATAGCTGTACCAATGTGAAAAACAAAGTAATTCCTTTAAACACCATATAACACCACTAAAAACAAAGTAAAATATTTGCTCATAAAAGGCAGTATGATTAAGAGCCTAATCAAAATAACATCAAAATGAAAGTCCAACTAACTTAAATTCATAATCTTATATATTTTAATTTAATTCTCTAACAGGATGTCAACTTTGGCTGAGGGTGAGTTTTGAAACAAAAAGTCAATCATCACTCCGTCAAGTATGGATGAGTATTTTGGTTTCAATCCTGCTTTAATTATTTTCCGTAACTTGACATTTTCTTTCCATGACTTGCCACCTACTAGCTCCAACTTTATATCTCTCCGAGTCATCGCGGAAAAATTATATGAATCCAAGTTCAAATTTAATTTGAGTGACTCCAATTTATACAAGAAAGGGAGTTCGAGCTTCATATGAGTAACTAACGAGAGAACCTAAGGAATGAGGGATGAGAGGCAAATTAGTATCAGTTTAATGCAATACTTTTTGACAAAATTTAGCAATTAAAGAAGTTGAAGAGGAAACCTGAAGAGTTCTTGGACATACGGTCAATGATTTAATATCAGTCATTTTTATCAACTAGTTGAGTAGACCCAAAGGAGTTGCCATATTGTATTCATATGAATCAATACTACTCACTTGTTTAATAGAAGAAAGAGAGCTCCCGCAGAGTCTCTCGAGAAAAGAATAGGCAAAAGCAAAGGTACAAAGATTTGGAGTAGCTAGCTCAAGTTTCGAATAGGCATAACCCACATAACCCAAATGTATACAGAGATTGAGAAGTGTGGTATTTGATATACAGAGGGTTTCTACATCCGAAACCTTGCGGTCATGAAGGATCTAAATATTCAACCTGTTCAAAGTGGAGAAGGGCTCGACGCGCGAACTTCATCGCGTTTTTAGTGTGAAAGGAGAAGCGGCATAGTTTCAAGCGAGTTAATCTTTGGCAAATTCGAGAGAATTTGGAAATCTTTTGCGGTTAAATTTTGGGAACTCTAAGTCTAGAGACATCAAAGACGGACATGAAAACAAACACAGATATGCAAAGTTGCCTTACTGCTCAAGTTGAAACAGAAGGGTGGAAATGGCATAAACGAATGGGTCATTTGAATTTTTCAAGCCTGAACATGCTGCACAAGAAGAGAATGGTGATAGGTCTGCCACTAATTGAAGAAACAGGGCAAGTGTGTGGTAAATGCTGTGAAGGAAAACAGCCCAGGAAGTCCTACAAAACTGCAATACCAACAAGAGCAACTATGAAGCTTGAAGTGGTCCATTCTGATGTATGCGGGCCATTTGAAGTAAAATCTCATGGAGGTAACCTCTACTTTGTATCCTTTATTGATGACTATACTAAGAAAATGTGGATCTACTTGTTGCAAAGAAAAAGTGAAGTATTTGAAACATTTAGACAATTCAAACTGCTAGTTGAAAAACAAAGTGGAAACAGTATAAAAACATTAAGAACAGATGGTGGAGGAGAATATGTATCACATGAATTTGCAGATACACACCATAAATGATGATACATCACCCACACACTAACATTACTACCTAACAAACTATTCAAAGACAATGCCTAAAAAACCCCTTCTAGAATAAACTAAAAGAGTCATTATTTCCTTAACCTCCATGATCATATCACTCTTCGAAAGAATTGTAAGATACGCTGTTTCACACAATGTCAACCATTTACACCTTTCTTGTCGTATTCATCTTCCTCACGTTCCTCCTTTCTTGTTTCAGATATACTATTTGGACAACAATGTTGTGACAATTATGGACAAGTACTTGTTTTATACGGTGGGTCCCACAACATTACTGATTCAGAAATTAAAAAAGTGTGGGACCGTATATGAGTTATTTAAATGAAAATTGGTTAAATTGAAATTAATAAACTAAAAACGTGAATAGAAAGGATTCGTCCATCTTCTTCACTTAGCGAACCTCTTCTTCACTCACCTCTCATCGCACCTGATTCTTCTTCACTCAGCTCTCATCGCCGGTCACCACGAATTCCGTTGAGGTCATCGGACCTAACCTCAGGTCACGATTGAAACAAACATCACCAACATTGAAACCCATTTTATTCTTCTTCAGTAATCTAGGTCACGATTGAAACCCACGAAGAATTCCGTCGGTCAGCGGAGCTAACCTCTAGTTCGTCTGGTTTCTTGGCCCGTTACTTCATCAACCACCGATCGTTTGTTCGTTGTTCCGCCAATCGCCGTGCTAATCCGTCGTAAAACGCCCTATTTTCCTCTGAAACTCCTTATACTAAGGTATTCTCTATTATTTTCATTAAATTATCCCTAGAAACAGCAGAATCTCCAAATTAATTGACAGAGAAACCCCATATATTTGGTAACAACGGAAGTAGACGAAACCCCTAAATTTTTTCATATATGGATTGTAAGCAATTAGAGTTTTAGAATGACAATTTTGTGATTATGTTAAAAAGGAATTTCTGATTTCTATTGAAGTTGATTTTGGTTTGCAAAGTTTTGTGGATGTTTTCTTTGAAATGTTATGCAATGTTGTTATTAGTATAAAAGAGTTAATTTTTTTAGGGAAGGTATGTTATTTGATCATACACAATGACGTCTATTAGCTAATTTGGAATTTATACGATGAATCCATTGTGTCAAGAAATGTAACTAACATTATTAAACAATGTTTATCTTGGTTGGTGTGTATCCATGGGGTGATGTTTGGAAATGTTATGCATATCAGAAAGAATTTGATAACTGTTTGAAGCTTTCTTAGTAGTATGCAGCTACTTTTATATGTTGCTTAAGCTGAGAATTTTGATGATACTTTCTAAGGGTTATCATAACAAAAAAAAGAAGGGTCAACTGGATATGCATATGATCGTGAATATCAACTGGATGTGCTTCTCTTAAGAAAACAAGTGACATACATTATTTTTGAATTAGGCTAGCACCACATGATTTGTTTTTGTTCCCATGAAAAAACCAGAAGAAACACAGCACAAGTTGGTGAGGCTATGGACATAATGAATGGCCTACTTGTGTTTTGATATAGTGTTTGTGTGTGTGTGTGTTTTGAAAATATATTTGTCTTGATTTTAAAAATTGAATTCATAGTGGATGTCAAAGAGGGGATGGGGGATAAGCTCCCCATACATAAGTTGTTTCCATAATTTTCTTGAAAACCTACTAAAATAAGCCGAAACTATTAATGAGCATATTATAAGTCATGTTTATATGTTTTTTCAAACACTTAGGCAAGTGTTTATATCATGAGATGAGCCTAGATGGGCTCTTTTGAAAATGCTATTATTTTTCGAAGCAATCGTATAAAGGTGATTCTTTGGTAGAAATAAAGATTGTTAGATGCAATTTTCCAAATTTAGAAAAGGTTCATAATCATCAAATGTGATTCTTTGGGATAAGTTCATAATCATCAAATGTCCCCCAGATTAGGAGCTTTGTTCTGAACTGGGATACCAACTGCTTGGTGTTTCCTTTCCCTTTTATACTTTCTTTTACATTCACTGTGTTTCTGCATAACTGTTTACTGCATAATTCTAAGCTTCCTCAAAATTCTGTTTTTCAATTTATCAGTGTTATATATCAAGAGTATCAAATACTCTTGAGTTTAGTTTTTGATCTTGTTGTTCTTTTATTGACTAGGGAATGCAACAGTAGATTTGTATTTAGTTGCAAGTATGCCAAAATTTTGTCACCAATTATTTTGATGGTCAAAGCTTAACAAATTTGCTACAGAAGGATACTTTTGTCAAAGCTTAACAAGTCTGAGGCCATTGTTTTGTGTATGAAGGATGCTATTAATAGAGAATAATCATCAACTCAAGAAAGATGAAGCAAGGGTGCCTCAACACAAAGAAAGAAAAACGAGTACATTATGCGGTTAGAAGAAGGTTTTGAGTCAGTTAGATTAGTTGAATCTGATTTGCTTCTAGAACACCAAAGTCATGTACTATATAAACACAATTGTAACAGAAATTTATAATAAATGAAATCAGTTTCTGAAACGTCTCTTCTGTCGAGTCTTCTTTGTCTCCTTTAGCTATTACCAAGATGTATTTTTTTCCTAATTTCTATTGATAATGCTAATTGTAAATATAACAAAAGTGTTCATATGATTATCTAAGTTATTAAATTTTGGATAACATCTGGTGTCCTAAGGCTTTCATATTAGTGTTGTTAGTTGGTAATAAATTCAGACATAGAAATTAGATGTCATTTGTATGAAAATAATAGGTTGATCATTTATTTGAAAAACTTGGGCATTTTTGTGTGGGAATTGGTGATCTGATTTGAATTGAGAAATTAGATGTCATTTAAACACCCAATGACCTTGTCCTTACATATATGTGTCCCAACACAATGATTTAGTATCCTCTTGTAGGTTGATTGTCAATTTCACAAAGAAATGATGAAAATAACATGTCATTTGAACACCCCATAACTTTGTTCTTACATATATGGGTCCCAACCTACTGATTTCGTACCCTATTGTAGTCTCATGGTCAATTTCACAAAGATATGTTGAAAATTACAAGTTTGTCATTTATATGAAAAACTTAGGTGTTTTGGTGGGGGAGTTGGTGATCTAATTAGAAATGAGAAATTAGATTTCATTTGAACACTCCATGACGTTGTGCTTACATATGGGTCCTAATCCACTGATTTAGTGTCCTCTTGTAGTCTCATGGTCAATTTCACAAAGAACTGATGAAAATTACAAAGTTGGTCATTTATTTGAAAAACTTGGGTATTTCAGTGGGGGAGTAGGTGATCTGATTCATTTAAATACCCAATGACTTTGTTCTTCCATATACGGGTCCCATCACAATGAATTAGTATCCTCTTGTAGTTTGACGGTCAATTTCACAAAGAAATGATGAAAATTACAGTCGACAATTATATGAAAAACTTGGGTATTTTAGGGGTTGGTGATCTAATCGAATCGAGAAATTACATGTCATTTGAACACCTCATGACCTTGTGCTTACATTTATGAGTCCCAACCCAACGATTTAGCATCCTCTTGTAGTCTCATGGTCGGTTTCACAATGAAAAGATGAAGATAATGATTTGGACATTTAGATGAAAAACTTGGGTATTTGTGTAGGGTAGTTGGTGATTTGATTAGAACTGAAAAATTAGATGTCATTTAAACACCCCATGACCTTGTGCTTACATTTATGAGTCCCAACCCATTGATTTAGTACCCTCTTGTAGTCTCATGGTCGGGTTTCACAAGGAAATTATGAAATAGCATGTTGGTCATTTATATGAAAAACTTGGCTATTTGTGTAGGGGTGTTGGTTATCTGATTCAAACTGAGAAATTAGATGCCATTTGAACTCTTGTATTTACATTTATGAGTCCCAACCCACTAATTTAGTACCCTTTTATAGTTTCATGGTCAGTTTCATAATGAAATGATGAAAATAACTGGTTGGTCATTTATATGAAAAACTTGGGTATTTGTGTACCGGTGTTGGTGATCTAATGCAAACTCAAAAAAAATGCCATTTGAACACCACATTACCTTGTTCTTACATTTTTGGGTGCCAACCCACCGTTTTAGTACCTTATGGTAGTCTCATGGTCAGTTTACAAGGAAATGATGAAAATAATAGATTGGTCTTTTTAATGAAAAACTTGGGTATTTGTGTGGGGAGTTGGTAATAATGCAAACTCAGAAATTTGATGTCATTTCAACATTCCATGACCTTGTACTTTTTGTTATTTGTTCAAATGTACATTTTGACTCTCCTTTTATTATAGGTACATTTAATAATTGATACTCATTGAATAATTTTAGTCTGTATTAGTGAGTTGCACATGAGATTTTACTCAATAACAATAATTACAATAGGAGTCTCAAAGAGAGAGTGTCAAATGGCATATATTTTGTCAGTTCAAATCAAATCACCAAGTCTCACACAAAAATACAAATGGCATCTAATTTCTATGTCCAAATCACATCACCAACTGACAACACTAATGTGAATATCTTAGGACAGCAAATGTAAAAATTTTAATAAATTAGATAAACTTGAGAGGTTACGCACTGTCTATACAACGTGTAGCAAAAAATCAACCTAGTAGCATTTATATCAATTGTGAGGCATTTACATAATTTACATCAACGGCAAGGCATTTACACAATTTACACCAATATTTTTCAAAAGATACATACAAGTTTAGTTACAACAAAAAGTACCCAAAAAATTTAATATGCCTATGATTTTCTTGTAGCTAAAAAAGTCAAGGATTTGTAGACAATCGCGACAATCCTGCGAAGTCTATTTCCATGTGTGCCATAATTTGCAAGAATAGAAGTCATCTCCAACCTGTTGAAAACAAGTTGTTTAACAACATAAAAATAAAAATAAAGATTGACCGAAATGCAATTTACGTGTCTATGAAGACGAAGATATATTTATGCCTACGGCCTCGTAGTAGTTAGCTTACCTCTGTTGCGTTGTTCATTGTATTGTATAGATTAACATTTTTAAGCAGAGTCGGTTGATTGTCTTATTTAGATAGTTGTAGCAACCTCAATTCACATTCATGTACTAAAAAACCCTCAATTCATATTCACTTGTATCTATAAGGAAATTATGAGGTTATTTTCTAAGATTTCAAAGAAAAACGCCTAACATCTAAAAACATAATGCAAAATAATACGATTTAAAGAATACTCAATATCTGCGTCTCTACAGTATTGCTCAACTTCAGCTCAAGGGGGAAAACAACCCGGTAAGACAGCTTCTTGTAACGGCCCAACTGTTCCATGTATTTAAACCACTTAAGATGAATGACCAAGATGTGAGGCGGTTTCTTTATCTTCATTCTCTTCTGAGCTTCTTGCAAACTGATATCATAAGAAATTTTACATCCTGGTTGTCAGACTGGTGGTAAATGAATATGAAAAACAGAGGAAGAGTGCATATATTTGTACACACTAAAATGACATGGCCGTGAAATTCGGTTCAGATAGCAGGTGAAGTGCCAATAAATGGAAAAATTAGCATAGTATGGTTTGCTTGTTGAACCGCCTTTTTACAGTTTTCAGCATCAAATCTAGTGCTAGTGCTGACTAAAGTAGAGTTTTCTCCAGGTTTAAAGTTAAGAGTAGTTTGATTGGGGTCATTAATAAGAGAATACGGATAAGCAGGACAACGTTTGATGTGGGCTTTCATGTTAGACGTACCGTGAATCTTGGAGTCGCATCGGAACTTTATGTGGCAGTGTTTGCAAGCTGCTACAGGTTCTTCCTCGTCCGGTAATCTAACAAAATGATCCCACGCTAAAGACCTTTCCCTCTTTTTGTTTGCATTTGGCTTCCTCTTCTTTCCAAGCGGTGGTTTCGCAGCAGCATCAGCTGCAGCAGCTGCTGGTTGCCCAGTGGCAGCTTGAGGGGGGTTTTGAGCTTCCATTCCTGAAACTCAGATCATACAATAAAAAAATTGTTAAACACATTACTCACAAACAGATTTAACAATTAAACCACCAACTTACAAACAGATTTAGCAATTAAACCACATTACTTACAACAAATCAAAACAGATCAATTCTCAATAAACTTCATTAAACATCAATAAAGAAAATCAATTTCTTAATAAGTAAAATAACAATAAGTCATAACAACAGAATCATATACACGCAAAAAAACTCCATTAAACATATCATAGCAACAACAAATCAAAACAGATCATTCTTACTAAATCAAAACAGATGAATTCTCAACAAACTTCATTAAACATCAATAATCCACAATTTCATGTATTGATTAAATCTTTATATCAATCTAATCGGAAGGTATCGAAACTCAATTGAAACAATCATACTTAAACCTAAAAAAGTAAAACCATTTATAATTTATAAAATCAACACCACCCATTATGTCAGATGTATTAAACTCAGTGAAACAATAAACTTAACCATCAACCCAGAAAATACAAAAGCCCTAAATACAAAAGCCCTAAACAGAGTCAGATAAAGAAAACAAAAATAACCCTAATTTGAAACAAAACAAATCAAATTGTAACAACAAATTAAAAGCCAAAACACAAATATAAACTCAAAGTCATATCTACAAATTTAAGCTACACCCATCAAATTTAGAATGTAAAGCTTAAAAGTGAAAAACCCTAAACTGAAAGCCAAAAATCGTAACATTGACACAAACCTAACACACATAAACAAAAGATTGGGAGGGGAAACAGATAAATAAATCAAAAACGAGACAAATGTAGTGATATGAACCCTAAAAATCAAAGTCCCAAGCTGAAAACCGTAAAAAAAAAAAACGAAAGCCACATAGAAACGTAAAATGCAAAAAGAAAAACAGAGATTTGAAGGAGTTTGGAGGAGAAATAGAAGAACAAAACAAGAGAAACAGATGATAGTGTTAAAAAAGTATAGAAGATGTAAAACTTACCGTCGAAGATGTGTAGAAGACGACGAACAGAGGCTTTAACGGGGATCATTACTTGGCGACACGAAAGCGCGGTTGCAGACTGATTTTCGCGACGGCGATGGCGACGGCAACAGTGAGAAGAAACCACAGCTGCGCTAGGGTTTCACTCTGTGAAACTGAAAATGTGAGAGAACTGAGAACTGAGTGAGAGAAGAGGCGTCGTTTCTCATTTACTAAGGTTTCACGTTTTCGTCAAACGACGTCGTATAACGAAAATAATAATAATAGAAAAAATAAATTCACTCTGTTCGGTCGGTTCCAGTTTGTGCTGGATCACACCTCCCACACCGCCTCTGTCCATCTATATCCATATAAGCCCAATTCAATGAACAGTTAACCCGTTAATCCGACCAAGCCCGACCCAATTCATTTTTGCACCTCCGGTTTTACGGTTTACCGGTCGGGTTCGCTATTATGTCCACCCCTAGTTTAAATCATCGACTACTATTCCTATAAATAGCAACTAACATTTTCCATTTCTTCCACACAAAAAGAAAATCTTCCGAAAGCTTTCTCCATAAACAGGTTCAAATCTCTCTCTTTTCCTTTGATTTATTTTGTTCTTCTAAATTGCTTTCTTCCTTTTAAGTTTTATCCACTGATACTTCTTTATAGAAAACAAAAAAACCAGAAACTCTTATTAGTAGGTAGTTTCATCTTATTTTAAGCTTTTTAAGCACTATACAGGACTATCTATAATAAGGTGCAGCGCTCGGGCCAGAATGATTGGAGTATGGATTGTATATCTGCTCTTTATAAACGATCATGTTATGGCAGTTGAAACGGCCTTACGCTCATGATAATAGAAATCTCCATGGAGTAGGTTGAGTATAATTATTTTAGATAGTGGATTAACTTCATTGATGGATTATAGCATAAGTGTGACATTTAGTTCATTTGGCTAACAATCAATTATTGATTTCACTAGAATGTTGGTTATGTTTTGCAGGATTGGGATTAAGAGTGGTCAATTTACTTGGTCGTGATTGAATTGTGTGTCATGTATTTTATATACTAATATTTGTGATTGTATAATATTATTTGTAACTTGTGTAACCATCGTGTTGCAAACTTGTGTACTGAGTATTTCACCCCTTACATTTCGGATGGAGGAGGCGGACTACGGAACACTCCGGGTCATCGACATATCACCTTTCCTCGAGGAGGAGGGGGAATCCCCTGCGGGAGATTGATCTGCTACACGGACCATCACCTATCTGAGTCATGTCCAAACCACAGATGGAGTTGGGGGGGTACCTATGACTTCCATTACATCCCACCTTACTTTATCCATCACACTACCTATGAACGGATGATCGAGATTTTACTACCACATATAGTTATTCACGAAGTAGTGGTTCCGGACATTGTGATTCCTAAGCAAGAAGATGCGAGAATTTGTAGTTCCGAGGTGGTGACTCGGAAATTTATGAAGAACCCGTTCAGTCGTGCACGAATGGGAACCGGTGATGTTTTGAGAGGCGGTGGTACAGTGGGGATCTCCCAATGGGTATCATTAGCTTTGAGAGATGGTGGTCTTGTTTTGATGGTTTTGGGGATGGAGTATAGGGTTTTCTTTTTGGGACATAGATGTTTTGTAACCTCTCATAACTCTATATTTTGGGGCAACATATATATCAGTGTATAGGCATACTAACTCGATCGCTTAGGACAATAACTCGATTGGTGTAGGTGTGACTCGATAGGACGTACTATATTGGATATTATTAGATATGGTACCTAACCATTGATCTTGTGTAAGCCTAAGGGAAAGACTATGACTCGATAGGTGTTGACTTTTACATATGATGCATATATATATATATGTTATGATGGGTGTATGATAATATATATATATTTTTTTTTCTATTTGGTTAATATTTAGAAAATTCTTATCAAAAGTAAACAAAGGCGTTTTGAAAAAAAAAATATTTAGAAATGGGATTAGTACTTAAGTGTAGCATCACCTTTTAAGGTTAGAAAAAGGGGGTGTTACAGATTGCGCAGCGCCGGCTTGAGGATGCCCACGGAGCGGTGATAGTGGTGGCCAGAGGAAGGAACATATGGAGGTTGTTTTTTTCCTTCGTGTTTTCTATCCATTTGTCATAACTAGGGGTGGGCTTGGGTACACTTTGACCCAACCCAACCCACAAAATTTCGGTTGGCTTCAAAGGGGACAAACCCATACTGTACGGGTTGAGTGTTGGGTCTGAAGATTCTGAACCCACCAAACCCAACCCAATCCTTAAAACATGTTATCTTACATATGTCTAGCCAAAGTCTAGGACTATTACAAGATATTTCATGCAATTGATTATTGAACAGAAACTAATATTGAAGTCTTCATTATCTTTGAATTGTCAAATGGTTTCACTTACAACTTAAACTTCAATCTAAAACTTGAATTATATCCGTGTCATCATTTTCATTACACGTGATGAATGAGAATTCAATAAATAATACTAGGCTTTGGTTTGAATACTATACTCATTACGTTGATGTTAAAGTATTGATTTTGATGTTGATTTGTTTTCCTCATTTCTATTGCTATTGCTATTGGTCATTATTTATTTGTCTTTTATTTTTTATGTTTTTCAAAAAACTCATATTTTAGTAAGGAAAATGTTGATTCCCAGGAAAGTAATTTCGTGGTTAACACCACGATGAGTGTGTTGGGTTAGTTTGTGCAAGTATAGTCAAATTCCTATTTTCATGCTAAGTTTCCATGATTTGTGCTTTTTATTTATTTATATAATAATAACACATAAAACAATTTCTCGTGGAATCCACAAAAACTACTCATTGTGTGATATAGCATTACTCTTTTAGTAATGAACCCGATACCCAACCCAACCCAACCCGTTTGAGATTGGGTTGGATTGGTTCGAGTCAAATGAAAAATTGGGTCTAATTTTTTCAAACCCAATCCAAAATCATTTGATTGGCTTGGGTCTGAAATGCGTTAAAACCCACCCAACCCAACCTAACTCACACCCACTCCTAGTCATAATCGCTTCTTCTCTTTTTGCTTTTTATTAAAACTGTTTATCGTATAAGCTGATTCAATCATATTATTTCTGAAGCGTTTGTTTTTTTATTAAAATTATTTGTGAATTTCTATTTTAAAATTTGGTTTCTTCTTAATAAGGGATTTTCAGAAAACTACTTTCAACAACCCACCCATACAATCTAATCAAGGCATATTAAAAAAAATTAAAAACAAACATACCCAATTAAACAAAAACGAACCCTATAAAGAGATGCACTGAGTAATGGATAAAAACAATGAGGCACCAACCTCCATGTGCTGGATGGCAAAAAACCCAACACGTGTATGGTGGAGTGAATGTAAAACTAATGAAAACCAAAGAGCAAGGAACTGAGTTGCAACGGATTGTTTTGTTACCAAGCTCAAAGACAACAAAGAATAAAGACAAACCGATCAAGAATCCGACTATAAATGCACCTTCTTCTTCTTCTTTTTTTTTTGACCGCAACACACCTTTTCTTCATACTTTCTAAATTCTTCTTCTAAGTTCTAACATCGTAGCACCTTCTTTTCCTCATCCTTCCTATATTCTTCTAACATCATTTTTGCATAAACACCAAATTAAAACACAGAATGTCTACCTCCTCATTCAACAACACTTCTGATAATGAGTACCTTAAAGATAGAAACCAAAAGAATAGTACTGTATCGTATATTATACCACCTCCCCCACCTATGGTGGTGAACCAAAACCAGCGTTCACCCTCATCATCTACTTCTTCTTCGAAAAATAAACTAGTAGGACATGCCATTGGAGCAGGTGTCCTGCTTGTGTTTTTTCTCCTCCTCGTGATATTATTTATACTGAGGGGGAGAAGGTTGCGAAGACAACAAAATAGTTTATTCCACTCATCTGGAAATTACACATTCGCCGAATTGGAAACTGCCACTGACGGTTTTTCAGCCTCCAACCTTATCGGAGAAGGCGGCTTCGGATTGGACTTCAAAGGCGTACTCCCGCCTCATCAAAAGGAGCTCGCAATCAAAAGGCTAAAACCAGGAAGTTCCCAAGGCGAGCAGGAGTTCAATATGGAGCTTGACCTTAGCTCCCGCGTCCACCACCGTCACCTTACAACACTGCTCGGATTATGCATTCACGGTGTTGAAAGATTGCTCGTCTACCAATACGTTCCAAATCACAATTTGCAATATCACCTACGCAGTATGTATCATGCATCTTATGCTTTTAACTTTGACTAACTATTTGTCCTTAATATCACTTAATTGTATCACTTTTTTAACACAGGAGAGAATGGTTGTACCAATGACTGGCCTAGTAGGATGAAGATCGCAGTAGGAGTTGCTAAGGGATTAGCATATCAAATCTATGTAGTCGACGCACATGCGCCACTTGCCATTTTTCTTCTTGACTAACACAACGTTGGACAGTCAGGTCGTATACTTTATTTCCTCAATGAAATTGGCCTTGACCAGGTCGTCAACGGCTTGAGCTGCTGCTTGAGACTTCTCCAGATTTTGGGTTCGCCTCCTCTGGGCGACCGGTCTGGCTGTTTCATCCACTGCAAGCTGATGACATGCAATCTCTGTTGGGATACCGGGCATGTCAGATGCTTGCCATGCAAACAAATCTGCATACTCTCGAGCGCAAAGCTATGAGATCTGCTCTCGACTTGCTCGGGTAGGCCGCCTAAGCTTGGACCGCCCTTTCTGGATCGTCCCCTAGTTGGACGTCAATCAGTTCTCCATGTGGCTCGGGCCTCTTCAACCTGTTCTTTAGCTCTCGGGCTAAATCATCGTCATCATCCTCTGGATCGCTATCAGGGTCATACCGGGCGTCCAAGTCAGCAAGGTTTACTTGGTGTCTTTGCTCAAGACTCCGTGGGTCGGTATCTCTATCTTGCTCGTCGCAGATGTCTTGATACAAATAGTGGCTTCGCTTGGCCGCCTCAAGGTCGGCCAACAGAGTCACCACTTGATCGTCCTTGCTGTAGAACTTCATCTTTAGGTGGACTGTGGAAGCCACGGCCTCAAATTTTCCCAATGTCGGCCGGCCTATGATACACTGATAGCAGGACTTGATGGGCAAGTCTAAGAATGTCGTCTTGACCGTCCGATATTTGGTGCTCGCTTCTGAGTCATCTCCAAAAGTAACCCAGAGGTCTATTGTTCCCAAGGGGTAGGTGACTGCCCCGTTGAACCCTGTTAGGGGGGTTGGATCGGCCTGTGGAATGATCTCACTCCGATCTACGTTAAGTTTGTCGATTAGTTCCTCAAATATAATGTCGCCGAACCGAACCGCCAGTCGGCGAGTCGGCGTGCTTGGTGTTGGCCATGACAGCGCCTACGACTACTAACGGGACATAGCTGTTGGTCCTTCCGTCCAGCAAATCTTCATCTCCAAAAGAAATGGGTGGCCTATTGGAGGCCGGCGTTCTGCAGATGTCGATCCAACCATCATAAACTCGTTCCACTTTCTTTTCATAGCCTTCTTTGAATCTCTTTGCTCCAAAGGGTTTCCACCTTGAATGACCATAGCCACTCTCCGGCCTTTGGACATCCGGACGTCCTCTTCGGATGTGTCCTTGTCCGCAATTGCTTCTATGGTCGCTGTAGTTGTTACTTTGCCTTTTGACTGAGGCTTCTGCCCCCCGGCTTTCTCTTCTGTCCGCTCGGTACCATCAACTCGGACATATTGCTTTAACTTCCCCTTTTGGATGAGATCTTCAATGTCGTCCTTTAGGGCCATGCAATCATCGTGTCGTGCCTCGCACTCTTATGTGCCGCGGTATCTCTTAGTCTCCCGGGCACCCTTTCGAGTACCAAAGTGGATCGGGCCTCTTGACATCAACGAATTCATTGTTCGACACTCAGAAAATATTTGGGCTATGGGAGCGTTGAGCCTCGCCAGGTGCTCATACTTCTTCTTAGCCGTACAGACTGGTTTGCTTTCCCGGTGACTTTCTTGGGTCTTGCCCCGCTTCTTTGTCATCATCTTCTAGAGTCGCACTCGGCGGCCTTTCTGCAGCAAAGAGTTTCCTCATAAGCCATATGGTCGTTGGCTCTGCGAAGGAGGCGTCTTAAGGTCGTAGATGTGGTTCAAAGTGAATTCTTCAACGAACCCATGGTCCGTGGGATGCCCTCTCGAGGTACTTCAAACTTGTCCCTATCGGTTAGGTCGCGCTTTGATCGGCCTCGGCGATTGAATCGCCTATGTACTTGTCTTAATGATTCATTGTCCCCTTGGATAATCGTATCAAGTGTTCCTCGTGGCGATCATCGCACCGGTTGGCGGTGTAGTTTGCTAAGAAGATTCGATCGAGCCTTCCCAAGAGGAAATAGTGTTCGGCGCAACGACTCCCACCATTTCTAGAGCCGTCCGTCAGTGATCGAGGAACAAACGACACTTCATTGTGGAACCCAACTCCCGTAGCTACTGCGTAGTTGTTGAAGTACGATATGTTTGTCGGGATCACCTCGCCCGTCAAATTTGTTGAGGTTGGGCGGCTCACGAGGTCCACAGGAATACGATAGCGCCTAATTTCCTCGCTTGTGGGGGGCTATGGCGGTCGGAAAGTCATTCGCCCAAAGTGCTGCATTGTGAGGTATGCCTCACCGGTCGGCATTCCGTCGAAACCTCCTTCGGTCGCATGTCCGTACATAGGAGGCCCTTGGGGCGATCGGCCTCTACTTCGAATGGAGTGGTGTCTCCTCGGTCGTCGTGAAACATCTCTAATTTTCCCATTTCGATACTCATTCAACTCGTCATAGGGGTCCCACAGGGCTTCTAGAACGCTTGGAGCCGGAGGATTCGCACGAAGAATATCTTGTAGACGAACGGTCCGACTCAGGGTGGTAGAGCGAGTCTGCATAATCATAGTCGTGTGAGAGGGAACGGCGACTGCGCATGTTCCTGCGGGCGGGCGATCTGCGTGCCCGAACTCTTCGAGCTGGAGAGCGACGATAGGTGCTTTCTCGATGGCGGACGTTCCTTCGAGGTGGAGATCTAGCTCTTCGCGAAGGGCGAGTTTGGGCGGAGGGCTCTTCGTGGTCGCCCGCCTGGCGAGCTGGCATGGACCCTCTCTCGAGCCGAGATATCAGATCGTCCCGGTCAGCTATGAGTTGATTTTTGCTTTGGAGCAATTGGAGAACGGCCTGGGTAACATGCTCCGGTAAGGGCTCCATGATCCCGGCCTCGGCGGCTCTACGGATTTGGCGATGTGCTAGTTCAGGCCGCACCTTGCCCATACTGGATCAAGGCTCTGGCGAGGATTGCTCGGGGATTCATCGACGATTAGAGCACGCCTCCGGTCTGGCTGCTGGCGAAGCGTCTTGGCCGGCAGTGGTCGTCGGCCGAGTGGATGCCGCGTAGTAATTCTCTTCGCCCATCTTCGTGGTGGGATAGCGCGCCGCCTCCCAGCTGTGGTCGTCAAATGATCGTACCTTGATCACCAAGTGTAGATGGTCTGCCGCTTCCGCCGTCCGATCGATGTAGGATGAGGACCGGCCTGAGAGCACCTCGGGTGGTACCGCAAAGACACTCCGACGCCTAGTCGGAGGTGTGCTAGCAGGCGCGGGGTATCTGGGGTAGAATTGCGCACTGACAAGATGGATGGAGGTGGTATTTATACCAGCTGGGGCGACTGGCCGTTGCGATAAACACGCCGGCCGCCGAGAATGCGGACCAAGACACTGGCCTCGGGTCATTTTATTGAGTTGGCCACCGTTGGCGTTACTAATTGCACCTCCTTGTATTTGCCGACACGCCCCGGAACACCTTTGAAGACCAATCCGAAGCCGCCTTCTCCGATAAGGTTGGAGGCTGAAAAACCGTCAGTGGCGGTTTCCAATTCGGCGAATGTGTAATTTCCAGATGAGTGGAATAAACTATTTTGTTGTCTTCGCAACCTTCTCCCCCTCAGTATAAATAATATCACGAGGAGGAGAAAAAACACAAGCAGGACACCTGCTCCAATGGCAGGTCCTACTAGATTATTTTTCGAAGAAGAAGTAGATGATGAGGGTGAACGCTGGTTTTGGTTCACCACCATAGGTGGGGGAGGTGGTATAATATACGATACAGTACTATTTTTTTGGTTTCTATCTTTAAGGTACTCATTATCAGAAGTGTTGTTGAATGAGGAGGTAGACATTCTGTGTTTTAATTTGGTGTTTATGCAAAGATGATGTTAGAAGAATATAGGAAGGATGAGGAAAAGAAGGTGCTACGATGTTAGAACTTAGAAGAAGAATTTAGGAAGTATGAAGAAAAGAAGGTGTGTTGATGTCAAAAAAAAAGAAGAAGAAGAAAGTGCATTTATAGTCGGATTCTTGGATCAGTTTGTGCTGCTGCTGTTGTGCCGGGCTTGGTAACAAAACAATCAGTTGCAACTCAGTTCCTTGCTCTTTGGTTTTCATTAGTTTTACATTCACCCCACCATACACGTGTTGGGTTTTTTGCCATCCAGCACATGGAGGTTGGTTCCTCATTGTTTTTATCCATTAATCAGTGTCATCTCTTTATAGGGTTCGTTTTTGTTTAATTGGGTATGTTTGTTTTTAATTTTTTTTTAATATGCCTTGATTAGATTGTATGGTTGGGTTGTTGAAAGTAGTTTTCTGAAAATCCCTTATTAAGAAGAAACCAAATTTTAAAATAGAAATTCACAAATAATTTTAATAAAAAAACAAACGCTTCAGAAATAATATGATTGAATCAGCTTATACCATAAACAGTTATAATAAAAAACAAAAAGAGAAGAAGCGATTATGACTAGGAGTGGGTGTGAGTTAGGTTGGGTTGGGTGGGTTTTAACGCGTTTCAGACCCAACCCAATCAAATGATTTTGGATTGGGTTTGAAAAAATTAGACCCTATTTTTCATTTGACCCGAACCAATTCAACCCGATCTCAAACGGGTTGGATTGGGTATCGGGTTCATTACTAAAAGAGTAATGCTATATCACACAATGAGTAGTTTTCGTGGATTCCACGAGAAATTGTTTTATGTGTTATTATTATATAAATAAATAAAAAGCACAAATCATGGAAACTTAGCATGAAAATAGGAAGTTTGACTATACTTGCACAAACTAACCCAACACACTCATCGTGGTGTTAACCACGAAATTACTTTCCTGGGAATCAACATTTTCCTTACTAAAATATAAGTTTTTTGAAAAACATAAAAAATAAAAGACAAACAAATAAATAAATAAATAATGACCAATAGCAATAGCAATAGAAATAAGGAAAACAAATCAACATCAAAATCAATACTTTAACATCAACGTAATGAGTATAGTATTCAAACCAAAGCCTAGTATTATTTATTGAATTCTCATTCATCGTCAATGTAATGAGCAGCGACACGGATATAATTCAAGTTTTAGATTGAAGTTTAAGTTGTAAGTGAAACCATTTGACAATTCAAAGATAATGAAGACTTCAATATTAGTTTCCGTTCAATAATCAATTGCATGAAATATCTTGTAATAGTCCTAGACTTTGGCTAGACATATGTAAGATAACATGTTTTAAGAATTGGGTTGGGTTTGGTGAGTTCAGAATCTTGCACTCCAACACCCAAACCCGTAGAGTATGGGTTTGTCCCTTTGAAACCAACCGAAATTTTGTGGGTTGGGTTGGGTTCAGTCAAAGTGTACCCAAACCCACCCTAGTTATGACAAATGGATAGAAAACACGAAGGAAAAAACCAACCTCCATATGTTCCTTCCTCCGCCACCACTATCACCGCTCCGTGGGCATCCTCAAGCCTTACACGCAAGTAATCCACCAAAAACCGGTCGCCTTGAGATCGACCATCACTTCTCCCCCAAACTCGCCTCCGCTCTCTCTGCAGCCATGTATCCACCACAGCGTCCATGTAATGGTTGAAGAAGAACCTCTAAACAAAGTTTTTGTGCATCCCATCAAACATAAGAAAGAAGCAAAAAATTAATAAAAAAAGAAAAACAAACATCAAAGGATGTCGACTTCATAAAATACTCAACAAAAGTATGGAAGCAACCAAAACAATGCCAGGCGTAAACACATATACAAGACTATCAATAGGACAGAGGCATAGTGCAAAAAATTATATGATATGATACACCAGAATTTCTAAAACTTGTTAACGGTATAGGGAAATCAATGTAATAACACTACATCTTGTAGAAGCATAACAAATTAGGTCATTTCCTGAATCAAGAATAGATATCTTGGAAGTCTTTCAACTGCAAATTGCAAGGCAAGAAATATCCACAAGTCAAACAAAACCAACAAGTTTCAGTTTCTGCATCATAGTTTTTATTATGAATGTATAGACACCAACAAACTCCTAATAAGCAACATATTTGTAGAGGAAGTAAAGACATTGAATATTATGCCTTAATCAAATACATGTATTTATTTTTGTTTTGACCAAATAAAATACATTTATTTATAAAGTAACTGGAAATTCAACTACCCCGTGCATAAAAAATAAAAAAAGATAAACTACATGAAAATATTGAAATGGTTTATCATTTTCTGTTAGAATCTAAAATACATCATTAGCACTTAGCAGTTTGATCGTGTTAACTTTTGATATGAGAATGTAAAACTTTCATTTTTATTGTATTCCTCACAACAGTACAAATGAGGTGCACTGTATATATAGTGCAGCTTTACAAGAGAATTAGATCCTAACTTAGTTTCTAACTAACAAATAGTTAGGCAGTTACTATCTAATAACTACACTAACTGTACAACTGAATACAATAAGATATTAACCTCACTAATATACAATCATGTGTATAATCTAACATACTCTAACAGTCCCCCCCCCCCACAAGCTCAGCTGGACTAAACACAGTGAGCTTGTCACGGAGACGACAGAAATTATTCCTGCTGGGAGGTTTGGTTAAGATATCGGCAACCTGAGCTGCTGCAGGAACATAGGATACAATAAGAGACCCATTGAGCACTTTTTCCGAACAAAGAAAATGTCCAATTCCATGTGTTTGGTCCGAGAGTGAAGGATAGGATTATGGCTTAGAGCAACAGTGCTCTGATTGTCACAAAAAATAACAGGTGTAGAAACTGAAATATGCAGCTCATAAAGAAGAGATTGGAGCCAAAGAACCTCTGTTGCAGCTAAAGCAAGGCTGCGGTATTCGGCCTCAACAATGGATTTAGCTACCAAATTCTGCTTTCGAGACCACCAAGATACAAGATTTGGACCAAGGTAAATACAAGCACCTGATGTAGACCTTCGATCATCAATATCGGAGGCCCAATCTGCATCACAATATGCAGTAATACCAATAGGAGAGGCAGCAGTTGCTGGTTTAAGAGTGAGGCCGAGATCAAGAGTATGCTTCAAGTATCTGAGAATTCTTTTAACAGCTGTCCAGAGATTGAAGAGGAGTAGACATAAACTGACAAACTTTGTTGACACAATATCCCAACTCAGTCTAGTGATGGTCACATATTGAAGGGCACCAACAATGCTACGATAGAGATGAGGATCTTCAAAAGTATCAGTCCCATGTTTGGAGAGTTTAAGATTTGCTGGTAAAGGTGTGGAAATACCTTTACAATCAGTCATACCTGCCCTATTAAGCACATCTTTAATATATTTAGTTTGTGAGGATGCAGGAAACCCGAAGCAGTGGGCTTGAATTCTATGCCCAGAAAATAGTCCAAGGAGCCTAATTGTTTGAGGGAGTAAGCCTTCTGCAGCTGTTGGATAACTAAATTGATAGCAATGTTGGAAGAACCGGTAACAATGATGTCATCAACGTAAATGAGGACCAAAATACAGCAGACACGTTTATTAAAATAGAGGAGAGAAGGATCACACTTGGATTGTGAAAAACCAACAGATAGGAGAGTCTTGGTGAGGCTCTCATACCAAGCACGTGGTGCTTGCTTAAGACCATAAATTGCCTTTTTAAGTGACAAACCAAAGAGGATCACCTTGAGTAAACCGGGAGGTTGTTGCATATAGACATCTTCTTTGAGGTGACCATGGAGAAACGCATTATTAACATCTAACTATTGAAGAGGCCATTTATAAGAGAGAGCCAAAGTAAACGATCCGGATGGTGATTGGCTTGACCACGGGTGAAAAAGTTTGAGTAATCTAGCCCATACTTTTGATTAAATCCCTTAGCAACTAACCTTGCTTTGTACTTGTTGATAGACCCATCCGGATTTTCTTTAAGCCGAAACACCCATTTACAACTGATGGCACGCTTGTTGGGAGGAAGAGGAACCAAATCCCAGGTCTGATTGTGGTGGAGAGCATCTAACTCATTCTTCATTGCTTCGAGTCCACTCGGTGGAGGTGAGAGCTTGTTGAACCGATGTAGGTTCATTTGTGGTGAGGTGAATGGAAGGATATGTAGGGGTTTGAGGTGTCCAGGTTTTGGAACATGTGAGCATTTGGTGGGTGTTAAGAGGTGGAGAAGGTGAGGGTGAAGGAGGGCTATCTGGATGAATAGTGTTGGATGTAATAGATGGTGGGCTGGCAGTAAGTGTTTGTGGGGATGCATTTGGTGATGGAAGTGGTGAGGGAATGAAGTAGAGTGCGTAGGAGTCAAGGAGAAGAGGGGATATGTGGTGGACTAGTGGGTGGCAAGTGTGTGTTAGATGGTGTGATAGTGGTGTAAGGTGCAACAACATCCAAATGAGTGGCGTGTGATGTGATGTGAGATGGTGGTGGCGATGATGTGGTATTAGCAGCGATAAGTTTGCTCTCGAAATGGAAAATAATGCTCATGAAATAAGACATCCTTAGAAATAAAGAGACGTTTAGTGGTAGGATCAAAACATTTATAACCATGATGAGATGAAGAATAACCTAAGAAAACACATTCTTTTGATCTAAATTGAAACTTGGGATTATTATAAGGGTTAAAAGAGGAAAACAAGCACAACCAAAGGATCTTAAAAATGATAATCGGGAGGTTTATTGAATAAAGTTTGAAGGGAATTAATTGGGATTGGGAAGCAGGAAGTTTATTAATAATGTAAACTGCTGAGTGAAATGCATGATCCCAAAAGTAGTATGGAAGAGAGGAGTGAGAGGGGAAGGATAGACCCATTTCAACAATGTGTCTATGCTTCCTTTCCACAACTCCATTTTGATGGTGAGTTTGAGGGCAAATAATTCTATGGATAATGCCCAAATTGGCTAGATATTGTTAAAAGGTCTATACTCACCTCCCCAAATCTGTTTGAGCAGATTTAATCTTCTTGTTAAGTTGTAGTTCAACAAGAGCCTAAAATTGTTTAAACACATTGTGGTACCGGAGGAGAGTGGAAGCAAGGTGCAATGACTTGTAGCGGCGGTATCCATCCAGATTATTCATGGTAGGATGAGTAGAAGGAGCACCGGCAGATGAAGTGAGCTCTCTTTGTGCCGGAAGGTGCCATGGTGGATTCCAAGGAGAAGGAGCATTGGAGGCTTGCTTGGGTTGTATTGATAGGATTTCCAACAGGATACGCAGGACCAGGCGGAGGATTGAACGTTGTGTTGAACCGTTGGTAACAATAGCTTGCTTCGTGACCCATTCGGTGACAAACCTGACACTGAGTATTGGAGCGACCACCGCTCCGGCCACCACGCCACGCCACGTAAACCGCCACCACGACCTCTATATTGACCATTACCACGATTTCCGAATTAGGGTTTCTGAATCGGGGGAAATTGTTGAAATTAGGTTAGTACCATTGTAATTTGCTTGAGGTTTCACTTGATTGGTATCGTTCAAGTCATCGGAGCCATTGCAATTCTTGGATTGTTCAAGACGCAGATTCTTCAAGAATCTTGGCTTTGTCTATGCGTTGTTCATGAGCTAGGAGAAGGCCAAGAATTTCCTCAAGATCGAACCATTGAATTTTGTTGTTGATCAAAGTAACAAGGGACTCATACTCGCTCAGCAATCCTTCAAGAATCACGTCAAGTTGGTTCTGAATGGAAACAGATTCCCCAATCGAAGTGAGAGAATCACTGAGATACTTGATCTTTGCAAGAAATTCTGCTACGGTTGAAGATCCTTTCTTTGTAGTTCTGAGTTGAGTTCGAAGCTGTCTTGCCTGAGCGCGAGTTTTCGACTGGAACGCGGTGTGAATGTTGTCCCATAGTTGGTAAGTATATCGACACCCAATCACCGACGGCAAGATCGTCGGCGAGAGTGACGATTGAAGCCAGGCGAGCAAGAGTTGATATTGTAGTTTCCAATTGGTATACGCGGGATTCTCACGGTTGTGGAGTCGATCGTCTTCATTTGCATACTGCGGAGGGATCACCGGAGCGACACAGAACCAGTGGAGACGATGAGCGCGTAAGACGGGCTCAATTTGCTGGAGCCAAACAAGGTAGTTTGTTTCGTCGAGCTTGACCGAGATTTTGTAATTGAACGACGATAGAGGAGGTTTATCAGAAGGCGCCACCCGTGGTGGTGGCGTTGGCGGAGGCGTTTGCGTCATCGGAAAAAAAAAAAGAAAGAAGAAGCAGCAGTGAGGAGAAGGAACGAAACCGTGCCACAGCGGTGGCTTAGTGTGCTCTGAATACCATGTTAACTTTTGATATGAGAATGTAAAACTTTCATTTTTATTGTATATCTCACAACAGTACAAATGAGATGCACTGTATATATAGTGCAGGTTTACAAGAGAATTAGATCCTAACTAACTTAGTTTCTAACTAACAAATAGTTAGGCAGTTACTATCTAATAGCTACACTAACTGTACAACCGAATATACTACGATATTAACCTCATATACAATCATGTGTATACTCTAACATACTCTAACAGATCGTAATAGCAACATCTATTTTACAATCAACAAATCCAAGTTAACGGGAATATATTAGTTCTCTCAAGACTCAAGGATGAGCTAGAATAGGATGAAAAAAGAACATTTTTTTAAAAAACGGGGAAGAAAAAAAAAGTGGCAATACATTGCTAAAATTTCCAAAGAATAGAGCGAGTTATACCTGGTAGTCATTATCACTATCATCATTCATCACGAGATCCAGATGTAGCTCCAAGACAATAATAATGGAAACCTCTATGTCGTTTGGATCGACCCTTTCGGAAACTGCAAGAAGAAGTAGCTTTACTACCATTGGAACTGCGAATCGGAGATGGATGGCGACTGCGGGAAGATGGTGACGACGACCGTGACGAGAGATCAGAGGGAGGACAAGGGCGAGAGGTTTGGGGAGAGAGCGATGGAGGCCGTACGAACACGAGGGTTTAGGCAGTGTAGTGTGTGTGGGAGATATGTTTTCCTTGGGATCCTGATTCCCTGCTGCTAAAATCTACTGCAGTTGCAGTCAACACTTTCATAACCATTGGATCCACTTTACGACAAATCCTATCCAATTAATTATTAATTATTTTAATATAAAAAAATGGCAAAATTACACCCTTTTAAGTTTTTTTTTTATAGGCAAGGTTAGTGGGTGTGGGGGAATCCCGGGACCTTCTTCTTGCACTCTTTCTATATTCTTTACCTCGCCAACTAAACTACTTTCTTGGGATGTTAGTTATTTGTTTCAGAATGTGTTTTGGTCGCTTTATGTTTATGTTTTTTTACGTAATATATATCTATATCTATATTTATATATCCATTCCGGAAAGTTGGACTTTATGGCTCAAGCTTATATCCACGAAAACAACTTCGGATTTTTAGTATTGTAAAGGATTCTCCATGATCAACACTACTATGTCTTCACATCTCTAAGAGACATCGCATAATCGTGCCTCTTCGCCTTGCATTTCCCCTGTTTATCTGTAAAAACAACAACATTTGATAGGGTGAGATAACATATCTTAGTGAGTCTTACCATGACCCTTTACCTATTGATTACTCTATTTTATAGAGTTATTTATGCATCTAAACTTAAATAATTGCTATCTTTTAAGTAAGAATATGCAGTAAATATAGTTGTATTTGCAAAATAACAACATTCAGAGTCCACAACGAATCTGAAGACCTTCGCTTCGCGTAAAGCAACCTCCTCTTTGGCTTGCTTTAAATGTCGAGACAAAGACTGGAGGGCGCGAACCAGCCTCCTTCTTGTCCCGCCTTAAATGTCGAGACAAGGATCGAAGGAAGAAGTCCACAGCGACTTCGACTCCTGCTCCTTCGAGAACTTGCCTTCTCCCGAATTTTGGCCTTCAATGTTCAGGTCGGGACCGAGGAAGAAGCCCACAGCAACTTCGCCCCTTCTTTGCTTCGAGCTTAAGCGCTCAGTCAAGACTTAATTGACTCCGAGTTTGAATGCTCATTCAAGATTTATTTGATTCCGAGCTTAAATGCTCTGTCAAGCTTTTTCAGGTCGAAGGCTCACTATTATACCCTAATTTTGTCTGACCAATTCAATATTTTTTTTAAAAATAGAAAGAAAAACATTTTTGTAAAAGCTCAATTTTAATAGGTATTTTTCTCGTTTTCAAAGGTCTTCAAAATATATTTCAGTTTGCAGAGTGTTATTTTCAACGATCTCACACCATTTTGTTCTCGTTGTATGCATGTGGTCATTTTGGTGCTCGTTATTTTATTGTTAATAAATAGAGTTTTTTTTTCTCTTAACCAAAAATAAACTGATTTCTTTTATATTGAATCTCTCTTGTTTCTCTCTATTTTATTGTTATTATTGTTAATAAACTACTAAGGCATTATGTTGGAGGTATTGAAGTTTAGGGATTTGGATCCTCTAACTTCTCATCCTCTATATTTTCCTAACTTTAGTGTTTTTTTGATGAGAGAGAAAAATAAAAATGGAGGGAAATGGAGAGAAATAAGATGAGAGAGAATGTATTAAAGAAGAGAGATAGATACAAAGTTAGAGGAAAATTCCCTTCAAAAAGTTAGAGGATCCTTCCCCGAAGTTTAGTTTGTTTTGTTCAGTCTACATACGTGAATCAGTTAGCAATGATATTGCTTTTAGTCACAATTTCTTTCCCTTCATCAACTCTTAAAATAGAAATCAAAAATAATATGAATAGAATAGACTTGTTTGGTACATTTGTAGTATTGGAGCCAAAGTGCCTTATACATGTCTACTACATCTTTCTATTTATTGGCAAAGACAACCCAGCATACAAGAGACCACGCCTCTGCTTTTCCTCCCAACATGACAACTCAGAAACCCCTATAAACACCACAATACAGAATCAAAGAAGGGGGTGGAGAAAAAAGGATTTGAGAGAAAAAATAGTAGAGAAGAATGGAGAGTAAAAACTGAGAGAGAAAAGCAATATAGAAAGAGTATCAATGCCCATCACTTACCTTCTTAATACCAGCATCAAAACCATACACATATTCTATCAAACACCATGAGGGCAACCATCCATAACCATTATCAATCCACCACTAACCAAAAATCCAAGGGAGAGTATTAAACACAAAGATCATAGAAATGAGAAAGAGAACCACCACCATCCACCAGCGAATCCACCAATGTCACCGTCAAACTCAAACACCAACACAACAACAACTACCACCGTCGTCGAAACTGTTCTCCGGCGAGGCCTCCGCGCGTGACTGCCACCATCGCTCACCATCCCAACCTCTTCCCTCACCCTCACCCTCACCCTCGCTCTCTCACTCCGTGTTGTCGTTGCTCTTTGATCATCATCTCACCATCACCCTTAATCTCTCTCTCTCTCTCTCTCGTCCCTGTGGAGGCACTCTCATCCCACTGTGTGTGTGTGAACGTTAGGGTTAAATGAATGTGTATCATTTCATTTAATCTTTGCATTTTTTATTTTTATATATTTGTTTCCATTCATATCTCTTTCCCCTTTGTTTATTATAACAGATATGCTATTTGGACAACAATGTTGTGACAATCATGGACAAATACTTGTTTTATATGTAGGTCCCACAAAGACATACCGATTCAGAAATTAAAAAGTGTGGGACCCAATTCTTTGAAAATTAAATGATAATGATATTTATAATTTATAATTTTTAAAAGAAAAAACTTGTT